>CM033105.1:18166612-19366612 GCA_019321725.1 Paulownia fortunei | reverse complement strand
TTTCAATTTAAGAGAACAGTGAAAATGTACCTCTTTTTGTGTTATATCTTGATGGACCTAGTGGACTTTTGGCTCTCTTTAACTAGCTCATAGAGCATAAGGGTGATGCAAAGTACCACCCGAGCATGCAACTATGCATCGCACTGGACTTTTTAGAGGCACACTTTGCACTTAGTATGCATCGTCACGTATTCAATTTTACTTCTTTTTTCTCCCTCTTAATAAAATATATTATCTCTTCTAAAGTATTTTGTACTTAACACGTACGTATCATCGTTCAATTATAAAAGGCCATATAAAATTTTATAAATATATACCTCTTTATTCATTCTAATCAACACCAAATCAATTCATATTCAATTAATTTTTCTCTCTCTCTCCTACTAAAATATATTTTGTTATTTTGGTATTCTTATTACTCTTTCGAAAAATATACAATCGAACTTTGGTTCGCACAATAAAACTAATTTTATAAAGAAATATTATATTTTAAAATACAAACGTTCAAATTTATGTAGCAGCGTATAGAAGATGAAATTTATTTTAAGAAAAATAAATTTGTGTTTACATCACTTCAATTGAAATTTTAGATATAAATTCAATCAACATACTATGAAAGTCCATGGAAATAAGATTTTCCTAAATGTATGTTACATTTTGTTCCCAATATGTTTCCTTAATAAAAACTAATTAAAGATTCCACATCTCTTATCAAAATGAAAATGCGTTATGGAGTGAATTGAAATATTCAAAATCAATAGCATTATAATTTTATAATTCTAAATATGGTACGTTGAATAATTTTTTTAATTATTTTCCCTTCAGTTTTTTTATTCAACATGAGATATTTATGCAAAATATGATTTATTTGATCACATTGTCATTAGGAACTCCAGCATTCAGATTCCATAATGATTTAAATTTGGGGCTGATTTTTCTAGATCCAATTCTAATATTCACATTTGAATTTGGATCTGGATCCGACTGGATTATTTTCTACTTGAATCTGAATAACAGAAGTTTTTAATCCAGACAGAACACTACACAGAATTAACTATAATAATTTTCTACAATAAAATGCGGCAAAATACACAATCCTTTGAACTTCGCTTATGTTACAAATACTCCCTTAAATCTACAAATATACTATTTATCCCCCTAAATTTATAATTATAATATTTAACCCACAAATTAAATATTTATACAAAATTACCCTCAATATAATGAATTTATATATTTTTAGTATATTTTAATAATTTTGCACACAAAATTCAATTTTAATTTTTTTTTCAATTATAAAAATATTATAAATTATATTATTTTGAAAAAAAAAATTAGTAACTTGAGTATGACAAATTTTAAAAAACTAAAGTAATAAAATCGTATGATAAATATACAAAAAATATTAAACATGAAAAGATTATTTAAATTATTTTGAATATTTAAATTCGAAATAAAATATTAACTATTTAATTAAAATAAATTTTAAACTCTTTTGGATAAAGATGAATAAGTATATTATTCTAAATGCAATTTAGATATATATAAATTGAATAAAAGTAATTTATGCATCTTTATTTAAAAGGATCCACAATATATATTTATTCAATTTAAATTATATATCTAAATATCAACAGAGATATACTTAATTATTTTCATCCAAAAAGTTTAAAATTTATTTAGATTAAATAAATAGTACTTTATGTGTATTTTTTCATATTTAATATTCTTTTGTGTATTTATTATACTCTTTTATTACTTTATTTTTTTAAATTTGAATTACTTAAGTTATTAAATACTTTTTTAAAACAATTGTAATTTGAAATATTTTTTATAAATAAAAATGAATTTGAGATTGAATGCAAAATATTTAAAATATACTAAAACTAAATAAATTAATTGCATTGAAGGTAATTTTATCTAAATATTTAATTCAAACAGGTAAATGTTATATTTGTAAGTTTAAAAGGGTGTTTGCGACCATATGTAGAAGCTCAATAGGATTTATATATTTTGCTCTTAAGAATAAATAATTAATTGATGTTTAGATATTTATTGCAACTTCACATATAAAAGAAAATAATATGATAAATACTTCATTAACATTCATAATTTATATAATATTATATATTTATTTAATTAATTGGACTCAAACTCAATTATGTTCGGATATTTATATCAGATTTTGGTTCAGAAAATAGAAAAAAACAAGTATATATAAATCTTATTGAAAAATGTATAAAACTCGGGAATGGCCAGTGAAAGATTCAAAAGAATTTTATCACATAACATTTCATAGATGATATATTCAATTATTTTATGTCTACTTATATTTGAGTTAATTTAAGTATTAAAGAGAATTTAGTTACTATTCATTTCAAACACGTGGTAAAATTTGAGTTATTTGTATTTACCTTCTTTAAGATTAGATTTTGTTCAATGAAAATCTCAGATGAAATTTTCCAAAAAATGTAATATTTAAAGATAAAAAAAATCCCAAAACTAATATATATGAAAAAAAATCCATTATTTTCAAAAAAAAATTGTCCGAGAGTCATTTTTAAAATGAAAAACTAAAAAAGTGAGTTAAAACTCTCTTCAATTATACTCAAAATTCTTAGCTTAATACGTGATAAAATGATTGGTTTTAGAAGACGAAATGAGATATCAAAATTTTAATTTATGGCCATCTTCAATAACATATGTAATTTAAATTAACTTTTCTTTATGAGAATTACCTTGACAAAATTTATTTTATTTTTAAATGAATATTCTGGAACAAAATGAGATCAAAATAAATTTGACCATCTTCAATAACTAAAACGAAACATACTAATTAAAAAAACTTAGGACATGTTTGGTTTTCATTTCAAAAGCATTTTTCCAATTTTTTACTATTAAAGTACTGAAATCATATTTGTTTTATATCATTTCATTAGAAATACCCTATTTCACATTTCTCATTTTCCGACTAAAAAAACTTCTCAACCTTATATTTTCAATTTTCAATCATATATTACACCACTAAAACCCACAACTACCATATATATTTACATAAAATATCATTATTTTTTAACAATATTACTACAATAGACTCGCTACCTACAAATCATCAAAATATATTATATATTCAAACTAAATATTCATAATTGATCCTATTACTACCAATTTTATTTAATTAATATATTATATTTTCAAGCAATATTCTTTTTTGTGAAATCCACCACTTGTATATCATCTTATTAAATTATCATATATAAATTAAATATTCAAAATAGACTTCACCACTATACACTATATTTTATTAATATATTATTATTTTCAAATATCATAATTTTAGTAGAACACACCACTAACATATTATCTTAATAAATTATTATATCAAAATTAAATATTCAATGTCTACCGCACCTAAAATACCAAAAATTCATTCAACCAAACATATTTTTATTTTCCAAACCTATATAATTTCAATATCAAATCATTTATCCAAATATGTTTTCATTTTTACACAAAAACTACTGCAAAATTTAAAACTCATTGAAAATGCTAGAAACTAGAAATGGCTCTTGAAAAGAAAATGAAACGTCCCCAAAGGGTTTTTTCTGTTTTGATTTCAAATGAATCTTTTCTGATTCTTACTATGAAAAATATAAAAAATCATGTTTATTTTATCCTATCTCATTAAAAATTCCTCATTTCACTTTTTTCATTTTCTCACTAAAAACAATTATCAATTCTATATTTTCAATTTTTCTCAATATATTACATTATTGGGATCCATTACTATCATCTATATCTATATAATATATCACTATTTTGAAATATTATCATTTCAATGGAACCCACTATCTATAAATCATCAAGATAATTTATTATATTCAAATTAAATATTCAAAATGAAACATACCATTATCAATTTTATCTAATTAATATATTATTATTTTCAAATAATATTATTTCTGTGTGACCCACCACGTTATATATCATACTAATAAATTCTCATATGTACGTTAATGGGTTGATTCCACTTTACCCCCATTACTTTTATTGAGTATCACTTTACCCACTCGTATTTTCAATTGTCTCATTTTATCACCTTGTATTTTCATTTTTTTTTACTTTATTTTCTTATACTCTTATTATCTCATTTTGTCCCCTATACTTTAAAAAAATTAATCAAATTACCTATAACAATTATTTATAGTAAAAATATTTTAAAATATTTTGAAATTAATAGATTTATATTTATGTTCTAATAATTTTTTCAAATTGATTAATTAATATTTGACATTAAATTTATTTAAGATTTTATTATACTTAAATTTTAGTAGTTAATTTTTAATTTAACATAGTTCCTATTAAATTAATATATAATAAAATATTTTTATTAGCTAATACATTTTACTTATAAATTTTTTAATTAATATAAATTCAAAAAATATATAAAATATTTTAAATAATATCTCCCTAAATACATAAAATATTAGTAATAATTTTTTTATTATTAGTAGAATTGTCATAAGTTCATAGAAACTATGTTAAATTCAACAATAATCACTATAGCAATAAATTTAATTAGTAAAATGACTATGATTTTTTTAAAATATAATATAATATCTATTAAATTACGATAATTACTATTTATAATTTATTTAATAGTATTAGATTATACCTAAAAATAACTTTTTAATTTAATATTAATTTTATGAAATTTTAATAATTCCATTAATAATGAGAAATTTATTACTAATATTTTATGTATTTAACAAAATACTTTTTAAAAATATGTTATATATTTTTTGTAGTTATGATAATTAGAAAATTTATAAGTAAAATGTATTAGTTAATAAAAAATATCATACGATACATAAATTTAATAGGAACTATATTTATAAAATAATAACTATTAAACTTTAAGAATAATATAAATTAATTTAATGTTAAGTGTTATTAATTAAGTTGAAAAAATATTAAAATATAAATACAAATTAATTAATTTTAGAACTTTTTAAAATAATTTTATTATAAATAATTGATAAGAATAATTTGATTAATTTTTATAGAGTGTAAGGGGTACAATGGGGTAAAGTGGGACAATGAGAGTACAATGGAGTAAAGTGAGATAAAATGAGAGTGGAATGTGGTAAACAGATATAATTGAGAATATAAGTGGGTAAAGTGGTATTCAACAAAAGTAAAGAGATGTAAAGTAAAATTTACTCTAAATTAAATAATAAAAAAGAATCCACCAATGTCCATTACATCTACTTAATATACTACTATTTCAAAATAATATAATTTCAAGGGAGATCTATCATATACATCATCATAATAAATTATCATATTTAAATTAAATATTCAAAATAAACCCCACATCAAATACATAAAACGCAATCAACTAAACATATTCTCATTTTTCGAACTTATATAATTTTAATCTCAAATTATTTATCCAAATATATTTTTAAATTTTAAACAAAAATCAATACAAAACTAAAAACTTACTGGAAATGTTGAAAACTGGAAATAACACCAGCAAAGAAAACCAAATGTCTGCTTAGTTTCTGAAATGTATAAACTTTCAAAATAAGTAAAAGAACAAAAGTAAAGTTTAAGTCACATTTACTAAAATAAATTTTATATGTTCAAAATAAATTTATAATTTCAAAAATATTAAGCAAGGGTCAAAATGCATAATTTTGAGAAAATTATGTTAGACAAAGATGTAAATTAGGTGGCTCAATATTATATAGATCACACTATCATTTATTTATTAAAAAGTATTGCACTTCAAAATAATTGGTTTTGATTTATCATATTATTTAAAGTGAGTTTTTCAAAAAAAATAGATCTCTTATTTTATTTTAATAATTATGCATCTGAAAAATTGTGACTCATATATAATTATAAAAATATAATTACTTTTCATCTAATTAATTGATACTGTTCATATCATAGAATGGACCTCACAATTTATAATTTAATTTCACTCTTTTTTTTTTCAAAACAATTATGCATTATGAAAAATAGCCCTTGCATTGTTTTTCTATATTATATTTTTTTTTCAAAAGTATAGAAACATGGGTATTTCAGTCTCTTAAAATAAAATTTTATTAGAATATTGACTAAATAGTATTTGTGGTGTTTGCCATGTATCCAAATTTTAGGGGATCTAAATACCAAAGCTCCAAACTTTCAGGAGCTGGATGCAAATAACCGGTAAACTCCCCACCAAGTAATCTGCCCCAGGCCCCCACCAATATTATATCACTCCTCGGTGCTCCATGTCGATTCAGCTCTTGCAATTGTAAACCCTAGTTGCAGACTTCACATAATAACAATAATCATCATTTTTCCAAAAATAATCATCATTTTTCCAAAAATAAAAATAAAAAAATCATCATTTTTCAAAAATTGATAGGACATAGGAGAATCTGGATAATTGAGGATGGTGGCGACGAATTTGAAAGCAGAGACAATGAAACTGATGGAGAAGCGGAGCGGAATGGAGGCGGAGATGAACGTCATTATCCAGCGGCTCTGCCAGCCGGGCGGCCCTGGCCTCTCCGGCAACCTCCTCGATTCCGAGGCAACTTTTCCTTTCTCTCTCTTTTAGTGTCCTTATTGGTTTATTTGTTTATTTCGGCTAAAAAGTTTAGCCTTTTTTCGATCATATTTCATTTGTATACTACTACACTGAATAAGCTAGAAAATAAGGTAGAGAATTTGTATTTGGTTAGTATTGAATATTAAGTGTTGAAAATTTGGGTTTGTGCAGGGGTTTCCGAGGGCAGATATTGACATCCCGAATGTGAGAGCAGACCGGCATAGGCTTGCTGGTAATTTACTGAACTACACTTATGTGCGAAAGCGAAATAATTGTCGGTAATTTGTGACGGATATTTATGAGTAGATTCACATGGCTTGTGTTGTGTAAGAGATCTTGAATAACAATAACTATTTTATGTGATAACGTGTTTTATTGAGTTGCCTTCACGTTGTTTCTCTTTTTGCCTCCTTTGGACCTTACATCAGTTATCTACTGTATATTCTTAACTCCATTAAATCTAAGATACAAATTCGAGGTTTAACCTTTTTGGTATGTGTTTCAATCAACAATGTAACTATATCTTAGCATTTTAGTTTCATGATGATTGAAGGTGGAATTTAGGATGGAGTTTGCCCTGATTTTCATGATGCTTTTGAATTTTTAGTGGGTGGCTGTGGAAATTAGATTTTTCTTGTATATTTGTGAGGAGATGCAATCTCTATTAGAGTCCATGTGCAACTTGTTCCACCTAGTAATAAAGAACCTGATATGATTTAATAAGATTGTTCTTGGATACCTTTCCGTAGCTCTATAAAGGAAATTTACTCTGCTGAACCATGACGTATGGATACTCCAAAGCACCCACTTCCAAGGATGGCAAACACCTAATCCTTAGATGATATCACTATTGTGACTCAATCGCACCATTTCCATGACCAACAAAGAATATGCTTCTATTAGATATTATTTGTGCAATACCCATTTGTATTGATTTTCTTGGTAATCAAACTTTTATTTAGCTTACTGTTATTTCATTGCTTCAAAACTGTGGGGGGTGAATCATCAGTTGTTGAGGGTTGAGGGAGAGATGAAAGGACCACAGGAGGTGCATCTCGTGATGACTGGGAGTATGGGAGTGAAAGATACATAAGCATTTGTTGAGAAAAAACCTTAATGGTTTTTGGTAAGTAGAACCCAAGATGAAGTGTACTTGCATTGTGACATGTATACTCAATGTGGTTTAGACAGGGACTAGGTTGAGCAGAACCTATCGTCCTCTCTGCCCTAGCTTTGTTTTGGAAATTAAATCCGTATTTGTAGATCTGCTAGACCACTCCAGACCCACCTTAGTTGCCATCCCTCTTAGTGGTATATGTGCATCATCTCGCTTTCCTTTTGCTTTACGTTTTTTCATGTCAATGTTGTGATATGCAGTCAGAAGAGGAATTAGTTGACTATGATTGCTAAAGTTTACTCTAGCATATGGCATTTTTAAAGTACAGAATGTATCATGTCTGTATTATTTGTTACCTGTTAAGAAACACACAATGTCTTGTACTGATGCTGAAAGTGCAATCAATAATAAGCTGTCTTTTGGTTCACTTTGTTCTTCCTGCTACAGAGCTTCGTAATGATCACAAGGATATTACAGAGAAATTAAACCAACACATTCAACTTTTGCATTCTGCAAAACTTACACCAGCAACTGTATCTGTTAAAGATTCAGGTTAGTGACTCATCAAATCCATAAATCTTGTTTATTTGAAGTTTTTGACGTGTGATAAACAAGTAACACTCATTATCTATCATGTGCCTAACCAAGTAATGGACCTGAACTGAAAAATTTGCCACTTCTGCAAGCATGCATGCGAACATGGTCCCATTGTTAAAGTTGAACGAGACACATACTCTTTAAGAGCATTAACTGAATTCACAATGTGATGCTGCAGACCCAAAAGATCAAGATGCAAATGTTGGCATGTCTTCGTCTTTTAGCAATCCTAATGCTGGAGGTGCTTCTAGTGCCATGGATGTGGATTTAGTTGTCAGCAGACCCTTTGCAATGGTTGATGAAATCACTGAGGCGTCTCCAGCAGCAGAAGATGGTTTACAGCTTGGGGATCAGATTGTGAAATTTGGGAATGTGGAAAGAGGTGAAAACTTGCTGCAGAGGCTAGCCTCTGAAGCACAACAAAAACAAGGCCAAGCAGTCTCCTTGGTGGTAATGAGGCAAGGTGCTCTGATTAATATGACAGTCACTCCTAGAGCATGGTTGGGTCGCGGTCTACTGGGGTACATTACATACTCTTGTCCAGTTCTGTTCATTGCACTTTTTGAAGTTTATCAATAATTCTTGTCATGAACTCTTGAAGCTTCATCTTTCATTACAACATTGAAATGATAATTTCAAGACTGCATTTTTAACATCGTAACACGGCACATTTTAAACACCCTATAGAAGTAGTTCAAAAGTTGTTACTGCTAATAACAATGCTATTCCATCAGAATTTTTATAAGGATATTTTGAAGAATTTGTTATCATCTTTACAGAATCCTTAATGAATATAACTAAAATATCGAAGACAAAAAATCTATATGAATTGCAGCGAGATCCTTGAGAAATGATGAACAGGTTTAAGAAAGTCTGGCTTTGACCATTTATAAGGAAACTATCTAGATTCATTAGCTCTTAGTAAATTTGTCCCTGATGACAGCATTGAATAATATGTATTACAAGTTAAAAGTCCCTGTTAGTTTCGGAATTTCTTGTAAAGCTAAGTGGATTACTAATCTATTTTTCGTTTACAGTGTATTAGTTTAATCTGAAGGTTGCCCTGTCTGTAAATGGCATCTAGGGCTTTTTCAGCTTTTACCTCACGTTCAGTGTAGAGATTAAAACATTAGGTTGACTTGGTGTTTATTTATAACAATAAGGTACATGTATTAGGTTTTTCATAGTTCAATTGGATGGATTCCAAATAAATTAAAAAACTTATTTAGACCTGTTGTAGCATCCATGTTTAATTAGTAGATCATCCTATTTGTGTTTTTTGATGTATTGGTATGAATTAAATCACCAAAGACTTCTATTTTGCATGTAAATCCTATCACTATCATGAATGGTTACTGGTCCACTGGAGTAATATTGCCATTTTGTCTTTTCAGTCTCATGAGTAATCTTTTGTGTTGCATCAAACATGGCCTGTTTTTTGCATGTGAATGTGTCTCCATTGGCCCTATGCACGAGTTTATGTGTGTGTTTGTGTATGTGCCTATTGACGATAATATTTGGTTATGTTCTTTGACACTTTAGTGAAGTACTTTTGACCAGTCAAACATTTTTGATTGTAGGTATTTAGGTCAGCAAGGTAAAATGTAATTTTATTAGGTTTAAATTGGTATATGTGTGGATTATACAGGAAAACTAGGTAAAAGGACGTGTAAATTCACATTGCCAGCGTCAATAAAACTGCTTTTATATTAATTTTGGGTTTGAGAGTAAATGACATTTAAAAGCTAGAAGCCTTTGCCCCTTGATGACTTTATGGGACAGCGGGGCCAAAGGTTCTAAGGTTGAATAACGACTTCACTGAATGCTTTCTGAAGATTGCCACTGTTTTCACTGAATACTTGTCAAAATATCATTTACAACATTATTATTATAGTGACAATTTCTTTTTAGATCACAAAAGAGCTTTCTGATTTGTGTGGGATACTTGCAGGTGTCATTTCCGAGTCTTATGACAGCGTGTATTGTTTACTGCCACTTAAGTTACTCAGGGCCAATGTGCAAGAAGGGAACTTATCTGTTTCGTTAGGGGTAAAATTTGCATCTTTCAAATGAACCTGAATTGATACAGGGACATGATACTAGATCCTCATGGCTATTGCATCTCAAACATTATGCTGCTGGGAGGTGTTATGTAAATCATGTGGGTATATTGTTTTGTTCTGAAGGAGAAATAATATTCGAAAACTTTCCCCCCATGTCAATTTTCCTGGTTCCTTCCTTGCCCCGCCATCTCTGATACTAGGGGCAGAGCTTGAACTTACAATGGTTTAGAAATGAAGTTGAGTGAGAATGAGAAACTTGAATGATCACTAGAGCAATGATATTCTGCTCTATGCTGAACATGCTGTCAGCATTTGAAGTGAAAAAGTAATTGCTGGTGCATTCTATGTGAGGTGAGATATTCTTTTCTGCATATGAAATGGAAGGATGAGAATGCAAGTATTTTTCGAGGACCAGCCAATGTCAGGTTATCTCAAGTCACAGGGCATTTAGGGGTGGCAATAATATCGAGTCGGGTGGGCCACTGTGTTGGGCTGGGTCTGTTTAGGTCAGGTTGAGTTGGGTCGACTCCAGTTGGCGGATCAACCAAAATGTTTTATCAGATTGCTTGGGTTGTGATCTGGGTTAAAAACCTGAATCTAATTTTTGGTACCAACCTAGTAAATCTCAAACCTAACTCAGTATTTTCGTATTAAATTCATGTCCGTTATGGGTTGTATCGGAAATTGAAACTATTATTACTGGTCATGCAGTTATTATTCATGGAATAGAAGACCATAAATGATTTTATTCTTATTATTGGTAAATAATTTTTTATCTAGAAATCTAGAAATGGCAGTACATGTCAACCAAATGTAGGGAGTACATGTCTATCAAAAGTAGGGATGGCAGTATAATTGGGTTTGAGTGGGATTTGGTGTTTTTCATTTTCAAATTGACTCTGAACTCGTTTAATTTTTTATCTTTTAAAAAAATTATTAATATTCATATAACATTTTTTTAAGAAAAATATTTCTTTTGTAAAAAAATTATAGTAATAAATTATAAAAATATAATTTTAATATTTTTTCAATTATAAAATAGATTTATTTATCGGGTTTGGGTAATAAAAATTTGGTCCAAACTAGACTTATTGCTGTTCCTACCGAAAGGGAGTTCCTAGAATAAAGACTAGTAAATGCAACCTTTTGATACGAAAGTTAAAAATTTCACCCCTGGGTGACTGCGGAGTTCCATATTTAGACTTAGTAAATGTGAAGGACAATACCTGACTGGGTGCTTTTCAGTGAGTTTTCAAAGACATGCCCCAGCAAGAAAAAATGATGCAAAGTTGCCAAAGTTTGCCTGTGAAAATTAGGCAATGCCATTTATGTAAACAGAGAAAATTCAGATGCAGCATACTTGCCCTTTTATAATTGTCGTCGAAAACGAATTTTATTTTGACCCTTTAGTTTTGAAATCTCTTACACAAACATTGGTTCGAAGATCTGAAAAAGGATTTTATAAATTTTGAGCTTCAACAAATTTTATTCTTTGGAGGTTGTTTTGGGATGGAAAGAGTTGGATTAGAGTGGATGATTTGGAGAATTTTATTCTTTGAAAGTTGGATTTGAGTGTAGGATTTGAAAGAGAAATTTTAAAATTCATCATAATGACTTAAAGAATAGTCAAAATGAGAGTTCAAAATTTTAAAATTTATTGTAACATGAAATTATCTAAATAAGTTTAATGAATTTATTATTATGAATTTGAAATTCGTAGTTCCAAAATACAACTTAGTCAATTTTAAATGAAGATTATTTATTTATTTGTGTTTTTGTTGAATTCAACAAAGAACTTGAGTAAACGAGGTTACAACTATAGTTGAATATATTCCACAATCCTAAACATAAATCGAGAACTTGTGCAAGCACCTTGAACAATTTTAATCATAAGTTTAAATTCCTAAAAGAGAGTTGGGAAACGATCAATATTTTTATTTTTATTTTTTAAAAAATATACGTTGTTGTGCGTATGTTTGAGTAAAAAATTACTCTTACTTGATAATTATTGTTAAGCTTTACTTGTTTAGACTGTAAAAAACAAATCACTAAATTAACTTCTTTTGAGAGGAATTAGCTGCTTACCCTTCTCTATGTCCGTAAAGTTATTTATATATATTAGATGGTATTTTCAAATGTATTATAAGTTAATGCATAGACCAACGTGAGACAGATTTACTTAGATAGTAAGCCACATGATTTAAGAGTAGTGCTCCATCTGCACCTCATCGTCTATTTTTTTTTTATTTTTTTAAAATAAAATCAAATATGATTGGTGATGATCCATAAAAGTTTAATAAATCAAATCTAAAAAGACCAACTTGAATAATAAATTAAAATAAATTCAAAATTCAATATGTTAAGTCTGTGGGGTTCACGGTTCAACAATACAAAGTTGAATTATAATACTCTGACTAAACTCATGAAAACTTAAGGGATCAAATCCATAAAAAACCTAATATGAACAATTTAAATAACCAAAATCTTCATTATTAAAAAAAAAAACGTAATTAATTACGTATTAACTTCTCTCTATTTATTGGCTTATTTTACTAGCTTTGGTCATGATTTGAGTATTGAAACCCAATATTTTTAATGATATTTTATGATAGATATAGTAACCCATCTAATAAAAATTAACTCCCAATTAAAAGTTTGAAGAAAAAAATAATAAATGAAAATATACTTTCAAATAATAACAATTACTCATAATCAAGAAAAGGACTGGCATCCTTGATATGCTAGTAATGATTGGATCTTTCTTTAGTGGACAATATATTTTCTAGTATGCTATGATGAAATGAAATGAAATGATTTACTATATTTTTTTCATTTAATTGACTAAAACTCCATTATCAAAAGTATAATTTGTTTGTGGATGGTAGGTAAACAAGCAATTTGATGATACAATTGGTGCATTTTCAATGGAAGTAATTTTTGGGAAGTGATTTAGATCTGTAAAAATCAAGATCACATTTTTGGCAATCATTGAATTCTATTGAACTTCTTCAATTCCACGAGCTGATTGTGCGTGAAAAATTCATGACCCAAAGTACATTTGCCAATCTCAAAAGTGCATCTTTTGCATTGGGAAATCACTCTTGGGTAAATGGGAAAAAAGACTGGCTTGAGTTACTAATAAATAATGTCCTTGCCCATAGCGAGTTAAATAATTTTTTGGTAGATTACAAAAATTATTCTTAAAATTTAATTTAATTATAAAAAATTTAATTATTTTTTAAAATTATAAATACTTTTTTTGTGGTAACATAAATATCCTTTTAGATTTATCTTTATTTTGTAAATACTTTGTAATTACCCCATCAGTAGATGTCTAATTTGTAAAATATAAATAAATATCAAGAAATATCTATAATTTATAATATTTTTATAAATAACTCAAATTTCAAGAGTAATTTTGCAAGTCATCTTATTTTTTACTTGAAGGTGATTAGTTAAATTATTCATAACCTCTTAATTATAGAATCTTATTTATTTTTGCAATTGTCAATTTTCAAAAGACAAGTGTCAAATAAAGGTTTTCATGCAATTTTTTTGAGAAATTTAAATATACATCTTTATCGATTGTATTTTTATAATAAAGTTAATTTTTTTTTTTAAATTTCGGCACAATCACAACTGTATATTGTGGTTCACAAATTAGTGCAGTCTGATAAATTTGTCAAATTAGAGGGTAACTTTGTCCAATCATTATTAATAAAAGCAAAAGTTAAGAAAAATAAGGTAATTGCTAGAGCCTAGAAACATTGCCCTAATAATTGCTTTTCCCCAAGAAACTACCACTAGACATGGACATCTCATATTCCACTTGCTGTCTTGTTTATTTTGGTATATCTCAAAATTGTCAAAGTTTAAAGGTGAAGTTACTCAATGCAAGCAAATTGAGTGCCTGCTTTGATTCAATACAGTGGATATTAGAGGTTTTCATTCAATATTATTTTCATTAATTGAATAAAATTTTAAGTATATCAAAATATCATATTGAATTAATTGATTTGATATAATAATTATCGATTTTTTTTCTCAAATTTCGATTTGATATTTTGGTAATCGAAATTTTATTAAAAAATTAAATATTAAAATTATAATTATTTTTTTTCAATTTTATTTTTTATTTTTGGCAAGGAAGAAAAATAAAAATAGTATAAAATTAAATAAAAGATATAAATATAAAATAAAATAATCTATAATATAATAATTCAGTATTTAGTACGATTAGATAAATCAATCCGAAATTCAATTTGATATTTACTTTTGATTTTTATCGAAATTCAATATTCGATTTGTATCAAATATTCGATTCAACCGTACATTGAACACTGATACGAAAGATCCAATATTTACATTCAATGTATCAAAATATTAAAGATAAAAAAGAAATATATCTTTTGTATCATAGAAAAAACATCTTTTCTTGTATAAAGCACTTCCTGATTTTTTCCAATGTCCATTTGGCTTGAGTATTGAGTTACCTTTCATACAATTTCCTTTCATATTTTGGTTCTAGTTTTTTTTTTTTATTTAGAGAAAAGATCAATTTATTATCCTGTTCGTTCCAAAATTATACGTCTACTGGTTAAGTGTTAACTAATTAATTTGACTATTTTTAAAAATAAAATAAAAAATAATTCAGTCATTTTTTTGGCAAACTAATGAATCTAATGTTAAATAATATAGAAAATACTACTTTTTGAAATTTTACTAATAATCAAATTATAAAAAAAGTAGAACTATAGTTTGACTTTGTAATTTAGTAAAGGGAACAATAATTTTGGATTAGAGCATGTATTTACTTTTGCACATCCTATAAGAAATAAACAAAATAAATAAATAAATAACATCTCCCAATCACCAATGACAAAAGTGAAATAAACATCAAAACATATTATAAAAAAATAAATAATTTGACCAATCAAGTTGAATATTTTTATAAATGTAATTGAGTACAATTTAATTAATTTTTTAACAATAATAATCATCAAAACATATTATAAAAAATTATAATAGCAAAAACTGTTAAAAAATAATATATTAAATTAGTAAAAGGTTAATATTGTAACCACTAGGCATTGAAATGTGGATCCAACACTAATAAAACTCTGCAAAAGAAAAAAAGAAAAAGAAAGAAGAAAATACTTCTTTTACCTCTTTCAAGCTTCTCTTTTTTCACGTAGACCAATCCATCTTTCACGCATTTGCTCTCTTCGTTTACTGCTTTCTCACTCTCTCTTTTTTCAGGTAGTTTTCCCACATTTTTTCTTTCTTCTTCTACTCCTCCTTCAGCTTTCCAAGAAAATACTCTCTTTCATCTTCTATTAAAGGAAGAAAGAAAAGTAGAGAGATAATAGAATAATCTTTTTTTTTTTTAATTCCAGCACTCCCTTGCCAGTTGCCACTCTAATCATCACTATCACACGAAAATATGTCAGCTTTACTATTTCTTCTTAAAATATCAAAGTTCTGAAAAGACAAAGTTGCAGTTCATTCCCTGCCAAAAAAGATCAGAAGTTTAAAATATTGCGCCAAGGAATCTCTCTTCTCCAAAGGCTCATCATTTCATTATTCAATTGCATTTCCTTACTCGCTGTAAGAACTCCTCGTTACAGCTGTCATTGCACCTATATTGAGGTATTTTGTAGGAGTTCACTGTCATGTGTATATATAGGTGTAAATGTGTGTTTTTGAATTTGGGAAGCCTTGGTCTGAGTCAAAAGGTTATGTCATTTTATTTGTCTCATAATGGTTTTGTAATTGTTTTTTCACTTTTTAAGTGGGTTCTGAAAAAGATTGGGTTTTGAGGAAGAACATGGTTAGTTGTACTTGAGGTAAGTGAATTTCAGCGTTGTGTGGAAAGTTTGTGGGAGGATTCTTCAGTTTAGATGCTGAAATGTAGTTTGGGAGGCTTTGAGATTTCTTAGCCTATTATAATTGTTTAGTTAGTAGTTTTGGGGGCTTTCTGTGTAGATGTGGTGGATACTCATTCAGGTTCTTGGAGTAAAATTTGTATCATAATTGAAGGCGTTTGCAAACCCAAAGCTTTGGAAGTACTGTTAGTTGGGTTTTGATTTTCAGAAGTTGTTTATTTAATGGAGATTATACCTGCATTGTTGAGATGATTGGAGTAGCAAATAAGCTTGGAGGACTAGTAGAATTGGTTACATAGTGGAAAACTTTTTAGGACTAGAAGGGAGACTTTTAGATAAGCATACAAGAGTTTTCTATGCAATGTCGGGGGCTGCAAGGATAAGATCAATGAATATGGATGATTCAGAGGCGAGACCAGTTCTAGGACCGGGGGGAAACAAGGCTCAGAGGTTGATTGATGCCCAGAAGCCCATTTCAAAACCTTTGAGAAAGGCAGAGAAACCAAGAGAGGAAGTTGTGGCTTTGGAAGATAAGAATGGTGTTCTGCCACCTACTACTCGTATTAAATCATCCCCTTCGACGCATTCTGTCAGTGTTCCCACTATACTTCGTCGGCATGAGTCATTGTTATGTACTAATTTGTCACTGAATGCTTCTTGTTCTTCTGAGGCTTCTACGGATTCCTTTAATAGTCGGGCTTCAACTGGTAGGATGTGTAGAACAAGTAGTAAATCTAATAGGAAGAAGCTGTTGGCCTCAAAGGCAAGAAATGGTGTTGTTCCAAATGGTGTTCCAGAATCATTACCTGAAGGAGTACAGGCTAAAAGAAGATGCGCCTGGGTTACAGCTAGCACTGGTGAGTTTCATTTGTCTAATTCAGGTGTTGTGTAATTGGCTTTCTTGGCGCACTTGAATTCATTTATTTTCTTTCTCTTACTCATAGATGATTTTATGATTCAGTGGGGTACCACAAACTGATTTAGGTATTGAAAAATTCTTCCCAGCCATAAAATTAGGTTTGATTTGCTGGCATTGGCTGTGGCATGTATGGAAAGGAATTAGGATTTGGAATGCTGTACATGTGATATAGTGTCGTTTTGCAGTCGTTCCATTGAGTAGAGAATTACTTAACTTCAGGTGTTCGAGATTTGTGCCACTATTTAGAAAGAAATACCACATAGGACTAGAATCCTGTGTCCTGATATGCCAAAGGGTGATAACACTTAGTAACATTGCAGATTATCTGAACTTTGATTATGTTATGAAGGCGGCATTATAGCCACACGTTTGTGCAGAGTCTTTTGGAACAACTCTTTTAAATGTATTGATTTGTACATCACAGGATACCAGGTGTTCTATTGGCGTATCGAGATTATTTTTACTTGGAGATATTTCTATCCCTTTGGTTTGAATTCCAAGTTTGTAAATGAACTCTGCTTTCCTTGTTTTATCTCGTTAACTTTGCTATGCAAGCTACTATTTGATTAAACACTGAGAATAAGCTACTAGTCATCAAATCAACAATATAAAAATAACCATATTGATAGCTAAATTCAACTTTATTTTGTAAGGTGTTCAGTTATTATCATAAAAGGAAATGAAAATTACACTGCCTGAGTACTTGCCATGTATTCAAGGCTACATCTCGGCAAGCCAATACCATCTAGCTACTCAAACATGCACATAATGTATGTTGTAAATTCTTACACCTTCACTTTAACTGTTCTTTGTATATGTTATCAGATCCATCTTATGCTGCTTTTCATGATGAAGAATGGGGAGTTCCAGCACATGATGACAAGTGAGTAGCTTATTCTTCGCGACATTCTTCCACGGAACAAGAAAATTCTTTCTGTGCTGCTTTTCGTAAATTACATTGTATTTGCTAATAATTCTGGCATTTGCAGGAAACTGTTTGAATATCTTGTCCTTTCTGGGGCTTTGGCTGAGCTTGCATGGCCTGCCATTCTCAGCAAAAGGCATATATTTAGGTACCACAACTATAAATTTTTCATGATCATGCTAATCACTTTCTTTCAATGATTTTTGGTGGCCAAATGCACAAACTATCATACCCCATTTTGGAGAATTTTAGATCATTCATTTTAATTGAGTAAAATCAGGAATCAGCGCAGAGTTTTCTAGCTCTTATGTTTCTTTGATTTCCTCATAGTGAATTTATGATATATTTATTCAGGGAAGTGTTTGCTGATTTTGATCCAATTGCTGTTGCAAAACTGAGTGAAAAGAAGATAATAGCACCTGGAAGCCCTGCAAGTTCACTACTATCGGAGCTTAAGCTGCATTCAATCGTAGAAAATGCTCGCCAAGTATCCAAGGTACAATCTCAAATTTCACTTGCTCTTTTGGTTAACCATACTTTATAACTGGCGATCAGCAGGCCATCTATATAATCAACTTAAACTTTCCATATCTGAATCATTAATCTTGCATGAGCCATCATGTTTCTGGTTTTTCCTTTGCGATACCTGAGCTTTATCATGAATTTCATTCTATATGATAATTACTGCATTTTTCAGTTGGGCTCAAATCTGAGTGCTAGAGTAATGTAGTGAAATCTTAGAACTAATTGCGTGTATGTGCTGCGTTCTTTTTTTTTTTCGATAACTTGAAATCCACTTGACTTTTGTAAGTACTTGTGATTTCACATACCAAACTATCATGATGTATTATGACTCTCTTCCGCTTATGGACCACTTTTGACTTCCCTTGTACCTGTTGAGACAAGGGGGTGGTCTAATGATTAATTGATAAGGTAGATTAGGTGGAAAGTAATTTATTCGTGGTCCTGACCTTCTCCAATTTGTTCAATCTATGTTTGGCAAATGGCATTTCACTATCTTCAGCTGGCAGTCGTATTATATTAGCAAAGCATACTCATATAGCCCACTTAGTCTATTTGAACTTGGATATGCCAGCTTGCTATGTTAGTAAATTAAGCTTACAGCCACTAATTGGCCTTGTTGCTGAAGAAGTGAATAGCCACAATTTCTGCTCTCTTTTTTACTTTCTTGCTAACTTAAGAGCTGTAATTTCACCGGGTACATTTACTCTTAATTGTTCTTTCAAGTCGTACTAACTTTTTCCAGATTTGCCAACACCAGATAATAGATGAATTCGGGTCGTTCGACAAATATATCTGGAGCTTTGTGAATTACAAGCCTATAGTCAGCAGTTTTCGTTACCCTCGCCGGGTACCCGTAAAGACCCCAAAGGCTGATGCGATAAGCAAAGACCTTGTGAGAAGAGGTTTCCGGAGTGTAGGGCCTACAGTTGTCTACTCATTTATGCAGGTGGCCGGTATCACAAATGATCATCTCATGAGTTGCTTCAGGTTCCACGACTGTGGCGCAGCTGAAGTTGACGGAAATGCTACAAAGAATAAAGCTGCGGAAGAGAAAGCCAACTCAGAGATAGAATCAGAGATTTGCAAATCAATCGATGAATTGAGTCTCTCTTTAGAATGATTTGAATCATCTTGGCTAAAAAATGCTGTTTTTTCTGCAACAACATTCACCTCAACTGTTCGATATTCACATAGCTTCTGCTAGCATAGGCGCTCTTAGTATATATATGGCTAACTAGTATGCATAGAATTCTAGAATGTAGATGTTAAGACTAAATTTGAGGAGATAGTACCATCTTTTAACATCGGTGGTGTACTGCCGACAACATTTACAGCTCAAAAGAATCGATCTTTAACAAACTTAATGCTAGTACCCCTCAGTAACTCTCCTGGTGACTTGAATTGTCACTAAAGCTGTCTAGTTATTTCCCCTCATTGAGTACGTTGAGTCAAGTGGGTGCTTAATGCCATGGCCAATAATGCTGGAAGACAAGTTCAATACTTACTTTGATTGGTGTTTTATTGAAAACTCGTGTCGGGCAAAAACACTTTCTAAGAACAAGCTAATTTTTGTAAAACGAATACGTGATTAATCCGCAAAATAAAATAATAATTAAACATAGCATGTCATTAAATAGAATCAAATTTATACGCGTCTACATATATGTGAATTAGCATCAATATCATGTCTGATGTGATGAGCAGTGATCTAATCTTTTAAGTATCTTTATGGAGTCAACCCATCAGTGATCAGACAAAAAGAGCTTCATAATAAATCAAAAGGGTTCCTTTTTATGGAGTCAGAGAATAGCTGTGCATCCTGTTGCTAAACCAACTACCAATGTCTCTTTGCTACTTATAAACTTCTACACCTAACGTTTTGGGCATTTAAGAATATTAAGAATTCATGTCTGGTGCGAATGTATTAAGTCAGACAGCCAGATCCACATTCGATTTATTCAATTGAATGCTGAGTTTATTTTTTATTTTTTCCCCACTTGTTAACTTTTAAAACATATACACACTTATTTGAAAGAGAGAATAATTTCATCTGGCATGACAAACAAAATAATTTTCTTTTTTTTTAATCAAGAATCACTTCTAAACCTAACTTGAAGGTATGTGAGAACCATCTATAGAGTAACTATATCTAATTAGGAAAGTTAATTGGGCTGCTGATCCCCATAGTCCGTTCTTGACCAAGTAAGAACTTCACTTTGTGTTTCCTTCTTTTTTTTTTTTTTTATAAATTTCAATAAGAGTAAGAACTTCAGTTATATGTTTTTCTTTCTTTTTTTTTTTTGAATTTCAAGAAGATTTCTTCCGCTTAATGGATAAGCATTTGGTACCAATGGAGAATTGGTTCCATCTTAAATTCAGTGATTGGATTTGCACCGATGGAAATCATAAACTTTGTAAACAATAGAGGGATCAATTTGCCTATTTTTAGACAGTGAGTGGAGCTTCTTCTTCCATTCTATCCTATTTACTGGCACTGGTGTGACATCTACAATAACTCCGAGTCATTCAAACAACCATAATAAAAATGCCAAATTCACAGATCAAAATAGTCAATCTGGCCAATCCTTGAAGTTATCTGCTTAATACAACTAAAGTCTTCGAAGCTGCTGAAACACAATAATCTGCATGAATGTAAATTGTAGAACAACCGAATAGATGCCAGACGAAATACTATAAGCATAAATATAAAATGGAATCGCAACAAACAATTTCAGAAGTACAACAACAGATAAGTAGACAAAAACTTAGCAACTAGCCCATCTTCCAGATGAAATAAAATTTGTCAGCCTTCCTGTGCGGCCACTAATGTGTTAACGTATATGCAATAGTCCATTTCCTAGGTTTATGGTTTACCACCAGAGATCATCCCAGCATCATAAGATTCCGCGCCTTAAATTGTGAAGAAAGCCATCATTTTTACTCTAAGAATACACCTTATAGTTATTGCTACTCTTAAAAGAAAATTCCATGTCCGTGCAATTTGACAAAGGTTAAGGCTCAGAGTTTAGACGAAGATGTTGTTTCTCCTAATTTGCTCAGACAGAGTTTAGCAGAACCCAACAATCACAGAATTGCCCAAGCTCAATGATTAATTTGATTCATTAGATCCATAATAATTTACAGAAATGACTGCAGCCAATGTTAACACTCTTTACCACTACAAGTAACATATTTTAACAACTGAGGGTTTTGCTCAGAGAAATTACCACACTAGTTGAAAACTGAACTAAAAGAACAACAAATGAAACATACAAGAGAAAAGGGAGGGAAAAAATTTCAAATGAATTATTAGGATATGCGCACCATTTACTCAAGTTCTTCCAGTTTGTGCTAACCCCTGCTATGAAGCATGCTGCTGGGACTCAGCAAGGCTTGATTTCAAACTCAATGCTCAAAAGGGTTCTTGCTGATTCCGATGTTTTCTCTCCACCCAGATTCGATGCTTTACCAGTCAATTCGCCTTCTTTGTCAACTGACCATTGGGTTTGACTCGGATAACGTTCAGTTTTAGTAATTTGCAAATTATCCACAGAAACAGGAGTAGCAGCAGCAACAAGAGGTGCACTCTTCGGTCCATGACGTTTTTTTGGTACTGGCATGTCATGATCGTGTACTCCCTTGTATGTTATTACCACAGCACTTGTGTTATCCACTGCCCTCTCTATGTGCTTTCGAACAGGACATCCAGCTGATGTACATCTGTAGTAGTTCCTGAAATTCATTCAAAAGGTGATTACAAGAAATAGGGCCAAAAAGTAGATCCGGAAAATGTATCTTGATTTGCACTGTGTCCTGAAAAAAGAGACTTAAAAGAACTCCTGGCATGTAAGAACAAGGTGGGGTAATGATTTGAATTGGAGGAGCTCAGCTCAAAAGCTGAAGAGTTCCTTCACAGAGTCAATGATCATTTAGCCATAATTTCCTTCTTTCATTTCATCAGCACTTGGGTTCCCCATTCTCTTAAGGCCAGGTTTATAAAACTACCCTCCATCCCATGCTAAAATGAGACACTAGTCTTTTGGCTGATGGCCTCCAACTGTTTGCTGCATTTCCTAGAGACCTACCAAAATCAAAAGCATGACATGACACAGGCAGTGTGCACAAGATTCATTGCAGAATTGTGGATTTGAAACTTTGAATTTTTATACAAAGTCATCTCTTTAGAAGTGAAGCTGGTTATGCATGTCATGCCTTCACAACAACAATGTAACTAACTAAAAACAAATGATTTCAACATAAACAATTTTACATTAGAAATTTCATAGAAACTTTGAGATAGGTTTGGCTCCAGGGCAGTAAAATGTAATATCCCAATTGAAAAATTATGGGGATGTTTGTTTTAAACAAAATCAGTCATCCTATCGAGATGCGCTAGAGTAGGATGATCCCTACCAATTCTTTCTTAAGTTTTCATGTGAAAGAAACACTTTACCGACACATAAAATTAAATAAGGTGTAATGATACTGTCTCGTAGAAAATGCAACCTCAGAAGATATAAACCCTCCAGCACTGGTTAGAATCTCAAATGTTTCACAATCCTCCAGCACAGATTCATGATCAATATTGATATGAGAAGATCAAGTTTCTCTTTAAGATATTATCATAAGTAAAGTTCTAATATACTAGGGTAAAATACCAATTAAGTTCATACTCCTCAGGTGTAGGTGCCCAAAGAAAGTTAGGGAAGAGAAAACTCCATGCATGGTGCAAGGAACAGAAATCATACAGTTAATCCCATGCAGTGGCTACAAGAATAACTTCAATCCCTTAGATCAAGGACTCAATATGTTCCCTCTGCACCCCATTCTGCAAAAACAATCTTACTCTGTCTGAATGTAAATTGTATTTGTTCTGTTTTCTGGGATGATTAGTTTATGTGCGCGGTATTGACCAGGCATCCACTTAATCAAAATCCAAAAATAGTCTTAACCTGACATTTTACATGTCAATTGATCTACATGTCCATTGATCAGGTGATTTTATAACTAATGAGTCCTGCTGGATAGTTGGTGATTTCATAACCAACTTAAAACCACTAAGTAATTCTCTGAAGTTGATAAGTAAAACCAAAGCAACCTAACTAAGCTATAAAAAGCCCAGTCACACTTTTTCACTAGTAAGGAGTATATAAAGAAATTAGATATTGAAGAAAATATTATATACACCTAAATATATATGTTTGTGGTTGAATGTAAGCAAACTCTCTCTCTCTTTCTTGTTTTTGTGGGGGTAGCAGCAGGGGAAGAGGGGGTTTAATTCTTAGTGCATGTCACCAGACACACAAAACAGTTTTCTTATTCTTCCTGATTTTAACACGAACCAGTAATAACAGCAAAGCACAATATCGAAAAATTATTTAGATATATTGAGAGAACCATGATACATATCCAACTTTGGATAGACTACTTAGCAGTGAATAATGAAACCATTATTTAGGATTACCAAAGGACCAGGTGGTGCACAAGGAAGATGTAGAGATGTTTTATGTGGCTCATGGTTTTAATGAAATTAAGCCAACTTAAGGGTTAACATTGAAGTACAACACCAAAGACTGGGAGTTTACCTCGGATGAGGATTGCCTTTTACCATTTTCTGGCCATACTTGCGCCACCGGTAGCCATCACCTGATATGCCAACATCACCAGCCTCATAAACCACAAATTTTGATTTCTTTCCAGTTTTAGGAAGGGAGCCCAGTTCACCTGTTGAACTTCTCTTCTGCCTGGCAATTCGCAGAGGTGAAACAGTATCAGATTCATCTAGTAACAACTATCAGCTGGAAATGTCATAATATGAAAAATGATGACTATTAACGTAATAAGGAACTTGCCTTCTCTTATATTCAGGTCCATCAACCTCATCTTTAACATTAGTTTCCATGGTTTCATCAGAACCACATGAGTCCTGCTGTTTCGTTTCAGGTATCTGATCAATTACTAGTAAAGGTTCTTTAGAAGAAGTAGATGGCACTGGATCATTAAAACTTCTTACTGGATGACTTATATCATCACTACCATTAACTGGCACAATTGGTAATGCAGGCCTATTTTCTCTAGCGCAATTTACTTTTTTGGGGGGATCGTGATTGTGTTGACTTCTATAAACTGTCTCTATGACACGATTAGAACGATCACAGCACTCAATCTTCTTAGCATAACAGTCAGAGAATGTGCATCTGTAATAGCTCCTAGAACCTTCTGGACTCTTTGCTTGCTTTTGACCATACTTGCGCCAGTTGTACCCATCAGGTGTCTTCAGCATAGACACAGTGGATAAAGGTTTCGGGTCTGGAGAATTCTTCTTGTCCTGTTTTTTAAGGCATGGGCCGGTCCCATTCTCTATTGGTTGCAATTTTTTTTCTGGTAGAGTTGGGCTTACAATGGAGGAAATGGACCGTGTAACAGATTTTGGCGATGGTTCCAACTTGGGTGGATCATCAGGTACATGTACCTGAACTTGGGTAGATTGCCCAGTAATACCTTTCAAAGGTTCCTTCTGGACCACTCTTACTTGATCCTGAAGAAACAATAAAAACAAGATGGAGTTGAGTTGCGTTTATAGATACATAATGTAGTTATAAAAGTTGAACAAGCACAATACAATCAATTTACCATAATAACAAACAAAAATTTATTATAATTTTTATCACATAAATCATTATCATCAGCCAAAACAATGGCACCAACAGCATAAGAAATTTTTGGATGTAAATGATAATTATTTTGATGATTTCAGTCGCTGCTGCAAAACCTGTTAGAACATGTAGAGAAGCATATAGACAACATATTAATTCATCTGAGTGTCTAAAGATCTGACTCATATGAAAAATTTACAATTCAGTAACTTATCAATTCACTTTAATATCAAAGGTCTGAACGATATGGAAAACAGATTTAAACAAAAGTCCTTCTGCAGTACACTGTATAAGACGTCATTTAGAGCCTTCTTCTTGTATAATGAAAATAAGAGTGTACTCCAGTTTTAATGTCAAATTTAAGAGCAAAATAAACAAGAATTTTTCCAAGCAACACCTACCCTGCAAATTTAATCAAATGATCTAAATAACATAAAATGCAAGATTAATTCTGCTGCCATGATTGATACCTAAACTCCCTTTCCTGTCTCTTCCATGGGATGCTAGGATTCATGAGTGAAGGAAAAACAGTGATTGAGATGTCGAAAAAGGGAAATTTACTTCTTCGAATAATCTAAGTGATGAGAATATGCCTTCCATTTAAATACTGTTAGCTGACTCATAATTTAGTCGAACTTCGATTTTTCAAATGTAAGCTAATTTGACTTTAACATATAAACTTATAAAAGACACATGGAATGCATCCAGTAATTCTGCCTCCTCTAATATTTTCTATTGTCAATTTAAGACCCATAAAGAGAAAAATAAAACGTATTTATCCTAATATGTTGGAACTACTCATTGCAGCAACCTCCTGCACAGATGTAATTTAGCATAGATTCAAGGTGAATAACTTATGCTACGTGCGAGCTTTAAGATTTTTTGACAAGAAGAAAGTTCTTTTTTAGCAAAGAGAGTGGAGGGCACAGTCAATGGAGATAATGTGTAATGTGCAAATTAACTAGTCACTTAATCCCAAACCTATTTCAAAAACCCGCTGCCGGAAAATACCAATTGATAGTCAAATCTTAGCTCAAATAAAACCTCATGCACATAGTTCGATTAGTAATGTGTACTTTTTGATACACACTCAAGTTTCTAGAGTATAGAGTGCTAGTAATACTAGAAGAAACCTTATTTTACTTTCATGCTACTAAAACTTAGGTCAAATCACTTCAAGTGTTGGATCATGTAATCATGTAAACTTGTAAAACCCCAATTTCAGCATATCCTAAAACCAAATAAATGTAAAAATTTAAAAAAATTATTTTTTTCAATTAAGTTTCGACTCAATTCATTACAGGCTTTAGATAATAAAAATATTAGTAACAAAGAAATTCTGTCTCATAACAAGAACAATAAAACGAATTATTCTTCACAAAAATCACTCATTTTTCGTCTTTTCCCATGTTATGGAAGAATATGACAATCAAGACTAAGTCTGAACGTTAAAAGTGGTTCTAACCTTCAATTCTCCGACCGACTGCAGTGGTTGCGGAGAGTATTCCACCCGAACCTCTGTACGATCCAAAATTCATCAAATCACCGGTGCACTCACTCAGTTACCGCAATTCGTACGTACACATGCAAACATACACACATAAACATACATATTCAAATAATTGATCATACAAAATATACTCGCATATAGCAATCCTTCACTCCAGCTAAAACCAAAAACCCAAAAAACAGAAAAACAAAATCACAACACGCAGTATAAAAAGAAGGAATCGTAGAGGTACCGGAGAGAAGTTCTGAGGATTCCTTAAAATCGGACTGCAAAACACTCTTGGACATCTGTACGGAGGTTAGGGACTGAGAAGCTCGCGATTCTCCTCTTTCTCCAGTAGAAGTTTTTTCAGCTGTACAATCACTCCTCTTATTCTCACTCACTCGCCTCTGTTCAACGTTTTTCTCGAATTTCTCCTCCGGAGTATCTTCATCTTCCTCGTCTGGCGGATTCGAATTTCCTTGTGCCATCTCTTCCAGGGAGCTCCGATTGTTCCCTTCTTCCATGGCACAGTGAGTGCGAGTGCGTGCTTTGTCACTGACAAAAGGTAAAGCTTTTACTTTTCTTTACTGTTTATAGAAATTTGGACTATTGTAGTTTCGTACTGTGATTTGTTGTGAAAGGACGAGAAACACCCTCTTAGAAAACGTTATTTACGGAGAGTGAAGGGATAAACTGGTAGAATGCTGGGGGTAGATTAGTAGTTTTGTAGTGAGGAATGCGGTGAGTGGAGTGGTGAGAACTGTTTTGGACTGTGACTAGGAAAATTTAATGCTTTTTTTTTTTTTATTATGCGAACCGGACATTTATTTCCGGGTTTGGAATTTTGTATGGTTTTTTTGAGAGCTGCTGTTGACCTACCTTGACTCGGGTCATATTGTGCATTTCCAAAAATACCCTTGGTGATCTATATGAATTTTATTTTACTTTTTAATGAGATAGGAAAAGAAGCCAATTGAGTTGGAAATGTATCATTTCAACTTAATCTAATATGCTAAGTAAATAAGATATTATTAAAATATGCCTATAAAGTACAAGATCAATAGTGTACAAAATTATGTTAAATGCACACACAGTCACATACTTGGTCAATTTTATATAATTGTTGTCTTAATATTCGTCGCATTTACAAAATTTAAAGTTAACGATCAAATTTACTTTTTCTTATAACTTTTTATATGAGTTATGTGCCCTACCATTTCTTTAAGAGCACAATAGTTATTTAATAGGAAAAGAAATTCACTTAGTGCATAAATTCTACCATAATAATATTTATTCTTAATTCCTATAAATACCTTTCTCTTTTCTCTCTTGCGTTGGAGCATTTTGGTGGGTTCCACTTCTAACAATTTATTTTTATTGCCATTTGAACCTCTTCTAAACTTCACATTAATCTATTAAATTAACGCTTAACCTATAGTTAAGAGATTTGCATCATCAATGACTAAACCACCATTTCCTCTATTTATTGTATTATATTTTTTTTTATAAAAAAAAAATTACTCAGAATTAAGATAATAAATTCAAAAATTATATGTCACATAATAAATAGTTGTATCTATATAATCTTATCGATATGAATTTAGAATCATATATTTAATATAGGCGTCATTGTTAGTAGAAAGAAACTTGTTACCTAATGCGATGTAGCAAATTATGCCTTCTAATTATTTGATCTTATTATTTAAAAAGAATATTTTTTCAATTAAAATATATAAAAATATTTTAAGGAGGTTTATAAACTAGAACAAACAACCCTCTAAAAAATCCTAGCTAGAGTATGTGGTTGACTAGTGTTGACTCAGGTGGGCTTTTTTTGGTGCTTTGAATTGGTAAAACCAGGGCCGTTAGATTGTCTGTTATCTTAGTTGGATGGGTTGAGAGAGATCACGTTTTCGTCCTAACGCCTTGACTAACTACACATTTTATATTTTCTCAACTTATTTAAATTTTTAATTAATTTATTAACTATTTAAATTAAAAAGCTTATATCATAGTACTTACTATGTTGTACATTATTATTATTATTATTATTTTAAAACAATCAACTATATTATTTGATATTGCATTTACAAAAATAGTCAAGTTAATGTGTAGCATTTTCTATTTATCAAAATACTTTGTTCCTACCTTAGTACAAAACTCAAATTTTTGTCCATAAGATTTTATATAATACTTATAGGGTACTTCTAAGAAAATAAGGGGTAAACTTTATAAAGCTAAAGTTTGTAAAGTATTATTATGTCAATATACTCACAATCTTTGGATGGCCCTTTTTTTTCCCCTTTCTCCAGGCAGATTTATTTGGATTCATTCTCATTTTCAAAAAAATATTTTATGAAAATATCTTGAAATATGTTAAGTTAAAAATGTATTTGGACTAATAAATTATAAAATATGACCATTAAGTTGACATATTAATTCAACATTTTAATTTGGAAAAATATGTTTGATTTACTTGCTTTTAAATATAAAAGCAAGAGTGGTTTCTTAAAAGAGGTGTAGACATATAACCTCCTCATTGTGCCCCCAAAACACCATAAAATTCATGTATTTTTATTCGGATTTCAATCATGTTAGTTCATACAGTTCGGGTTGAATCCAAAGACACAATTATTGATCTCATCAAAAAATACAAATGAAATATCATCTAAATGATTATATCTGTCACATGTCATGTACTGAGCACATTAATATACCCTTATAAATACCCTTCAAATGACATAATAAAGAGGTAACTTGTTTACTGATATTCTATATTTATTTGTTCATATCGAACTTTATATCCTTTCTTGAACTTGACTAACTCAAATATTAGAAGATTTTATTGGGACACTAAATCAAGCTTAATGTGTTTTGTTGTTATAGGTCAACTTGGATATTTGAGGATACAATTCAATTCGATTTGTTCACTTTTTATGAACCTCGAACCGAGCAACATCATATACAAACACACATATAGTGATGCAAGTGTGCATATATTTATGTATGTATCTACATATATACTATAAATAATGAAAAATAATTACAATCATTCCATTACGGTGTTACTTATTTTTGAAATTTGGATAAAATTAAAAAGGCAAATCATATGAACTTCTGAAAAAATAAAATATGTACTCAATTGGTTTGAGAAATCTTAGCCTTATCAGGGAAAAAGAAAGGTCACCAACCATGAATATTGTGTGTTACACTTAGGTTGTTAATGGTCTATGTGACATGAGGATTTCAAAATCATAGTCTCAATGTCATATGATGTTTATACCAAAAGGTAATGGGATTTTCGTAATTTGGTCTTTATTAATTGTAACATAAAAACTGAATCAAAATAATTCAAAAACAAAAGCACATTTTTGCCATTTACACTATGAGTCCACTTTATTTCAACATAATGGTAATTTATTAAAATCATCTTTCACCAAAACTTTGAAAGCAACAAAAGGCCTGAACTTCAGCGTATTAAAAAGATGCATATATCCGTTGGAGGTTCATGTTATGCTTCATGTGCCCGTTACGAAAACTAAGAATATCTGATAATAAAACGATCTCCTCGTCCCTCTTTTTCAATACTTTCAATAAAAGCGATTTTAATTTGTTATCGTAACTTTTAATATGTAATAACTAATGATAACGATCGATTTACTATATGATGCGTAATTATGGAAATAATTAGAGTATCAATTGGAGGGCTGACAGGCTCCAACTCCGTAAAATTTTGAAATTTATTATAAATTTTATATATTAAATTATTAAAATATTTATTTTTCTATTGTTTTTGAGAATTAATTTAATTTTGCCCCCATAATTTGAATTTTCTGTTACGTAATCTTACATAGGTTTAGTGCAGTAAAGGGTGCCCAGTCACAAGCATTTTTGCAGCTGTTGTATATTTCAATGATCCCATGAATAGTTTGAAGAACTTGTATGTTCTTCCGGGGTTTGTTCCTACATTTCAAGATTTTTCTGTTCTGGATCCTATCTTTTGTAGTCAAATGTTTAATTACGTATTTCTTAGTCCGTTTAAGCCTGAAGGATTGGTCAATCTCAAAATATTATCCATTCGACATATAGACCCTCTTTATAAGACTATAATATTAAATTTGGGATCCATCAATAATTTATTAGCTCTTAAAATTCATAAATCGGGTATTATTTGTTATATTTTGAAAAAAAAATCAATGAAATCTCATTTCCAAAACAAAACCCATATTTAAAATTTACGACTAATTTAGGAATATATCTATACAAAAAATCTAATTATATTATAATTATAATACGTTTATGTGTGAAAATTATCAATAAAAATGTATTATCTAATAAAATCATATATATATATATATTTATTGAAAAAATAAAAAAAATAAGTTAGTATAATGTATTCTTATTAAAATAGAAAAAAATTCAAAAATAAATTACTTTATTAATCAAACATGAAGAAGATTTTTTCACATTACTGTGTATAAAAAATATATACATGATTTCAAGATTTATGAAAGTATCATATTTTATTGGAACTATGTTTAAAAATTCAAAAAACCTTGTTAATATATATTAGACCCACACATTAAATTTGGCCAAAAAAATAAATGTTGGAATTTAATAAAGTTCAATATTCAGTATTCAATTACATTAATAATTTAGGTTTAGGTTTTTGGGAACCCTATACCTCCATAAGGGAGGGCCCACCCACGTTTGTGGGCTAACTTAGGGCAACGGCAGCAGCCCCACACCACAAAATTTGATCTTAGTTTTTGTTATTGGCTTCTTGTCTTTGGGATGGTACGTTTTAGATTGAGGATCTTGTGATTGTATTCTTAGTTTATGCCAAGTTTGGCAAATTATATCTATGGGTCTAATTTTCAACATAAGCTTGGCTAATCTCACACTTATATTTGGGAAAATTGTTATTTTTTGAATTCCATAATATAAGAGTTACAATCATGCTTCCCAAAAAAATTAAATTTTAGTCAAATATATTGATTTTTCCTTGCAACTTTAGTATCAAGTTAACAATTCGATGAAAAATTGCACGTGTTCGTAACTCACCTCATTTGATAGGAAATTTGGTCCAATTATTTTTAAAAAAGAAAATATGCTATCAGACTCTGTTACACTTTTTTCAGCCAATTTTTTATCATATGTTGGCATTTACGAGGGAAAACTCATTTTTATAGTTTTGTATATTTATAAAATATCGTATACACATGTAATTTATATTATTTAATGTACAATATAATATATGGATAATATGATACATATAATGTACTTTTTAAAATGGATTAAATAAACATATATGTATATGACATAGATGTGATCTTTCTATATAAGTATATATATGTAAATGTTTATGTATGACTAATGAATATTATGTATTTAATTTTATTTCATCTGTTTGTTCCTATTATGTGTAATATGCACAAATGCAATGTAAAAAGTATAATATATGATATAGATATAAATATGTATAAGACAATACATATAAATAGATAGTATAAAATATATATACTGCATAATTATACACAATATAAGACTTAATTTAATAATACCTATGTGTGTCAAATTTTGTAATTTGTACCTGAATAATTCACATTGTATCAAATAGTTTATAGAATTATTGATTTATTTAAATTGTATCTCAACAATTTTTATATAGTTGGTATTATGATTAATTAATAAAATATTATTCCTATATATGTTGTATAATATATCTATGCATTTGTCTATTTATTTAGCAATACAAAAATAAAATTCTGCATGTATAAGTGTGTGTGTGTTTTAGTTGTAAATATGAAAATTTAAGCAAATTGGTGGGCAAATTTAAAAATATTTTTGTTATTATACATTTATATGTACATGGAGAAAGAAAAAAGATGCATTTTTTTATTTGAGATATGTGGTTTTATTTCTGGAAAATACCATATTGGAAGAATGAAAACATTCTCAGGAAATATTTGGATCGATTTTTACTTTTATTACTATTTTTTTTTAAAAATATATTGTAAGATTCTATTGGAGAGGTGCGAAAATAAAAATGTGTTTGGATGGATGAGTTGCACATTTGACAAATTGAGCTGTTATAGTGATGTGATATTTTATTATGAATATATATATATATTATATATATATATATATATTAAAATTTTCAGAAAAGAGTATTCTTGGTATGTAAACTTTTGATAAATAAAATGTATGCTTTAAAAAAATTAGTTGAAAATAAAAATGCAGGCCTTTAAAAGGACAGAAAATAGAAAGAAGTCTTGGGTTAGGAAACGAAAGTTAAGCATATTGCCGGGTCTTCTCTTCCCATACGGCCCACACCCACCAACAGTTACTCCCCCAAGAGCCCGACAATTTTAGAGAAGTTGGGAGTTGGCAAATCATATTTATAGTTCGCTTCAATTTTGTTTCAAATATTAAAATCTTATATTTATAATTCCTAATTTTTTTTCATATGAGGTTCTTCGATCAATTTTTGGCATTTTTCACTTAGAAAATCTGTCATGTGGATTGCACACACCATACTTTAATTATAAAATAATGAAAACATAATTTGTTGAATCATAATTTAGTCCCTAATTTCAATTTTGTTACCGGAAGAAGGTTAGAAAAGGCAACTACTACAACTTTTCATTTCCAATAGAAAATTATAAAATCATGTGATATGGTCTATATTAAACCTAATTGTTAGGCCTAATGTTTGGGTATGAGCATTTGGATTGGGGTATGTGGATTTTAAAGAGGTCTGTTTGGGTCTATATCATTTATATTTAGATAATTTTACGCTTAAGTTTTGATAATAATTGAATGACTGACCTGAGTTATTTTATTCTTGAACTGACCTGAACTAATATTTTGAGTCATAAAATTATGAGAGTCACTCGGCTAAATTGGGATACATATGACCTAACATACTTTTGCCTGGTTGGATACCTATTCCAGAACCCTGCTCATCTAATCAGGTTGATTTTATTTAGTATTTGATAAGGAAATAGAGTGTAATTGTTATACAACTTTTGAGAAAACAATCTTCTAAGAGATACTCTAATCTAATAAGGAAAAAATAAAATTACACAATATAATTACTTTATTCTCTTTTTGTTATTAACTCTTATCTCCCGTGAAATGAGGTACGAATCATTTCCCCCATACTATCAATTCTGAGTCGAGCGTCAGATATGTCACGCTAAGAAACCCTACAAACTCTTTGTTGTTTTTTATTTTTTGACAGATTAAAGGTAAATTTATGGATTCGAAAAAATATATATCCACAGTAAAATTAAATATAAAAAATATATTTATTTGATGCCTAAAAGTCTAAAACTTGGCCACATCACCATGCACATATATAAAATAGCTATAATAATAATAATTCATAAGTATAACTAACTAATTTTACATTAACTAATTTTCATTTAATGATAATACTTATCCATAATAATTGTAACAAATAAAAATAAGATTGGTTTCTTTATTAATTAAACATTCATATTAATTATTGTTACCATTTGCATTAACATATCTAGTTAATTATATTAATATTTATCATTTATTAGCTCGCTTGAAAATAAATTAAAGCACACAGTATTTTCTTTTTAAAAAAAAAAAAGGCGTAAAAAGGGCTTGTTAGATCTTCCACCATTACTATTTAACGGAAGTACTGCTAATTTAAGGAAAAACTATTTGGTCGAAAATCTACTATACTAATGTTGATGTCAAAAAATTGTCAAAGAAAACATATTGCATGAATTAAAGTGAATGTTAGCCAAGTGATATTTTTATTTATTAAGGTTGAAGCAAGCTGAAAAAGGACTAAAGAAAAAAATAATAAAAAAAAAACACTCACCAAAAAAGCTAAAAGCAATAGAAAAAGAAAAAGGCTTTTTTTTTTTACTATTTATAATAAATTCAAAATAATTATCGTGAAAAAGAAGGGGTGTGTAATTTTAGGGTAAAGTGTGGATGGAGTTCCATGTCTTCTGAAGACGTGGACGGTCCTTTATTTTGTTTTATCGTTTTTTTTTTAAATTTTTTTCAATGTTTTTATTATTATTATTTTTCCAAAAACTGGGAACTATGGTGATTGTGTATGTATTTGATGATGCGTTTATAGTGATAAGAAATTTTTAGGAGACTGACTATGTGCATAAAAAAATTATGCAGTATGTAACATAATTAGAGTTCTTAAAAGCAATACTATTTGATAAAAATGAATCACATAAAATCATTCATATACTTGTACAATATTTGATTTTATTTTCTCAAAAGTATTTATTTGTTTTAATATAAAATATAGTATTTAATTTGCTTATTTTTAATATAAACTAATTTATTTTCAAATATTTCGCTTAATTTTCACTCAAATATTCAAAACTTAACTCATATATTTTTTGAAAATATGCACTCCGTTTTCAAAAAACAATCATTTTTTTTTTGTGTATTGAATAAAATAAAAAAATTTCTCAATTGAACTACTGAATCAACATCACAACTTAATTAACCAAACTGGTACACGAGAGAGAGAAGTTGTAAAATTTGACCAATTAAGTCGGCATGTTGATTAGGCATTTTCTTTTGACAAAAAAATATTAAGAATTACTTTTTTTCCAATATAAAAGATTATTTTCTGAAAATAAAGTGGATATTTTTGAATGATATCAATTTTGAATGTGGAATTGAAAATTAAGGCCAAAGGTTTGGATTTATTTATTTAAAAAATAAGCAAAACAAGTATTATATTTTTAATATAAAATATAAATATATTGAGAAAATAAAATCAAATATTATGCAAGTATATGAATAATTTTAAGTGGTTCATTTTTATTGAGCAGTAGTATTCCAATAGTATCACATGCCTTCTAAAAGTCTCCATATTACAAAATACGTCACCCAACACATACAATATCATTATAGTTTCTACTTAAAAAATAAAAATAAAAAAACAAAAAGAAAAGAAAAGAAGAAAAAAAAACAAAATAAACGTGAAGGCAAAAATAATAAATAAAAAAAATAAACTTTATATATTGAAAAAAAAATAGGTTGAAGACGTGGACTCTATCCATATTACCCTAAACTTATACACATCTTCTTTTTCATGGTAAAAAAAATATAATTTTTAAAGTTATTATAAAGAATTTAAAAAGAACAAAAATAAAAATAAAAAAAAGTTGTAGAGTGAGCTTTGCCAAATGTGTTGCGAAAGTCTAAGCAGTCAAAGTTATGAACCAACCACATGAGTTGGCAAGGTCAACACGAACCACAAGCAAAGCGGCGAAATAGAAAGAAATCACATTAAACACATTGAGATAAAAATTTATTTAATTTATTAATTTAAATAATTCGATCCAGATTGAAGTTATTAAAAGATGTGTTGAATTTCATATTACTTTGTCGAATATTAAAAATGAAAGAACCCACCTAATCCTTTATGCCTAATTTTCTCTATTATTTTGTTATATTACTATTTTTATGCATATTGAGATAGTAATATCTTTTCCATTAAATCAAATCGACCCACAAAGCTCTAAACTAAAATTTCAAGTTTTGTCTATTTCCAATTTATTGTTAAAAAACATTCACACTATTTTCCCACTTTGTTTGAGTACTAAAATGAAAATAGGGACTAAAGATAATATATTTGATCATTTTACCCTCAAAATATGATATGTACAGTAGTGCACATGACATATTTTCTAGCAAAAAAAGTGTCGATATTTGATCGAAATGACTAAGTGGTACACAAATTAAATTTAAAAAATAGTAAAATTAATAATATTTTAGATAAAAATGGTACAAAATCTAATTTTTAGGGACGTTAAATGTGATTGGCACACATACATGCTTTGAAACCACTAGAGCAAATATTTCCAAAGTACTTAATAAATAAAGAAATCATTCAGGTTTTGTTTTGTGTTATTTTATTTTGACCTTTTTCAATTCAATTTCTAAAATTGGGAATATAAGTGTTGAATAAAAATACGTAAAATGAAATTTTTAGCTAATGTGACAGTGTGAAAATTTTAAAACATGTTTGAGTTGAACATTTCAAAAATTAGGAAGTTAATATATATGAAAATAGACTTGTGTTTTCTAAAAATGGGAAAGTAAATTTTATTTGAAAACATAGTAGAAAATAGTAGTACGTATTTTTCTATATAATTTCAAGATAAATAATTTAAGAATAAATTGAAAAAATATATATTTTCACCTTATTTGGTTTCTGAAAAACATTTTCAGGAAACAAAATCAAAATACCAAATGGACATTATACCTCCACGCAACGTTCCTTACCCAATCCCTTCTGTTGAGCATTCAAAGAATCTAACACGGTCAGAAAAATCTCATCTGATTAAACCAGAAATTCTATTATTATAATCTTAAAGGGTCGATCTCTTTTTCGGATTATTATATGGAAAAAGCGTGGCCAGGCTCATAAGCAATAATTCAGTCGCTGATTCTGTAGTGAGTGTGATTCTTGTTAGAGTTAGCTTCAGAAAAGCAAGTGCAAGAGGTTTTCGAACTCATGCAGCAGCCATTGCTAATGTCAGGTTAGCTCAAAATCATTAACTTTATACATCTTTTTCTGGAATTTGCCTTTCTTTTGGTTTGAAATGATTTATTGTTGTATGTGTTTATAGGGAAATCTTGTGAGATTTGATTTTAGGATTGTTTCTTTGTTGTAGAAATAACAAATTGGCAGGTGGGCTGTTTCTTGATGCTGTAATTATGGAAAATTAAGAGTATATTTCTGTGCTGCTTCTGACTGTGTTAGTGGCTTTATAGTAGGGTAGGGTGGGGAGGGAGGTGTGAACTCTATGGTGCGAGTAAATTGGAGTTTATTATAGTTGGGATTTGAACATCATTTTTGTTATTAAGATTCTTAATATCAATGGCAGAGTCTAATGCCCAATAGGTGCCCTTTTTTCTCATTTGCTGAATTCTCACTCTGTACTTGTGAATTATGACAAATCTGCTTCAATGTTGAGCTTCGTTGGTTGTTCTTGAAAGTGGCCATAATTGAACTGCTATAATTTCTACTACATTCAGGATTATGCTTCCTAGTGGGAGGTAAAGTGCGCAATTAATATAGAAACTTCTAGTCATCATATCTTATAAAAAGTAATATTTTTCCTTGAAATTCAATTTACTGGTCTACAGTCGAACAGTTATTAATTCCATTACTATCAAAATTGTGACGACACGTCTTACAAAATCTATTTAATTTGTTGTTTGCTGTAAAATTGTCGATCATTTTCGAGAGAAGAAATGGAAGATCCAGGGCCAAAATCATTTCGGGACAAACTTGACGCCTTCAGGACCATGACTTGGAATACTTTTGAAAGCAAGCCAATCTCGCATTGGATTCTTTTAACTCTAAGCAGTGTAGCAATGCTTGTGGCATTCCCTGCTTCCTCTCTACTGTCGCGTGTTTATTACTCTGATGGGGGGAAGAGTAAGTGGATAATCTCTTGGGTTGCTGTAGCTGGATGGCCTATTCCTGCATTGGTTTTAATTCCTACATACTTCGTCTTGGGGATATTTCCGACTCCTCTGACCTTAAAACTCGCTTTATCTTATGCTGTCTTGGGTTTCTTAACTGCTGCTGACAACCTCATGTATGCATATGGATATGCTTACCTGCCAGCATCTACTGCTTCTCTATTGGGATCAACATCCCTGATATTTTCTGCACTCTTTGGCTATCTTCTTGTCAAGAACAAAATCAATGCTTCAACCATAAACGCTGTTGTACTCATCACTGCTGCAATGGCTATCATTGCACTTGATTCAGATTCCGATAGATATGGAAACATCACTGACAGTCAATATGCCATGGGCTTTGTATGGAATGTATTGGGATCTTTGTTACATGGCCTAATTTTTGCTCTCTCAGAGTTGGTTTTTATAAAACTGCTGGGAAGAAGATCCTTCCATGTCGTTCTAGAGCAGCAAGTGATGGTTTCTCTATTTGGTTTTGTGTTTACTACAATTGGCCTCATAGTGAACAAGGACTTTCAAGCAATGGAGTCTGAGGCAAAAACTTTCAAAGGCGGTAGAAGTTCGTATCTCTCAGTTCTCATCTGGGGAGTCGTTACTTTTCAGTTAGGGGTTCTGGAGGTACCGCCGTGCTGTTTTTAGCATCCACTGTGCTAGCTGGTGTCCTTAATTCAATAAGGGTACCCCTTACAAGCATTGCGGCTGTTATACTTTTGAATGACCCAATGAGTGGTTTCAAGATCCTATCTCTGATTATCACCTTCTGGGGATTCGGTTCTTACATATATGGGAATTACCCTCAAAGTAAAGATTCCTCGTGATCATCGGCAAGTATCTTCTTCTCCACATCTATTTCACGGCAAATGTGATATCTTAGGCCGTCTCTAGGTTCACAAGGGATTAAGCCTGGGGGCTCTTTAATTGCATAAAACTATAAGGGATTTCTTGTCATGTGCAGAAGCATGTACTATTCATCGTTGCCCGAACTTGTTGAATAACAAATAGGACAAGATGTTAGCATATTTACTTCACAGTTTATAAAATGCACCATTTTGAAATTTTTGCTGCAGAAACAGATGTGCAAAGCCAAAACAATTGATGTGTTCTTATTAGTTTGCTCAGTTCTTCTAGCTTTACATGGTTGTGATGATACTGTATCCTCAGCATTACCTTGATTTGTTAAAAGTGCTAAATCCTTTCCGTTTCTGTCCAAGTGAAAAACATCAAGGCCAAAGGTTTGCTTTACTTAATAAAAGTTATGGGTAGCTTGAGTAGGAATGACAATAAGTTAGGCTTCAATCAACTAAATTTGTTTGGATTTGAGATTCGATCTATTAATATTTTTAAGGATTTGGACTTTTGTGAAAGACGTATTACAAATCTTAATTCAAATTGTAGGATTCTGATTTTTGTGAAAGACGTACTATAAATTTTACTTAATTCAAATTGCAAAATAATATAGTTATATGATGGTAAATAATTGCATCATAGGTTTAAATTGTAGCCGGAATATTAAATTCTTGCATTGCGCCAATAAGTCTCAACCTTGTAGCCGGAATATTAAATTCTTGAATTGGGCCAATAAGTTTCATCCCACAAATTTATGGAACTCAATTTGAATACTCAAATTCAGCCCTATTTATATATTATTAAGCTCAACTCATGTATAAACATATCAAACAATTGGGTTTCATATTCCAAAATATAAACAAGTCGAACAATAAAATAAGGCTTTAGGTATTCTAGGCTCAATTCATAGCCCTAAATGAACTAAATTAAACAATTTAGTTCTAGAGCCAACCAGTAGATCCAAGGAAAAAAAAAAGAAAAGAAAAAAGGGGTAGTTGAATTAGTCCATTTAGCATGAAACGTCTCATCTTACCTCCTGATTAGGCATAATAATGAGTTGATCCAGACGGAGGTTCTGGATTGCCCACATTCTGTATTGATTGAGATTTAATAATATAAATAAATTTAATTATATTTTGAGTTTTTTATTTTTAAATTTGATTCAATTTATTTAATTTTTATTTTTTTAAAAAAATATATTAATATAATATTTAAAAAAATAAAAAGTTTTTATAATATTTTTTTTAAAAAAATATAATTTTTATTAGCTTTTAGTTATGAAATAGGTCTAACGAATCTAGAATTTAGATCTAAAATTTATGAGATAATAAAATAATACATCAATGCAAATTATTATTTGGAAAAGATTAGAACAAGTTTTTTATTTGATGTCACTATTATTCATAAAGATTTAGATTTTGATAAGCATTACTTTAAATTTTAATTACGTGACTTTTGAATTAAAATTACTTTTAAGGCTTTATATTATGGATTACAAATTTGAAATTTACATTTCCATTAGTAAAATTTTTATTTTATATATTATGCTTTAGGCACAATAATTCTCTTCGCACATATTTCATTGTTTAGTATTTTTTTGTTAATAAAAAATTAATAGCGTTAACTAACTCCAAATAAGCCCTAAGTCAAAAAAAAAAAAAAAAAATGAATCTAGATTGAAACGAGTCAAAAAATAAATAAATAAATACTTGAGTTCAAGCCTATGACAAGCTTGATGAATATTTGAGATTGGATCAGTACAATCTCGGCTTATAATACACAATTGACAGCATTAACTAGACAGTTGAAGAAAGCTGGCGCAGAAGAAGTGATATTTGGGTAAAATATCTAAATTAGTAAAATCCGATTGATGAATTTTTCTTGTAAGCGTTCAGTATAATTGATATGATGAAAATTAATTATATTTTTTAATTATATTATATAAAAATAATAATATAATAAATTAATTATTATATATAAAATAAAAAAAATTAACCAAATAATTTTAAAAATTTTAAAAAAATAAAAATAAAAAATATAATTCCGACCACTTTAACCGACCATCAATTTACAGTTGGACCAATCAAACTAAACCACTTTGACCGACCATCAATTTACAGTTGGACCAATCAAACTAGTCCGATCCGATTTGATTTTAAAACATTGAGCAAAACCTATCAAAGTCCTTAAAACATTGAAGCCAACGATCCACAATTTTAACAGAATTCTCATAATTGTGAAGAACTGAAAAATTATGCAAGATGTGTTTTACCTAATAACTGGTAGATACAACAACTCAAGCAATAATGAATTTTATACAAGCTCTGGTTTGCCGCACAAGAAGACATGCTTCACTTGAAGAAATTTGCCAAGAACATGAACACTTACATTTCATTAAATGCAATTAAATTTGGTTATATCATCAATATTTTTCTAAAATACTGTTAACAGTGAGGTATTTGAGAGATACTTCAAAGGTATAAACAGAAATGACAATTTCTCCATCTTGAACCTCCCTAAAGAGGGGTTGGTTAAAATGGTGAGATTGCAATCTAAATATAGTCCCCTTGAGCAGATTAAAGATCTGAAGTAAAAATTGAAGTAAAAATTCGAGCTACAAACTAGGTGCTACAACAGAAACAAATAGCAAATACCATAGGTCTGTATATAAACTGTGTTTTGCCTCGAAATTAAGTTATTTCCCAAGGGGAATCGGCAACATTACTGTTCTATATCAGTTTCACCATAGAAAGCCAGATAAAAACTTAAGAGTTACACTTTAGACCATTGTAATAGGAATTTTTTGGGCCAGTTCTATAGATATTGCGAAGATAAGCAACATATTTAATTCTTAGGACCAATGTCTTTCAGGGCACAGATCTGCTCTTCTCCCATTGCAGACATGACAGACACCACAAGGTCCTTTCCTTCCTCAAACCCACCTTTAATCTGCATGCAACAGAAACCAAAAGTTTCATACTCAGTAAATCAAAGCAATTTTAAACACGGCGATATTCTCTTCAATAGTTAGAAAAAGTACTTTTTGAGTAAATAAAATCTGCTCACCTGGCTAAGCAGACTTTCATCGGTAGGAAGTCTTAAATCATCTTTGGTATTACCATTTTCAGTCAGAAGAGAAACCTACAACACAGAAGCCTCAAACTGCTCAAGATTTCCAACAAGAGAGAGGATATCAACTAGCCTCTATAGAGAGTTTGAATTGGTGATACAGATTTCCTCGTGTTCCCCTTCTCAAATTTCAGCTTCTCACCAGAAAATTTCTCAAAGAAGGTGTGATAAGAGAACCAGAACAGCCCAGCTTAACTAGTAGATACAATGAGGAAGTTATAAAACATGAATGAGGAAGTAGAATAGCATTCTCCACCAGGTGCCCAATTTTCATCAAACGAGCCATTTAAAACCAGGGATGGATTTCTAGCTATTTTAGTAGTGCCATGGTTACATTCCAATCATTCTCTAACAGGTTGTATGATTGCTATGTCGACAACAAACATTAACAAATAGGGAACAAGAATTATTGCAACTTTAGGAAGTATTTTCTCTTCTTCTCAATTGATTTTTATCTAGTATTTAAGTTTCAAAAAATAAGAAAAAAAGCATAATAAACAACATTAAGAGTAATAATACTACATGGAATACTGTAATATACATAACAAATCTGTATAAACTGGACTAAGTGTAAATTGGAATATTGAAATGATATTTAAATGGGCACAAAAAGCTGCTTGTATAAAAAAGCAAAATTAACGAAGTAGATATTACCTAGACTACAAGCAATGTTGAACTTTAACTTAGATATCCCCAAGACCCTCAATAATGGGTTAGTGCTAAAAGATTGCCAAAATTGACTCTAATAACAATAGTGTTAACAGATTTCCAACATTAAAGATGCTTCTTCCGAGGTTGTTTTCAAGAGGTAATACAAAATGATCAAAGTTGTTTTCAGCATTGCTTAGTGAGAAATAACTTACAAAACCATCTTCAGAGATGTCAATAAGCTGATAATCAGTACGGTTAACATGAGGAACCTGAAAAAACATTCCAGAACATCAGCTACATTTTGTCAGTAATTTAATACAAATGGCGTCTGCCTTAAGACAAACTCAGAGAGAAAAAAGTAATAAAGAACAAAAATAAATTAACTACACATTACATCACAGTTGTGGGAGGATGGAACAATATCTTCAAGCTTTTTGCCATTGAATATGTCGATTCCCACAAAGTGACACTTGGCATGCCCATGCTTGCCAGTTTTTGAGGTGGAGACTTCAACGACCTATTCAAGTGTAAAAGGACAAAATAATCATATCAAGTTTTCAAGGAGAAATAATTCATGCCAAGAAACGGAAGTTTCAGGAATTAAATAGCCATTTTATTACTATCCCAGTAATATAGGACACATATGCAATGTTTTTCTAGACTAATACTACCCAGAATTAATCAAAACAAAAACTGTAAGTAGCATGTTTTTTCCAATATTGGAACATCAAATTTGAAGTTTTAACTCAGAGTGCTTACAATTTAGACCTGTTAATTGATTGCGCATATACAATAAGGAAATTTCAGGTTTCTTTTCAAATAAGGAATTTATGGTATTGCAAGTCCATTTAACATATCTAGTGACTCGTTTATTCCACAATATTATATTTTCTGTGTATAACTTCCAACATGTATTTGGGAGGGTGGGTGTACAAGGATCGAGTGGAGGTGGATTTTCCCTCAATTCTTGCTCCAGGACCATGTTTGCAGCCCAACATTGGAATGGGAAAGGTCACCTGTCCTAATTCAAAATAGAATGAGACAAGTAGCAAAACACTCCAATTCAGGCACTTAAATGTATCAAACAAGGCTAAATTTATAGATCACCAAAACCTCCCTATGCACCCCCCCACCCGCCCACCCAAAAAAAAAAAAAGAAAGCTATTCTTAAGTCTTGACTACATAAGTAAGAAACTCCAAGGGAAGAGCAAACCTGATACACAAACACATACTATGTCGTGATAGCAAAAAAACATCACTCTTTAATTATTTAACAAGAATAAATATGCTTTTTTTGACGTAAATCAGTTAGTAGAGGACTGGAACAAGGGACTTCAGAAGGGAGAGCGAGCCTTCGGCGATTGAGAATAAAGGAGTTATCTAACTAAGGATACTTACCTTAACAAACCTATCGGTCTTGCTTTGGAAGGGAGAACTCCTTACCTTAAGTCAGTGAGTGCCACTCGGGTGAGGGGCACGAACTTGAAACAGACACATGATATTTGTGCAAATAAGACAAATATAATTCTCTTACTTTTCAGCAGACTTTGAAAGGGCAACATTTAGCATTTTGTTTGATACCGATCAATCAACATTGAAGTCGGCACAAAGAAACAGAAATATCTATATTTGATATATATAAAGGAATCGCATTGGGAGACATACGTGAACATGCATTATGACTTAAACATTACATGTTTATCAGAAAGGACAATAACCAAGTTATGAAAATGCTCTCAGAATTATAAGAAACTGAATGATATGCTTCTGGATCCTAGAATATATACTTGCTAACAAGCAATGTAAGAAAACTAGATGGTTGGTGTTACAAAAGGGCACCAAGAACAACCTTTTACATATCATTGGATGAAGAAAAAGTTTTTACATATCATTGGAGGCAAAAAGGAATTTAAAGCATTCTATCAATGTTCTAAGCAGGTGAAACGAAATTATATGGAAAACAATCAGAAATAAGAGATAAAAGCATCAAGCACTAGATTGGGGTAATGAAACTTAATGAAGAAGCAACTCCAAGGAATCCAGTTCAATTCTAACAGGTTCAGCCTAACTGAAGTGGGACACAACATAGTTACAGAACATGGAATAGGATCAGCATATATATACTTCAATAATCCTTAATAGAGTATGATATGACCGTGCATCATGAATTGACAGATTTTTTTTGTTCACTTTTTTTCCAACAAAGTTGGATGGTTAACATGGCCAGTGTGTCACACTATAGTAACTCAAATTAAATCACAAACAAGTTGAATGAATAAATATACTTGATGCCAAAAATGACTATTAACCATTCAACAGGGAAAATGAGTTGCAGACACTTATGCAGTGTTTGGATGTCTCCCGGGGGGAATGTTTTTTTTCCCGGAATAAATCTTTGTTTTCCCCTTCCCACAATACAAATTCATTCTTCTCCCAAAATAAAATGGAAGCCACTATATATTAACAACATTACATTATTCAATTTTATATTATTAAAAATATATATCATAGTTTTTTATATTCAATTATACAAGACATAACACTAAAAAAAAATACTGATGTGACACCACTAACCATACAAAACTACTTACAAGACAAGACCTTTATGACATCTATAGTAAAAATTATTTTCCCAAAACAAAACCAAATATTACTTTCATTTTCAAATTCTTTGCCCCAATACTCCCAAAACAAAACCAAACACTCTCTTAGATACAGAAAACAAAAAAATGGTTCCTATTAGATCCTAAATCTAAGAAGTAAGTATGCAAATTAAAATGACAGGCACAAGGTTATTATTGATTATAGACTGAAGCCACCCAGATTTGTGGGAGCAGGGAGACAAGGCGGATTTCGGGTAGCTAAAAGTGAAGAATATTGAAAAATGAAGTACACACTCCCACCTTCAATAAACAAGGAAAAAGATTACTAAAACAAGAAATAACAAACTATAAACCGAATAACACCACAATTCTACCGCGATCCACACAAATAACTTCCTTCCAGAATCCTTTAGTATAAGAACATCTATACTAGCTCTGAATTTGAAATGAATCAAACAACAGTCGATATGCAATAGAAAGAGAACAATAATGCTAAATACAACAATAATTAACCAAAAAAAAGGGAAAAAGAATTCTCCATGTATAGCATGGATTTGAGAAGCCAAGAGCCCATCAAGATCTGACGAAATTAACACAAACCCAGTTCAAAACCAACAATACATCCCCAAAATATCGAATCTTTGAATCGAGTCCCACAAGTAAGAAATAACAAAAATAAAGCAAAAAAGAGAGAGAAGAAGGCATCCTCGCACCTTGCACGGCCTGCCTTTGATGACTATGTAACCATTCTTGCGGATGGTTCCAGCTTGCTGAGGGTAAGTCTTGGATGCACCTGCGTCCGCCTTGGATTCAAAGTGATGCTCCTCGTCCGACATCTTCTCTCTCTCTCTCTGTTTCTCTCTCTAGAGTTTGTTTGTTGTTTCAGGAAAGAATTTATGACTCTCTAGAGGATGGAGATACGACTACTGCTTGTTTATGGTAAAAATAAATGGCATGGATCGATTTCGCTTTTTTAAATTGTTTATTACCAAAAAAATATTAAATATCGTTAAAATAATTTTTTTACCTTTTTATTGTAAAATTCACACCTTCAAAAATTTTAAACAAAAATAAAAAATGTGAGCCAGTGCACATTTTCAATTTTAATTTTTGATATAATTGAAAAAAAAACCTGAAATTACATCCACGCTTTAAGATACTGTTAAGATGAGCATAAAATAGAGAATAAAATTGTGGAAGAAGCGTGAACTTAGTCCACCTTTTTTTTAATCTTTAATGTTGATAAATAAATGCCGGCAACATCAAAAAAAATTATTTTTGCTTTTTGTATTAATTAAAAAATATGAATTCGTCCTTTTTTTTTTCTTCATAAAATTAATGAAAGAATGGGTTGATTATATCACGCTTTCTAATTAAACCTAAATTCTAATTTTTTTACAAAAAAAGTGTTGAAGGAAAAAAAATATTACAAACAATATTTAGTAATAATATTGAAGCAATAGGATTTACTCATTTTTGTTCGACATGTGATAGGTAGATTTATAGGTACGACGATTCAATATAAATGAATTTTTTAACATGTTAGTGTATGACCTCAGAAAAACAAACTCTTCTAATAGCTGAAGCGTGTAATATGTGCGGCAACGACGCACAAGCATCTTATTTTTTTCAATGCTTATTCTTGCAACATTTCTTTTGCAGTCCACACCATTTATTGATAGGCATATCAAGTCAATAATCGATGTCATGGACTTAGCATGCTAAGTACTGCGAAGATCATTCACCAACTCCTTGAAGTCTCAATCTTTCAACAACCATATTGCTTGGGGCTCAAAAATTCCATCTTCTCCTATTTTGAGTAGAAAATTTACAAAATGATTATTATTTTTGAGTTGTGTATTTATATATGAATAAAGTTATTACCACAAAATAGTTGAATTTAAGGTTGTTGTTCATCTACCTAGGGATAACAATAGGGGTGGGTCCAAACTCCGAGCCACCTCACTTGGAACAAGTTTTTAAATATACAAACGGATTTAAAGCGAATCTTTATTTTTTATTTTCAAACTTATCCAGCCCCCATACTCGCCCATTTTAATTTTTTTTATTATTTATATATATATTATATATATATATATATGTGTGTGTGTGTGTGTGTGTGTGTGTGTGTGAAATTATTTTTCAAAAAGTATTTTTTTAGTGATTCTTTTTGGTATTATTTTTTAAAAATATATTTTTTAGTATTTTAAAATCATAAAATTAATTTAACGGGACTAACCCGTCGGGTTCGAATTTAGTTCTGGATCCTTCAAAACTTTGGTGGATGGATTTTAAATTTTGATAAACTCGTCTCATTACTATCTCTATACATATCTCATTAATAAGAGAAGACTGCAAGTAGCTAATGTTACTTCACATGTCTCATTAATTAAAGTATAATGTAATTCATGCTTACAATTCACGTGTCTTGGTTTTGGTGACATTATGCAAGTATGTATTTAGACTTTACGTATTTTGATTTAAATGAATAAATACAATCGAGTGTTTGACACTTCATATATCTCATTTTGAGTGATATTTAAATTATTATGTATTGGTAGTTCATGTGCCTCATTAATAAATCTATCAACAAGTGGCTAATGAAACTTTACGTATCTCAATTTACTGAATAAATATAATCGGGTGCTGACACTTCATGTATCTCATTTTGAATGACATTACTTTATTTTGTACTGATAGTTCACGTACCTTACTGATAAAACAACCGCAAATAGTTGAAACTTCATATATCTCATTTAATTTGAATAAATACAATCGGGTGTTGACGTTTCATATGTTTCATTTCAAACAATATTACATTATTATGTGTTGGCAGTTCATGTACCTCATCAATAAAAACAGTCCACAAGTGGCTACTAAAACTTCACATGTATAAAATAATTTAAGTGCTGACAATTTACATATCTAATTTTGAATGACATTACACTATATGTGTTAGCAGTTCGCATGCCTTATTGATAAAAGCAGTCCACAAGTGGCTACTGAAACTTCACATGTCTCGATTTTTAAAGATATATACAATCGAGAGCTAATACTTCATGTGTCTCATTTCAAATAGCATTACACTATGATGTGCTGACAGTTAACGTGCTCCATTGATAAAAACAGTACGCAAGTGGTTCTTGAAACCTCATATTTCTCATTTTATATGAATAAATACAATCAGGTACTAACACTTCACGTGTCTCATTTGGAGTAACATTGTACAAACTGATTTTTTAGCAATTCATGTGATGCAGGTATATACTCACAATTCCAGTTCCTTGTTTTAATTTTATCTATACAATTCATGTGAATAACTCGGTTCGAGGGCACCAAAATTGCGGTATACCCTTGGCGATATTTTTCATGCAATAGGATATAGTTGGTACCTAGATGATGAGTTTGGCTACTTATTAAATCCAAATCAAAAATATTCTCTAACATATTTAGTAAGGACGGTAGACAGAATGATGATTTGGTGTACAAGAATAGGATGAGCTTATAAAAAATAGACATAAGCTTGGTATTCATTATCCTCGATGGAAAGCCATCACTAGCCTCGAATAACAACATTTGAGAAAAAAATAGTTCTCAATCAGATACATAGAGAGGATAATAAAATGGTTATACATATATATTATTTTAATTACAAACAAGTATCCAAAGATTTTGTTTATATGGATATATAGTGAAAGCAAGATGGGACTCAGGGTGGGTCCTATTTACTAATCAGATGTTGATGAGATATGTGATAAAAAAAAAAACTAGGTCATCATTTTTCTTTTATTCTATTCAATCTTTATTGTATTAGGTATTTGTATTGTAAGCCTTCAACTGTGTGTATTTTAAATTCTTAGAGTTTTCACATATTCATTTATGGTTAGGCATATTAATTTCCTTAATTCGTTCAAGTACACTAGACGAAGACTATAGGGAACTACCATATAAGTTAATTTGTATTGATTGTATAAAGTCTGATGGAATTAACAAAATGAATGTGTTATATAAGCAAAATATTTTTTTGAACAAACTAGTTTAGTATTTAACAAAAGAAACATACAGAACAAAGTATTTAGGAACACATGACAAATAACAACCCCTAATAATAGCCCCCAGTGCCACAACCATGTTGTTGCCACTGTCTTCGACATCTTCATCCCCCTTCACTAGTAGGAATATCATATAATAATTGTTACTATACGGTAATAGCTTGTGTTTGATATTCATCATAAATATTGAAATTCAAATTAAAATCTAAGTGACTTGATGAAGTTATGAAGCCCAACTCTCCATAATCACTATTCCATGTAGCTAATTTTGAGAATGTTGCAAACGAGATATTAAACTTTGGATATGTTCCTGCATATCTTGGATACATCTGTCCAGTTGGTGTGAATCTAAAGACAAAATGTGTCCATTAGTCTAGATTATAATTGAATGAGTATCGGTATATATGGAGTGAACGATGATTGATCATCCAATTATGGTGCTTGAGGTGCATAGAAGTTGACATATAAGTCCATACCTAAGATATAAGAAGTGTAATGTAGATAGATCTGATACATTAGCTCTAGTTGTCATAAATGGGGGGATGTCATAAGACATTGAAGTATCACCAATAAATGTAGGTGTTCCCCTACGTGGTATCATCCTCTGTTAAGGTACTGGATCTCAAGCTACGTCTTATCCTCCTTGTATCTCTGTTGCTACGCTTATTGTCTAATGCAAGTAGTTGTTCTCAAGCATAACAACTAGGGATTGTCATCTATGGGTTATCCGATAAACATCGTCAATGATACCCCTATGTTGATTCTTTATTTGCAAAAATGATTCAAGCATAAGTAGCAACATCTTATCACCTTGAAATATGTGTCAAATAGCTTAATGTTAAATAACTTTATTGATAAAAAATTAATTATAAAAAATATAATCTCTCATGATATACATACCACAACTTGTCATATAGTTACATCCTAGGATGGTATTCCATTTCCAGACATGATTCGGAGGATAATTTGAGACAAATTGTGAATTGATCGTATCATGCCATTTATCCATTTCTCATACCAACTAAACTTTGATCAAAGGCCTGTCACTATTAGCTACTGTATATTCGCCCATTAAGCAACATAATCTATTTGAAACCTGATACAATCCTATCTAGAACGTCCTCTATGATCGATATTCTAGAATCTCACACCACATTCTGCTGCCAAACTATCACAAAACCTACTTAAAATAACATATCTTAAAGTGTTCTACTTGATCAATAGACACCGTGTTAGCTATAGTGCAGAAGCACATTCTACTGGCAACGACATCTTTTCAGAAAAATCATGTAATATGACTCCAATATAAATTTTAAATGAAAATATGAGTTACATTCATTATATAATTGGGGTGCCTAATTAGAAAATGCAACTTTGAGTTTGCTCACCTGATTTCCCGACATTCTATGAAGCATGTTTTTCACGATTTGTACTCAGTGACTTACTGTATGCATGAAACAAAAATTTGCATCCACCCACACAATACCGATTGTTCCAACGCAAGAGAGATGAGACATATATGAACCAATTTATTTAAGAAACTAGAAATTATCAGAACTTAATCTTAAATGTTGTGAAAGATATTGTCGTGCACCGTTTGAAGAAATTGGAAGCTCATAGTTGTCATCAACTCTTAGTGACCCTAAATGAATTCAAGAACCTAATCCTTTAGGCATCAAGTTTTTTATCCGCAACTATTCCTAGATCTACAAGATAAAAGATATTAATATGTAGAATCAATACAAATTATTCACTATAATCAATTTCAATACATTCTAGAAGACGAATAATAATATTACCTAAAGCAATTGTATCGCTCCATCAATGTCGGATTTCTTGTCGCACTGTTGTTGTTGATTTGTTACACAAACTATGTTTGCGATTCAAAATTTCATATGAAAATCGCATTGCACAAGTAGTTAGTGGCCATTTGGAATCAAAACCGCATTGGCTGCACCACACAGGTGTTAAATTATAAGTTCAGTTTTACAATTTACTTTTGTTTTATTGTAAATTCACTTACTATTTACCTCTAAATAATTTTCAAGCATGATCTACTGATTACTAACTGACTGGTTGAAATTAATCTAAAGAAGTGGAAAATTAGTTAACGTGTTAGCTATTAAGATAAAATGAGTATCTTTAATTATAAGACCATCTGATGTAGCATAATTTTTTTATGATTTGATTGAGTTGATGCCTGTTGTAATTTGAATTTGAATTTATTTTCTCTTTGCTATTTTTTGTATCGTACCTATTATGATTTTTATTGTATAAATAAAACTGAATGACTAAGTAAAATATATAAAATGAGTTGAAGTTCATGCACTTATTGGTCTTGCTATGTTTTTTGAGTATTATGTACCTTTGATATCTATATACATATATGAAATCAGTTGGTTTCCATTTTGAGTAAGCCTTTTTCCCTTCAATTTTTTACTGAATGTTTATAACTATTGTTGTGGTGTGTAACGTTATAATTGTCATCATTAAGAGCTTAGTTGTCATCAGTTAATTAAGTTTACACTAGAGGCAGTACTTTAGATAGTAATATATATATATATATATACATATATATATATTGTATTTTATTATTTTATTTAGTTTTGTATGTTTTTATTTTTGGTACATATTGTCTTGGTTAAATCCACCACATGTCTCAAAGCTGTACCTTTAATTTTATTTAACAAAATCACAACTTAAGATTAATTTTTAGCAAATTCGCACATGATAATTTTATTTGAAATTAGTAAAGAAAAAATACAAACTGTAAACCATACCCTAACTACGTCTTCCCAACGATAAGTGCAAACTTTATTAAGATTTATCATATGTTGTAGATATAACAATAATACCCCATTGATTGACAAATCAAAACACATAGGACCCCCTAATAGCATCAACGCATAGGCATACGGGCATCATACTACTTCCTCGATTGGCCTGTCATCATATTTTGAGTGAGACCTCGTGTGTTCCCTCATGTCAATAAAAAAAGACGTACGCCCTTAAATTGGTAGGAATCAGGTTTGAATTCCTAATAATGCTTATGGTAATCTTGACATTGCTTTGTGGACTTTTTAGTATTGTTTAAATAATAAAATGACTATCTATTGGTAGAACCTATATAACTGCAATATCTTTTAGTATAATAGATGTTTCTCTCATTCCAAAATGAAAGGTTTGTATTTAGTGGCGCCATTGTTCTACTAAAGTCGTGATCAAGTGCGCATCAATTTGAATTTTCTGTACCTATTTACACCATAAAATCCCAATCTCATGTATAAATTGACTATACTTATATATAGGGGGAACTCGTCGTTGAAACTTAAAGAAGGACCATCTGCACCCTCAATATCTCTATCCTACACATCCTTTGATTCGTGAATCAATTGTAAAGATAAAATCCTCATTTCACGTGGACCACAAATAACTACTAAATCCATCCTATAAAAATGACAACATTTACGTAAGAATAGTCAAATAAACTATTGCATCAAGTAAATTAAAAATTTGAAGTAACATATGTTTCTAATAAATACCACATAAGCAATGAAACAAAGAAATTTTATAACCAAATGTTAAACCTAATTGTAAAATCAACGCAACATGAACAATTTCTAATAAACCATTTGAACAAACATAAATTTTGAACAATAATTTACTTTTTGGGATTTTTATTTATATTAACTCATTAGTTTTTAATATTAAATATAATAAAATTGTAATCACTAATATACTTTTTGGATTTTTTTTATTTATATTAACTAAATAATTTCTTAATATAAATATGATAATATATCATACCAGAAGATCCAAAAAACATATTTAAACATCTTGTGTTTTGATGATCCCATTAAAAAAATAGTGCGTAGATTTTATTTTTGGAGAACTCTCGTATAATTAGGCAACACCTTTGCAGAGTTCTCCTAATTTTCATATAAATTTTTCATCGCATATTTTAAATCATGTTGAGTTTTAGTATAAGAAATTTTAAATTCAATTGTCCTTTACAGTACGCTGGACATACTATATCTCATATATCAAATAATATTAAATCATGATACATAGTAAGGTAACAATCATATTTTTACACAAATAATAATGGTCTGGAGCAATCATATTTTTACATAAGTAATGATGGTGCAAGACACTTTATTCATAATACATGTGTTGACCCCTCATACTTCATGATTTTAAATATTCGGATCGTTGCTTTAAATGATGCTTAGAACCCCATTGACACCACATGATTGATGTTCTACGTTTATATATTATGTTTTAATATTAAAATACATTGAAATTAATGGTTCATGTCTTTTCATAAAGTTTTACTATTTTAAGAATGTGAAAAATGAAGTCTGTGATTTTTTGGCCTTTAGAAATAATGTTCTTTTTCCCTTATTGGCCTTGTTAAACCTTTTAATGGAAAATAAATAAATAAACTTTGACTATAAAAGTAAACTAAAAAGACCTTTTCCACCTTCACTATACCTGATCACTTAAGCCGTTTTTCTTTTGATCTACTATTAAAGTTGAGTGCAAATTGATATATATTTATGAGTTTGAGGAGTAAACAAGGCACATTTAAAAAGCTTTTGACTAAAATGATACAGTTTTACTAGTGTAAAGTCTAAAAAGCTCTTTTTATACAAAAGAAAAAAATAAATCTCAATATTATATAATTAAGCACAACACTAAATTCAACCCCACATCCAATATTAATAAAAAAGGAAAAAGGGATTTTACGCACTCAAATTCATTGATTATGTAACATTTATGCAGGAACCCACATGATCTAACTATTGAAAAGCACTTATCAAATAAATTCCGATTATTATATATCGCACAAACTTTCAGCCACAAACCAATATATATCAAAAGTATTTCTGTATTTGGAAGTCTTTCTGTAAAGAATACGAAGTTCTTAAAAGTCGCATCTTGCTATGGTTAGATTCTAATATAATATAATTTAATAATTATAATTTAAAATTATTATGTAAATTATTAAAAAAAAAATTAATTATAAATTGGAAGCGTACCTGAATCCATGACAATGAAAACAATTGGGGTATACATCTTTCATAGTTAAATCAATTTAAAATACTCAATGGGCCTCTTTTTAAGATAAAAAATAGGAGAAGAGTAATATTGTATGATATGACTTGGGGACCATAACCCATAATGTTCTTTATATATTAGGTCAAAGAGAATTTCATCAATTCTGAATTTGACTAATATTAGGTTTCTATACATTACAAAATACATACCCTAAAGATATTCCTAAAGTCTCATATAGTAGATCACTTATTTAACTCTATCAAATTAGATAGCCTATAATATAATTATTGTTTAAATATGTAAGTCCATATTAAGAAATTAATTCCAACAATCTCCCACTTGGACTACATATGATACCGTAAACAATTATATTATAAATCTTGAGTGTGCACAAAATGCTATCTATCTTTGAAATATCTCCTGAGTTACAATCTGGTCCATCTCCTATATCAGCATGGGATCAAAGCGACTTTCATTACATTTATTCGTAACTAGACCCATCAATGGTCACCACGCTAACATATTCAATGACATAGATTGAATATGGATGTATAGTATGGAAATTACATATAATGTGATCTCAAACATGTCTATTTCCAATTGGTCCTTCTTTATTCTTTATGAGATCATATTAAATTGCAAATAATTCAGAGTATGAAAATAAACAATCTTCTTTATTCTGCAGATAATAAACATAAATTATTTCTAAACCAAAAGAACATCAAAATTACAAACTCCCACTGAAGTGCATATACCAAAGAATACAACACCCTATGAGCAGTGTGCTCATAAAATACCTTGGGTGGTAAACCCTTGGTGAGTGGATCCACAATCATGGAGTTTGTCCGAATATGTTTTATAGACACTTGATAACTTTGAATTCTTTCTTTATTTAACAACAAGAAACTTGATGTCTATGTGCATCGACTTCAAAGACCTTCTGTTGTTAATGGAATATGGTAAAGCCGATTTATTGTCACAATATATCTTTACTGGTATTTAATACCATCTTTAATATGCAGCCTAGTGACAAAGTTACGCAGCCATATTCCAGGATTAGATGCCTCGTAACAGGTTATGAATTCAACTACCATAGTGGAGAAGCTATGAGTGTCTGCTAAGCACTTTTCCCAAAAATAGCTCTTCCAGTTAGCAATTAAGTATAGCCCAAAGTGGATCTCTGACTGTATAGGCATCCAATAAAATCGGAATCAGAATACCGAACGATCTCCTGAAGATCTGATTTTCGATAAGTGAGCATATAATCTTTTATTCTGTATAAACACCGTATAACCTTTTTGACTGCTTTTCAATGATCCATTCTAGAGTTATTTAAATATCTGCCAAATATTCCTTCTATGCATGCTATATCTAGATGAATACAAACTTTAGCATACATAAGGCTTCCTACAGCTGACGCATGAGGAATCTTTTGCATTTTTTTACTTTAAACTTATTTTTGGGGCACTAATTGAGACTAAACTTATCTCCCTTAGCAATAGGAGTATCTCATGGTGTGCAATCTTTCATGCCAAATCTTTTGAAAACTCTTTCGATATAGTTCTTTTGTAATGACCCAAGGATACCTCAAGAGAGATCTCAATATATCTGTATGCCTAAGACAAAAGAGACGTCCCTAAGATCTTTCATCTCAAAATTTTTTAGTCAGAAATCTCTTGGTTTCATGCAATAAGCCTATATCGCTACTAGCTAACAGTATGTCATCGACATATAACATCAGGAGGATGTATTTACTCCTACTGAACTTGTGGTATACACAATCATCAATCTTAATTATCTCAAACCCAAATGAGATAATGACTTGATGAAATTTATGATACCGTTAACGAAAATCTAGCTCTAAATCAAAATGAACTACAACTGCCAAAATGATTGTAAAGAGTCTTTCAATTAAACCGAAATGAAAGTCTCTTTATAATCAATGTATTCATTTTGAGTGAAATTCTTGATGACTAGACATACTTTATATCTCTCAATATTGCCTTTTTAATCCTTATTGGTCTTAAATATCCATTTGCAACCAATGTGTTTCACACCTTTAGGCAATTTTATGAGATGCCAAATGTCATTGTCTTTTATGGATTTCATCTTATCTTTCATGGCATCAATCCACTTTTGAAAACTAAAACTTTATTGGTTTGATGAAAGTTGATTGAATCATTTTTCATCACTCTTATGTCAACCTCATATTCATGGATAAAGACGATATAATAACCAGAATCGTTGTTCTCCTTTCTCAAGTGGATTTCTTAATTGCATTTCCTCTTGAGATTGTTGAGTTTGCTTTTTAAAAAATAATTTTCTTTATTTTGAAGAGAGAACTGTTCAACATTGTCTTGATAGTCCGAATTTGTATCTTGAACAATGTCAGGAATAGAAGCCTAAACATTATCAATATTGACACTAGGAAGAGAAATGAATTCCTCTTCAAAAACAAGACAATGTCTTTAACCTTATCTCCCTCCCAAACTCAACTTTCTCAAGAAAAATCGTATTTCCCTTCTGAAAATAACCTAGTCAAGGGATCATAAAATTTGTAATATCTTGAAGATTCAAAGTACCCAACAAAGTGGCAGCTTAAAGATCTGGAGTCCAGTTTTCTTTCATTTGGCTTTTAAGGCCTTACCTTAATTGGATAACCCCGTATATATTGCATATCCATAATTCATAAGGAGTTTTAGTTACCACTTTGATTGGAACCTTGTTAATAATGTAAGTTGCAGTCTTTAGTACTTCTCTCAAGTTTTTTTTTAATTTGTTCACTCTTCTTGCAGAAGTAACAGGTAAATTCCTAATCTTGTTTCTTTTGCAATTTGTGTTATGGTATTCCAATTGCAACTTACTTTTTTTTATCCTGAGGGGTAGTTGTTAAGTGAGCACTTTTAGTCTTTTCTCATTCAAACATTTCTTCTTCTTGCACACTAAGATATGAACTCATTATGAGTTCATTTGTCCTTTAGGGTGTTGTCACTCACTTTAAACTGTCCATATTGTGCAAGAAGAGAAATGAAACCATATACACGAGCAAGTCCTCAAACAGCTCTAACTTTAGTGCCTTTAATTTGGAAGTGAGGTTAGACATTTCCATAATATGCTTTCTTATGTTTCATTTTTCTTTATACCTTATTGAAACAAGATTAGCCAAAAAATGTGTTTGTTTCAATCAATATTTTTAAAAAACTTTTTAGCACTATCCTCCTTAGACATAGTGCCCTTAAATATTTCTAGAATTGTACACTTTATGATCATAAGACTCATGTGGTTAGAACAACCCTACTTTTCAAAGTTCTTTTAACCTTAGGGGAACTTTCAATAGTGAACGTAGGAGATTGTTCAATCTGCGCAAGATCAAGATCCATGCACCCAAAAATAATCACAATGTTTTTTTTTTTAATTCTTGAAATTTGTGTCTTTAAGCACAAATAAAATTAATATTGGTAGATATTGTAAAATTATAAGCAGAAACGTAATTTCGTGAACAAAACTAAATAACATGCTCATAATCAATATTTATGTCATCATAAAAAAAATAGTCCATATTTATGCATGACATAATTAAATAATAGTGGGCTCCATCATGAAATACCTATCACAACATTGATATTTAGTCTTTGAACAGAAATATCAACTGTAAGTGGTACTCTTAATGTAGCAATCAAATACTGACAATTAGTCCTGTCAAACAATAACCGTCATTTGTGCCAATTATTGCTCATATGGAAAACCTAATAATCATCATGTATTTATTACCACATGTATATCTATTATTTGGCCAAACAATAACCTTCCTTTGGCCGATCATTATTCGCATAAATAACAAACATATACATCTTAATATCTCAAAATAAATAAATCTACACAATAGATGTTATTTTGGCAACGTATTGTTTTAATCAATTTATTTTGTGATATCAGACAAGTAGAAACAAATATAATCCCAAATTTATCTTGCATGTCTATCATATGGTCAAATAATAATCTTCATTTGGCCCGATTATTAGCCGCAAAGATATAAACATAATGAAAACCTTTTACTTGATATCTAGTATTTCAAAAATAAATTTAATAATAGTGGTCACTTTGGTGATGTATTATTTCAATTTATTTCAAAATATAAGATAAGATTTTCAAAATTTTCTTTATTGGGATTTTACTGAAATTAGATTGAGTCTTGTACGAATCAGATTTAAACTCAATTTTAAATTCAAATCCAATTCAATTTTTATAGGTTAGAATAAATCTTACCCGCTTTATGGCCCAAACAATGAGCCCAAACTTAAGATCAAAATTTAACCTTATAAGTTTGAGCCTAATAACATATTTTTAATCTTTATTTTAATTTAAAACCCAAAAACCAAATAGGCTTTAAATCATAATCCAAAACTAAATTAAACCCAGAATAAATTAGACTAAAAATTATTTATAAATTAAGCCCAAAATCCAATAAATTCAAATTTAAATATGAAATTAAGCCCCAAAAAACCCTTAAATCTAATTGAATTAACTCAAATAATCTAATTGAATTAACTCAAATAAATCAGGCCCAAATTAATGCTTAATTCCAAATTTAGATCTAAACTATAATTAGACTTTAATCTAATTATAATTAATCCTAATCCAAACATAAAACAAAAGACCCAGCACCCATTCCTCATTTTCCCACGCCATTCTCTCGTCGGCTGCTCATTTGCCTCACTGCCATTACCGATAGCCGTCGGAAATAGATAGCCACCGGCCCGATGATGTAACCTCTAGCCATTGACGTAGCCCTTGCCAGTCGCTGGCCACCACTGCTTCCAGCCGCCACCTCACGCTGCCCCGACACAACTGCGGCGACTGCAGCAGCATGCTGCCACAGATCAGCCACTCCTTTTTTGCGAAGACCATTGTTATTTCATCGTCATTTCTCCTCGCGAAGACCGCGAAGTAGGCCGCCACCTTCTTAATTTCGTGTTGTTTCGGTGGCGACCGGAGAAACAAGATGGATGGGTGTTGCCCGATTCCTAATGGGCCGCCCGCCGCCACCTTTGCAGTTGTCTGTTCGAGGGAAAAGAGCTGCTCTACCACTTGGAATGCATAATATATAGGCCGGTTTTGTTTCTTTTTTTTGGGGGGGGGGAGGGGGTTGTTCTTCATGATGTGGAGAATATGGCAGAGTTGGTGGGGGTAAACCGACACTTAAACAAGAGCAATAACTCTTATTTAAAATCAATAATTTGAAACAAATCAGCGAATTATAATTTGTAATATTCAAAAAGTTGAAAATCGATATCTCAAAAATTATTTGATCTGAATTCATAATTTTTCATGAAATTATTCTCAAATTCTTCTTTTAATTACGATTATAAAAACTGAATATAATAAAAAAAAAAAGAAATAAATAATTCTTAATAATCTATCATGATGATCTGTTCTGATACCACTTGTTAGATTCTAATATAATATAATTTAATAATCATAATTCAAAATCGTCATTTAAATTATCAAAAAATACTTTAATTCTAAATCGGAAACGTATCTGAATCCATGGCAATGAAAGTAATCGGGGTATGCGTCTTCCACAATCAAATCAATTTAGAATAGTCAATGAGTCTCTCTCTAAGATGCAAAAAAGGAGAAGAGTAATATTATATGATATGACTTGACGACTATAACTCATAATGTTCTTTATATAGTAGGTCAAAGAGAATCCCATCAATCATGAATTTGACTAGTAGTAGATTTCTATACATTACAAAATTCATACCCTAAAGATATTTGTAGAGTTTCATATGGTAAATTACTTATTTGAATCTATTAAATTAAATAACTTATAATATAATTATTGTTTAAATATATAAATTCATATTAAAAAATTAATTTCAACAGCTTTTTCAAGACCAAGAGTGGCCATTTATCAAAGGGGAAAAAGTAAGAATTTGGCTTATTTAGATTGCCATTTTGCAGCATTTGTTTTGGTCATCGTAATATTCGTCCAAGACATTGGATAAGGAATGAGATGCGGTAGGCCTAGGCGTTATAAATTGGTCCACCACTATTCGATGCCAATTCTTGGTATAATTCCATATTCTTGCTCCACACTTCAATATCTTAATGTTAAACATACATAATTTTTAATCACTTTATTCTCCTTTGTTTCAGTTGTGTTAAGGAGTCCAAATGTATAATATGTATACATATACATATTATGAATAATTTCACCAACTAACAATAATAATGATGATAAAATTTGGTTTCACATTATAATTTGATGTACCTATTTATAATTTGAATTAAAAAAAAAAGAGGCTAAATTCACTAGTTTAAGAAGTCTTATCACCAAATTTGAATGATGGACTTATTTTAATTAAGTCCAAAAATATTTTATTTTAGTTCAACAAAGTGTACAAGCTTACAATGCCCGAAACACATAAAAAGCCTATGAGGTCAAAATCCTACGTTAAATACCTACAAATATATCATTCTTATCATTTTCAAGATACGTCATTTGTATTAAATATTTCAAACTTTTAATCATATGCTTATTATCGCTGGCTCTAGTTTTGAATTAAACGTCAGATAATTATCTCCGAGACAACCCGAAGCCGCATAAATGTTTGTTCGTATCACTATTATTCTTTATGAACTCTTTCTTAGTCTCGATTCTTAGTAATATTCTTTTTGAACACTTTTTCCTTCGTTTAGCGGTGTATTGAATTTTCTCAAATCGAGCTTAAAATATTAGCTTAACACGTAATCATTTATTAGCATGACCTTATGAGCAAGGGATAAATAATTTTTGTCCAGCTCAATTCAATTATACTCCGTATAAGTATTTCTTGTGCATCTTTAATTATTTATATAATTTTATTTAGAAAGCTTCTAACCGTAGTTCATCCTAGTGAGAATTTAAGCGATTACCCATTCGAAATTACTGTATTTATCAATTTTCACATGATTGCATAAAAAAAATGAAAAAAAAATTAAAGAAGTAACAGGTTTATAAACATAAAGTCTTATTAAGAAGCTCGAATGCACATATAATAAACGTACAAATACAATTATGATGTCGTGTGGTTATAACATTTCTCCAAATTCTAAAGATAAAACTAGATAGAGAGTGTGGATTTGGGGTGAATACAAGACCAAACTGATCCATATCACTGTATAATTCTGTACCAAAGTTCAATTTCAATATACCAAGCAATGGGCCCATAGATTTTTTCACTGTTTTTTAGTAGGGTGAAATTCACATTGCCCCCTCGATTATATGCATGTAACATTTTACTCCTTTTAACTATAAAAATATACATTTTGCCCCCTAAAACTAAGAAAATATAATTTATTTTTCTATTTTACCCTTATTTGCGAAATATGTGAGAAAATATTGAAACATTATAATTGTTGTTTGAACTTAATAATATAAAACAACTAATTTAAATTAGACTAATTTTATATTGCCATAATTTAATTTTATACCTAGATTACTATTTTAATGATAATTTTTATTTAATAAATTAATTTCATTGCTAATTATCATGAATCATTAGACTGGTGTGAACAAAAACCACATTTAAAAAATAAAAAAAAAAGTGCAAAAAAAATAGTCTTCAATTTAGATAATGAGAATATATAGTAAATTACAAACTTCCATCAGCTTCGTACTCTTGGAATTTTTTTGAAATTTATATGTTTGGTATACACCGTATTGATATAATCAATTCGCTTCCTTTGTGAAGAGGAACTGCTTCTCACAAAATTATAAGATTATTTTGTCGAGTTCTTTAGAACAAGATTTAAAAAATTGAATTTCGGTAAGGTCGGTTCAACCATTTTAATCGTGAATCGATTTTATCATCAATTCGGTTGTATATTCAAAATGGTTCGCCAAAAACTCGATGCCACCTTGTGAAAACTAGACATATCTATCAACTCGTTTGCACCCGAAGTCACTTTTTTTATTTTTTATTCACAAATTTTAGAAAACATATAAGAGAAACAAAGAAAAAAAATAATAAAAGGAAACCTACCAGCAAAGAAAGAATAAGAAAATAAAAAACCCGAGAGGTTTCTTTTTCATTCCAACTCTAGGCGTGGACAAGCTTTGTCATTCACTGGCTCACCTTTCTTCTTTTCTTTTTCAAACGGCATGAATCGTTTTTAAAATGTGGATATGATGATGGTTTTGCTCATTTGGGAGGAAAAGGGATTTGTAAATACATGGTTGAGTTTTGAAAGAGTCATTTCTTTTTACTTTTTAAACAAACCTGTAATTACCAAACCTCATTGAAAAGGTAATGGGATTGAATAAGTGTGCCTATAACTTATGAGTGTCAGAACTGTAATAATAGGCAAAATTTGGGGGGGGGGGGGGGGGGGGGTTATGTGTGCTATTTTTTAAAAAATTATCTATGCGAGTGATCTGATATATGAAAACGAAGCAAGTGCAGAATAAAAATTAAAGAACAAAAATTAAATATAATAGTTGGCATCAGTCAATTTTATAGAATATCTTTTATTTTTGGGGTCTACTATATTGATATTTATATATATTATATTTCTAACATACATTCATGCATTTATTTATTTGTAATTATTTATTAGGATGGAACCAAGACACGACTGGCGGTAGGAAGTCGTCCCCTCAAATTTATATAAATATATATGAATTTATCCTTTTAAATTTAATAAAATTAAACTTCAATTGAAAATATTTTTTTCCTTTTGTTTTTAAGAAAAAATTCAATCTCACTTCCAAAACTTAACATTTTTGTCATTCATACATATACATAATAAATATATACAATTATCTTGCCATTATCCAGCCAATCAATTTTTTTTTAAATTAAGGCAATCGATCGAACCAATGACCTAATGACCTAGTTGGGTATTCAGTTGGATTAACAGTTCGAGTTTAAAAATATTACTGTAGAAAAACCTGTTTTACATTCTAAAGTATTCTCTACCTATATGTATTTATTTCATATAAATATACCATTTTACTTAAAGGTTATTCTTACTTTCCTACATGTATTAAATATTTAAAACATATTACTATAAGTATGAGTAAAGTTATTTTATTAAATAAAAATTATTGTTTTAGTATAAAACTCAATTATGTCATTTTATAGATGGTCTAGTCTAAATTAATTAATTTATATTATCGAAGTGCAAATAAAATTAAAAATTTTAACTTAATAATTCCCAAGATATTTTGTAAAGATGATGCAAAAGATCAGATAAAACATATTATATTTTCTTAGTTGGAGGCCGCAAAATATAATAATTGAAGTCTTGAAGTGTTCTTCTTTTCTACCTTCTTTTTAACATAAAAAAATGAATATCCCATTTGATTTGGCATAGTGTATTTAAGAATAGAAATTATTACCAGCTCCATGTAGGGGTGGAAATATTAAATTCATTGTTTATTGAATTTTCTTCAATGTCGTCGCCATTCCCACAGAGCAATTGAGATACTTGAAAATCTTTAAGCATCAAACCCATCCTTAAAAAAAAACCTTAGTCTATGTCAATGGAAAAATCCCAATCCATAGCACATCCAAATTGCAATAATTTTTATAAGAATTTAAAATGAAAAAAAATATTATAATTTTATCAACCTTTCACCTCTATAAGTTTCCCATAAATAGTATTCGTTTTCTCTATTTTATTTTTCTAATAAATACATTCGATGCTTGGATTAAATTGGTAAAAGTCAATTATAAATACATTTCAAAAACAATCTATGGGCACACAACAATTTTCAGAATTTTTTAAACTTTTTTGAAATGAAGAGGGTTGCACATTGATTATTATTATGTTTTATAAAACAATTGGTAAAACTATTTATGCAAATACATAGTGAATAGGTAAAAAGCGTGGCTTTAAAGAAGTTGGCTTGTGCACGCTTTCTAGCGCTAGCGATCGCCAGCTACCAGCTTCTACAATAGCAATTGGCATGTGCAGTTCACGTGCCAACCACATCATCTTTCAAGTCTGTTCTCTTTTTAGTAAAATTTTATTTTCTTGTAAAATTATATCCCGAATTTCTCTTCCCTCTCCTGTAAAAATTTATTTTTTTCTAAAATCAAATCCCAAATTTCTCTTCCATCAGAGTCCGATGTATCCACCATATGGATTGCTGAGTATTTTCCCAGGGAGTTTGAATTTGAAGCTTGCCAAGGAAATTTTGAAAAACTTAATTCTAACTTCAAGGAGATTGATGCTGTGTATTATCAGAGTTTGAGATTCGAACAATTTCTATGAAATTAATCCTTCTAACTGTTGTTTTCTTAATATCTATTAGAGTGCAAAGTTTCTGTTTGTAATACGAATAAATCGTTATTAATTTTCAGACTTATGATATAATTTATTTAAGTTCTGGAGAGAAAATAATAACTTAATAATTTATAATGAGTAAATTAATTGCATACCTTGTAAATAAAAATAAGGAGAATTTATGCATGTTTAAGTAGGATATGGACATAAGAGCCTTTGATATGATTTGTGCCTGGTGGGTTTGTATGCTTCATTAGTCTAATATTTGATGTCGCGAGATCGCTTAAACCTCTTACGTGACTTGAATCGTTTGGACCGTTTAAGCATAAATACCTCATTCGATTAAAGTTAAATATAGATTGGGTCTAATTTAAAATATTTCCATTACATATCAATATCAAATCATCTTCACATACTAATAATTTCTCCAATAAACACCATCATGATATCCTAGAATTACATATTGCCTCATGAGAAATATATAAATAGAATGCTCTATAACTGTTAACAATCCTTAAAACTTATTGACCAACTCTTTTAATTCAGAAGTCCTTTACAGAATTGATGCAAGTAAGTTCAACCACTAAGAGCAATGCTTCTTTGACTTGCCACAAAATTTGAACGTCCGACCGTCAGTGAAAATATGTCTGTTTTCTCTCCTATAAATGAGTTATAAACTGCTTTTCTCAAAAAGAAAAGGGGAAATAAAAAGAGAAATACAGGAAGATTAACTGATTAACCTACACTAGTATTATTTATTATTTATTATTTATTAATTATTAATTATTAATCTAGAAAAGTGGGCACATTATCTGACACATAGTGTTGCAGCCCATATAAGCTGCTCCATAAAATTTTAAATTATTTAGATTCTTGGAAGTAAGTGAAGTTTTCCCCATCCTTCGTGCAGTCAAAAGAATCCAACATGCTGGACAGCCATACAAATGAAGTAAAATAATCTGAATTTCTTTTTAGATTGAAGTAAACAATACATAAGACTGAACATGACCTTACAAGCAATCATGCAAGGACAAGATTCTTAAATAATCAGGTTATTTGAATAATTACATTGATGGAAACCTATTTCCCTACACTTAGGTTGAATATTTTCAAGACCATGACCACATGTAGTAGGGGTTTGCTTTCATCATTAAATGAGGTTAGCATACAAATCTTCCTAGTACCACCTAGCTTGCCAGGAGCCAATTTTTGTCTCAATAAATTACACCTTAATATATATTATAGCCCACATTAAAATACTCACTTTTAAGGAAACTTTTTAGTAGGTTCTGTCCTACAATTATTGGGTGTTAATTAAAAACAACTTTTCTTGTCCTGCAAAGAAAACTCTCCAAAATCAATAGCAAATGCTGGTTGTCAACTCTACCTCATTTTATCTAGCTAGGGCCAGGAGGTGATAGAGGAGTCTCTCATTATTGCGCAATGTCACCTGGTCACTATGTGAACATTGAGACCAGGATTGAATCAATGGTGGTTCAGAAATTTTAATTCTAAAATACGACTTTGGATTTTTTTTTTAAAAATAATGTAGAAAAATATATTTTCACTTTTAGAGGGGCAATATTTAAATATTAATAAATTTATGTATAAAATTTATGTTGATATAGATTTAATTGCCCCTGTATCACATCTTGGCCGTGGGAGTATTTATTGTGGACAAGCACTAGTCGAGAAATTTGCGCAGATCCCTCGAAGTTCAAGCATACCAATCCGGTTAAATTTGAAAAGTTTGACGCTAAATAAGAAATTTGGCCATCTTTACACAAATTGATCGATTTCTGGAGTAGCTCCCTTGATGAACCCAAGGTAAGACAAAACTAGTTATTATTCCGTTGAATGAGGCTAGCCTCAAGAGGTCTTGGCGTCGGATGGGCCTCGTGTGGAGGGTGAAAACGCCCGGTCTGTGAAACCCTGGCAGCCCCATCCGCTCTGCCCCTGGCTGGCATGATACTTAAAAATGATATCTTAACATCGGCATGGTATTTCAAAATGATAATCTCAGGTTGGGGTAGGGTTTTTAGCATGTCTTTCTAAGTTGAAGAATATCACAGTGTGTATCATGAAACAGTGACGAATGTCAATTAATGTATTAAAATGCTTCATGAACGTTTGGGGTCCTCCATGGTTGAGTTGCAGATTGTCTCCAAAAAGTGACATTTTTGCCCAACAATAGGTCCTCCAGAATCTACTAATACACATACTAATTCAGAGTGATGCCTTTCCAAATGTAAGCACCAGTGCATTTGACATATAAGTCCATGTGCATGGACAATGTCCACTAGTGGTATGTTATCTGATCTAGTTTCTTATATCTGTAAACATGAGCATAAATAGATATAAATCAGAACTCAAGTTCAACTGCTTCATTTTTATCATAGTTTGTAGGAGAATTTATTTTTTACTATATACACAGTAATCACAAAGTTAGCAAGCAGCAAAAAAGGTAGCACTACGAATACGATCATATGGATCAAACCTAGGTGGATAAGATTAGACATTTTAGCCACAAACACAATTATGGGAAATGATAAACAAAGCATAGTCACAAATGAAACTCGGGCTGCTATGCAATCTTCTCATGGCAGCATAGAGCTCATGACAATAAAAGAACCAAAAGAAAGAAAGAAACAAAGAGCTGAATCCTGTTCAATGTCTTCACTATACAATAATCTGTTCAAGATCCTTGAGTAGCCCAACTACCTGTTGCATACTGGGCCGCTTAGAAGGAAGTTCAGCTGTGCAAAGATATCCGATCTTCAAAGCCTCAACAATTTGTGCATCTGGTCCTGTTCCACGGATTTTGGGATCAATAGCTCGTAATGCTTGGTTTCTCCTCACTAATCCTCTCACCCAACTTACTAAGTTTGCTTCCTTTTCTTCTGGATAAGCATCTTCAACAGGCTTTTTCCCAGTAACAAGCTCAAAAAGGATAACTCCAAATCCATATACATCGGATTTTGGTGTTGGGGCCTTTGGAGAGCTACTTTCTGGATGAAGAAATTCTGGTGGCACATATCCTGGTGATCCACGAGCAATCTCGTCTTCAATTCCATTCCCAAAAATCTTAGCAAGTCCAAAGTCTGACAACCTTGGCTCTAAGTTAGAGTCCAGATAAACACTGCTTGCTTTGACATCTCTGTGAATAATAGGAGGTGAGCAGCCATGGTGAAGAAATGCAAGTGCACGAGCAGAACCAAGTGCAATTTTGTGCCTAAATCTCCAAGTTGTTAGCGACCCTTCAGAGCCAACATTTTGTATCCCATTATTTTCATCTTCCCATGTGTCAGTGCTCCAGTCTTCTGTAGTTTGAATACCAAGGGGCAAATCATACAGCAAGTTTTGCAGGTTTCCATTTTCCATGTAATCATAAATTGCAATCCGTTGCTCTCCAGCCAAGCAATATCCAGTTAGTGGAACAAGATTAGGATGTTTAATTCGACCAAGATACTCAAGTTCTCTTGCGGCTTCCTGGTCTGTCATGGTGGATCCGTGGACTAAAACTTTAACAGCAACATGAATTCCTCCTGGCAACAGTCCACCATAAACAGGCCCGAACCTCCCTTCTGCCAACAATGTGCCCCGATCAAAATGAGAAGTTGCAGACAAGAGGTCTGCAAATGTGAAATTAAGCAATGGCTTCTCAAAAATTACCACTGGCACAGATGTTGCTTGCTTAACATCAGCTACCCAAGTTGTCGAATCTGTCTGGAAAGAGAAGGGTCCTGAGATTGTCTGTTCTTCCTTATAAGAATTCTGTTTCACTGCCCACATTCTAGTTTTTCTTCGACATCTGAAGGCTAAAAAGAGCAACCCCACAATCAAACAGATCATCGAGATGGTCAGAGCCAGAGCAATCTTTAGTCCCCTATGTTTTGGAGCTTTTCTTTTAAAAAAGTCTGGGTTTGCAGCAATTGGACAGCTATTAACGGATCCGATAAAAGCTGCTTGAAGGGTTTCGTGGGAAAATTGTGTTGCACAAAAACTGAGGTTGTTATAAGAGAAATCGAACCTCTCCATCTCATGGAGTTCTTCTATCAGCATCAATGGGATGTCTCCTGTTAAATTGTTGTAAGAAAGGTCAAGAACTTTAAGGTTCTTGGTAACAAATGGAGGAATATGGTTGCTGAGATGGTTTTCAGAAAGGTCGAGTGTTCTTAGACTACTTAAACGTGAGATATTGCTAGGAATTTGACCAATCAAATTGGTTCCAGATAAATTCAGATATTCCAAATTGGTGAGCACATCAACTTGCAAGAATTGTTGTTTGGTAAATCTATTGTATGCGAGATTAAGGTGTTCGAGATTCTGAGCATGACTCAAGGCAGTGAAAAACTCTCCACTTAACTGGTTCTCTGACAAATCCAAATAGAGCAAATTCGACCAATTGAAGGTGGAACTGAAGTTTACCTGAGCAATGTGGCCTTGAAATTGGTTTCTGCTCAAATCAATCACCGCCAATGGCCCTTCAAAGACACCTACAGCAGAACCCTTAAACAGGTTGCCTGAAATATTAAGATAGCTGATCAATTTCATCCCTGAAAAGTCCGAATCCCGACCCAGAATTTCATTTTCGGCTAAGCTCAAGAATTTCAGCTGTGGAAATGCAAGACCAAAGCCATTAGGAAGAGAACCATTGAGATTGTTTTCAGATAGATCAATGGAAACCAAAGACCGGCATTGAGAAATCCCCGATGGGATTGTTGATTCAAACCCATTGTGACGGAGATTCAGAACTCTTAAACTGCCGAGGGAGCTGATTGCTTCAGGGATACTCCCAGAGAAATTGTTGAAAGAAAGGTCCAAGCTTTGAAGGTGTCCAAAATTGCCTATGTTACTAGAGAGACTCCCAGTGATTTGGTTGTGTGAGAGGTTAAGAATGTTGAGTGAGCCCAAACTCCAGAAATCAGAAGGGAAAGCAGTGATTTTGTTATTGCTAAGATCCAAAGTTTCAAGCTTTATCAATTTCCCAATGGTGGTATCAGGAATTGCACCAGATAAACCCAAACCCGAGGCTTCCAACTTAACAACATTTTCTCCCTTGTCATCACAAAACACGCCTCTCCACGAACAAAATGAGCCAGAGAATCCATAATCTTTAGGGGGATTTAAGCCCATCTTTTGCAAGAATTCAAAGACAAAAGACTCATCTGTATTTGGTCGTTGGCAAATCGAAGGCCTAAAGAGTAGCGTTAGAACCAAAAAAGAACCAAAGATTCCAAAACCCATTTCTGAAAAGGACTAAAACACAGGAGATAATAAGAAAAAAAATAAATGGAACTCTATCAAATCCCTCCAACCACCCCAAACCCCTCGTTCTCAGACCTTCAAGACCAAGACTTTTGCATCATTAATGCTTCTGTAACCAGTTTCTGGCACCTGCAACACCAATAAATCCACAACCACCGCCACCATCACAAACCACTAAACAGAGAACTTGAGGAGATTATCACAGTATGCTACTTAATTTTTGTACCAAAACCTCAAGAAAACAGTAGAGTTGCACTTATTGTTGAGACATAAAAGCATGAAAGATGCATTACACAGCACATGGAATGGTGAAGAAAAAAGAAAGTTTTTGGAGCCTGAAGAGAAGAGAATGAATGTGAGTGAGTATACCTGTCTGGTGGTTGTTCTTGCGCAGGTCTAATGGAGCCAAGAAAGAAAACAATTCAACTGAGTAGTTTTTGTCTTTGTGACAAAGAAACATAAGAAAGCTCAAATTTTCTGCAAATCGTTCTTTTTAAATGCCAAAAAAACAGGTGGGTCACAGTCATGGAGGTATGGGGTTGGGGGGTTTAAAGTTCAAGTGTTTTGGTGTGGTGAAGAAAATAAATTGACAGTGTGGACTGTGGGGTGGCTAGAAGTTGGGGCTCATAAATGACAAAGATACGAAGGCAAATATCTTTCTGGGTTGGTGAATAAAATTAGTGAGTTGTTGGGTGGAAATTCAATGATGCTTCATTTAATTGTGCCTCTCATCATGTGTTTTTCCTCTCAAGTTGATTCTGTGTCATAATTTCCTTACTAAAATGCAAAACATATGTTTTTGGGTTTAATGATTATGGATGAACAAAGGATCAAGTAATTTGGGTAGTACCCTTTTTATTTTATTAAGCATGGTGACATTTTAACTCATTTCGGCTATGTTTGTACCCAACATCGAAATATTCTTATATGGTGTTTTCGTAAAAATAATATCACACAAGTAATATGATTAAGAGGGAAATAGAGATTTGAGAATGAAATTTATTTTTTTAAAAAAAATAATAAATAAAGTGGTATTTTTAATTTTTTAACAAGTCAAAACTTTAAAATTTAATAATTTATATAATATATATTAATTTAAAAAATGAATGGAATTGAGTACGGTCATCCCCTTGGTTCCGCCTCTAACTAGATCTACATTATGATAATATGATATGATTCTTTTTTCTAAAATTTTGTAAAAGAAGAAAAAATAAGTATTGAAAAAGATAACTTAAAACTATATTAGTTGAAATTAGAAAAAAAAATTATTAATATTTTTGTTGATAAGATTTAAAATCCAAAACATTGCGTAAAAGAGTTAAAAGAAATGGGAGGGGCACACATTTTACTTTTGGTGAAGGCAAAAAGATGGTAGTACAAAGTAAAGTTGACTTTGCTTGGAACTTGCTAGTGTTTGGCAAATGGAAAGATTGCTTTTTCATTTCTTTCTTTTACCTTTCCAAAACTACACAACTTATTTTTGGCTATTCAACCGAAAAGTTGATTCAAGGTTCTTTTTTGCCCTTTTCTTGGATTCTTTCTCCACTCTGGTGGAATTTAAAGATTTATCATATGGAAATTTATTTATTTAATGGAAAAAGGGCATATATTCGTCGACAGTTATGGAAATTATTCTGGGCATTTTTTGTTGGTTGTTAAATTGGAAAATTGAACCTACTAAGACATTGATTTTATATAACAGATTTGGTCTTTGCTTTGAGATTAGCTGCTGATAGAATGGGCACAACTGGAATATGAGAACTGTTTTTTCATATAGATTTGCATGTGTATCTAATTTATTTTTAATCATATATTTAAATTTTGTATTATATTTTATATTCTATATTACTAGAAATAGCAATGCGCAAGTTTGTCAAAACTCGAATCGCCCACTAAGATTTTTAATGATGTGAACCCGAACCCGACCCAAACCTATCGAGTCTGAATTAGATTTGTTTTATAATTTTGAAAGTATAAAATAATACTACTATAATATTTTAGAAAATATATTTTTTAAAAAATAATATTATATAAATACATAAATTAAAATTAAAATAAAAATAAATAAAAAATTAATTGGAATGGGTTTAGGGCGAGACAGAATATAAAATAAAAAATCAAAACCCACCTATATTCATTTGCAAGTTTAAAAACTCGCCTCATGTGGGGTGAATCCACCTAAATCTGTCTTATTATTATCCTTATATATTACTCGTAAGTATAAATATAAGTGATTAGTCCCATATTTTATAAAATATTTTTATACATTTAGCATATATATATATATATATTAAACATCAAGTTACCATAAGAAATCCCGACCTTGTCTGATTTGAAGGGGTTGAGAAGCTTAATTAGGTTTGGCGGAGTGCTATTTTTTAAGATGTTTAGCTGTCATAAGTAACAAGATTTATGTTTAATTTTGTATAATATGTGTTTTATAGTTGAAATTAAGTTCACAAGTAATTTTACAAAATTAATTTCCAAATATCATATTTTCCAATGCTTTTGCTTATTTTAATTTAAATAGGAGAAATGCGATTATGCATTGATTTTTTTTCACCTCCTTGATATGGAAAGTACTTATTTGATTACTATACAGTATATAAATCTATCAAATTGCAGCAATTTAATTTCATGTCAAAATTAGAGAGTTGAATAAAAAGTCACGAGCGTAAAGATGACGCAAAGCATGATCCTTAGTGTGATTCTGTGAGGATAATTAATGTGGAGTATTATTAATTTATGTAAATTTTAGGTTAATTTGAGTAATCATATGTTAGGAATAATAAAGAATGATTAATGAAAATTGTGTTAAAATATGAAATTGAATTAAATTTGTCAAAAAGAAAATACCATATTTACTTCATATGATTGAATAATGCCATTAAAATTGTGTTTCTTAAAATACTTTTTGTCATCATTTTATCATTTCATTTTTCTTGTTCCTTTTCTTTTCTTTTCATACTTAATTTTTTTCTTTCCTTTTTTTCCTTATTTCTTCTTGTTTCATCCGATTGAGATAACTCATCACATTTATTTCATGAAATGACTTATTCAAAAAAAAAAAAAAATTATTATGTATTCGACTTTAATATTGCACCTCATCTGATTAAATAAATATAAATTTAGATTAAATAGTTTTGTACATCGGTCATAAACCTACGAAGCAAACAACTTCTTAATATATAATAGTATCATTATAGACCAAAATCTAATTTAAATTAGAGTTAAACTTGCATGGATGTTGAATGAAGGTTAGCACCTCATCATGATGGACCAGCCTTATCTCAATCACCATGGGACCAATAATCAAAACCCATCCACTTTAAAGGTCCACGTTTACCAAAAGTTGTCAATATCGTATTGCTTAAGGTTTCAAACCAAGTTGATGTCATGATTTGATTTCTTTCCTACATCGTCGGCTCCTAAAAGGCCCCACTTCTTCCACAATAAAATCCTTATTGGCTGATAACTATATAGTGAAAATTAGGTCGAATTTTAAATAATGAATTAATTCATGTTTATATTTAAGTGGGTTTTAATTTTACATTTGGATGGGATTATATTTTTTATTAGATTGGGATCATTCTTTATGTAGAAAGACTTATTTATATAAGATTTTTCAAAATAGAGTCTTTCTTAAATTTTAGATTTTGGTGTTTCTAAACGTATGCATTAATGCAGTAGTACTCCATCGAGACAGGTTAGCTGTATTTATTTGCATAATTCGTGATTCTTCAATAAGCAAGCTTGATTCAATATACGTAGATCAAGATAATTTTGATGCCTACAACAATATTTGATTCATATTATGTGTAATTTTTCTAATACTATATTTACATATAAGTTGAAACTATCTAAGATAGGATTTTCCTAGAGTGAAGAAAGGGCCAAAAAAGAAAAGAGGAATTCTTGGCCTTCGCTTAAAATGACTCAGTGGTAAAGCACTTGAGGCGTCCTATGGAGGATCGATAATTCGAATTTTTTAGGTGTCATTTTGGCCTTCTATGAGTATGCTCGTTGGTGCGTGAGTTCTTGAGCCATATCTTTGAGCATCATATAGGGTATGTAACTATAACCTAACATGAGTCAACGTGTTGAATGTGACTGTGTATAAGTTATTGCCATATCAATATTTATTTGATAGTCGAACTAGGGAGAAGGTCGGTCATCCCCCAAAATTAGTATGTGATTATATATAAGTCATTGTCACATCAGTATTTATCCGATGATCGAATTAAGAGAAGATCGGTCACCTCCAAAATTAATCAAACTAAGTATGTACACTTTAATTATTAAAAAAAAGAAGAAGAACACTTGCATTAAAAGCTTTATGTTCTACTTACATGAGGAGAGGTTAATGAAACATAACAAAACTATGGTGCAATTATAAACAATAAAAAGCATACATAGAGGGAACAAATTAATGCTAGTATCGTCAAATCATCAACTATATTACCCATTTGGGAAACTATGCATCCTCCACTCATTAACTTATGACATAAAAAAAGTAAAACTATTGTTTGAAATCCTATTTCAATTTTTTCATATAACAATTATTTTTGAATTAATTTTTAAAATAAATCAATTATTAAAAAATTGAAATATCTTTTCTAACACTTTTATCAGATAAATTAAAATATATTTTTATCAAAAATCCATAAACACATAAACATTTTTTTAAAAGCTCGTATGAAAAAATCCATTTTATACATAGATTTTCATTCTAATAGTGCTATCAAACATGAACATTAACACAACAAAATATATATACACGATATTTTTACCTATAATAGAAGCAATTTTGCTTAGCTATACATCCTCCCACAAAAAAACCATTTTCTAATAATATTACAATCTTTTCGAACTCAAAAAATTGAAAATGATAAATCTACATTGCCAAGAAAATATTGTTATTTAATCCAACCCGTCAATGCATTAAGTTATGAAATAATTTACATTCTAGTATGTTTCAAATTAAGACAAATATTTCATGTATTAGTAATAATAATAATAAAAGGATTTAGGAAACTAAGAAGAAAATCTGACAAATAATTTTATGTGTGGAGGTGAGGTGGAGATCCGCATGCCAACACCGACAGCAGGAAAAAAGGAGGTGAGGGATCAATGATGTGCAGTGATTGTGGAGGGTGGATTCAATCTTCAAACTTGATAGAAAATCAACCGACAATATTAATTTATATTCTGCATGAATAATAATGAAAATAAATAAACCACCTCCACTACTAAGTCTATTAATTAAATTCTGCATGAATAATAATAAAAATAAATAAACCACCTCTACTAAGTCTAGTATTAGGTAACAATGTAGTCATGTTCATGACAGCCTAACTTAGTCCCCAAAAAAATTGATTTTTTTTTTCTAACAAGAGATTTTCTAATTTTTAAAATTATACTTCATTCATAATATTATAAGTTCAAGTTTCCACTTGACACAAAATTTTAAATAAGAGTTGAAAAAATAAAAATTTTAAATATATTTTTCCCCTTTAAAATGAGCACTTTGAAATTAATGTCATATTATTTTAAGTGAGGAGAAGAAAAAAATATATATTCAAAAACAAAATTTTATTTATAAGCAATACATTTGAGAAACAGTGAGTATCTCTGGAAGTCGAATTATGTAATTCTTAAGTAAAATCTCATGTTGGCGGATGAGGACTAATTTAATTGACAAAAGTCTATGCTCATAAATTATACAATTATGATCATTTGATAGAAATTCATATTAGTTTAATTTCATTTAGACGTAACTTTGGATTCATATGATTGACAACGCTACTTAATTAGTTCTTGATCGAATCCTAAAATAATATACACAAGACAGGCCAAAAAATAGAAATAAAATCTTATCTCTTATTTGAAATTCATACATAAGAAATTAAAAAAAAAATTAGCATAAAAAACTAAATTTTATGGGTTTTTCAGATATTATTTAAGGATGCAATTCCACTAGTTGAGAGAAAAAAAAAGTCAACAATCTCATTCTTTATTCAATTTCATTTTTATTTTTTAGTGTGATAGTTAAGTGGATCATTACATTTAAATCATTTCCGTAGAATAAAAAGCTCAGTAAAATCATTACAACAGTTGCATACTCTGTCCCAAGAAGAAAGTGTCGGACTTACATAGAAAATATGTTAATTAAATTAAAACTCTTCACTCTCCAACACACTGACCATTTTTAATATGTAATTTAGGAATAACTATTTACATACTTGTAGTAGTAAAAAACATCATTACCTGCTGAAGAATTTATCTCTATAATAATGTTTAGCACAAGTGTGGGATATTGTTACATAAATTTGGTTTTAAAACATCAAACAATATGGATTATGTCATATCTGTAATGAGTTTTGTAATATATTGATGTGAAATAATTTAAATTGTCACTTATGTTATTATAAATAATATTTTCTTTTTTTAATTTTACCCCTTAATGCCTTTTAAATATCCAAACAAATCAAAAACTTGCATTTTTTTTCATGAATTAAAATCCGACCTAGTTCGTGATGAAGACTAACATCATGGATCCACTGACTTTTGAGATGATGACATCCCTTTACCACATGTACAACTTGTATGCCCACCCTTCCAATAAATAATCTATGGATGTACCATCATAACAAATTTGTTACTAAAAATTTATTATTTTAATTTTTTATAGTCTATTGATATACCCTCATAAAAAACTTGTAACAAAAAAAATTATTATTTAAATTTATTCGCACCGATTTTATTGACTACTTGAGTATAGGAAGATGTTGAAAATCGATTTCATATTTAGCCTCGTTGAATCAGGTTCAAACTGGGTCCACGTCATTTTCATACTTGATTTGTCTAAAATTATTTCAAATAAACATATATGTACATATGTATGTATATTAATTCTTATGGTCGAGCACAGAACTCAAGTGCACAAGTATCGAAGGCTAGTGGCATCCTATTCATCAGCAATTAGTTCTTGGAAGAATGTCTTAATATTGTAATCATGTGTCCGACACTATTACCGCCTAATTTAATAATCCTAATATCGAAATAATTGTCTATTTTGATACGAACAAGAATGATTCCATCTTTGAACGAATGACTTCGAGCCTTGAGCACTCATGTCATGCCCCCACTTTCTTGTTTTTTTTTTTTTTCTTGGAGTCTGCATTTATTTGATTTTTTCTGCTCGTTTTCTCATGTTACATATTTTGTGCATTCCCATAATTTATTTTTCATGGGTCCAACTAGTTGGGTTGGGTTTGAAATTTTGTAAATTCGGCTTAAGTGGGTTGGGTCTACGTTAGTTTTGTTATTGGTTTAAAACGGGTTCAAGTAGGTCCATTTTGGGTCTAACCCAAAAATTAAATTAAAATATAATAATTTTAATTTTTTTTATAATTTTCTTTTATTTTTATAAATCTAAGGACTTTTTTTTAAAAAATATTATAAAAAAATAATCTCAATCTATAACTGTTTCAAAAATATTCTCATATTATTACTTCTAGCGCCATATGTATTGCCATGTGGCAATTTATTAGTTGGAATTTTCTATTTCTTATAGGTCCACTTCATTGGAATTTAAGCCCTTAACCTTTTTCAATACATTCTTATTTGTTGAAAAGTAGCAGGTAGTATTTTATGGATTTAGTTATTTTTTTATCCCCAAATAATTGTTTATGACCAATCCACAAATTGGAGGATGTGTGAGGGGTTAAGTCACAATTAATTAGTATTTTTTGTCATTTTCCTCATTTAAAATATTGGTTATTTAAAAAATGATGTTACAAGAATAACTTATAGGATGAAATCCTATTATACGTTGCAAAATTTTCTCAGCTCATCATTTTGTTTAATTTGTTGGAAGCATTAGTCAATCAAGTAAGATGTTTATTGGCAATAGATTTTTTTTTTTTTTAATTTCAAACTCAGCAACTATAAAAATACATTATATTATATGTTGGGTTAAAATGTTGGATAGTATTATCGTCATTTGAGTAAATTATTTTATACTATGACTTTTTGAAATAAAATATTATTTTAATTTATTTATTAATAAATTAATTTGAACTTGCACTTATCTATGGATTATTTCGATATTATAAATTGAGTGTTTATCTTGTTAAATATAAAAAGATTCAATTTATAATACAATCCAAAAAATTATTGTCCACGATCGGTAAATAAATTCGAATAATTTATTTTGACTAGATCGTCTCAATTTTATTAAAGTTTATCTTTGACTCTGATAATAAAATTGAGAATACATTTTTAATATATTAGATTGGACCACGTGTAATTGAAATTGTGTTTTGACCATACTCATTTAATTTTACTTAATTGTCATATATAACACCTTAACCATGAGCAGGTAATGAACTTTGATTAGTAACTTGAAATTCTTTAAAACACCAATGGGTGAGATCAAAGTTTTGGTTAATGTTTCGGTGTTTTGGGAATTAAAGTAAAATAACAAAAAATATATATTTGCAATACAAAATCGTCACCTATTTAATAGGCATGATCATGATCTCACTTGTACTTCTAAAAAACAGTTATAAAAAAAAAATTTAAGTTCAGTAATTCAACATTGATTATTGAATTAATAGTGTAATGCGATCACATGAGACTGTCAGGTTAAAGATGAGAGTTAAGCATTTATGAATATTAAAAAAAAGAATTTTTTGGTTAATTTACCATATTTCAGATATTTCAGTTGATCGAGTGGGGTGACATGTAAGATTGACAAATCAAAGGATTTAATTATTGAATATAAGCTTCAGCAATTTCAATTGGTTTAAGAGTGCAGTCTCGTTCTTTTAGTAGAATGGAACGAGATTAATAAATTAATCTTGACTAGTCAAGAGTTGACTGTGTTAAAATTAATTTATTGGAGTTTAGTTTAAGTGGGTCCGATCAGATTCCTTTTGTGGCTCCAATATAAGGACTGAAATAAATTATAATTGTTATAATTTATCAAAACTGTAGTGGAATTAATTAATTGGACTGAATGTGCTGCGTGTATTGGACATATGGCAAGACACACACATCTAGCACATTTTGGCATGTGCAAGACGTGTGTGTAGGATAAGAGATTTGGGATAGGTAGATATCTTATCAAAAGATTTGGGATAGGAAAATATCATAACATAAGATTTGAGATTTGAAAAAATCTTATTAGATAAGTCTTTTATTTCTTATAGGATTCCTAAATACTATATCCTAATATGGTTCAATCAGATAATTAATTATCAGAGTGTTCATGCACAGAAATATATTGTAGTTTTCTTGAGTTCTTGGAGAATACTGAAGAAAGTTTGGAGGTTTAAAGTGAGGAATTTTACTACTACAGAGAGACAATCTTTGTAAAGTACGCTACAAAGGTAATCTCTCTACAATAATTATTTGTACAAATTAATCTATTCTTGTTAAATGCGCATTATAATCAAAATCCTAAGTGGGACATTTGGATCGTAAAAAAATTATATTTTATGATTAAACAATCCGAATTTTTGCTAATATATGGTATTAAAGCCTAGGTTTTGATATTATTTTATGTATTTGGAATTTAATTTGTTTATGTGTATGTTAGTCAAGAGCGGTGTTAGGATTATGTGATTTTATTGTTATTAATGATCGAATGAGTTTTAACTTATGAACAATTTATGGCCCCAAATTTTTTAGTGATGTATTTGTATTTGATATTGAGTCTTGTAACAAAAGGGGTGGATTATGACTCTATAATTTCTCTTTTGATTTCAATTCATCACACTATAGTTATAGAAACTGTATTTTTTTTTCTCTTGGTGTATACAAAGAGTTCATAGACCAAATTGTTGCACTTAAAAATGGGTGGACTCCTTTTCAATTTAAAGTTTGGGGCTATTCTGCATCTTCTTCGAAAATCGGAGGATCTTGGCTGTAATTTGTTAAAACTCAATTAAAAATGAGAAATGGACCTCCACTTTTGGATGGAAGCATGCCCGACAAGCAGTCGTGTCTGTGGATGCGGTCGTTGGCGTCGGTAGTCATTGGCAGCCCGTAGATGGTTGCAGCGATGGAGTTTCAGGAGATGGAGGCGGCACGACCTCAGCCGCTATGTGTAGGCGTCCATGCCACATTTCACACTATGGAAATGGAGCCTGCAACACCGCCATCACCTCGCCTATTGTCCTCTTGCTATTTTCGACGGTAGAGGTGCTTTTTCCAGTGGCTGAAGGCAGCAGTTCGAAGACTTCTGTTTCTGGGCTATTTTACATTAAAAAAAAATCCAGAAATTGGGCCGGATACTAGGGTGCTAATTTTGAAGAATTCCTAAGTGGGCTGGACATTGCAAATGGAAATTGAAGGTTTGGTCGGCTTGTGGCTCAATTGGACCTTAATTTATTTGAAATTTTTTAGTGTAGGATGAGCCATAAATTTGTTCTTATTTTTAATTGTTGCTTTATTAATTTATTTAATTTATGTAATCAAATGTCATTTGTGTAACATGTCATGTAAATTGCATATACATCGCTCTAGATACTATATTGTCATGCATATTTTTTGTTTAATATTTATTTTCTTTTCTAAGTTTAATTAGATGAGAAAATTATTATTATAATTAATAATTAAACCATTTTAAGATTTAATTGGTTAGGGAATTATTAATTGGTCAAAAATCAATAGTTAAAAATATTAAGTGAGTGATGGTGCACTATTTTTGTGAGCCCATGGCCTCTACTATTAGCTCTTTTAGTAAGAATATGTGTATGCTTGTGCCAATTTAATTGGCCTCCCTATGGTTGCACTATTTTGATTACTGGATTGGGACCAATATGGTGATCAATTCTAAGTGTTAATTAATCACGTTTATCCTATAGATAACCTAATTAATTAGGTACTTATATATTATCAATATAGGGGTCTAAATCAAAGATATTGTGGGGATTTTCTATAGAACATCTAAACAATATCAATGATGGCCAAAATTATGCAATACTAAATTAATATAGCATGAGATGTTATATATATTGAAATTAGTAGGAAGGTCCCAGCCTACCCATAAATCATATTTATTTATCCTAAATGGAGATATATTTAAGTTTTTGGGGTTTTAGGTAATCGTCATATTATAGTAGTTTCGAGTCTACTCATACATTTTTTTCATGCATCATACATGAAATTTATTTATTACATGCGTAACTCATTTTTATTATTTTATTTCAACAAATGTCTGCAAATATACTGTCCATGATTTTAACTAAGAATCAACTGGTCGGAGAAAATTATATTGATTGGAAACATAACTTGATGATCGATTGTTCTCATTGCGGAGAAGCATAAATTTGTGCTAACTAAACCCTATTTCACTGTACCTACTGCGGAGTCCATGACTGAACAAAATGCGGCATATGATAGGTGGATCCATTTTAATGAGATGACCCGCTGCTACATTTTGGGATCTATCTCAAATATACTGCAACAGAAATATCAGAATATGAGAATTGCTAATGAGGTCATGGAGAGCCTTCGACAAATGTTCGAACACCAAAGACACTAGGCCCGCTGGGTAGCTATTAGGTCTATAAAGAACATGCGCATGAAACTTGAGATGCCCGTGAGAAATCACATGCTTGCATTAATCGCTCAGTTTAACGTGGTTGAGGTTTTAGGGGCTGAAATCAAATTGGAGACGCAGGTTGACATAGCTTTGACGACTCTTCCTGAGATGTTCTCAAAGTTTAAAGTTAGCTGTAATATGAACAAGTTGAACATGTCATTGATCGAGCTGATGAAGAAGCTCCAAAATGCTGAAAATATTCTTAAGACTACGAGTGATGATGCATTTGATGTTACTTCTACTGGACTATTCTCTGCTAAGCCGAAAGATAAAAATTGCAATAAGAGGAAGAAGTCCAATAAGAACGGTCCACAACAACAGGCTAAGAAGGCCAAGATGGATGACAAACCCAAAGGAAAGTGCTTTTGTTGTGGGTAGAAGGGTCACTAGAAGAGGAACTGCTCGAAATACCAAGTTTAAAAAAATCAAGGTAATTGTGAGTTATCCTTTATTGAGTGTTGTTTAGTGGTTGATTCTACTAATATTTAGATAGTAGATTTGGAGCCACTAATCATATTTGTAGTACATTGCAGGGGTTATAAGTAACCAGAGAGCTCAATGAAGGGGAACATACTTTTAGAGTTGGCACATGAGCAGTGGTGTTTACGAGAGTTGTTGGAATTGTTTATCTTTATTTTAGCAATAAGAAATATTTGGTTTTAAAAAGTTGTTATTATTTCCTAGACATTACTAGAAATTTGATTTATGTTGCTTTATTGTTTAGACAAGGATATTATATCCATTTTTCACCAATGCCAGTTGATATTACCTTGAATAAAGCTCTTATCTGTAAGGAGCATTTGAATAACAATTTGTATATTTTAAAACCTACAGACAACTAATTGTATCACACTGCATCCAACAAACACATCAAGTTGTCTCCCACTAATAAGACTTATTTATGGCACCTAAGGATTGGTCATATTAATCTTAATAGGATTCAAAAACTAATAAAAGATGGTCCTTTAAGTGATATAAAGGTGGAATCCTTACCTATATATGAGTCCTGTTTGGAAGGTAAAATGACTAAAAGGTCATTTACTTCTAAGGGACTAAGGGCTAAAGAAGTATTGGAATTAGTGGATTCTAATGTGTGTGGACCAATTAACGTCTGAGCTACAAGTGGATATGGTACTTCATCACATTCACTGATGATATCTCCCGATACAGTTATGTTTACCTAATGCCATGTAAATCTAAAGCTCTTGAAAAGTTCAAGGAGTTTAGAACTGAAAAGGAAAAACAATTAGGTAAGAGCATTAAAACACTTCGATCAGATTGAGGTGGAGAGTATCTATCAGATGATGTTAGAACATACTTGTTAGAAAATAGGGTTATATCCCAGTTGAGTGCACCAGGTACTCCCCAATAGAATATTGTCTCAGAAAAAAACAGGACCTTGTTAGTCATTGTCAAATCCATGCTTGGCTTCTCCACTCTCACTGCATCCTTTTGGGGATAAGCTATACAGACTGCGACATACTTATTGAATATGGTTTCTTCTAAATCTGTCCCTAAGACACTCTTGGAGTTGTGGAATGGGCGTAAGAATAATCTATGATTTATCTGAATATGGGGGTGTCCTGCACACATGTTTAATATAATATGGATAAGATGGAATCAATATCAGAGGTATGCATCTTTGTAGGATATTCTGAGGAAACAAGAGGATATTATTTCTATAATCCTTGAGACAAGAAGATATTTGTAAGTAAAAATACAACCTTCTTAGATGACAGGTACATAGAAGAACGTGAATTAAAAATAAGGTTCTTTTGGAGGAGATGAGGGAAAATATTTCCAGTTCATCTACTCTAGAGATCCGCACTTAACTTACTCTGTTTGAATTCGCATTTCTACCACCTGATGGTTCTTGGACCTAGTGGGAGATGAACGAAGGTTCCACCTACCCTGTCCACTAGTTCACAAGCACCTGAGATGAGAGAGGATCATGTCCCCATCGTTCAGTCACCTCTAGGTACTAAAATTGAGAATGAGGGATGTAGTGCACAAGAGACAGTGGGAGAACAATAATCGATTCTAGTCATCTAAGAGCCTCCACCACTTAGATATAGTCGGAGAGTCATTCGACCACCTTCCAGATACTTTCTATGTGGAAAGTCTTTCGAGGCAGTCTCCACTGAACAAAAGGAGAATTCCACCTCATATAAAGAAGCTATGGAAAATGTAAATGCTGACCATTGGAGGAGTGCTATGGATTCAGAAATGAAATCCATGTGCACTAACTCTGCTTGGGATCTTGTAGATATGCCTAATTGGGTAAAACCCATAGGTTGTAACTAGGTTTACTAGAAAAAAAGAGGGATATACAGAAAAGTGGAGACCTTTAAAGCTAGATTGGTCACTAAGGGTTTAACCAGCGAGAAGGAATCAATTATGAAAAAACCTTCCCACCCGTGGCCATGTTAAAGTCTATTCGGGCCCTCTTATCCATTGTAGCTCATTTTGATTATGAGGTATGACATATGGACGTCAAAACAGTTTTTCTTAACGAAAATCTTGACCAAAACATCTATATGATGCAACCAAATGGTTTTATTTAAAAGGGTCAAGAGCATAAAGTATGCAAATTGAATAAGTCCATTTATGGGCTTCAAAAAACATCTAGGTCTTGGAATATCAGGTTTGATCAAGCTATAAAGCCTTATGGTTTTGATCGAAACCTTGATGAGCCCTATGTTTATAATAAAATTAAAAACAAAAAGGTGCATTTTCTCATGTTGTATGTGAATGACATCCTACTCATTGGAAATGATGTAGGAGTGTTAACATCAACTAAACTCTAGTTGACACAATAATTTGATATGAAGGACTTTTGAGAAGCAAACTACATTCTAGAAATTCGAATCCTTCAGGATAGGAAGAATAGACGAATTGTTCTATCTTAGGCTTCATATATTGACAAAATACTAGTAAGGGTTGCTATGCAACATTCCAAGAAATGACAAATGCCTTTCAGACATGTAATTCACTTATCACGGGAACACTCTCTTCAGACTCCTAGTGAAGTGGAATACATGAAACAGATTCTTTATGCTTTGATTATAGGAAGCCTCATGTATGCTATGTTGTGTACCCGACCAGATATCTGCTATACTATTGGGATTATTAGTAGATATTAGTCAAATCTAGGGCCAGAGCACTAGACTGCTGTAAAGCATATACTTAATTATCTTCCTAAAACTAGAGGATATATGCTAGTTTATTCAACTCCAGATTTGGTGTCCGTGGGCTACACTGATTCAGATTTTCAGGCTAATAGAGACTCTCGTAAGTCCACATCAGGGTCAATGTTCACATTCAGTGTTGGTGTCATTGTTTGGAGGAGTATCAACTAATCTTGTATTACTTATTCCATAATGGAGGCATAATACGTGGGATCTTGTGAGGCAGCCAAAGAAGCCGTGTGGCTGAGGGAGTTTTTGTTGAGGCTAGTTCTACAATGGTTTCTTTTACATCACAAGCAATTACTTTGCACTGTGACAACAATGGAGCAGTGGTAAATGCAAAAGAGCCCAGAAACTATCAATATGGAAAACACATCGAATGAACGTATCACCTAGTTAGGGATATTGTTCAACGAGGAGATATGACAGTGTGCAAGATAGCATCTGCAGAAAATCTTGTTAGCCCATTTACTAAGAGCTTACCATCTAGGAGTTTTGAGGGGCATATTGAAAGTATGTGTGTACTACACGTCTTATTTACTCTAGGGCAGGTGGAAGACTGTTGGATAGTGTTATGCTCATCGAATAAATTATTTTGTACTATGATTTTTTGAAATAAAATAGTATTTTGATTTCTTTATTAATAAATCAATTTGAGTTTGTATTTGTTCATAGATTGTTTTGATATTATAAATTGAGTGTTTAAGTCATTGAACACAAAAATATTCAATTTATAATATAATTCAAAGAATTATTGTTAACGATCGGTAAATAAATTCGGACGATTTATTTTAACAAGATCGTCTCAATTTTATTAAAGTCTATTTTTGACTCTGATAATAAAATTAAAATACATTTTTAATATATTGGATTAGACCGCGTTGAATTGAAATTATATTTTGACCACACAAATTTAATTTCACATGATTGTCGTACATAACACCTTAATCATGAGCAGATAATGAACTTTAATTACTAACTTGAAGTTCTTTGAAGCATCAATTGGTGAGATCAAAGTTTTGGTCAATATATCGGTGTTTTAGAAATTAAAGTGAAATAATGGAGAACATATATTTACATACATAAGGACTGAAAAAGGGGTTTTTGGTCAAGTTGAAGATGAGAGTTGAACATTTATGAATATTAAAAAAAGGGGTTTTTGGTCAATTTACCCTATTTCAGATATTCGAGTTGATTGACGGGGATGACATGTAAGATCAATAAATCAAGGAATTTAATTATTGATTATAAGCTTTAGCAATTCTAATCAGATTAAGAGTGCAATCTCATTCTTTTAGTGGAATGGAACGAGATTAATAAATTAATCTTGACTAGTCAAGAGTTGATTATGTCAAAATTAATTTATTGGAGTTTAGTCTAATTGAGTTCGATCAACTCCCTTTGGTGGCTCCAATATAAGGACCGAAATAAATTATAATTGTTATAATTCATCAAACTTGCAATGAAATTAATTAATTGGACTGAATGTGCCACGTGTATTAGACAGATGGCAAGACACAAGCACATGACACATTTTGACTTGTGTCAGAGACCTATGTGTAAGATAAGAGATTTGAGATACGAAGATATCTTATTAAAAGATTTGAAATAGGAAGATATCATAACAAAATATTTGAGATTTGAAAAAATATTATCAGATAAGTCTTTTGTTTCTTCCAAGATTCCCAGATACTATATCCAAATATGGTTCAATCAGATAATTAATTATCAGAGTGCTCACACACAAAAATATACTACTCTTGAGTTCTTGGAGAATACTGGAGAAAGTTTGAAGGTTTAAAGTGAGAAATTTCCCTACTACATAGAAACAATCTTTGTAAAGTACGCTACAAAGGTAATCTCTCTACAATAATTATTTGTATAAATTAATCCATTCTTATTAAATGTACATTATAATCAAAATCCTAATGCAGACGTATCGCAAAAAAAATATTTTTTGTGATTAAACAATCTCGATTTTTGCTAACATAAAATACATGTTGACATGAAAAATAAAAAAGATACTATTGAGGGGCTTACATGATTAGTAATCATGTAAAATAACCAAAATATAACTAAATACGGTGACACCTGAGAATAAATTTGTCGTTAATTATAGTTATATGAATTATAAATTTACTATACATTTAAATTATTGGTACTTAAATTTAAATTAGGTAAAATGTTTTTAGAGAATATGGTTATATTAAAGTCATTTGTTCTTTATTCCGAAAATATTGTGTTAGGTTTTCTTAAATATTATCATGTATTTTTTTTTAAGTTTTCATTTTTAATTTAAATTAGGTGAAATTTTATGCATGTATTTTAATTTTATACGTGCTTAGCGTTAAAAGCAAACATGTATATTATTATCACATTTTTTGTAAAATTGTTGAAGTTGATATATTCTTTTCAGTCATTCTTATATTTGTATTTCTTTTTCAAGTAATTGTATTTATTTATTGATTTTTCTTTATTTATGATTTTCACCATGTTTCGAAAGCTTTTTATTTGAGAAAAACTTAGTAATTTGAACATGCATACAATATCATCTGCAATTCATTTTTCCTCTTTTCATATTTGTTATTTCTTTTTCATGACTTAATTTTTTAATGAAAATTTCACAAGGACGCTTCTCTTGCATGTATTTTTGCATCAATTTATTTTCAATCTCTTCAACAGTTCGCACATTGTTAAAAAAATTAATTCTTATTTAACTAATTTTTGTTTGATTTTTCATCTTTGGTTCTATTGTTTCACTTCGTAGTTCATTAGATGTATTTTTTTTTTTCATTTTTCTCCTATGATTCTTTAATAATTTTAGGGATTCGTTGGAATTTCTTCATTATTGTATCTAGTGTTTGTCCATAACTTTCTATTTATCTAAAATTTATGTAAGTTTGTTGAGTTTTATTTTTGTTAGACAAATTTTTATTTATATATTGTTGGAGTAGTGCCCGACGTGTCAATTGTTCTGGTGTTCTTATATTATTACAAATCATTTTTATTTATATTAATATCATTTAAATGACAATCTTTATCTTAAATTCATCATAAGAATTAAATAAAATCCTTAAATCACACATAAGTATGGAGCATGGTTGCGCATATGATAGTGATCGTGGAATATGTTTCTAAACCTGTGATTTTAAAACGTTCCAAGTTAAGGATCAATGAGATGGGATATCATTGATCCCATTAAAACTTGCGCATACGATGGAGGCTCGAAAGGAGGATGTCTCGTTTTATAGGTATTAGTGTGGAGACACTAGTACATATATATGGGTGCTTGTTGGGAACAAATACACTGAACAACCCCACCTGAAAATTTTCAATTGAAAATATTCTATTGTCGAATGATAATTTTCTCGTTACGATAGTGCAAGAATTAGTCATTGGACTTGAGGCGCCATGATAACCTTGTACATGACATGTTGTACTTTGATATATTTTTCGATTGCATAACGATCACAAGGGGTTTATATTGGGTGTAACATCTTCATGTATGGAGATTAATGAGTGGCCAACAAAGGATCCGTCACCTATCTAGATAAATAGGTGAATCTCCTATATATTCCACTGTACTTGACTCTAAAATCCTTAGCCAATGTTGGATGAAAATTAGATGTGAAATTTTTCAATTATTTATCATTGACACAAGCTAGTAGGAATGGAAACATAGTTATTGAGTTAATAGAATTTCAACTCAATATCTATATCCTAGGCTCAATCGGGATATTAGATGACGGAAAGACCGTACTTGTATGATATTCATAATTAAAATAGGTTTGCACATTCATCTTAGACTATGAGTCATGATGCATTGCTAGATGCTTCTCATGTCTTGTGGGTTTTTGGAATTAATAAGTTAATTTCAAGAGAATTAATTAATCAGAATAATTAATTGTTCAACTAAATCACAAGAGTTGTGAGCCCACGGCTAGTTTAAAGTGAACCTAAGGGCTCACACACAAAACTTGGACAAATTTATTTCTAACCTATAAATTAATCCAAGTGTTAGATTAAATTAATTAATATTATTAATTAATGGGGTTAAATTAATTCAAGTGTGGAATTAATTCAAATTAATTAATTAGATTAATTGATTGGAGCTAATTGGATTAGGAAGTCCAATTGAAATATTTAGTTAATTGATTGGATCAATTAAGTAAGATGGACCTAATTAATTAGATCAATTAAAATAGAGTATAATTGATTACTTAGGCCTAGACCCATTAGCTGTAGGCTTGTAGGAAGTCCATTAGAAAATTGGATTAGGAATCCAATTTATAGAAGAAATTGAATTGAGAATTTAATTTCTATGAGGTAATAAGGAAAAAGGAAAGTTCTTATGGGATAAGAAAACTTAACAAAAGAGTTGGAAATAAGAAAGGAAGAAGAGTCCTATATGGAAAGAACTTGTGATAGTCTTGATTGACAATCTTTTTGGATATTTTTTATGGGGATTTTATTGCAGATTTTTGTGAAAAAAAATTGTTTTCTTTTATCCCAAAAAATTCGTCCCTCCTTTCCTTTCAATCTCCAAAAGTTCACCAACCTTTTATCTAGTTTAATTCTTGATTTAATTATTGAATTAAAAATTAAATTAAACACATAAAGCACTAATTGTTAATGCGTTCTTGTTCCAAACAAAATCATTATGGGATAAAATTATCAAATTGAAAACTATTAGCATAGGATTCGGTTGTGAGTGAGTATCAAAAGTGTGGATACCGTTAGAGGGATAATATTTGGGATCCTAGAAGCGAATCAGATTTCAATCAAATGGGTTTTGAATTGAAAAACATAGAGATACTTTCATGCAGGGATAATGATTTGAATCGTTTCAATCCTACATCAGGCGGAGTGCAAATCAAGGTAAGGGTTTCTGAAACTTTCTTATTTTAATTATCAGAAAAACGCATAACTGAGTAATCGCGAAAGGATTTTACGATTTGTTTTAATTACAATATTTATATTTTTAAATTTTTTAAATTTTACTATATATACGTTTTTCGAAATCACGCGAACCCAATATATATTTCATACATGCTCGTTGGTAAAAGCTAATATGTAAATTATTTCTACCTATTTCTTTAAAATTATTGAAGTTGACAGATTCTTTTTAGTTGTTTTGATTGGTATTTTCTGTTTTTTTTTTCAATTAACTGTATCAATTTATTGATTTCTATTCCTTTATGATATGCACCATGTCCTAAAAGCTTTTCCTCTGATTCTTTTATTTTTAGTTCTCTTTTTTTTTAGTTGTTGCATCTTTTTGTTCAAGAGAATTTTTCTGTGCTTGTCCTTTTCCTTTTCAGTACAAAGTTTGGTGGAAAATAAATTTTCCACTTTTATAGTTTATTTATACATTGGCATTTAAACTTTTTTCGAGTTTTTTCTATTTTTCTATATATTTATGCATTCACTTAATATACTCTAAGTTTCTTTGATTTACTCTCTCTCTCTCTCTGTTTTTTTTTTGTTTCTTTCACTCCAAAGTTGGATAACAATAATTAGACTTCTCTACATATATTTTATTTATTAATTGGTGTTCACATATTTTTTTAATTTTTTAATTTTCTATATATTTATATCACTTTTCGTTCAAAATTACAAAATCGACATCCTCTTTGAATAAATTCACCGTTCTTGAACTTATAATAAAGTTTTTTAGCTTTCAAATAAATTAATGTTATAGCATTTTATAGTTTTATGAATATATACAAATCATGAACATTGCAAAAAATCAAATTATATTAACCATTTAAAATTGTGTCGATTAGCAGAAAATCTAATATGTAATAAATTTGAGAAAATAACATGCAACGAGAGGACTCCACCCGCTGCAATCGAAATCCTTCTAATCGAAAATCAAATTCGTCCCAAAAAGGAGTCATATAAAAAAGTAATCGGCTACTTATGTATCCAGTGTCCCTTCAAAAAAGAATTGTCATCGGTTGGAATGTCAACTCGTCAATTTGAAGAGGATTGGTCAAAACTGTAGACTCAACATCTCAAATATTCAATGGGTTTTGATCATTCCCAAACCCAAAACCTAACTTGTTTTATAATTTTAAAAATAAAAAAAATTATATTATTTTTAAACAATCATCATAAATTTTTGACTTCTTTTTATAAACATATATTTCTCAATTTATATATATAAAAAGTATAAATTATTTAATTATATCATTTACTTTTATTATAAGAATATTTCTTTTTATATTTCATATATGAACATATGCATATATAAGTTGCACATATTTTTATGTATAATAACATATATTTATAATATTTAAGTGGGTCTGGTTCAAAAGGTTCAAAATATCAAAATTCAATTCAAACTCATTTGTAATTTTAAAATTAATTCCAAGTGAGGGTGAATTTGAATTTGATTCTACCATTATCATAACTAATTATAGAGAGAGCACTAGTCCAAATTAATCGAAAGAGTTCCAAAATTTTCCATTCGGTGTTAATATAATTATGTATTGGCTGAATTACCAATTAAAACTACACTCTCATATCTTTTAAGAGGGTGATTTTAGTTTTCACAGAGAAATCAGAAAACATAAAATACCATAAAATATTCATATTTTTATAATAGTATGTAATAACATATAATATAATATACAGATATAATATTGCTTAACAGAATTTTAAATCATCTAAATTATTTGGTTTATGTTACTAAATAATTTAATTTGAGTAAAAATTTTCTCATGTTTTCAAAGGACCAATCAATCACGTCATGTAAAATATGTCTTTCAATTCCAAAGGATTGTGTCGCTTCATTTCCAAACGAGTCTTGATGTGCCCACATTAAAATTATTTTAAGAGCATTGACATGTTATATACATTGATTATTAATTTATCATAGTTTACAACCTGAGTTACGTATTCATGTGAAAATAATAAATAAAGATTTTAATACCTCAATTAGCATGAAAAGTATAAGAATTAGTATATGACAAATATATAAGTAAAAAACTTAGATAATAGGTCATAAATTATGTCACACAAATAAAGTTACAATATGCAACACCATTATATGATTAAAAAGTATGAAAACAATCATAATACTATGAAAAAAATATGCAAAAAAGGGAAACATCAATCATCTGCGTGACTGCTGCAACTTGTAACATTCTCAATGTAGTTATCTCCACTATGCTCCTCATCCTTTCCCCACATAGTTGTCACCATCATCATCTTATCCGCTATCATTCTAGGTTGTAGCTCGTTCCCTCGTTACCATTGACATCTAAGGAAGATACTTAATTGTGACGGTCGAATGTAGTGATCATTAATGTGTTCTCACACTATGGGTTATTAAAAGGTCACTAGAATTGGTGCCAATTTAAATAGAAAAAATTGCAGGCTTCATTAGTAAAATGATGCCTAATTTAATAAATTATTATAAATTTAAAGATATATTAAATATATGTTGTGGATTGGTGGTATGGAAAAAAAATACGTGAAAGGGCAAGTTTGGATTGCGATTTAACGAAAGTGTAACTCGCAATTGCGCTTTCTTGATTTTTTTTCCTAAATGCGCAAGTATAACTTGCGCATTCAATCACGCGTGGTCTGCCTCACAGACCACGCTCCCCTCTTTGTTAGCGTACCATTCGGTGACAGCGGCGGGAAGACTTGCGCTTCCTGTTCTTCAGTCAATGAAGGAATAAATTCATTCGTTGACAGCAGAAAGCGCACTATCGAGTTGCGCTTCCAGGACGGAAGCGCAAACCAAGGTTGCGCTTTCATTCTCTATTTATACCCTCGGCTGCACTTCCTCTCCCGACTTTCCCCATTAATCTCCATATTCCCTCCCCTCCCCCATCTCTCTCTCTCTCGGCCTCCCTCCCCCGACTGCACTTCCCCTCTCCGCTTCCCCCATCCCTCTCCACCTTCTCTTCCCTTCCCTCCCCCTTTCTCTCTCTCTCTCTCTCGGCCTTCCTCTTCACTCTTCTCCCCTCCATTCCCTCTCCCTTTGCCTCTCTCATTTTTCTTTCCCCTCTTCTATCTTCTTGTCGTCCCTCTTCCCATCATTCCATCGGTAAGTAATGTTGTTGTTATTTTTTTTTAATTTTTTAATTAAAATAAATTGACTAATTCATATTTATATACTTTTGTTTAGGTAAATATTGTTAGTACGCGAGGTATTAAAATACACCACATATCATATTTTGAGTGTGACTTTACAAGTATCATACTTTAAATATTTTAATTATAATGTGTCTATTTTATTGTAATAATTGTGAAGTAGATGTATTATTATATTGAAAAAATAAATTTTATTGCATTGCAATGTTAATAATTTTTTTTTATAATGACATATGCAATTACATATTTAATATCATGTTTTATATGTGGAGAAGCCAACTTTTGCATTTTTTTTGTATATTATATTTTATATTTGTTATTTAACTTGAAAATTCGAGTTAAAAATTATTAAAATGTTAATACCTATTTATATTAAAAATGTAATGAGTACACATAATTATTTAATAATACTTAATAAACATCAATTATGAATAATTATTATTATAATTTATGTTATTTAGTATATGACAGTTACCTATAATTATATTATTTAGGTTCTTTTCAATTGTGCTATAATTATAGATTATTTAATTAATTTGGTATATGACTAGTTAACAAATTAATTTATGTAGTTTATTATTATATTACTAATTTATATATATTAATAATTATAAAATATGATAATTATGAATTTACTAATATAATAAGCTAATAATCATAAAATATTGGTATAATAATTAAATAATTTAGTTTACTAATATATTCATATTTTATGTAGTTATGTCAAATAAGAACAACATTGATATTCTGATATACTTTGGTGGTCAAATTATACAAAATGCTAATTTAGTGACATATAATTGTCCTGCAATTGGAGCTAAGAGAATGTCTCGTAGGATAAAATTTTCTGAATTACTATTGAAAATGTATCAAATTACGGATGTTGACGATAAATAGTTTTTATTGAAATTATTTGGTATCTACTATTGCGGTAATATGTCACAGCTAATATCAATAACCAATGACGAAGGTTTGGAGTTTTTCTTAGATCCAGGAAGAGAAAATCAATTTGTAGAATTTTATGTTGTGGTAGAACAAAAGGTTCATAATACTGTGCCTGAGATACCGACAAGTAATGAGTATTATCAGTATGTATCATTTTTAAGAGATGATAGTGTGTTTGAAATGACTGCAGTGATGCAAGGCATGACAAGTGTTGGCATCAATGACTTTAATGCAGGTGCTTCAAGCTCTGCTCAAGAGTATTTTGAAGGTACAGATACAAAGCCGTATAATGCATATATTGATGAATTGCCTGAGCCATTTATCGACAGTTTTAGTGTTGAAGAACATATTGATTTTGAACTTGATGAAATTGATAATGAAGATGATGATGGTGGTGGTGGTGGTTGTGATGGGGTCGAAATTGATGATTTGGAAGAGATGTATGAGCAACATGATGAGGGCAACTCGTCCCAATAGCAAGTGCTAGTTTATACCTCAATGCCCTCAATAACAAATGAATATGGCTCTAATTTGACCGTTCCGTTCTTCACCACATGTTACCCAAAAATACCTGTAGATTCTATTGATATTCCAAATGAGGAAAAGTTTTACGAATCTAGTATTGAAGAGCTTGAAAAGAGTATGGTATTCAAAGATAAAATAATCTACAAGCTTCAGTTAAAGATTATTCTGTAGAAGTTGTGAGACGTAAGTATCGGGTCATTGATAGTAGACCAAAATTATGGAAAGTGGAATACAAACATAGTATATCAACCACATGGTGTACTTGGGGGCTTCGAGCATCTTTGAAAGAAAGCTCGATTTATGAAAAATTACCAAGTAGGGAGGCCCTCCTACTTGCCTTATGAATTCAGTGTCTGTGGATCATCGCAACTTATGTAAAAACATGATTGTCAGATTGCTTACTGGCATAGTTAAGTGTGACCCGACTTATGAGATTAAGTATGTCCAACAAAATATGAAAGATAAGTATCAGTATGAAATTTCATATCATAAGGTCTGGCATGGTTTGAAACGCGTAAGGAAAAAATATTATGGCACTTGGGAGAGTTCAGTTAGAAAATTGCCTAAGTATTTGGGAGCTCTACAAAAATGAAATCCAAGCACAATTGTAGAGTGGCATCACATCGACACTGAATTCCTAGAAAAAAAATATTAAAATATGTAATTTGGGCATTCAAGCCATGTATTGATGGGTTCCAAAATTATCGTGAAGTAATAAGTGTGGATGGAACACATCTTTACACAAAGTACATACACAAGTTGTTGATTGCTGTGGGGATGGATGGAAATCAATAGGTTCTGCCTCTGGCTTTTGCAGTTGTTGATGAAGAAATATTTATATCTTGGAGATGATTTTTGTATATGTTGTCTGTGCATGTTGTCCGCGGAGTTGAAGGTGTCTGTCTTATTTCTACCGACATAGTGGCCTACTTGGAGTTGTTCAATACATACCTGATTTCAAGCCACCTCGCGGGGTGCATCATTTTTGCTTAAGGCATGTATCATCTAACTTCGACAAGTAGTTCATGAGTATTGCATTAAAGGATTTATGTTATACAACTAGTTTACAATTGACAATCAGACAATTTGATAAAGTTATGGAACAAATTAAGACTTTTAACGAGGATGCGCATGCTTACTTAGAGAATATATATAAATGTCAGTGGACTCTGGCCTATGATGGATGATGGCGATGTGGCATAATGACAACAAATATGTCAGAATGCATTAATGGAATGTTGAAAGGTACGCAACGGCTCCCAGTAACTACTATTATACAGATTACGTTCCATCATGCTGTTAAACATTTTCTCGATCGACAATCCAAGGGTTGTCGAATAATGGAGAACAACTAACCATGGCCTGATAATATATTACAGAGGTATGAGAGTTGGTAGAACCTATCTATAGAGTATATAGTATATATGTTTGATCACACAGATCAATCTGCGTCTGTCATAATATGTCGATCAGGATCATCCAGGAGTTTTACACACGTCATGAAACTGAGGTCAATGGAGTGTTCATGCAGTAATTGGAGTCAGTTTGGAATACCTTGCTCATATGTTATACATACTTGTCGGCATTTTGGAGTTAATCCAGCAACATTCATGAAATGGTACGATAGCACTAGTTCTTATGTAGATACTTACAAAGGAAAGTTTGAGCCTTTGCCAGATGAAGTTTATTGGGATGTTCCCCTTTTTGAGCTTTTTGAGTTGTGGCACAATCCATCGTTGCGGATTCAGAATCATCATGAACAAAATACTACTCTTCGAATTCCTAACGAGATGAATTGGCCTCAGACACATGCTAGACAACAAGCCCGGGTAAGGCAAAAGGTCAATGCAACAGAACGTGGAACAGCTTCGTCTTCCCGGTATAGATGATATCATTATAATTAGATTAATATTTACCTTTGTGAAGGAGTAATGCTCCTTATTTATAGGAAACAATCTTGTAATGATATTATATTTAACTGTTGTTACTGATATTATACAATTTCATGTTATATGTTAAAATTTGTGTTTAACTGTTGTTAATCATATAGTTAAATTTCATATTATATGTAAACATTTATGTTAAGTTGTCTTATGTTATATTTTTCACTATTGTTTAGAAAATTATCCTTCACACATATTGTTATTCATTTGGTTACATGATGAATATTATTTCTATATATGGTCTACAGGATATGACAGTTTTATCCTGATAGGCTACTCACTGTTCAGAGAGTGTATTTGTTAGTGCGGTTGATAGGATACTTACAGTTAGGCATGCAGACGCACTATTTTAGAGACTTGATGGTGGAGAGGGTGTTTTGTATCCCCATGTAGTTCATCTTCTGTATGATATGGGATTCTATGGCGTCTACTGATATTGACACTTTGATATGGACTTTAATTTGATTACTGCGCTAGTCGAGAGATGGCGACCTGAGACTCATATATTTTATTTTCGCATGGGTGAGGTGATAGTCACACTGCAGGATGTTGCAGTTATTTGGGGCTTACTAGTAGATGATCAATCCATTATTAGACTTGATCCGAGGAGATCTACCATGCAGTAGCAGGATTATTGCCACCATTACTTAGGATTTTGACCCACTACACAACAATTTAGAGGTGGGCATATATTGTTAAGTGCATTGAGGGGTTATCTTCAGGCTAATTCAGTGACAGATGACACTCTCCAGGATAAGTTGGAGCTATATGCACGTGGATGTACATTGATTCTACTAGGTAGTATTATGTATCCTGATTCATAAGGCAATGGAGTGTCGTTGCTATATCTGCAGAGTATGGAGTAGAATAATGATGTTGGTTATTTCAGTTGGGGCAGTGCAGTACTGGCTTTTATGTATCATGAATTGTGCACTGCATCTAATAAAGATAATAATGTTATTGGTAGTGCGATGGTACTTCTACAGGTAAACTTTATATAACACTCTCGCATAACTGCCATAACTTTCTTATGTTATACTAGTATGTTTGTTACATAAGTTATTTTTAATATATATTGTAGATATGGACATGGTTTCGCATTACCACGTTGGTGCCAAGATGATTACGTTTACGAGTAAATATGGGTCCACTCATCAGCACTAATGATCATGAGCTTCCACCTCCTCCGTATGGTATAAGGTATTATTTAATAATTATTTTTTATATACATATAGGTGGATGTAGTATTATAGGTAGGCCCACTCATTGGCACTAATGATAATGAGCTTCTACTTCCACTATTATTTTGTGATTATTATTTAATGATTGTTTTTATATACATATAGGTGGATGCAATATTATAGCTTCATGCATACGGTGAGTCATTCTGTCAGAATTATTAGGGATATACTAGACAGGATGACTGATAGAGAAGTGAGTAGAATTTAAGGTATTTGTTTAAATTTGATTTGATTTTTCTTTTCATATATGTACAAATAATTCAAATTGATATATTTTATAATTGCAGTTCATATAGAAGTTATATGATATGAGTTCACCGGATATTATGGTATTGGGTAGATCTAACCACGGTTCAGAAATCGCTGGTTACGGTTCGGAACTACCTGTTTCACGGTTCAAGAAAATCCCGACCCTTAACCTTAACCGTCAAGACCGATTATGGTCTGGATTCTGGAATCGTCGGGCCAGTTTCGGTTACGGTTCCGGTTAACTGCCGGTTCCGATTTCAATTTCGACCTTTACATTTTATTTTATTTTTTAAAAAAATTGAACTAAAATTTGTAAAAAATATTATTAATTTTTAAACTTAATGAAAAAGAATTAACTTAAATTTGAAAAAAAAATAGCTAAAATTTAAGCATATGGTAAAAATAAAAGTAACTAAATTAATTTATGAAATTTCTAAAAAATAATTTTTCCATTTACACTGTATTGATAAAACACAATTTACTAAATTTTGGTATTTGGAGTTAATGTTATCATATAAAATCGATACAACATTACAATAATTTAATAATACTAAATGAGAAGTTGGAGAATAAACACTAGATATTATAAAGTATCATCATTTACTTGTTATTAAAATAATTATAAAGTAGCATCATTAGATAATTTTTAAAATTTTACTTATTATTAAGATAAAATATAGAATGCTTAAATATAAGACTTGATTTATAACTTGTTGCAACTAATTAATTAAATTTAAAGAGGGATACAACATCAATTATATTGATTTTCAGAAACAAGACAAGTAATTTAAGGGGAAAAAATAAAAAAAACAAATCATAAGACTTATTTATGCACTTATTCAAAATTATAAACATATCGTCCATTAGCTCAGTTGGTTGGAGTGTTTTGTTAATAACTTGGAGGTCACAGGTTTAAAATCTCCATAATACACTTTATACTATTTTGATTAAAAAATTAAAAAAAAATTAAAAATTTAAAAACCATCGGGTCGGGCCCGACGGTTTACGATTGGATAAAATCATAATCGGCCCGTAAGTCCACAAGCTGGTTCACGAGTCAAATCCGTGAACCATGGTCTGGTCATGGGTCGGGTCATAGTGTTGGGTCCAAGGTGTAATACGTCATTGTGGAGATCTCATTGTCCATTGATTAATTACGCCATCGTGGAGTTCCATCACCCAGAGCGGTTTATGCGCTAGTTTGGCATGCGATAGTACATTCCACCGAATATACCAGCACATAAGGAGATTTTACAAGATGTAGACTGCAGGGGACACATTGGAGAGAATTGAGCTCGATATCACCGGGAGTATGTATCGCAGTGGGCAAATAGACATTAGCTTATTGTCGTCAGCCGTCCCATTACTGGGTCTGATAGTAATGAGCCTCGCTATATGGATTGGTACAATCGAATTATACATCGTCTGATATCACCATCCCATTTGCCTATGCAGGATGGGTACTGACCTTCACATATATCAGATTTAGAAGTTATGATAAGATATTCATTAATAATATTTTTTATAATGTGTATACATTATATTTATGATATTTTTAATATTATTCTTTTTTACACGTATTTCAGAGTATGACGGTCGAGAGGATTAGACTCAGTGTTGATGGCGTGAACGAGCAAGATATAGCTCATTTATGCAGTTGAGGAGTGAAGGTATACACACCACTGATGATTTCAGATGCCTACTTCATTAACAACAAGATGCTGTAAATATGTTAATGCCACCACCACAAGACACAGACAGGAGGATGTGGAGGCGTAATATAATAGTAGATGATGCGGGTCCCTCTACCTTGACATGGAGTGCATTTACTAGCTATGCTTTTACATCTTATGACATTCCTCATCCATTTATGTCTAGTGTAGCAGATGAGGCGAGTCCATCCACTTCGACATATCATGCATCACACAGTTTAGATAACACCGCCGACTATTATGTATCTCAACAGGCATAATCAGACTACCCATTCACTCCGTATTGAGGTATGCCACCATCTACGATGTCGTTCTCTACACTACTCAGTTCAAATTTAGGCATGACGCAGATACCGTTTGTTCAGCAGCATCCAGGATACAATTCTGGATATGGAGATTTTATTATCTCATCTATTATATTTTTACATCTATACAGCGGTTATCATGATCGTAGAGAGTCGAGCTCCATAACTTCATTAGGTCGGCCGAGTTTCAATTTAAACTATAGTATATATGTTGATGATTCGACCTCAACTTAGTCACATGATATTGTTGTTGCTACTGCTACTGCTAAGGGTGGACGTCGAGATAGACTACAACACCACCGATATACTTGTGGCACTTGTGACCATTTTTAGTAATTTTTTATTCTTGTGTTTTTCAAAACTTTTATAATATATATATTCAATACTGTAATTATTAACCAAAAAAATTAATTATATGATTAGGAAGCAAAAATAATATTGTTACTATCTTTATTAAAATATTTAAATATATAAATTTAAATACATATTATAGCTTAAGTAAACAAAAATTAAACAATATAAATTTGTGTTATTTATTGTATATAATATTATTATAGCTTAAGTAAATAATATTATTATAATAATATTATATAATCAAATATGTTTGCTTAAATTTTTATCTTTGTTGATTTGTGTGTATATATATATATAATTATGTTTTCTATATATTGTTATATATATTTATATATATATTGATAACTTCGTTTTATATCAATAATTCATATATCTTTTGATTAACAATTAGTTTGCTTTCAAGTATTTTTGTTACTTTTTATGCATTTAGTTTGAAATTTTGTAAATAATGACTATAAGAGAAGAAAATAGAAAGAAATCAAAAACTTGGTTGAAATGTTGAAAAATTCGAGTTGTGGAGCTATTGATGGCAATTTTCATATTTAATTCATAACTCTCGACCCCAATTTTATTTCAACTTTATTCTTAATCCATTGGAAAGATAAGACATAGATCTACAACTTTTATGTTTATCACAAAATCTAATTCAGTATATCCCAATGATAAAAGTTAAGTTTAACAATTAGCACTGGGCTGCAATTTTTTGGAATGACCCATCTTAATATTTTAGACATAACTATCTCCACATATGTCATATTTAGTTGATTCAAGTTTCTATGAAAAGCCAAGATATAGATCTATAATTCATTAGAAGATTTAAAAGCCAATTCATCTCAAAAAAGATCAAAAAGTAGTTGAAAGAGTCTAAATATTGTAAAAATAAAAGAACAAGAAATGAAGCTTTGGGATTCATGAAAAAAAGGAAAAAAAACTGTGAAAAGAAAATAAAAAAAAATTGGGAAAGAGAAAAGAAAGGAGGAGAGTGAGATTCTATGTGCAATGTTTTATGCTCTCTTACGTTGTTTATTACTATATTTCTTTGTAAGCCAATACCTACGCTGTACGTTACAAGTTTATTGAAGTCCTTTTGATCCAAATTTGCAAGTGTCTATATTAGTGGAAAATTTGTATAAAAAGCAAGCCTATGAAACACCTAGAACTCCTTTGCTTAGATCATGAGAATCATTGGTTGTAAAATTCATACCTAAAATACATGCATGAAACTTGAGCTTGACACTTCACACATACACGTTTTGAATTCATGACTAGATTAATGAATCACAAGTTTTGTAGTGTCATTCAACTAGCTTTGTGACTAACCTTGGGATTCATGTGCAATAAAGATTGATGAGGCATTTGAATGGGTTGATCAAGTTTAGTAATTCATTATCCAAGTATGAGCCTATGATTGTTTGATTTTGAGTTTTGCTCGAGGACGAGCAAAATGTAAAGTTTGGAGGTATTTGATAAGTTGGTCTTATACTAATAATTCATATATCTTTTGATTAACAATTTATTTGTTTTCAAGTATTTTTGTTACTTTTTATACATTTAGTTTGAAATCTTATAGGTAATGACAATAAGAGAAGAAAATTGAAAGAAATCAAAAACGTGGTTGAAATGTTGAAGAATTTAAGTTATGGTGCTACTGATGGTAGTTTTTGTATTTCAATCATAACTCTCGACCCCAATTTTATTTCAACTTTATTCTTAATCCATTGGAAAGCGAAGACATAGATCTACAACTTCTATGTTTTACCATAAAATCCAATTAGGTCGATCTCAATGAGAAAAGCCAAGTTTAAGACTCTCCATAGATGTCATATTTAGTTGATTCAAGTTCTTATGAAAAGCCAAGACAATAGATCTATAATTCATTAGAAGAGTCAAAATCTAATTCATCCTCGAAAGAAGTTAAAAAGTAATTGTAAGGGTCTGAACAATGTAAAAGTATTGAAGTGAATTAGGAAAAAATAGAAGCAACGATGCCTAGGCACCAAAATAGGGCGCCCAGACGCCATCTGAGGCTGCCAAAACAGAATACAACGCGCCTAGGCGCCATCCTGCTAACCAAAAAGATGCTGATGCGTTTTCTTTGCGACAAGTGGCAATAGATCATGAATTTTGGCATTTTTATGAGATATACACAATAGATACACCTATACATCATTACCCATGTGATACTCTAGTAGATATACTAAATTGGTAGGGAGAAAAATGAGAAAAGCCAAGAAAAAGGGAGTGATTTCAGGTTTCTTTTGAACAAAAGCCAAGAAAAGTGGAAAGATTTTCAGGTTTATTTTGTAGAAAAGCTAAGAAAAGTGGAAGAATTTCAGGGTTTCTTTTAGAAGTCTCTTGGGGAAAGAATCATTTGGGAGAAGTTTAACTGGGGAAGATCAACATCAACCAAAGGAAGGAGGATTGGTTCTTGGAACCAAAGGAGGCCATTGGGGGGTGATTGGAGACAAGACATATTCCATTTTCTGCAAATCAAAATAGGGCATTTTTGGAGATAATGAGAGTTTCAACCATTTTTTTCCACTTCATAAATTGGTAAACAGTTCTCATATTCTTTCTTATTTATTTCTTGAAGTTGTATTCATTCATGGTGAACTAAATATTTTTTTCTAGAGGATGATGTAACCTTATTTGATTCTATGTTTTAAATTCCAAATAATAATAGTTCAAGTTATTCATCCTGTTTATGCTATCTTATTTAGTATTTCATCTTGATTAATTGATCACTAATTGAGATTGTTTGACGTATGAGATTCGACACTCGAGAGAGGGAAGATTATACATAATCATAGGAATAACACAACCTAGGAATCATAGAGTTGAGAAGCTTATGAAACTTTTAAAGTTTTGAAGAAGAATTTATTGAACTTTTGTAGAGTTTTATTTATGAATTTTTATAGAGATATTGAAATTCATGTTGGAACTCATAGTCAATTCGGCACTCGAGAGAGGGAATTGATGAACTTAGGAATTCTTAACTTACATGTGTTGTTGACTTGAATTGATATATTTTGAAAGAAAGAACATATGTGATAATTAGGTGAGTCATTCCTCTATAATATCTTGCTTATAAGGTGTTTGTTATATTGTTTCTAAAAACTCCGCTATTGTCTTTGCATTTTTATCTTACTTTATTTTATTTTTCAATTATTATTCGATCTTCTAGATAAAATTAGAACTATTTGAATTATGGTACTTAATGCAATTTTTTATTACAAATCCTGTGGATATGATATTTAACAAACCGTTGTATTAAAATTTGACACCGTGCACTTGTGGTTTGCAAAATATTTCACGAACATATATACAATTATCTATATATATATATAATTACACATTCCATAATTTGAGAAAATTGTGCAATTATTAATAGAAGCGCAATTGAATGCGCTTTGTCATATTATGACTTAAAGTGTAATTTGCAGTTGTGCTTTTGAAAAAAATAATTAAAAACACGTTTATTGGTTGTATTTTTGTACGAAAACACAATATTTAAACACACTTTTAAGCAAAATTTTATAACTTATTCATTACACAATGTAAAATTATTTAATTTTTAAATTTATTATAAAGTATTAAATTAGTCGCCATTTATGATAAAATCCAATCATATCCAAGGCAGGCTTGAACCTGATAGTCACAAAAAGCTGTGTCCTCATTTCCATAAAATTGTCAGTGTACAACAAAATTATAAAACTAGCCTAATCTATCAATCTAATCGAAACAGTTGGACCACAATCTATAACGTAGGTATTATAATAGTAGTAAAGGTGTATTATTTAAAAAATACGATAATATTTTTTTGAAAAATCTATTCTTTATTATGTACATGGCAAAAATATTGCCTACGTTGTACAGTACATGATGGGAAAAATTCAAAATTTAGTCTCTATAGGTATATTATGTATTTTTCATAAATGCTATGTAAAAATATCCTTCTAAAATTATAAAAATAAATAGCAGATTAATAGACATACAAGTAAAATATGAATGTAAAGAAATTATTTATGAGTTAAAATGTGGCATACTTGTATGTTATCTTAAATATCAATGTTTGTTTTCACTCTTGAATTATATAATAATTATTTATATGTTTTAGTATATTTCTTTATAATTAGAACATGATGTAAACATCACTATTTAATTATAACGGATAGTTTTATAAATTATTAAGATCAGTGTTTTTAATTTCATGATATTCAATTAATATTTATAAATAATTGGGTTAATTTTACTTTAACCCCCTATACTCGTATTGAGTATTATTTTATCCCTTTGTATTTTCAATTATTTTACTTTATCCCATTATACTCTCATTTTATCTCACTTTACTCCCTTTTACTTTTATTGTTTCACTTTACCCTCCTGTACGCTTAAAAATTTAATCAAATTACCCTTATTTATTATTTATAATAAAATTACTTTAAAACGCTCTAAAATTATTAGACTTGTATTTATATTCTATTAATTATTTCAACTTAATTAATTAACACTTAATATTAAATTCATTTAAAATTCTATTGTACTTAAATTTTTATAGTTATTTTTTTAATTTAACATAGCTCATATTAAATTATTATATAGCATTATATTTTCTATCAGCTAATACACTTTACTTATAAATTTTCTACTAATTATAAACCTAAAAAATATATAAAATATTTCTAAATAATATATTATTAAATACATAAAATATTAGTAATAATTTTTTTATTAATAGAATTATCATAAGTTCAAAATAGTCATTATAATCAAGTAATAGTATTAAATACTAAATGACTATTTTTTTTAAAATTGAACACAATATCTATTAAATTATGATAATTTGACTATTTATAATTTATTTAATATATTAAATCAAACCTAAAAATGACTTTTTTGAATTTAGCATTGTTTTTATAAAATTTTGATAATTCTATTAACAATGAGAAATTTATTACTAATATTTAATGTATTTAACAAAATATTCTTTAGAAATATGTTATAAATATTTTATATTTATGATAAGTAGAAGATTTATAAGTATAATATATTAGCTAACAAAAAATATCATACAATATAGTAATTTAATAGGAATTATGTTAATAAAAAATAACTATTAAAATTTAAGTACAATAAATTTTCAAATGAATTTAGTAGCAAGTTTTATTAATTAAGTTAAAAAATATTAGAATATAAATATAAGTCTATTAATTTAAAATATTTTAATATAATCTTACTATAAATAATATGTATGAATAATTTGATTATTTTTTTTAGAATACAGGGGGTAAAGTGAAATAATAAGAGTACAAAGGGGTAAAATGAAACAATTGAAAATATAGGGGTGTAAAGTGATATTCAATAAAAATAAATGAAAATAAAGAAAAAATAATCTTATAATATTTGTATTTCCAATACAAATTATAAATTATTTATCAAAATGTAGTAAAATTTGCATGTGGAAGTAAAATTGAGAAAATAATTTTAATATTTCCAATACAAATTAAATTGAAGAAGAATTAAAAGTTTTTTTCATCTAGTGACCAAACTTGCAAGGTCTGCTTATATATACTAAAATTGGTTATTTTTAAAGTTTGGTAACAAACTTGATGGGGATTTTGTGTATATTTCTTAATAGAGTAAATAAACTTGTAAGGATGTAATAATATATAAGGTAAATCTCACTTTATTTTATTTTATTTTTGTTGAGTATCACTTTATTCTCTTATATTTTCAATTATCTTATTTTACAACCTTAAACTCTCATTCTATCTTACTTTATCCACTTATACTCTCATTATTTCACTTTACCCCATTTACTAAAAAAATAATTAACCAAATTATCCTTACCAATTATTTATAGTAAAATTATTTTAAAAAGTTCTAAAATTAATAGACTTGTATTTATATTTTAATATTTTTTTAACTTAATTAATAATAGTTAATATTAAATTCATTTTAAATATTATTATTCTTAAAGTTTAATAACTATTTTTTTATAAATATAGTTCCTATTAAATTTGTATATCGTATAATATTTTTTATTAGCTAATACATTTTACTTATAAATTTTCTACTTATCATAAGTATAAAATATATATAACATATTTCTAAAAAGTATTTTGTTAAATACATAAAATATCAGTAATAAATTTCTCATTGTTAATAGAATTATTAAAATTTTATAAGAACAATGTTAAATTAAAAAAAGTTATTTTCAAGTATAATTAAATACTATCAAATAAATTATAAATAGTCAAATTATCCTAATTTAATAGATACTATGTTCTATTTAAAAAAATTATAATCATTTTACTAATTAATTTTATTACTATTACTTGATTATAATAATTATTTTTGAATTTAACATAATTTCTATGAACTTATGATAATTATATTATTAATATAAAATATATTACTAATGTTTTATGTATTTAGTAAGATATTATTTAAAAATATTTTATATATTTTTTGAATTTATATTGAGTAGAAAATTCATAAGTGTATTAGTTAATCAAAAATATTCTACTTTATACTGATTTAATAGGAACTATATTAAATTAAAAATTAATTATTAAAATTTAAGTATAATAAAATCTTAAATAAATTTAATATCAAGTTAACATAAATATAAATCTATTAATTTTAGAATATTTTAAAGTATTTTTATTATAAATAGTTGATAAGGATAATTTGGTTAAATTTTTTAAAGTATATTGGATAAAATGAGATAATGAGAATATAAGTACGTAAAATAAGATAATTAAAAATACAAAAAAATAAAATACTCAAGAATAAAAAGAGTAAAGTGAAATTAATCCTAATATATAGGACTAAAATTGAATATTTTTAAATAAACGGTAGCAAACTTGCAAACGTTCTGGGGAATATTTATGCTTATATGGATGTGAGAGGTAAAGTTTCTTCAACCATTAACCCGTTAATAGAAAATTTCTGATTTGTGTTTCACGTGGATAGAGATTTCAGTAGAAGTGTCAAATTAGTCCTATAATTAAGATGATTTATCAAAAATAGTTATATTTAAATTTAAAAAATTAATTTAGTCCTCTAATTAATAAAAAAATTCGAATTTAGTCCAAATTTCACAAAAAACATTTAATATTAATTTCATTTAACCCTTCTATTATTATTTTTGTATCAAATACCCCCCTATACAATAAAAATTGTCAAATACCCCCCTACTTTTCAAAAATTGAATTGAATATACAAAAATATTATTGTGATTTTATAATAAAATAAATTTACTTTACCCTCTATTCTATTTTATATATCATTTTTTAAATAAACACATTAATTATATTTTATACTAATAAATTATAATAAATATGATTCTAACAAAATAAAATAAATATGTTTAACAAGATAAACATCAATTTTTATATTTTATTTAAAATATGGTATCAATTTGTTTAAAATTTTGTTAAACATAAAAATAAATGTTGATTTTGTCAAACATATTTAAATAAAAAATATTTTAAAGATAAAAGATTGATATATTACTCAATTATATTTTCATATTTAAGAAAATTTGGGTCAAACTATATTTGATTAGAAAGAGTTTTTTACTAAGAAATCTTTTTTATATGTTTTTTTAATATAAATAACATATTTAGTTTAATTTCTAGTATCATATTTATTATAATTTATTAGTATAAAATATAATTAATTCATTTATTTAAAAAAATATTATATATAATAGAATAGAAGGTAAAGTGAATTTATTTTATTATAAAGTCACAATGATATTTTTGTCCATTCAGTTAAAATAAATATGTTATTTATATTTAAAAAATACACAAAAAGATTTTTTTGAAAAAAAACTCTTTATAATCAAATATAATTTGACCCAAATTTTCTTAAATATGAAAATATAATTGAGTAATGTATCAATCTTTTATCTTTTAGATATTTTTTATTTAAATATGTTTGATAAAGTCAACATTCATTTTTATGTTTAACAAAATTTTAAACAAATTGATACCATATTTTAAATAAAATATAAAAAATGATGTTTATTTTGTTAAACATATTTATTTTATTTGTTAGAATCATTTTTATTATAATTTATTAGTATAAAATGCAATTAATTTGTTTATTTAAAAAATGATATATACAATAGAATATAGGGTAAAGTAAATTTATTTTATTATAAAGTTACAATAATATTTTTGTCCATTCAATTCAATTTTTGATGAGTATGGGGGTAATTGACGATTTTTATTGTATATGGGGATATTTGACACCAAAATAATAGTAGAAGGGGTTAAATAAAATTAATTCTAAATATTTTAGTGAAATTTGGACTAAATTCGAACATTTTCATTAGTTACAGGACTAAATTGATTTTTCAAATTCAAACACAACTATTTTTAACACACCCCCTTACTTAAAGGACTAATTTGACACTTTTGCCGTATATATCTAAAATTCCAAAGTTAGGGATCTGACTTATAGGTTGTTTGGTTCAACTTATAAATTTTTCAAAATATTTTATAATTTATTTATAAATTTATAAATTTTAAAAAATATTTAGTAATTTTTTTTAAAAAAAATGTAAAATAAAATAAGCAAAAACTATTTAAAAATTTAAAAACTTCTAAAAAAAATACATCCATCCCAATTTATTTTCAAAAGAAGATATTATTTTAATAATTTTAATTATAAAACTATCATTACTAATATTTTAAAAGTTTTATAATTTATTTGATTTAAAAATTTGAACAACTTATTTTTTAAAATAAGATTTAATATCTTATAAGATGTATGATCTTATATAATTTTTTAAATAACTTCAACATTAAAAAAAATGAAATTAAATCTTATTCACCATGCTTAGCAATTCTATCTCAATAAATTAAATTAATTATTGGAAACATTAAATTACTTGTTTATACAAAAACAGGATGGTAAGTCTATCCAAGTAAGGGCCACATGCGCGTACGCTTGGAAAGACCAGTTAAACTCCATTTTGGTGCTTATGAATTACATATATTTTTTTCCTCAAATTGGAAGAAATATACTATTATCATCTTAATGGAAAGAGTCTAAGATTTTTAATAACTAAGTTAATAACTTAGATAAATTCATTATTTCTATTTAATATATTTTATTTATCATAATATATTTTACTTTAATATTTATCAATTATTTTTTTTAAACTAATTAAAAATGATTAAATGGGTTTTTTGGAGCACAAAAAATATCTACTATTTATTTCTCAATTAATTATTGTTTTCTTTAAAATATGATAACAAAAATATCCGATTATAATTTGTATTCTTATTTATTTTGTTATATATATATATTTATTACTTATTTTTAGACTTAATTAATAAAGCATGATTAGATAGGTTTTTTTAAAACTCAAATAGATATCTACTTGACTTGACTTTGCTGGAGTGACGCATGCAAGTCGGGCCATCGTATTAAATTTAGTTCAAGATGTCACCTTTTTAAACACAAATAGATATCTCACTTCAATCAACCTAGCAGGATAGAGTCAAAAAATTAAAGTTGAGAGGAAGAGATTAATTTTTTTTAAAATAGTAGATAAAAGAGTTATTTTTATTTTTTCAAAAGGGATAAAATTTTAAAATTTAATAATTTTATATATAGAATTTATATTAATTTAAAAAGTTTATGCAGTTGAGGGTTCGTCCCTGAACTTAGCATTCTCTAATAGAAACTATGGCCGTGTTTGGATTGGCATTTTTCAAAACAATTTGCTAAAGGATTTTCAAAAAGATTTTTGAGAAATATTTTTGGTGTTGTTAAATATTGAAAAATCTATTTGGATGATTTATTTTCGAAAATGATTTTAACCATTTTCTTTGCAAAACATATTTGGTTGGTTTGGTTCTTAATTTGTTTTGTTGAAAATGCACTTGGTTGCGTGTAATTTCTAAGCACAATACCACAAAAAAGTCCGTTCAATGTTAAACGAGTTGGGTCTACCCGACCCGACCCTATGTAAAGTAGTAGGTTATGACCACGGGAACAAATCCAGGGGAAGCCGCATTGGTTGTTGCATCTGAAAATGGCATCAAGGTTGAGATCTTCTTGCAATACTTGTTGCACCCCTTGGGAATCTTCTTTAGAAATGGCTGCTGCAGAGTATGTTCTTCTCTAAATTCATATCACATAAATAGTTTAAGTCCGACTTTGTGTACGAAAACTCATACACAAGAAATTTCATGTTACCGTACTATTTGAGTAGTAAAACGATTGAATGTGTACAAAATGATATCATAAAAAAAATATTAAAAATATCATATGTTATTCAACGGTTTAATTATTATCACATTTGAGTGGTACCAAAATAGGTAGCATCTAATGAATACAATGTGCAACTTAATAACTTATGTTCTTTCTTATTAGTTGACTTACTAAAATATTTGTTTCTCTTAAACTTCACTCTTGTGTCTTTAAGATATACTTTGCAGATATATTAACTAGTTAGTAAGGATTTTGTAATTATCTTATTTGTGATTTACTGAAAATATACTTGTAAAAGTGTTAGTTGGTTAGGACTTGTAGCAAAATATACTTTTTTTTTTTTTTTTTCCTTTGTGTCTTGCATGTATGGTCGCACGGAGAAAATGATAAGTATTAATTGGTGTAGAAAACCTTCACATCATAAATATGAGTTAGTGAATAATCAAATATTAAAAGTTCATAAGAATATTGATAGTGACTAATAAGTGAATATGTTAGTGATTTATTAAATATGCATGTATTGAACAAATAATCTCAAAATAAAAAAATATTAATAATAAGAATAACTCTCTCCTAGTGCATTTTACTCTCAATTTATATTACTACTATCTTTTTATTAATCAAAGTAACATATAAGCCCATAAAACAAAACTTTAAGATTAAAATTGCTCAAAATACCAACATAGTACACTATATGTACTAATGCATTTAATAACAAAGCCAAAATTCTCCACATACCATATTACTACAACACGTTTTTACAAGAAAAATGGGGACCTCTCTTCAACTTGCAACTATTACTATCAAGAACTGCCTTTTTGTTTCTGCAAATGCAGCTATATATACCCACAACCCAGCCCCTCATTCCCACACCTCACACTAATCTCCACAAAACCCCTCTCAATAGGGAAAAAAAAATGGTTCTCTTCCTTACTAAAAGCAAATCTTTTCAAGCACTTGCCATTGCTACAATATTTCTGGCCGCCGGGGAAATTGTTTTGGGCCAGAATTGCGGCTGCGCGTCGGGCTTGTGCTGCAGCCAATACGGCTATTGCGGCACTGGCAACGATTACTGCGGCGCAGGCTGCCAGGCGGGGCCTTGCGACTCAACGCCTAACAGCAACGGTGTTTCAGTGGCGGATATAGTCACGGACACGTTCTTCAATGGGATTGCGGATCAGGCGGATGGAAGCTGCGCTGGGAAGGGATTCTACACCCGCGCCGCGTTTCTTGATGCGCTGGGCTCATATCCGCAGTTCGGGACCACAGGTTCGGAGGACGATTCCAAGCGTGAGATTGCGGCCTTCTTCGCACATGTCACTCATGAGACTGGACGTAAGTTCTCTGGCTATATATATATAGAATGGAATCATTTCGGATATATTCTTTTTTAAAAATTATGTTTAAATTTTATTTAATAGTTAATTAAATTGAATTTGAACGAATTTTAGTTAAGTTGAACATGAATTGAGTTCGAGTAACTTAATTTTTTACATATATATTTTTATATTTTTATTAATCGAGTCGAATTTGTGTTAAGATCTTGTCGAATGAAAAAATATATTTAAACTTTATTTGTTAAGTTAACAAATCGAGTTCAAATAAATTTTAAATTTTTTAGAGATAGATTTTAAATCAAATGCAAAATAATTTCAATTATTTTTTAGCTCTACATATTTAACAGCTTTCTTTCCTTTCCTTTTTTTATTACTTGTGACGATTAATTAGAGGCCGTCATATTAATTACTGTTATATGCAGTTTGAATTCTGATGAGTCTTAAAGGAAGAGGAAGAGGGGGCATCCTATACATTTGACTTTTGACCCCGCCAATTAGTTGAGGCTTTTGGTTTGATGGCATATAATTAATGTCTTGATGTCTTTTCGTTCAAGGTTATTTTAATTGAATTAAAATAATAGCTTAGATAGAAGCACAAAAGTATTTAAATCTGTATATGATGTGTAAAATATAATATGAATAAGTAATTCTTAAAAATAATTGTAGAAACCTCCTAGATTTTTGAAAAAAAAATAAGGTAGACTACCTCAGGTTTTCAAAATTATATCCACTCATCTCGTTTAAAAATCTTAGACAGTTTTTATGAAATGACTCTCTTGCTTTTATTAAAAATATACAAACCTCGGAGGGAGGTTTGTCCAAATTATATGAACCTCCTTAAGATTTGTCATATTATAATTATTTTTATTAAAAAAAAATCATTTCATAGTTTGACCTCATATGATTTACCCTAATAAAATAATAAAATATTTTAAATAATTAAAGATATTTTTAACCATAAACAAAACTAAATGTCCAAAGTTCATGGCACTTGATTAGATCCGGATAGATTTGAGTTAATATCTCTTTTTCTTCTTACTTGCAAACATTATGTTTACTATCAAATCTGAAAAATTTAAGTTAACTTTTAAAATTAGAGTCTTATGCTTGAGTACTTGATTGTTCATATGATAAAGACAATAACACAATGATGTTCATTAATTTTAATAAATAGAATATGAATAGAGAAAAATAAAATAAAAAAGATATATATATATATATATATATATATATATAATTAATTTTCTAAATGATAATAAATTTAATTAAAGTAAGATAGAATAAGGAGATATGCAGAAACTTGAGGAATGGTTTTGTAAATTTTGATAAGCATGGGGGTTTAAAACTTGTTATTTTCATAAAATAATATTGTCTGTAGTATAACACAACACTAGAGTTATATGTAAGATAACAAATGTTAGGAGAGGTATATATGCATTTTAGAAACTTTAGGGGGTCTTAAACCAAACTTTAGGGGTTTAACGTAATTATCCCTAACCGTAATTTAAACCGCAAGATTTGTGAACCCTAAATCAATCAACGCAAAGGCAAAATGAGATTTCCATTGACCTTCTTTTTTTTTAAAGTAATGCCATCATTTCCATTAAAAATCCAAACGGTTGGGTCTACTTTTTAGGAGAGGTATATGTATTTAAGAAACTTTAGGGAGTCTACTTAAATTTAAACCAAATTTTAGGGGTTTAATGTAATTTGTGAACCCTGAATCAATCAACGCAAAGGCAAAATGAGATTTCCATTGATTTTTTTTTTTTTTTTAACTAATGCTATCATTTTCCATCAAAAACCCAAACAGGTTGGGTCTATTTGTTAGACAATAATAAATGTTAGTACTCCTATTGAAAGTTATAAGTAAAAGCGTGTAAACTCACATCATGCATCCGTCGTAGGAGTACAAATATCTTGAAAAGTAAATTATCAAGGCTATTATTTTGTAATTGCAAAATAATGGCTCCATTTAAATGGGAATGCACGTTTAGACAGTGTTCATTTACACTTACATCAAAAGTGTTTATATACACCTGATCTTAGAATGCACTACTATACACAAACATATTCTGAAAAATTTAAACTAAATATCTTTCGAAGAAAGATGTTTATAATTTTTAGAGTAAATTACAAAAATTAACCTTAAGATTTGACTTTTTCGTTAAAAAAAAGAAAGAAACTCTCTATGTTTTAAAATTAGAAATACCCTTAAAGTTTGTCTTTGTTTTATAAATACCGCTTTTAATAGGTGTAATTTGCAAAATAAAAATAAATATCAAAGAGTTATATATAATTTGCAAACTTAGAAGACTTTTTTCCGTAAATAGCACAAATTTTGTTACTAATTTTTATAATTTATCCTAATTTTTATTTCCAGTAATTGGCACATAAATACCTACCTCTCACTTCTGCAACACTAAATATTAATTAGCCAACACAATCAGCTTAATCCCTTCAATATAAGTTGCATGGATAACCCGATTCATAAATTTACATAAATATGAGAATCAACTTTATCGTTACTTATGCAAATAAGTAACAGAAACTCCAAAAATGCAAAATCGTAAAGATTAAAGAATGTAGTGTAAAATATAGGATCCGTATATACATATATATATATATATATGTGATCAATAGTTACTCTCATAGCGATTTAGGTTACAAGATAACATATAACTTTTCTGTGTGCAGATTTGTGCTACATAGAGGAGATAGATGGAGCATCTAAAGACTATTGCGACACGTCTAACACGCAGTATCCATGCGTGCAAGGAAAGGGTTACTACGGGCGAGGTCCCCTACAACTATCATGGAACTACAACTACGGCCCAGCTGGGAATAGCATAGGTTTTGATGGTTTGAACAATCCAGACATCGTAGCTAATGATCAAACGATATCTTTCAAAACGGCATTGTGGTATTGGATGAATAATTGTCACGATATCATAACTTCTGGTCGTGGTTTTGGGGCTACAATTCGTGCCATTAATGGTCCACTTGAATGCAATGGAGCAAATCCAAATACTGTTAATGCTCGGGTTGGGTATTATAAGGACTATTGTAATCAACTTCAAGTTGATCCAGGCAATGATCTGACATGTTAGGATAGAGGAGTCGATGTAAGACTAAAAAAATCGTATTTCTTTTTTCAATAATTCGTACAATATGTACGTTCTAAATATACAAATGAATTAAATATGTTAATTATCAAATTGGAATAGTAAGAAATAAAACCAATTTGTTTAATTACAGGCTCTAATGTTTTATATTTTTACCTATGTTCTTGAAGTGTTTTTCTATGTAACCCTGGTTATTGAATAAAGAAATCATTTGGCTTACCTGTTTCTTTGTTGAATCTAAACCACAAAAGAGGCCTTCAGATTACTGTTCTGCGCATTGAGAGGGTTTTATGAAAAAAAATTAAAATTAGATCATAAAATAAATCTTCACATTTGAACTATATTGTCCAATTATTTACTTTTTGAGTAGTAACATACTTATGAGCGTGCTTATTCCGAATTAATTAAGTTTCGTTCCCATTATTAGGTTATATACATGCACAAGGGAAATAAGTAAGGGGCTTGCTTTCGTTTTTAGATAACTATTGACCGTTGCATGTGGTCTCCCAACAACTAAGTTTCCTTATTACAAAACATTACTTAAATCTTATTTTAATTTAATATGTATAAAATATTTATTTAAATATATATTTAGCGCGATTCATATATTATTAGTGTGCATTTGTGAAGTAAAATATAAAAAAAAATATCAAAATATTAAAATAAAAGATCCGAATTGATATACAAAACATTATGAATTATAACAGTTGCAAGCGATATTTTCTATTAAGAATTGTGAAATTTTTAGTAGTCCAACCCTATAAATACAATTTAAAGTATCATTTTCACATTATGTTCTTAAAACATCAAGAAATAGTTATAAAGTTAGAAGCTCTAATTTTAGTTGATAATGATTAATCATATTTGTTGGTGTCTTTGTCACCGTAGTGGTTTATATTTGTTGGTGTCTTTGTCGCTATCCAACATTCTCTTGTGACTTTGCTGAACCCCTATTTTTGTGCCTAGGGTGTCAATATCTAAAAAATTAAAAGGATTGAAAATCCTATTCAATCCCTCTATTTATTTAAGAATCATAAGTTTTACTTGATATATATTATAAAGATTCATTTGAATTGAAGATCGTAGAGTGATATTTATCGTGCAATCAACACAATATACCGACTTTGCTTGTAGAGATAATTATGATCCTAGTTCATTGTATCACCCAATGTGGTACTAATGCTACTATTAAGGGTCGTAACACTTGATGAAATTGAAAATCATATCTGTGTCAAATTTTATATTTTTGCTACTTGTTATTTTTCTCTAAAGTGACACTCAAAGTTGAACGTAGACACACAACTATGTGTGCATACATTAATTCTCAATAAATTATTTTTTAAATAAATTACACTAATAAAATCAATTTTTTACACTCTTTGATAATCTCCTACATAGCATTAAGCAAATGAGTTTTTCTACCATTTTTCCTAATAAAATTGTTATTGCACGATGAAAAATATTTTGAAGCACTTATTTTTATTTTTAAGCTTTTTGGGCACATTGATGTGATATTTAGCAACATTATCCATATAAGCAATTTGTACCACACATTATTGTTAAAAACCTAAAAAATAAACTTACGACTATACCTTATAACCATGATCATGTAATACTTATCAAGGAGTGGACAAGTAAATCATTTCTTAAATTGTCAATTTCATCCCACAACTTATCCCTCATCCCGATTTATCTCCATTATGAAGTCCCATATCTTGAATTCTTGCCAATGAAGTACAGTTCAACAATTTTTACCAATTCTCATAATAATAATCACACATGACCAGCACATATACAACAGAATTCACGCTCAAATTAGCTGCTCTTATCCTCTGAAGTTAGATTTCAATGCATCAGAATGATTTCAATTAAACCCTCTTGTTGAAAAAACAATTCCGCATTTGGATTGAAAAATATGAATTTGAGAGGAGGATTTGTGCATGTGAGAATGATTTCAAATGATTTATAGATTTGAAATTTACCACAATAATTCAAAAAATAACTCAAAAATTTAAAATCCATTATACATGAATTATCCAAACAATTTCAAGGAATTATTATTATGGTTTTAAAATTCCTAACTTCAAATCCATCATTCCAAGTGTAGCCTAAATGAAAACTTTACGTGGTGATTATTTTGTATGAACTCCATTTTTTTCTCTTTTGTTGCTAAAACATATATATATGCTAATAGTACACTATTTTCATAATTAAATCGGTGATCACATCGGTCTGTTGGCCACTGATTCAATTGGTCAGATCGATTCAACCATTTTTTACCAGTATAATGAATATTGATAATATTTTTTATTAAATTATATAAAATAGAATATAATGGACTATTGTTATCTACTAAATTTTAAAGGTAAAAAAGAAGATAAATAAACAACTAAAAAATAAATCTAACAAAGTCCATCCTAATCACCACATACACATAACCAAATATCAAGTTTAAATTTTCTAAAAGCAAACCACCGATTTGACCGATTTTAATTATTTATAATCAAATAGATCGGACCAACCACTTATTCTCGATTAAATCGGTCGGTCTCCAATTTCGAAAAGAAACCCTTCTTGGTCTTTTATGAGCTGCAGCAAACCCCCTTAGGCCAGCTCTTAATTTGCAAATACTTTTGTGCCCTAATCCTTTTTGTTTTCTTATTTCTATACCGTGCAAGTACAAATATTTTTTTCATATTCGTTTGCTTGAGATATTACCATATTCAATAAGGTTAGTATGTTGTTAATTGCATGTTAACTTATATCAGATTGTGTTGTATAGCATAAAATGTGAAATACTCAGGAATCAGATTTTTGTATATGGTTGACAATGATTTCTCTGCATAACGTATTAAATTATATGATCATGTATTATATATCTGTCGCTCAGACCAATTCACAGGGTGTGAACTTAGTGTCAGCCAATAATCTGTGCAGTACACCAATATTACTAAATTAATATTGCATTAACTAAACTTTCGTTTCAGGTATTAGTTATGCCCTTTTGTTGTGCAAATTGCCGGCCAGAGTAAAAATTGTACGAATTGTATATCTCTGTGGCGCTAAGTGAAATGGGATTTGCTCCCACTGTAGTAGCTTTGTTCCAGAACAAACTTATTGGTATACAGATTATAATATGTAGAAATTGTGATGAAACAGAGATGGTGCCAATCACTTAGCATTATTGACTTGAAACAGAGATAGAGGGACCTTTAATAAAAGGGTGCCGGCTTCAAATTTTTAGCTGCAGCGGCTAAAGCAGGAGCCAGAATTTATGATTTTTTTTTTCTTTATTTCTTAAAGAGGATGGTTGGTTCCTTAACTTTCCTTATATAATTCGAACTCATAACCAATTAGGCCATAGGTTTACCAACAGAATATATGAGTGTGAGTGATGATAATGAACAGTTGTAGTGTAAAAGATGATCCCAAGACTACACTTTGTTTGACAGGAGGAAGGAAAAAGAATGGAGTGGAGAATGGAAGCGTGGCCTTTCGATTCTTGAGTCGTTCTATGGGGAGGATGGAAATGGTGGGCAATGAATTTCAAGTGTTTGGCTGCCAGAAGTTTTAATAGCTAGCTTAATGATTCCATTCTCAATAGACAATGGAGACATTTTCCATCCCACCATTTCCTTTTCCTCCTCTAGCCACCATCCCTAAAGACATCCGAAAAATAGAAAGACTCACCAAACTTTTGCCCTAATGATCTGATTCAAATCTGCCAGCCAGCCTCGCAGTTCTAACTGCTCACATGCATAGGGCATCTTGCTGCTTGCTTGTCTCAGAGGAATCTGGAATCTCACAGAAAGGAGTTAACTTGCAATACAATATACAAAGTACTATAACTACAAGGATAAGATCATCTTTGGAAAAGTAAAAGGTCAAGAAAGAAGGTTGTTGTTGAGGGTCATATTGAGGGCCCAAGAAGAACAATAGAATAATGGATACAATTTGCACTAGAGTATGCTTAGACATCAAGTACATTCATCTACCAGACACCTAAATTATTCTTCATATGCATCTGCTAGAAGCATCGACAAATTTCACAATGTTGTTAAGCATCTGTCATTATAACACACAATTGCACATAAACACACCATTTTCTTCTATAACCTACAAGAATTCGAACTTTAATTCCATCATATACAATCTTAACATAGATCTCAGAGAAGCATTCAAGCTAAAATTATGCCAATAACACTTTGGTTAACCTATGAACAATCATATAATAGGTGGAGGTCGAGTCTCCCATATATCAAAGACATTTTCTTCACTGTGTAGGGCGAAAAGCCTATCGCCCCCTATTGAAAAATCACAAATGGAACCACCATAACTATTTCGCAGCCTGGATGTCAATACCCAATCCGGTCCACTGAACACTGAAATACTGTCATTCATTGATGAAAATAGCTGCCCTTCGTGCAATGCCAGTTTCGGATAACATGGCTCATCAGGCATTTTGCCTTTCATCAGCCGGCTTCTTGAGCTCCACCTGACAATACTAGCAGAACTCCTCAAGTCCATAAACCCCAAATCCTCATACTCGTTCACGACACATATAGAATTGGTCTCCTCCATAGCTATCGCATCCCTTACCCTTCGCTCATCCGTTATAGGAGTGCCTATATCAGACCAAGACCAAACCATGCTTTTGTCCCTAAAATCCAACAAAGCAATGTAACAATTATCCTTCCTAGGAAACAAAGTTGCAACCAACAAGCAGTTGGTACCATGCAGCCATTGCAGCTTGTCTGCATCACCAAGTGACCATCCAGGTGGCTCGTAGAAAAAATCTATCTGCTTTCCAGTTACTTGGTCCCAAACGCCAATTCCATATTCATTACTCCTACCTTTACAACTAGAAAACAACTTGTAATCTGAATTGAAGCTCAATGCACCACCTGTATAACTCTTCACCTGATTTTCATGTGTGACATGAAACTTATACCTTAATTCTCCCGTTGATGCACTGAACAACCCCATGCCTCCATCATCCCGGCCTAATCTTTCACAAGCACTAATCACAATGCTTTCTGAATCAACCCAAATAGCATCATTCACCCTCTGGTAATCAAGACTAATAGGAGGGTGCTCCTCCAGCATCCAGTCATACACATGAACCATACTGCCATGAGCCACACAGCAGCCACCATCCGCGCTGGCCCGGATGGCAGTGCCATCACCAGGAGCCCGACCCATTATTGACCGTGCAAACCGGAGCCTGTTACCATCAAATGGGCCCCACTTGGCAGACCTGACATGGTCCAAGAGGCCATAAAACAGGGCCTCTCTGTATAGCAACTTTTCGGGAATGTTTGAAGGAATGCAAAGCTCTCCTGTTCTAAGGAGGTCAAGAAGGACCGCAAAGCAATCAGGGTTTCGATCAATGAAGTGTTCAGTGGTGGTAACATTGGGTTGAAGATCCCAATTCTCATCAAACATAGCTCCAAAGAGTGAATCCCGACCTGCAATTGCAAGAGTTGTGGCCGTGGTCTCAAATATTCTGCCACCAACATTAAACCTCACCCTGTCTTTCTGAATTCCCATGACTCAAATGAAAGAAACCCGAAGAGGATTTTGAAAGTGGGAAGCCAGTGAAAGAAATCTTTTGCCTAAACCCTCACTATAGAGAGAAAAACCAAGACCTTTGAGTAGAGTACTTTTTTTTCACCGTTATGGAATAGAGAATTCTGGAATAACTCGGATAAGCTTTTGAATGGAAAGACAAGAAAACAAGATGCCCAGGGAAATCCGAATTCAAAGTTTGAAATTTCCAATCATAACCCCTCAGAATTTTTACAAAATCAGAGAACCACAATAAAAAGACAGTGGATTGAAAATCCAAGATTCTTTGAAGAGCAACCTCAATTTAGTGCTGAAAATTTTGAATTCATAAGATCATATGAGGAAAAGAATAAGATGAAAAGAAGTGAATAAATTAAGGCAACAAAACATGCGTTAACCCAGATTCTTAAAAAACAAAGCCCAAATGTGATGAAACACAACGAAATTCCATCATACAGAGAAAAAAACAGGGGAAGTGGAGCAGATGCATCAAACCAACGTCAGAAATTCACAAATCTTGAAATACTATCAGGTGTACACCGAATATTGCAAGACTTCATAGTGGGTATTTAATATTGTGGGATTTGGCGAAGATAATGGGGAGGATTAGGAGTGATTGGGCATCAAAATTTGACTCTGTTTTTTATCTTGTTCCTCTCTCTCTCGCTCTTCGCATTTGGTCGTCTGAACATAACTAATCTTTAAGCTTTTATTAAAACCAGAAAAAAAAAAAAAAAAAAAAGAAGGAAAAACAATGGGCCTGCATAGGGATCCCTCCTTTTACAGCAGTATCTTTTGTTTCGTGACAAACCCCTAGATCTTCTTGATAATCAATCCAACGGTCTGTGACCTCACCAGAAGGATAGTACTTTGTATTAAATATTTTTTGGCAATGGTTGCTCTGTCCATGAAGTCAGCTCCATTGCCTTAAAGACCAAGCTGGGTGTTCGCAAATAAACCTTTATTTTTCTTTTAGTGTGGGCGGCGCATCGAAGGAGCTGGAAATTGAATGCGATATTTTATTTTTTTAAGATTAATATATAAAGAAGTATTTTAATTTTTGAGGTGACAAATTTTACAAAATTAATAATTATTTTATAAATTTATATTAATTTAAAAATTTTATAAAGTTAAAGAGAAGTCTCCTTTAACTTTATATCTGGATGTAAGGTGGGGAAGGGGACCAAATATTAAAGATGCTACATTGATTGTTCATTAAATATGAATTTCACCACGTATTCACATTTAGTAAAAAAAATTCATTTATTTAAATTCTAAACCAAAGCAAACCAACTCAAAATTGTAAAACCACTCCAAAATCGCACGACATTGCATCTTAGATTTCAATCTATAAAATGATAAATTCAATTTGCTCATAATACTTTAGCAATCCATTTATCCTATCAAACACTAAAATTACTCTCTACACTATAAATTTGTTCTAAAAGTTATCATCCACAATTCCAACCAACAAAACAAACGCTGCCTTAATATAATATTCTGAATTGGTCGTGTATCAACACCCTAGGTTGGGTCATGTGGGCCTAGTCCAGTCGGTTTAGGCATGAATTAGCCAGACAGTAGATAATATTCCTATGTCTAGGTTTTGGATCCAAACTTGTCATCTAAAATTACTAGGGAGTTCAACTAACCAAACTACCATACTAGCAAAAGCAAGTATACATTAAAGTCAATATTTTGGTTTATGAATTCTGAAGTATCAATTTCTCCGGCTTGAGCGCCAGCCATTACCAGTTAGTTAAACTTACATCCGTTTCTACTCCAATATACTTTTTCTCCAATACATAAAAGACCTCATCTAAGAGTATATATATTTTCTTCTCGTCACCCCAAACCTATATCTGCACACACAAATAGATGGCTAACACATCACAAGAGACCTCATCTAAGGATATAAAACACACACACACATATATAGACACACACACACATACATTTAGTTGTGATGTAGTTGAATTGAAAGAACTGAAGTGTATTTGAATCATAAGGAAAAAGAATTGTTTTCCTACTTGCCACCGTATGTTGGTAAATACTTTGTTCTTTAAAAGAAGAATCACATTTTGTTTGGTTTTATGTTCGGTTGTTCTAAAGAAATTAATTTGAGAGAATGTGTTTTGATAGAGGGATTAGAAAACGCATGGGTAATAAAAATGTATTAGGATGTTTTGTTGGAAGAAATAATATGATGTGTTTTGCAGGAAATTTGTTTTACTGTGAATGTCATTGATATCTTGTTAATATTGTTTGTTATAATTAGTGAGAAATATTATCAACTGCAAATTTCTTGTCAATATTATTTTATTATAATTAGTGAGGATATAGTAGAGTATATAATTATTAAAATATTATAATATATGGTTAATATTTTTGAAGAATAAAAATACCTTTCTCAAATAATTATAAAGACAAACATGTTTTAATTTTCGAAAAAGAAAAATGCTAGAATGAAAATGAAACCAATAAAGCCTCAACCTTTTAAAGACGTGATTCTTTCTAAGAATGTTGAGTATTGAAGCAGGCGAGTACAGACTGTGCTTGACTTGATATTAGAGAATTCTGTTTTATGTGGCACAACTAGTACATGGAATCAGTGTATGTGCATAGAAAGGTGCATGGGCTCTTCAACTTAAAATATCCATCTTACTTCAAGTTTGAAGTTTTTGGATCTACTACTGTTGGATATTTAACTATGGCCTGAAGGATATGGAAAGATACCAGACAGAAATGAAAGAGGGGTAAACTATTTGGCACAAGTACAACGTTACCTTGATGTGGGATAAAGATTCACTTTGTAACTAAAATATGAATCAGCCATCATGGCATTTACGTATACAATGCCATTTTCATAACGACTGAATGAAACACGACGTAGGAGAAGATGTCTTAGTAGTTTCATCTGCCAAAACTAATAGAAAGCTTATTTTAAAGCATCCTCCAACATCTAATGTCTGCAAAATTTTGAGATTGGTGATACTTGAAGGCACTTCAATGATGTATGCGATGAATGGTTGATTTTAGCTGGAGGTAATTCTCCCAATGTCAACTGGAAGAGGATAATAAACCCCAGCAAGTTCAAGACTTAGCACAAGCAAGAATGTATTGATGGCAAGATTAGCTTCAGGATGACTTCTTGTTCTGATTATCATCGCAAACAGCGTGCACATTGGGGTGTTGAAAAACTATTCTCCTCTGTTAGATTGAAACTCGATGGATTCCCATTGTAGAAATAGTCTCTAGATGATCAATAGTGTGAAAGAAGCTGATCACTTTGACCACACTAAAACAAGGATTGTAAGGATTGTGCATAAGATCATGAACCTGGAAACTCCATATTCTTCCATCACATTTTCTGCTAAAAACTCCGAACAAAATTCCTTGCAGTTAGTGTGTTCATGTTATCCTCTCCCACATCCTCTGGCTCTACGGCCCAATACCTCTAATGAAATTCTAAGCCATCCACATTTTTACCAGTTCGGAACAATTGAAGTAGAGAAAGCACATTTTCAGTGCCGTACCATCCTTGTAACTCAAAGCTAGAAATTTTGAACACTTGTTAGTATCTTGACCCATGCTATTCTATACCACATGCCTATTATGGCCACAATTGTCAATGCCACACCAATATATCTTTCAACTTTCCTTTGTCTTCAACTCTTAAGTCGTCAAAACTGGATTAGTTCTTCCCAAAGATGACATGACCAATTTGGAAAATAGTTCCCAACTAGTTTAAAAATCAAAGGGTAGTAATTGATGTATATAGCTTTCACCACCTATATATCTACCTACACCAGCATGTCGAGAAGTGATAATTATTCTACTATCACCCTCAAAATCAATATTTGGGAACCTCATTTTCACACGATCCCATGTTTCTAAAAGCCAAATATCATCAAGCAAAAACTATGAACCTTTTACCTTGCCAAAATGAATTGAAACTCGCCTCCAAATTTTCCTCTCGTTTCTCCTTCTCAAGAGTCACTTGCTTCGCCACATCTTCTAAAATATCTTTTGTTTTTGGCTCTTGAGAAATAGAAACTGAAGTAGAACAGTCAAAACCATCTTTTACACACTTGAAAACTTTCTTGGCAAGAGTTCTCTTGCCTAAACCTGGCTACCAATAGTTGACACAGCAATATGCTCTTGTTGTGTACTCAACAACTTAATCTTCAATTTTTTATTATCTCTGTCAAATCCGACAACAATGTGTTCATCAGAATAAAGTGTAATTTTTCTAGAATTCGTGAGAATTTTTTCGGCTCTGCCATTGCCATCCTCAATGCCACAGATTCCCCTCTCAACATCAATGCCTTGAACCCTTCTTTTGATTTTCACAATCTCCTCGGCAAACAGGCTGCAAGTGTGACTATAGGGCAAAATACAGGCCAACTTGAGAAAACTACATGGTCTGTGCAAATCAATTTTGGGAAGTAAAGTATCCAAATATATTTACCACATCCTGACACAGGTCCCTAATATCCTTTAGCAGGTTTGCCCCTTGGGGTTGGTAACTTGCAATGGCCTCTGCATCTTCTAGATAGGATGCATGTGTCGTTCGACGTTCAAGGCAGCAGATGGCCTCAGACAACCAATATAGGCAGCAGATGGCCTTTAGCAAGTTTACCTCTTGGGATTGGTAACTCGAGGTGGCCTCTGCATCTTCTAGATAGGATGCATGTGTCTCGTTCAACATTCACGGCAGCAGATGGCCTCAGAGAACCAATATAGGTGCGAACTTTACCTTACAATAAGGTTTGCAGCTATGTCAATTGTCTTGTTGATAACGGCAGAAACAGCAACATCTGCCATCTCTCAACTGTATGTTTTCTTTATCAAAACTCGAGCAATTCTTTAGGTCCAAAATTTCAGTTGGACATAATGAAATAGTGAAAATCAAATGGATCTGTTGTTTAAACTGCAAGTCCCGGGGCTCTTTCTTTAGTTAATTACTTTATTTTCAATCTAAATAACTTGGACATAAAGTAATTGGACAAAAGAAATTCTTTTCTTTATAAAAGTTAGATGCTCACATCTCATCCACACAAACTAATTAGCAACTAGGCCTCCCATAGTTCTCTGGGACATATAAAGATAAAAAGAAGGATGAATACAGATATTGGCTATTTCTAATTATTCAAAAAAATACAAATTACTCTCAATTAGAAAACTCAGAGTTCATAGACTCTTTGAAGGATAATGTTTGAGAATTATAAATTGGTAAGAAATTCTTCCTCGCTTGGTTAATTAAATTGATAAAAGCTAATTGCATCAAAGAGATCTTTTTAAACAAATAGCAAAAATTAAACAAGAAGATGAAATCCACATGGTTCCTTATTACAATGACCAAGCTATCAAACAAAAGAATGTACATAACTTGAACTGATCAACAAAGATAAAAGTTAACACGATGATGGTATCAAGTCAACTGTCAAATATTAATGCAATTCGAACTCTCACAAGAAACAAATATGATTTGCTAACAAGCCAAAAATTGAGTGAGCCCAAATGAGACTTCAGTATCAATCATCTCTCCACAGTCCACTCTTCCATAAAGTTGTCAGGCTACTCCCATTCTTGCCTGATATTGCTAAAGGTAGTTTTTATTGTACGATAATAATTTGATCTGAACTTCTTGGTATGTTTTAGCACCATAAAATAATTGTTTCAAATTATTATTCTGATTGAATTCATTCATGTTGTAATCCGATTTTCATGAGCATTGTTTTTTGAAAACCTATCATATGTCAAGTATGAATCTTGCAATTCTCATGTCATCATAATTAACTGTCAACATTCTAATGATTGGTGGAACAAAATTAGTTGCTAACTTCCAATATTCATCCAATTTGATGAAAAGTATTTTTATGTTGTCCACGATACCCTTTTTTAGTTCCTTTTTTAGTTCCGAGACCATGTAATATGTTGGGAATGCAATGTCCAAAGACCATCCCTCTGTCTTACTAAACCATTCATCAAGACAAAGACTATGACGTGGAGTAATGGTGGAGTAGGTAGCACAGATTGAAGGAGGATATTTTCTTTGTTTTGCAATGTTTAGTTGAAGTATTCAGTTCACCAGTGGGAGGCTGTGATTCGTTATGAAAAGATTATGACCGGGGAATGTGGTGGAGGAGGTAGCAAAAATTGAAGGAGGACAATTTCTTTGTATTGCAGTGTTTAGTTGAAGCATTCAGTTCAACAGTGGAAGGCTGAGATTTGTTATGATAACCTTGAATGTAAATATATATGAAAAGATTGGCATTTAGGCATGTTGCGGGCTTTGCAGATAATCTTTGCATCTTACTGCAAATTATATAGCTGCCACCCTCCCAAAACTGCATATAGATTGGGACCAAATCAAACAAAATCCTGGGTCTGATGTTGGAAGGATAGCAGATAAGAAACATGAAGATCATGGATGCATAACATGTGCACTTAACAAAGGGAAAGACAAGTGGGACAAGATAGAATATTGAATATGTATCAAGCAAATCTACCAACAACTTGTATCAACAATCTACTGCAGTTTCCACAGTAATTTCCAAAGGATTAGATATAGATACGAATTGCAGGTAATTTATTACATATCCAATTTGGGATTTACAATTATGAGCAATGAATATTTTAGACCAAAAACCACTAATATGGTGGAAGAATTTCATACATTGATGTGAAAAAAATAAAGTGCAACATAAGCTGACAAGCCAACAAATTAGCTACATAGGGTAGTGCTGCAACATACTCTATGCTACTGCTATTGATCAATTTGCTTGTCTAATGTTCTTGAGGTGCATCAGTAGGCACTTCCGTGTTTAGCGAGATGGATTTCTCTCTATATATGTGTGCAACAAGCATACTCTACAGTCTACCCTGCTGCTAAATACTATATTTTTCCCACAGAGTTTGTCCAACAAGCGTCCAGGCATGTGCTCTCACGAAGATGCCAAAGAACATAGTAAATTATGCCAAATGTGGCTTTTGTAAAGATCAAAGAAAGAACTTGTTCTCCTGACATTAGAAATTATTTAAAACTATGAGCCCCTAACTTCATAAAGTACACAAAAACATCAAGTATTAAATAACAATACTCCATACCAAACTAGAAGAAATCTTGGCTTGATCCCGCTGTCCTTTTATTCTAAGTATCCCTTAAAACAACTTTCAGAATGTTCAAGATTTCTAAAACTGTTTTAACATTTTTCTCAAGATAAAAACAAAACAAGGTCGAGGAATAATAGTCTGGCTTTCATAATCATGTCAGAAAACCTTTCGGCGCATTCCGAAATCAGATTTGGCTACAACTATAATTCCAGTCTGCATTTCATTTAATCTTTTCCTATTTATCTTCGCTTGCAATTTCTAGATTGTCAAATAATATAAACCCATGATGCACTGAGCTTTCAGCTATGAAAGTTTAGAAGAAAATAAAGCCAAAATACTACTTTCCCAATTCCATAACGCTGTTCACCAAAAAGCTTAATAATTTCTTGTGACAAAATGCATAATACAATTAGTGTAGTAAACCATACAAAGATAGAACGGAATCTAAAATTACCAACGTCTGTGTCCACCCTCTGCAAAAGGGCTTTCTGCCTCCACCGCCTCCCAGGCGTAGTCCAGGATATATAAAAGCTAAAATCCCAAAAACACAAGGAAGAATCTTGAATCAACACAAGGTTTCATTCACACAAAAAGTATAAGAACCAACACAAATTAAAATAAATACCCAGAAATTGAAAACTATGCTACCCATAAACACTAACCTCAAGCAAGCAATGGCTGGAAAACTTCAATCCCGAAATCGAAAAGTTATTTGGACCATTTGATTTATAAAAGCTAAAATCCCAAAAACACATAAAGGAAGAATCTTGAATCAACACAAGGTTTCATTCACACAAAAAGTATAAGAACCAACACAAATTAAAATAAATACCCAAAAATTGAAAACTATGCTACCCATAAACACTAACCTCAAGCAAGCAATGGCTGGAAAACTTCAATCCCGAAATCGAAAAGTTTCAGAAAAATTAAAAAAAAAATTTGGACCATTTCTCGATTTATGCGTGTCATCCTTGCGCAGGGGCCATGCTAATCTTCTCTGTATCGTTCCAATTTTATCGGATGTCCCCGAAGGGACAAACTCAGCTCTGCTTGCCGTCGTTTATAAAGTGGCAAGACATGCAGTGTTATTCCAATGTGGGATCGAAGAACTTGAATGGGAATTCAAGCCACAACAATTGAATGTGGGCTTGCAGTTGTTACTTTATTCCCAAACAAAGCTGAGTAATGGGCTGGCCTTATATATGTAAGGATTACCCGTTATGAGCCAGAAGATAGTTTGTTGATGGATTCGCCCCGTTGAAAAGAACTCATGGATTTGTCCCGTTGAAAATAAATCATGGGCTTAGTATATAAGATTTTTATTAAAGTTATTCTTAAATGTATTTATTATTTAAATATCTAAAACGAATTCTATGATTTGAATATTTTTAAATATCAAATTTTCAAAAAATCAGTAAAGTAAATTAGTGAAAAGATTTTAAAGTTTGATTGACACCATAGCAAATTGAGCATTTCTTTAGGCAGAATTACAAGAGATATTGACTAAAGACCTCATCGAATTGATCATTTTTTTAAGAATTTTACCATATTAAATGAACAATGTTTATCGTGGGTTTTTCAATTAACTTTTTGATTATTGTAGTAAGCATATAGAAAATAATAGAAATACATAGAGTGTTAATTTAGTATTATCGTATCGAATCAAATTGAAATTTCGGTAAATTAAATTTTTTGTATGCCAAAATGCATCACCGAATACCAAATCGATTTTCTTTTTTTTTTTGGTAACTGATTTTTTTACAAAAATAAGAAATATTTAAAAAAATATTAAAATTAAAATTATATTTTTTTTATTTTTTTATTTTTTGTCAAGTGAGAAAAATAAGTAATAGATATAAATTATTTTCATAAAAATAAATATATAAAATATAAAATATATAAAAATAATAATTGAGTACGATTCAATAAACTAAAATCAAAAATCAAAATCAAATCAATTTTTACAAAATTATTGATTTTGATTTAATTTTATAAATCTATAAACACCCTAGAAATACACCACCTCTATTTATTTAGTCCCGTTCCAAGCAGCTCAGGCACTACTTCTATTAAACAAATTTATTCTTAAGGTAAGCATGGTCACAAATTCAGTCTGCTCCTTAAGTCAGACTCATGAGCTGAATCCAAACTCCTTTACATGCAAAACTTGATTTTATTCGGCATGAAAGATCTGATACTATTCAACACTTAAATCTATACTAAATGAAAAGTGAATAAAATTTATTTTCAAGGTTAAATATCAAGTTTAAAAAACTAGCAACATAAATAGGAATTCACATAATTAGCACATAAATTAGGGTTAAAATCCAATTTTACTAGTTAAGACTCAAGTCACCACTTGATGACATAATTAATAAAATTACAGTAACATATATATTAGAATTAATACAAATGGCATACGTCAGTTAAGATTAACATAAGTACGTGTAAGAATGTGACCATTTGACAAAAGTAGAAAACGTCATATCATACACAAGTATAGCAACAATATTCGGAATAAAAATCTCATTGAGCATTCAAATTTGGTCAGGTTTGACTTTTTTGTAGCTCTACGCTAGAGGATTGCAATGTAAGAAGCAGTTTGTTCATATTTTCAAAAAGAATTTTTTCTAATTTTTATTATTTAAAAATTCAAAATATATTTAGTTTACACATTTTCAAATAAAACCTCCACTTATCTTCCTCAATAATTTAGTCAAAGTTAGAAATTTAAAATATCTATTTTTATATCTATTAATGCAATTTTCAAACTTATAATTCCTATTTTATCAAAATAAAATCCGCACTATTAATATTTGATATAGTGTTATTGTCAAAATAAAAAGTCACAGACAAATAAAATATATTTTTTGTCATTCTATCCACATAATATTAATAAGAAAAAAAATGAGACCCATACAACATAATTTGATTGATAGAACATAAAAAATAATAATGAGACCCAAAAATTATTATTTTTATATTAAAATATTATTATTACATAAATAATATTTGTATATACTATCTATGGGCGATTCTCATCTAACACCCGAATCATAATATACTGGTATTTGTTGGAGCAATTCACCAAAGTGGTCAGAAATGTTAGCAAGATTACATAATTGCTCACGTTAAATTTTTTCCTATGTATGAAAAGCGGAAAATGCACCATGATGCTTTTTTTTCTGGCAAAGGTTTATAACTTTGGTAGTGTTGTGGCATTTTATCATTCTTCATATAGAAATCGAGGTGGTTGAACCCCCTTAATGGGCTTTGTGATGATACCGGAGCCCATCACTGTACATGTGGACGATTACCGGAGCCACATTAACAAGGAATCTGAAATTATGAACAAGATTTACAATTTCTGTGTCCACCCTCTGCAGTGAGGGCCCTCTACCGTCACCAGCTCCACCTCCTTGGCCACTCCTTTGTTCATCATCTGTTCATCATAACCATATCGACATCAAACAGTCTGTAGACTTCATCAGTGAAAAAATGACTCAATAGAATCAGCAAAAATTCAGGATATAAAGGTAAATCTCAAAAAATACAAAAAAAAAAACAAACAAACAATTTTGAATCAAAACAAGGTTTCATTCACACAAAAAGTTATAAAAACCAACACAAATTAAAATAAATATCCAAAAGTTGATAACTATGTGATGCGGTATCACCTTGATTTGCTGAACTTCAAGATGGATTCTTCTTTCAACATGGATCGCTGATTGCATCACAAATAAGTGTTAGAGGTGCTAAAGGTTTGTCCGGCAAAAATCCTCCGACGTTCAAGTCAGAATCAGAGAGAAATTTGTGATCTTAGAAAGAAACTGTAGATTGTAGAAAGTTTAGAATGATTTTTTTGTACCTTAGAAAAGTTGGGAGATGGGGTATTTATAAATTTTTGTAAGAGGGCGATTATTTGGTGTATACACTAAATGGATCTTCTAGGTCTATTAGGCTGAATTTATCATACGGGCTTCTTCAAATCACCTTATTGGGTCTTACTCTACTGGGCCAAGTTTTAGTCATTTCATAGGCCCTTCACTCTCGATTACGTCTCGTAGTAAGAGATTGATCGAGAGTAATTTATCTTTTGTTGGCCAATAATAATTGAATTGGGCCTTGGCTCTTATATTAGGGTTTTAGATGCACATAAAAATTTAAAGTCCTCCCAAGAGAGTCCTCTCAAGTTTCAATACTTATTTGAAAAATTCTTCTTTTCCTTAAGTCATCTCTTCTAATGGGTTCCTAAGGTGAGTTATGAAGTCATTATTTTCTTGTATTCTTTTTTTTTCTTCATTTCTATCATTCCTCTCTTTTCTTTCATGTCATTATCTTTAGGGTCTTCATTGAGGCTTTTTGTCGAACACCTCCTGTATGAATCAAAATCTTGAGAAAAACTTCGATGGTTGGTGTTGGGGAGGCTATGCTTAGAGTCAATAGGTTGCCCACACTGAGTATTGCTGGTGAGAACTCATGGAAAACAAAGGATCAATCCTCCATGCCCAACCATGTGGCTGCAGCTCGAGCGCCTTGCTCAAGCTGCATTTCGATGCCTGTGGCAGCTCGAGCCCTGCTCGAGCTGCTCTTTACCTGCATGCTCAAGCTACATACTATCTCTATTGACAATTTGAGCTACATTCGGTCATCTGTAGCTTGAGCGTGGTGGATTCCGTGGCTCGGGGATGCCATATTTTGGGTAATTCTTCTTTGATTGGAGCTAGCGTCCATGTTTTTAGTGTTGTTCTTGTTATTTCATCAAGTGTCATCGTATCCACTCATCGAGTTAGTTCATATTTTTCTTTAATTTCTTGTAGTCATTTTTCTTAGGGTAGTGGTCCGATTGATCCTTCATACCTCGAGGGGTATTCTCCCGAGAGAATTGAGGCTATACTTGGTCTCCTAGAGTGTGCTAGTGAGTCTTGGTAGGATGAAGAATCGGGTGAGCCTTATGAGATGACTCAAACTTCGAGTGAGGGTAGTAGTCCTTCGAGGTTTGTTAAGTCTGAAAAATAAGTGGAGGATTTTACTCTCATAGTAGGGGTGTTTCACCGAAGATACTAGGTCTCTTTTCTGAAAGCCAAACTCACCCAATTCACAATCGAGTAATGGGTGTTGAGAGTTGTGATACTATCTTGAGTGTAGAGGATCTCAAGATACTTCATAAAAAATTATCTTTACTAAGCTAGTTCCCCTACTTGTCGGTCAAAGAATCTTGTCTCTTCCCTCGGGATACTTCACAACTTATATCGCCCATTTCACTTGTAGGTTCACTGTCTTCCTAAACCATTTCTTATTGAGGTACTCCGTAGTGTTGGATTATGCCTAAGTCAACTTACTCTAAATACTTTGATGTATTTTGAAGGGTTTTATCATCGATTAGAAGAGCTTCATCTCCATGTTTTCTTATACAGTTTTCATACTTTATTCGGAGTTCGAAAAGTGCCCAATGAGTCCTACTTTTATTTTTATCCTTGGGGTGGGTGTAAATTTCTAGGTGGGTGTTTTTCCTCTCGAGGCCTTTGAAAAGAAAGGTTCTTTCATATAAGAGATGATGGTTAGGGGTTTTCTACTATGTGGAGTAGTTCTCCCTCGAGGGTTCGTCTTGGCGAAGTACATCATAACCTCAAGCTTCAATTTATTGCAGCTGGGTTGTTTGACACTTTGTTTGATGTTGGGTGATTATTTCCTGTCGGTATAAACTCTTTCACTTATTCATGCCTTGTTATGTTTTTATTTACTTATTTATTTTTTACTTCTATATTTGCCTTGTGAATTATTTCTTTTATAGTTAAAAGAGTTGATTTGTCTTCTATTGGTTCACGTCGCTTTCAAGATTTTGGTTCGGGTTCTTCACGTCCCCCTAATGGTAGGAGAGCTTCAAATGCTCAATTTGGTCGAGTTGAGAGAGTCGATACAGGGAGGACTGGTGCTCAAGATAGAGGCGGAGGTAGACCACTACCACATTCTCCCCCCTCGCATGCTGGTGACGAGCGAAGATCAACATCATGTGATATATAATAGTCTTTCGAGACTCCGGGTGGTAATTCAAATAGACTTAGGGAATTGTCGCTTGCATCTGCACTTTGTCATGGAGTAGAGAAAGGACTATTTGGTAATGGGTTGAACTGAGTCGAGAGCGTCGAGTTATTTTGGGATGACAGTTGCATAGAGCTAGGATAGACTACAACTCGATGCATGGTAAACAAGTATGATATTAACAGACTTAATGTGAAGTCAGATGAGGTTATCGCTAAAGCACCGCTGGGGAGTTTGCTTGTGTAAGGCATCATATTATTTCTTCCTCCATATCATTATTGTTGTTATTGTTGTGTTTTTTTTATGTATATAACACTTATTTATTTACTTTATTTTCCGTTTTCATGCTATTTCCCAGTGCATGAACTTAGCGACTATCCTGATAGAGTGCGCAGAGAGTTATAAATAGTCTTCTAACTTCTTCGAGGCTACTAGTAAAGTGAGCGTTGATGAGGTGGCTAAGATGTCTGAGGAGCTGAAGAATGTAAAAGGTGAGAATAAGAAATTAAATGAGAACTTCATGGTCTTGCGGGAGAAATATAATCATGAGATAGCTATTGGAAAGAAATTGTTGGAGTCTAAGGAGTGAAAGACTTTGATTGTTGAGCTGAGGAGAGAAGTGTTACTATTTTCCAATCTTCGAATATCTTTGTTGAGGCTACGATACAACGGGCATTAAGCGTTTATGATAATATCATCCGCGATTTCAGGCGTATGCTCTGAGAGTCTGGTAGGGTCAACGAGGATATTGTTATCAGACCTTGCAAAAAGTTGAGCTATGGGGTCCCAAGGTCGAGCTGGCCAGACTCTATGATGACCTTAAAGGGACCTCGTCGAGCTTTGGGGCCTTTATTGTATAAGTATTTTATTGAGTACTACGACTATGTAATTTGATCATAAGTAAGTACAATAGAGTGCTACTATTTCATTGTGAACAACATAGTTGAGTAAAATATGAAACGCTTTATTCACCACAATTTCTTCATAATAAGAAAAACTCATTTTATACGATGTAAATATGAAGATCGAGATGAGCCTTCAAATAAGATTTTTTCAAGATAGACCAAAAGAAATTAAATGAAAGATAGAAAACATATAAGTATGAAAACTGAACAATCATTGATAATATTTCCTACGATTAGCCGCATTCCAAGTTCGTGGTACATATTTGCCATCCAAATGCTACAAGTGATATACTCCTGTATTCACCACTTCTTCTATTTTATAGGGTCCCTCCCACTTAAGGTCTAACTTTCTAAGCTGACGAGTAATGTCTGTCTTTCGTAATACTAAATTTAGAAGGTTCTTGGGCATACTATGCGGTTGTAAGCTATTGCCATTCTTGTTCGGTACATTGCAGGACAAGTGGATGCCTTCATCCTAAGTTCTTCGACAAGGTCAAGGTTTACCCGCAGTATTTCATTGTTGAGCTTAGAAGAATATTGTTTCACTCTCCAAGAGAGCTCTCCTATTTCTATCAGGGCTACTGCTTCTGTTCCATATGTTAAGTTGAATGGTGATTCTCTAATTGAGGTTTGGGGAGTGATTTGATATGCCCAAAGTACACAGGGGAGCTCATCTACCCAAGCTCTCTTGGTGGCTCTGAGTCTTGTTTTAAGGTGCTGCAATATGGTGCGGTTTGTTACTTTAGTTTGTCTGTTTGCTTGGGGATTTTCTATTGAAGTAAAGAAATTCTTGATTGAAAGGTCGTTACACCATTTGCAAAGTTGAGCTTTTTGAAATTAAGTATCGTTATTCGTTACTAGAGCTCGTGGGATTTCGAATATACACAATATTTTTCCATAAGAACTTAAAAACTTCTTTCTCTATTATTTTCGCTAGAGGTTCAACCTTTATCCATTTTGTAAAGTAATCCACGTCTAATATCAAAAACTTTCTTTGGCTAGTAGAAAAAGGGAAATGGTTTACTATGTCGATGCCCCACTAAGCAAACGGGCATAGGTACTCTAAAGTTTGCAAGAGTGTTGTAGGTTGATGCAAAATATTTGCCTGCTCCAAACAGGAATGACAACACAACCAATTTCAATGCATCTCTGAGCATTATAGGCTAAAAATATCCTTGTTTGAGTGCTTTTCTAGCCATAGTTTTTCCTCCAAAATGATTACCACAGATGCTTTCATGGATTTCTCGTAGCACGTAATTCGCTTCACCGGGGGAAAGGCACTTTTGATATGGCTGAGAGTATCCATGTTTATAAAGTTCACCATCAATGATTATGAAGCACAATGCTTGTATTCTCAGCTTACGTGTTTCACTCGGTATCATAGGAAGCTTGCCCAATGTTAAATACCTGACTATCTCATCTTTCCAACTAGGCTCTTCCTCATCTGAACATAAAATTTCCAATCCTTTTTCCCTCAATCTCAGCTTTAGATTATATCAAGAATGTAATTCTTCTACTTTTGATGCATTTTATGGAGCTCGCCAATTAATCTAACTAGTCAGCAATTGAATTTTCTTTCCTTGGAATTTGTTTGATCTCATACTCTTCTGATTTGCCAAGTAAATCCTTTGTTAAGTTCAAATACTTAACCATTTTTTTCTTCTTTAGCATCATATGTGCCCCTGATTTGATTAACCACCAATTGAGAGTCACTATGTATGATAAGTTTCCTTGCCCTTTCTGCAAGAGATAACTTGATCCCTGATAAGAGGGCTTCATACTCGGCTTCGTTGTTGGTTGTTGAGAATTTAAATTTAACCACATACTCAAACTTATCATTCTGGGGGGGAGGGGTTATAACAAAATTCCTACTCCACTTTCACTCATTGTTGAGGAACCATCGATGTATAAGGTCTATGTAGGGGTCAAATTAGATGGTTCTCCAGTCTCCATTTTGACCAAAAAATCCACTAGAACTTGTGCTTTAATAGCTGGTCTTGGTCGGAATTCAAGACCATGTTCGTTGATTTCAACAACCCATTTCACCAAATTTTCTAAAGTGTCGGGGTTAGATAATACCTATTTGAATGACTGGTTTGTCAATACTGTTATTGGGTGAGATTGGAAATAAGAGCAGAGTTTTCTAGCTGCAATGATAAGGGCCAGAGCTATTTTTCCGATGTTATGATATCTTATCTGAGCACCATACAATGTATGACTCACATAGTAAACTGGGTGGTGATATTGCCCAATCTCATAGACTAGGACTGCGTTCACTGCCCCTTAATAGCTGCGAGATAGAGGAATAAGGATTTCTTAGCATCAGGCCTGGTTAACAACGGTGGTGAAACTAAGTACTTCTTTAAATCTTCAAAAGCTTGTTAACATACCCTGGTCCACTCAAAATTCTTCCTTTCCCGAAGTACTTTGAAGAAATGTAGCCCTTTATCTATTGATCTCGAGATGAATCGATTCAGTTCAGCTAAGCGCCCCATCAATTGTTGAATATCCTTTACAAATCAAAGTGGCAACATGTCAAAGATGACCTTTATCTTCTCGGGGTTTGCTTCAATTCTCCTTTCTGAAATCATATAACCTAAGAACCTTCCACCTCGTACTCCATAAACACACTTAGAGGGATTGAGTTTTAGGTTGTATGCTTTCAACATGCCGAAGCACTCTCATAGATCTTGCACATGATCTAGGGATCACTCACTCTTGACAAGCATGTCGTCAATATGCACCTCCATGTTCTTACCAATTTGATTTTCAAACATCTTGTTAACGAGCCTTTGATAAGTGGCACTTGCATTCTTCAAACCAAAAGATATTACTCTATAGCAGTAAATTTCTTGATTGGTGACAAAGCTTTTGTGCTCTTGATCTTCAGATGCTAACTGTATCTGGTTATAGCCTTGGTAAGCATCTAGGAAGCTAAGTAGTTCGTACCCTGAAGTGGAATCTACTAACAAGTCTATGCGAGAAAGCAGGAATGGATCTTTCAGACATGTTTATTTAAATCGATGAAGTCTATGCAAAGGTGCCACTTTCCACCGGACTTGGGCACCAAGACAACATTAGCCAACCAATCAGAGTAACTCACGGGGCGGACGTATCTTGCTGCCAGTAACTTTTCAAACTCTTCCTTAATGTGTTTACTTCTTTCTGTTCTAAAAGTCCTATTTCTTTGCTTTACTAGTCTTACATTGGGATCAATGTTGAGATAATGTACTATCATTTGTAAGGGGATACCCGACAAATCATCCATTCCCCAGGCAAAAACTTTGATATTTTCTCTAAGGACAGCGACTAAGGTTTTTTCTACCAATAGCTCTAAACCAATCCCAATTCTTGTTACCTTTGGTGAATCGCTTGATATCAACTCGATGAGCTTGAGTTCTTCGATTACCTCCAATCTCACTTCCGTGAGTTTTCTTTTTTTTTTCCTCAATCGTTGCATTAGTAGTCGACCTATTTTCTAAGGAAGGCATAACTTTTTGTTTTCCTTTATCCATTATGACATTATTTTCTTCTTGTTGCCTCAATTGACTATTAGCTCTGCATAAGGTATTGGCATAACATTCCCTAGCCATCCTCTTATCGTCACTTACTTCTCATATTTCTTCAAGCATCGAGAACTTTAACTTTATATGATAAGTAGAGGCTATTGCGTGAAATAAGTTTAGCGTCGGCCTTCTCAAAATCTTGTTATAAATGGATGAAGGCTTGACCACTAGAAATTTAACCATTTTTATTGCCCTCTTAGGATAAGATCCTAATGAAATTGGGAGAGAATTCACCTAATGCTTCCACGATTTCTCCGTTGAATCTTGTAAGTGGAGTGTTGACTTGACCAAGCTGTGCATTGTCAATTCCCAACTATGTGAAAGCATTGTAGAATATAATGTCGGCTGAAGTTCCACTATCGACCAATATTTTCTTAATCCAAAAATCTAACATCGTCGTCGAGATGACTAAGTCATTATTATGTGTGCTTTCAGACCCATCTAGGTCCAAATCAGTGAAAGTGATCCCTTCTGTTGGACTTTGTACATTATAAATTTATCCCATTGGATGGTTCGGATGAAGATAAGTTCCTCAAGCAGCTCATAATAGAGCTCTTCTTACATTATAAGAGTCCCCACTCGCAACCCCCCTTGAGATAACTCCTACCACTCCTGTTGTCGGCAGGTTTTCATTATCATGATCTCTTTTTTTACTCTCATTGGCTTGAGCTCGAGGTGGACCTCTTGGCTTTGATGTTTCAAGCTGCCTAGAACTATGACTTTCATTCTTGGACTAGTCCACGATTTCAGTCAAATATCGTCTACGAATGAGTTTCTCAATCTCATTATGCAGATGATAACACTCTTTAGTTGTGTGTCCTCTATCCCTATGAAATCTGCAATATTTATCAGATCTCTATCATTTAGAACTCTCCTTCATGGGTTGAGGTGGCTGAACTAAGCCTTTCTGTTCAACTACAACCAGTATCTCCGACATCCTAGCTTTAAGAGAAGCATAATTATTGTATTCTGCATTAGGGGCATATTTTCTTTCCACTTTCTTTCTTCGCTCCTGTCTTTCTTCCTCATATTTTCTCTTTGGTAGCTGGCTTGTACAAGTGGTTTCTTCAATGCAGATGGATGTACTGCTCCGCTCTAGCTAGCAATTCCTCAAAGTGCTCGGTGGCTTTCCTGCCATAGACTTTTCGAATCTTCCATGGTGAAGACTCTGTTGCATTATTCATGCCAACAATTCGTGGTTGACATGAGGAACCTTAACAAAACGCATCACAAAATCACGTAAAGACTCTCTCTCATTGTGTTACTGAAAATAAATAAGCCGCAGCTTTGGGATACTTTCAATTTATTGAAAACTGGTGTAAGAACTTCTGCATCAGCTACTCGAAGCTGGCGATAGTACCAGCGGGCAATTGGTTGAACCAAGTCAATGCACGCTTGGTGAGCGTGGTATGAAATTTTTTACAGAAGGCTACATCACTCAGGTCGTAGATATCTGCTTTAGTAAAAAATTTATCGAGATGTTCTTGGGGATCTCCTGTCCCATCGAATTCGATAAGGTTTGCAACCTTGAATTCTACTAGTAAGGACTCTGCCAAGATGGCTGTAGCGAATGGGCTTCGTCTTGGCAGTACGATTTCCAGAGGTAGGTATTCTATCATACGTCCTTGAGAAGAGGATTGGGGAATTGATGATATGTTGGTTGCTCATTGCGTGCCCTCCCTAGACCTGATATTTATTATTTGAGGTGAAACTCAACTGGCCACGCCCGTATGCAGACCTCCATCTACACGACTTTTTCTTTCTCTTCTTAACTCCTCATGTCTTGCTTGTGGTCTTGCATTTGCAATGGGTGGCAAAGCCCGGCTATTTATATCTGCATGAACATCTCTTTCTCCTCCAAGTCCTTCATGCCTCTGTCGGGGTCTTGCATTCACAATAGGGGGTTAAGCTTGGCTGCTTACATCGGTATGAACATTTTTTTCTTCTTCATGCCTCAAACCTGTCTCCTCATGAGTCGGGGTGGAATCCTAGCTTCGATGAGAAGACGGGGATGACTCTGTTCTATATTGATTCTAGATATACTGAGTTACTGCTTGAGCAGTGGCTCTACCCGTAGTATCTTCAATCATAGTTTGAAGAGCTTCCCAAGTGATCTGCAATACTGCAGGTTGGACGAGATCAATATGCTGGGGATGTTGAGATTGGTCTCGCCTAGGTAATGATAGATGTGGATTTTTCTCATTTCTGTTGGCATCTTCAGCATACGGTGCACCTTTAGTGCTACTATCTCTGACAACCCTAGATCTGGTTTGCATTCTCAATGTTCAGGCAGGTTTCTCACAGACGGCTCCAAAAATGATATAGTATCACCTCGATTTGCTGAACTCCAAGATGGATTCCTCCTTCAACGTGGATCATTGTCTGCATCACAAATAAACGTTAGAGGTGTCGGGAATTTACTCGATGAAAATTCTCCAATTCTCAAGTCAGAACCAGAGAGAAATTTGTGATCTTAGAAAGAAATAGTAGATTGTAGAAAGTTTAGAATGATTTTTTTGTACCTTAGAAAAGTTGGGGGACGGGGTATTTATAGATTTTTGTAAGGGGGCGATTATTTTGTGTATAGTGGTGCATATATCAAATTGATCTTCTAGGCCTATTGGGTTGAATTTATCATTCAACCTCTTCAAATCGTCTTATTGGACCTTGCTCTACTGAGCAAGTTTCGATCGTATCACTATGCCACCCATAAAATCTAACTCAAGCTTCTAGGCTAGTAGCAATGTCTTCTCCAATTCTAGCCATGGTGCCATTTGTATTTTATGCGTCCTTTGTTCTCTGGTCTACATGGTCATTGAGAGATGCAAAATCCTGAGAATATTGTTGTCAACTCCGGACACAAACTTGAGCAGCGGGATAGCTGCTTGAACCTGTTATTTGTGTATTGAATTAGATTAGCCAAAAATACAAGGATGACATAAAAGCGAGACAAGGAAATCTTGGAAAACATGCATTGCACGTTCAAGGTAGGCCGGATAAACTTGAGAGATGGAGAAAAGAAATATGATTGTATTTAGCAACTCAGTGAACCAAATACAGCAAGCAGAAAATGCGGATAGATGCATCTCAATTTTAAAAGGCTATACCCCAAGTTTTTGGCGTGTTGATGAATGTAAATTGCATAATTACAACCATACAGAGGCCCATCCATGCACATCTTCTATGTACCAAGTTTCTAGCCTTCTGGGGTATTTCCATGCTCTGATCATGTTTTATCTAACAAAAAATAAAATAAACGAATATCTCTCACCATTCTGGCAGCACATATGTCCATCATGAAAGATTCTTGGGAATTTTGCACTGGTGGACCATTAACCTAAAATACATAGTTCCATCAATGTATATTCATTTGCAAATCCCATGGCCACAAAACATGCTGAAACTTCCAAGGAATTTTGAACACGAAAATGCATTTCCAAAAATAAAAAAAATTAAGATATTATCTTCTTTGCATGGCCTCGATTATCTTTGCAGAATACTGACATGAGAAAAAGAAAAAAAAAACATGAAGTGTGAGCTGAGAAACCAGTTTCTTTTTCTGTTTTCTATTTCCATTATTTTGACCCACTCTTGTCCTATATTCCATGTTATTCATCTTTCACGAGTTCTTAAACAATGAGTCGATGAGTAGATTGAATAACAACAAAAAAAGATGCCAAGAATTTAGAGAAAGAGATCAGCTAGATAACCAGCCAGTGATGTCTTCTAGCAATTTGTCATGACACTTGAAATGGGAAGACAAGTTGTATAAGAAATGTCTACACAACTGTAACTGTGAAGTTTGGGTAGCTGATGTCAATTTAAGTAGCACGGAAAGCATTGATCATTTAAGTAGGCATTACTTAGCAAAATTAGGTAGACAGAGAAAAAGTTCTAACCCTTCATGTGCTCAGTGTCCAGGTAGGTGCTTTATGGTTAGAAACATAGAAGTTCCAAGAATCAATATGTTGAAGATATATCTTCCGATGCCTTGTTATTTTCAGATTAAGAATTCAACAACTGTATGATTTTCACTTAAGTTTCCAAAGAGCTATAGAGTTTGTGCAGACAGATCTACTTTTGAAGTATATGCATGCAACTCCTTGATGTTCCCAATCAAAATTCTATCGTTCACAAGAACAGAAGAACAGATCCTTAAATTTGCAAAAAATAAAAATAAAAAAAATCATTGACATGTGACAGTTTTTTTAGTTACAATTGAAAGCCTAATTCAGACCCCAAATATTCCTCCACAAACTCCTATTCCCAAGTCCCCAATTTCCATTATCCATTAACCTTCATTCTCAGGACTTTGACCTCCTAGATTGAGTTAAGTCCCATGTACTGCATTTATAGCTTGTCAGATGGTTTTCAAGACCATTTGAATTTTGGACCCTATTCCATATATAGTTAGCGAGCTTCTGTATATAATTTCCAGTCCCCAAGTTCATCTTAATTCAATTGCAAAATTTGGAGAGAGTTGTTGGAACATAATTAGTTGCTAAATGCTAACTCTGTTGCAACGCAGTTACGTTGAAGTTCACTCTGGTATATTATAATGCTATTTAGTTGCTTAATTTTTAAATAAAACGCTCAGTTTTACAGGCAGGAGGCTGTGGTTTATAATGAAGAGCTTCAAATTAAATACACTGCTGTGGTTTGCAGTCAGGGTTGCTGTAGGCCTTGCACCTACTTAACATCTGATCTTCCTTTACAATGAAGCTCTCCTCTCAAAAGAACAAATAAATTAAGATAACGAAAAATGCATAGCAGATTATGATGGTGACGAGTCATGGCCAAACAATACATGCAATTAACAAAGGGAAAGATAAACCTTAGAAGATTAAGGTATCTAATGTATGTGTTTGTGTGGAAGATCTACCAACAAATTGCATTAGTCAATCTCCAGTTTCCCAAGAGTTTAGAAGCAATGAGTTATAGATACAGTTACAGTGTTTTCATTTGATTGATGCACATTGAATTAAGTGTGACAAACATTTCCTGAGCACTTAGGTTTGGAGATTATAGAGTCTGGTGAGAAAAACATATAAAACGTAGCATAAGAGGACTGGCCAATTAACCAGCTAAAGAGGGTAGCACTAGAAGCATACTTTACCCGTCTATAAATGATCAAATTGTTTGCCTGTATGTTTTCAAGAAACATCAGTGGAAGTGGAAACATTAACTATATGCATTTCATTTATACATGTCTTTAGCTATTTTTCCCATACATTTGTCTCTATAGGCATCCAAGTATCTGTTGGAAATTAATTCTTAATGAATAAAAATAATTTTGATTTGTTTCCTGATCAAATCAAGTGCAATGGAAAAAACACAGTATCATATTCTACAATAATTTTCACAAAATTAATACAGTTGTGTGAATATATAATTGTAATTAGTTCTACAAAATATAATAATTATATTTAGGAGAATTTCAGAAAATATTATCGGGCTTCAATCTGATTGAATCAGATACCAAGGTCTTTTAATCCAAACCTCTATAAAGAAAATATTCAGTAAAAGTCCATAGAACTCTTCTCTATAAAATAATTTGTCTCTTAGGAGAGAGAAATGGAGAGATTATTTTTTTCTCTCTCTTGGTGAAAAAAACATATGTTTGGAGAGAATGGAAAAGATTCTCTTTTGTGCTTGCTGAATCACTAGTTTTCTAATCATTTTTTAACTCTAATAGGTAGATATCCTTATCTGATAGGAAAGTTATCACTAACTTTCATTTATAATTATCTTGAATTCATAATTCAATATAACAATTATAAATATCAAAATAAATATCTCATATTTATTTATTACCCAACAATATCAGATATCCTCAGTAATCTTTGATATTTATAATTAACACCCAGTTTAAGAAATAATTTTCTACAATTATAAGTACATTTAAATTTATTGCATAAAATCCATTTCAGTGTTTATGAAGGTGGACTGGGGAAACATGGACCTATAATTGCAAGCTTTAATAAATTCGGATAATCAATTAAACTCTTTAATTAATTAATCTAATTTATTAATTCCAAGAATACTCCACTAAAATTTTGGAATTGCACTCTTGTAATTATAGAATAATTTACTTTGATCAACACTGAGTAGTCCATCGATATAATCATTACATATGGTTTGACTCTCTATAGATGATTCATAATTAAAGCTAGATTTTTCATTAACCTCTCTAATTATCTCTTGTTCCTTGTTTACTGTTAATTCACTAGTAAACAACAAATTTAAAACCATCAATTTGAACGTTCTACTGTTCAGTTCTAAAATTAACTAATCAAGGGAACCGTCTTTTTACTTCCCGCGAGAAAGTATGGGATATGTAAGTTACATTTTCAACTATCTATCCCAATATGATCCCAAAATTCAAGTGTTTAGTAATGTTGACTAACTAACCTTTTAAGGAGTAAATCAAAGATCATACTAAAATAAATAGGAGTCTATAATCACTCACGATTAAGATCAACTTATATATGATCATTTATTGATGTTATTTGAATTTTTAGAAAATAATAAAAATTATGTGAAATTTTAAATTGCATTTGGTTCAGTCTTATATAATCATATTATATAAAGTGTCTCTATTATGATGTCACCATATCAATAGTCCGGATAAGACCATTACATTCTTAATGTTAATAGATTTCACTATTAATGATTTAATTAAAGATTACAAATTTAATTAATTTCATTATGGACTAATTTAGCTTATTATCCATAATCTTAATCCTCTTATGTATAACACTTATATACTAAGATTATGGTTACATAAATAAATAGGAATTTTCTTGTATTCACTAGCATACCAATATACATAAAAACAAGTATCAAATATTATTTTATTAATTCAACAATTAATGTACTAATACATGCTTTTAGGGCACTATTCCTAACAATCTCCCACTTATCCTAAAGCAAATGAGACATGTCTCTAAGTCTTAATCCTAACATTTGACTCTTAAATGTTTTATCATATTTGGAACAACTTCCAAATCAGAAAAGAATCTTGAGAGCCTCCAAGGTTGAATCAATATTGATGGATTGTTTAACACTTTAACACTATTCCAGACTATGTCGCATAATAAATGTCTAGCCTTGTACATGAAATACATAAGTATGTTTTCTAGTGAGGCATAGGGAATTTGTCTCTATCTTATCAATATAAGATGCCTGAGACAATGCCAACATTATGTTCTTGCAATTTTGAATTCCAAGAATATATTTTATTTTTTCCCAAATCTTCTATTTGAAATTGCTTGGCTAGCCAATTCTTAACATTAGATAATAATTCTACATCATTCCTAATTAAGTAGAATATCATCTACATAAAGTACCAAGAAGATCACCTTCTTATATTTGATGTACTTGTATGCACAAGGATCATCAACATTCTGATCAAAACTATAAGATTTAATCGTCTCATTAAATCTTAGATTCCATGATCTAGATGCTTGCTTTAATTTATAAATGGACCTCAGCAACTTGCAGATTTTTTGCTCTTGGCCTTGTGCCATAAAACCCCCTGGTTGCTGCATATAGATGTCTTCTTCAAGATAGCCATTCAAAAAAGCTGTCTTGACATCCATTTGTCATATCTCATAATCTAGGCTCGCAGCAATGGAGAGCAGTATGCAAATGGATTTAAGCATAGCTACAAGTAAGAAGGTTTTCTCATAATCGAGTCCCTCTTTATGAGTATAGCCTTTCGTCACTAACTTTGCTTTGAAAGTCTCTACTTTCTCATCCATATCTCTCTTCCTCTTGAAGATCTATTTACACCCAAAGGGCCTAACATCCTCACGTAGATCAACAAACTCCCAGACAAAATTGGAGTACATACACTCCATTTCTTGGTTCATAGCCTATTGCTATTTCTCTCTATCAGAATCTTCCATTACATGCTTGAATGTTAATGGATCATCCTAATTATTGTCGGAGACGGCAACTTGTGCCTCTCTGTCCTCTCTATAGCATTCTGGTAGTCTTACAGACCTTCCATTACGTCGAGGTGGGATGATATTCTGATTAGATTTGGTGGTACTTTGAATATTTTGTCCACCAACTCTTGTTGGTTGTGGTCTGATCTTATCAGAAAGTAATTCCTCTAGTATAACTTTACTACGGGGCTTATAATTTGTTATATAATCATTTTCAAGAAATGTGGCATTTATCGACACGATTACCTTTTTATCTTGAGGATTATAAAATAAAACCTCCTCTTATACTTTGGGGTATCCCACAAATAGACACACTTCTCATTGTGGTTGCAATTTTCTAGTCTTTCCTTTAAGCATATGTGTCGGACACTCCCATATACCAAAATGATGTAAAGTAGGTTTACAACCATTCCACAACTTTAAGGCATCTTTTGGATAGACTTTGATGGTATTACATTCAAAATGTACACCGAAGTTTGTAGTGCATAAGCCCAAAATGAATTTGTCAATGAAGAGTAGCTCATCATGGACCTCACCATATCAAGTAAAGTCCTGTTTCTCCTCTCGGCAACTCCATTTTGCTGAGGAGTTCTAGTGCTAAGAGTTAATACAAAATACCATGCTCTAGCATGTAATCCTTAAACTCAGTATCAACATACTCACCTCATCAATCTGATCTCAAAGACTTTAAAGATTTACATAATTATCTTTCGGCCTCTGCTTGAAATTCTTTAAACTTTCCCAAAGTTTCAGATTTTCTTTACATTAGGTAATTGAAACCATATCTAGAATAATTATCAATAAATGTGACAAAATATTCATAACCACCTATAGCTTGTATGGTCATTGGACCACAAACATAGTATGAACAATCTCAAGTGGTTCTTTGGCCCTATTGCTATTTCCAGTGAAAGGTCTCTTAGTCATTTTACCTTCCAAACAAAATTCACAAATAGGAAGAGTGCCAACTTTTAGTTCTCTTAAAGGACCCTCATTTACTAACCTGTTTATCCTATCTAGATTAATATGCTCTAACCTTAGGTGCCAAAGATATATTTTATCCTATTGAGAAACATTTTGCCTTTTAGGCTTAGGATGTTCTAATTTAAACATTTCAACATTAAATAGTGGTTGTTCATTGGGTCTAAGCACATAAAGCCCATTTTCCATGTTTGCATAACAAATATCTGAAGCATTTCTAGAAATAATAATCTCATTATTATAAAAAGAAAAACTAAATAATTATTCATGCAATTTCGAAACAGAAATCAAATTTCTACAAAAACCAGTAATGAAATAAACATTGTTCAAAACTAAATATTTATCCCTAAAAATAAGATGAACATCTCCCACTGCTTTAGCCAAAACCAAGGCTCTATTACCAACTCTCATCGTGAATGTCCCTTCGGCAAGTTCCTTAGAAAAACTAAGTTTCTGCACAAAAGAACAAATATGATTAGTGGCTCCTGAATCAACTATCCAGGATGATGAATCATCTTCCACTAAACAAGCTTCAAGAACAAATAAATCATATTTACCTTTCTTCTTCTCTTGAAGCTTGGAGAGATACTTTAGACAGTTTCTCTTCCAATGCCTCTCAACTCCATAATAGAAACACTTTCCTTTGGGTTTTTTCTTGGAGTTATCTTTTATTTTACTTTTGGGAACCTTCTTCTTTATCTTTTTTGGATTGAGTCCCAGAACTGTCCTTTTGATTTTTCCTCTTCTTATCATTGTTTGAGGAAGATGGCTTATCCTCGGCAGCATTTGTCTCACCTTCTTTAGCCTTTCCAATGGAAATGGCTTCGAAGGTCTTCAGCTCATTAAGCAATTGAGTCATATCATAACTTAACTTGTTCATAACATAGTTGATTCTGAACTGCAAGAAAGCCGATGAGAGTGATTCTAAAATCATACTCACTTGGCTATGCTCATCAATGGTCACACCATGGATTTCAGCCTCGCTCATGTAGTTAATTATGTTCAAAACATGTTCCCTAACTGAGGTTCCCTTCTACATCTTTGCGTTAATAGCCATTTTCATAGCTTCACGAAGCGATTGATCAGAAGGTTGCCCAAACATGGCTTATAGAGACTCCATTATCTCATAAGCAGTCTTCATCCTTTCGTGCTTCAATTTAAGCACATCAGACATGCCAACTAACAAGTAGGCACGGGCTTTGTTATTGGTTGTAATCCATTTTTCATAGCTCTCTACACATTACGAGGAGCATTGGCAGCAGGTTCTTGAGGACATTCCTCCATAAGGACAAATTTGAAGTTTTCATAGACAAGTAGGATATTCATGTTACTTTTCTACTTAATAAAGTTTTCTCCAGTCAACTTTTCATTAACAAGTAATGTAAGAATAGGATTTGAACCAGACATGATTGTTGAAATTAATAAACAGATAATATTCAATTCTTGTATGAATATCAAATTAAAAATTCAAAATAGTAAACATGATGCATGATGCATGAACATATAATCATTTTACTAATTCCACGGTGATTCAATCTCACAATTAATATGTCGTTGTAGGGTAGGTCATACTAAAGATAATTGAATCAAGACCATCTTAATTAATAAATAAATCATCAAAATATCTTATATTTGCATTCATTAATTAATTACCATTTAAAACGGTCAAGATGTAATTAAACTAACTTTAATTACATCTTTATGAGTGTGACCCACTATTTTCGATTCCACAAACTTAACTCAAAATTGTCGTCGTAGGGTAGGTCAATTTTGAAATACATTGAAAAATCCTATCATTTAGAAACCAACCTTGCTATTGACTTAAATGGACACCCTCCGTAAGGAGGATGAAATCAATACATTGTGAGGCACCATTTATATATCACGGTACTATGTTAATAGTGGAGATCGTGGAATATATTGTCATATACCCCTCTCTCACTCATTATTTTACAATTATATAATTCAAACATCGAATGTTTCGAATTAATATATCTCTATATATTAATATTTTCTAGTTAAGTCTAATCCTATTGGGCTTACCTAATTATCATATTTTTCTAAAAAATCTAAGATCATTATTTAGAATAACCTAAGCTAATAATTATTAACTCTTTAATAATTAAAGCTTAAATAAATTAGTGATTTTATCAAACTTAACTATTAAACCAAAATCATAATTTTAATCGATTATTCCAAGTAATTCAACTCCTATCCTATAGGATATTACATATTAAAATATTTAATATGATAATAAGTATGCATGACATTCCTAATGACTATGAGTGGGTATTATGAATGACATACAATTATGCATGGCAATTTGTATTTCATACATTCATCAAATAAATAAACAAAAAATAAATAAATGATGTTTTGGCCGATTCTCTAAGATAATAAAATTACAACCCAAAAAGAAATAATAGAACAATAAAATACATAATTACTTAAAATTTGAAAATTTTATGATTTCTTCTCTTCCATCTTCATATGATCTCCATCATACGGGAGTATGGAGATTGAGTAAAATTTACAGATATCCTATACCCATAAATTTAGGGATTATAATTTTTTATCTAATCAAAAATAATTACATCAACTATGCATTCCTAGAGAACAAATAATAACAACCAAAAAACATCACCATACATCTATCACATGATATAATCATTTATAAATGTTAAAAAATGCATTCAATAATGCAAAATACCTACTCATACATACTTAAGATTAAAATTACATTATTCATACAACCTAGCTCTAATACCAGTTGTTGAAAATTAATTCTTATCGAATAAAAATAATTTTAATTTGTTTCCCAATCAAATCGAGCGTAGCAAAAAAAAAATATGGTATCAGATTCCACAATAATTTTCACAAAATTAATGCAGTTGTATGAATATGTAATTTTAATTAGTTCTACAAAATATAACAATTATATTCAGGAGATTTTCAAAAAATATTACCGAGCTTCAATCTGATTGAATTAGACACCAAGGTGTTCCAATCCAAACCTCCACACCAATGGGAATGAGTGGACACCAAGACTAGGCTTAGGAGAGAGAAAAAAAATATTCAACAAAAGTCTAGAGAACTCTTCTCCATAAAATAATGTCTCTTAGGAGAGAGAAATGGAGAGATTCTCTTTTTCTCTCTCTTGGTGAAAAAAATATATGTTTGGAGAGAGAGAGAGAGGAATATTCCCTTTTGTACTTGTTGAATAATTAATTTTCTAATATTTCTCTAACTCTAATAGGTATATATCCTTATCTGATAGAAAAGTTATTATTAACTTCATTTTGTAATTATCTAGAATTTATAATTTAAGATAATAATTATAAATATCAAAATAAATATCTCATATTTATTTATTATCCAACAATATCAGATATCCCCGGTAATCTTTGATATTTATAATTAGCACCCACTTTAGGAAATAATTTCCTACATTTACAAGTACAATTAAATTTATTGCATAAAATCCATTTCAGTGTTTATGAAGATGGATTAGGGACATATGGATTTATAATTGCAAACTTCAATAAATTCGGATAATTAATTAAACTCTTTAATTAATTAATCCAATTTATTAATTCCAAGAATACTCCACTAAAATTTTAGAATTGCACTCTTATAATTATAGAATAATTTACTTTGATCAACACTAAGTAGTCCATCGATATAATCATTACATATAGTTTGACCCTCCTTTCACTTCCAACGAGAAGGTATGGATTACATATCCATAAGTTACATTCCTAGCTACCTATCCCAATATGACCCCAAAATGCAAGTGTTTAGGAATGTTGACTAACAGACCTTTAATGAGCAAATCAAATATCATACTGAAATAAATAGGAGTCTATAATCACTCAAGATTAAGATCAACCCATATATGATCATCTATTGATGTTATTTGAATTTTTAGAAAACAACGAAAATTATGTAAAATTTCAAATTACATGTGGTTCAGTCCTATATAATCATATTATATAAAGTGCCTCCATTATGTCACAACATCAATAATTTGGATAAGACCATTACATTTTTAATATTAATGGACCGCACTATTAATGATTTAATTAAAGATCCCAATTTTAATTAATTTCCTTATGGACTAGTTTAGCTTATCATCTATAATCTTAATCCTATTGTAGATAACACTTATATACTAAGATTATGATTACATAAATAAATAGGGATTTTTTTATATTCACTACCATACCAATATGCATAAAAATAAGTATCAAATATTATTTTATTAATTCAATAATTAATGTACTAATACATACTTTTAGGGCATTATTCCTAACAGTATGTGCACTGACAAATACCTCAATGAATAAGATACCCCTTGAATGGCTCATTGGAAGGTTAAAGAAAGAACTTGTTGACCTGTATTGAGAAAGTCTATCAATAATTGTGAATCTAATATTTTCATATCCTATGTGTTTAAATTGAACTACATTAAAATCTTATGAGTTCGCTTTTTTTTATAATCCAAGTTTCAAACTTTACGTGACTAATTGTTAAGGGAGGACGACATTCCCTCTTGATTCACCTTCTGGATAAATACGATGACACATCTTATACACACTCGGGCCGGACCTCCGTATAGGTCACACTCCCATTATCCTTTTAATCATAAGGACCCCATATTACTAAGTCTTAACGACTTTCTAAAGACAGAAAGAGAGAAAAAAATAAAATAAAATTAGAATGCTATAACTTTCATAAGAAGTTATACTGAAATACTAATCTCTTAATACCACCCCGCTCAATGTTCCTGACAAGTGATACGAACAATACAATATAGTCAGTATACTTCTACATACAAGCATTATAAACTTTATTGAGGAAAAAGAAAAAAAAAACACTTTCGTGAGAAAGAAAACAAGGTTATAAGGATAGTTTAGATGTAAGATCACATCCTTCTGACATCAGATTTGTCTACAACTAAAATTAAGTCTGCATTTTATTTAATACTTTCTTTTTTACTTATTTTGGTTGCAAATGTCGAAGATTATACAAGGCACGTAAACCAGAAATCTTTAATTAACAATGTCTATGTCCACCATCTACAAAAGGGTTTTCTGTTTGTGCTCCAGAATCTGCAATTATCAATAAGATTTCTGATGTTTATATCCACCCTCTGCAAAGGTTTTCTGCTTTTGTGCCACCACATCTGCTGCAGCAGCAGTCAGTCGGGGCTCCACCGCTATTGTTATCAAATAATATGTAGACTTCATAACCCAATAGAATCAGCAAGAATCTTCGCAGTCTGTCGGCCTCCTCCACCACTATTGATATCAAATAATTTGTAGACGTCATAAATGAAAATTTGACTCAAAGTCAGTTGGCCATCCACCGCTATTGACGTCAATAATCTGTAGATTTCATACACGAAAAAATGACTCAAATCAACAAGAATCCAAGTTACCCAAAGAAAAAAAAAAGAAAATCTTGAATTCAATGCAAGTTTCATTCACTCACAAGTACAATAACCAACACAATTCAAAATAAATACCCACAAATTGAAAGCTACCATACCTATAAAGACTAACCTCAAAAAATAAAAAAATGCCTCAATCACTTCAACCCCGGATCAACTCAAGACTTGGTTGATTAAAAGGAAAAACAAAAACAAAAAAAAAAGTCTTTTTTGATTGAATTCCCTAAAAAAAACATTAAAAAAAATTCTTCTCATTCAAAAAAATTTTCAAAAAAAAATGGACCATTTAACTTGAAGGGAAGTTTACTTGTGTTGAGGGAAGAGAAGTTTATTTGAACAACAGAATGATTGGGCGATGAAGTTTTTGGGTTATGGATGTGGGGTCGCAGACGTTTATAACGGGTTGGCTTATATATCTACATTTGGATTCTTATAATGGTCAGCACGGATTATTTTCTTGTGTATGAAAAAGTGTAAAATGGCAGCCTTAGCTTCTTCAATCGTTCTTGTGGTAGTTATCTAGTTGACTCTAAGTTAACCTTGTTAGTTGACTTAGTGATTACGTGTGAAGAAATGTAATATGATTTAGAAGACTAATAACTATCACACGAACAACAAGTTTATAAGAAAATTCTTTATACAATCAAACTTAATTACAACAAGAGAGTTTAAAAGAATTTTTTATTCAATCAAACTTGATTAGATAAAGAGAGTTTATAAGAGAATTATTTATTCCCTCACACTTAATTCTTGATTTGAATGGTTACAAATGAAAACCCTACTCTTATTTATATTACTCCACTTCTCAAATGGACGACGATTCTTTGAAACTCAATTCTTGACTTGAATTGTTACAAATAAAGTCTCACTCCTATTTATACTACTCAATTTCTCAAATGAACAGTAAAAATCAATTTAATCATGGAGATTCTATAAAATTCTATAAAAAATATTCTAAATAGATTCCACTAAATATTTATGAAAGAGCTTTTTAGAAAACTCCTACATTCTATATAAGATTCTTATAATATGTATAAGATTTTAGAAATGTGTGGATGATCCTATCTATAAAATTTTAAAATTTTAGAAAGGTGTGGATGAGCCTCCAAACTCGAAGAAAGAATCAAGCGTTCGTTGATGTAGGCTGAGTTGACTTTGATTAATGGTATTAGATGTACTTCCTCATAATTAAGTTAAAATTAACAAAAACATACAGTTGGAAACATGTTTGTTAGGTATTTATCAAAAGTAAGAAGAAAGAAAAAATACATGAGAAGCTAGTTTCAAATAAGCAAAATCTATTTTCAATTATTTTTCCCAAGTATTTTATTTAATAGTGTGCATGACAAACAACATAGTGAATAAATGAAAATGAGAAGTAAAGAATGGCAATCTACACTTAAATAATTTGTGATAAATTAGAAGACAATTGTTACATACCATGGTGAATTGGGCATTATTCTTTTACATAGCTTATTGTCATTCATGCTTCTTCACAAGATAAAAAATTATATGCCATTATGTTCTTAAATACTTTGTCCATAAATATTATATGCATATTTTGATTTGAATATAAATTTTAGATGAAAGATAATATATATATATTATATATATATATATATATATATATATTGTCCTAAAAATAGTGATTCAAAGTTAGTAGTAAATGTGCATTACTATTTCAAGGGAGAAAATAGAAAAAAAAATATCGATTACATAAAATAGAGCTTTTTTTTTTTAAATGTTGAAAACACAAAATATATTAGTTTAAAATTAGTAGTAGCAATGTATCTCTGATTTTGGGAAATAATTAGTATCATATATCCATCTTTCTTTTTCTTTTTTCTTTTTGGTTAACGCCGTCTATGTCTAGACGGGAGGTTTGGCATAAACCTTTACCCATTTAATGATAAAAAGATATCAAAAGTAATTTAAAATCATAAAGTGTCAAAAATAAAAAGGAGTACTACTCCCTTACATATGAAGTCAATCAAATTTAAAGTTAGGAAGATTCCAACGATTAAGTCTAGCATATCCACGAATGGAAACTGAAAATTTTTCAGGAGTCCACATACCTAAATTTTGAGATGTACAAGTATGATTCGCAAGGAAATCTACAATTTGATTACCTTCACGGAAAATGTGTGAAATATTGATGCTCATGTGCTTTGAGTAGTATTGGAATCGTGTAATCAACTGGTGCAACTTCCAATTGCCACAGTTCTTCCCTTGAAGGAGGTTGATGATCACCAATGCATCTACTTCAATCAAAAGTTGGCTAACTCCTTTAGCAAAACACAAAGATGTACCTTCTAGCAAAGCAAAGAGTTCGGCGTACACATTAGTAGCCATCCTTAGGTATCTAAAATAAGTAAACAAAGGAAAGCCCCTGGATTCCCCTTAGAAGCGTCATCGCAATTCAGCTTTAGCCATCCTAATTGAGGCCTCTTCCCTATAACCTTTCTCACTTGTTTGATAACGCATCTATGTCCCTCAAATTCCCATGCTGCTGCAATTTCAGATTCACCTTTGCAGAATGTTGTTCCAAGCAAATTTTGAGACTGAGCTCTATGAATGTGTTGGAAGATTTCATCTATAATCAGCCGTGATGATGCTCTCTTCTCTCTATATTTAACATTATTACTTTCACACCAGATGTACCAAGGTATAAGTAATGGAACAAGTTTGGTCACATGCAATTTTTTTCCTAAACTCCTTGAATTAAACCAAAACTGGAGTAGGTGTACCAGCTCATGCGGTACTTGGTTCAGCAGTCCCAAAAGATTGCAAAGTAGATAGACCTTTTTTTTTTTTTTTTTTTTCCTATTTTAACAATTTTTTCTTAAGTCAACCTTGGGTTCAAGTTTAGTTTGAATTTTTATGGAATTTGAAATATGGATTGTGAATTAAAGTTTGAATGAATTTTAATTTAATCACGCACGAGTCAAGTTCGAAATGAATTTTATTATTATAAAATATAAAAAATATTCAAACTTGATTTGTAAACTTAATGAGTCGAGCACGAGTTGAATTTCAATTATTATGAAATAGAAAAAAATATTAAAAATTAATTTATAGTTCAAATAATTTTTAACAATTAATTTTAAATTAAGTACGGAATAAGGCGAATAGCGTCAAATGTTATCTTGTGTAAATCTACAAGGGGGATTGCATTTTGACTCAACATGAATTATCACGCGAACCTCTTGTCGGTTGTTTCAACTTAGTTATGCCGTTGCCAAGCATATAAGTAAGAGCATGAGCATCCGCTTATGAGTCCAAATCAAATGGGTCCATGGGCTTGGCTTTCGGAGTAATTAGATGTGGTCCAAGAATTTACCTTTAGCCCTTTGGTGGGCTTGAAAATGTTGTTGAGTGGACTCTATAGGCATCAAATATTTTGTGTGGCTCTCTTTCAACGAATGCACACCAGAAACAGAAACAATTAAGGCAGTGAAATATCAGCCACAAAATTCAATCAACTACAACATTCTAATGAAATGTGTCTCTTAATTTCCAAACTTGCTTTTAATTGTGAATTTTTGAATCCTTCAAGTATTAATGAATCAAATATAATACACTCAATTTATTATAGAAAGATTTATTTGATTTTTCTTCGTCTACTTCTTGTGGGTGACCATAATGATTTGATTTAGATATTTATTATTATTATTTTCTCGGAGCACGTGCTTCGTGCATAATTATATTATTTAATAATTTTTTTTTATCAAATCTATATATCTTGACATCATCTTGGTCAGTAGGAAAATTGTGTTGGTTTTCTTTTTTGATTTGGCATTTATTGTTTTCTTTTTCTTTTTCTTTTTTATTCTGTTCATGCAAAGACGGATACTTTTTAAAACTCACGTGACACTCGAGGGATGGCCTCTTGGTCTAATGTAATCTACAGGACTTTTAGGAATGCAAGGTATTGTGCTTCATTAATTTTTCGTTACAAGAGCAGAAGTAACATGGTGAAAAGAGCTGACACAGTTTTAAAAGATTTTAATCTCTTTTTGCTATTTGTATTGATTTTTTAAAATTTTATAACCCAATAATGTGGAGTAAAATTCGATTAATTTTAAATTGAGTAGCGTGTTTTTTGAGTAATTATAATAAAAAAAATAATTTAAATTGAACAAATTGTAATTGAATAATCTATCAATTCAATAATTTTCTTACAACTACGTTAGCCATGTAATCTTCGCTTAACTTGTAATCATTATAATCGTCATGTTGCGCTTGGTGACATTTACGAAGATATTATATATAAGAAGTTCGTTCTAAAGTTTAAATCTTATATGTATTTGGAAAGATTTATGGCAATTAATCAAAACTTAATCTAATATCTGAATTAACTAAATTCCTTCCCAATTATTTCAAAATTTTCAAATTTTTGCGCACTCCTTATATTAAATCTTTACAGTTACGCTATTTTTTGAATCTTTAATTTGAGTGAGACAAATATGAAGAAAAATTATTTCCTAACTTCAAATATTATTATTTTTTATTTCATATTTTAAACATTTTGCTTTTTCTTTATTTTTTGCTCACTAATAAATGTGTAGAATTATCTTTTTTCTTAAAAAAAAAAAAAATTGACAATAACACTGGAATGTCTTTAAGAAGGTCTGGCTAGTCCCATCCCGCAGCGCAAGACTGAATAAGCATATTGTCGGATTGTAGCAGTAACTATTTATCAGATGTTCCATACTGTTGAAATTGTGGTGCATGCAGTTCCAACTACCTGGGATTAGCTGTTGACGTGATAAAATTATCAATAACTCTTCTGCTTTTTCAATTTTTTTTTCCACGCAAACTCATTAAACTTATACTGTTGTTGATAATGGTCATTTTTGCAGATAGAATACATTAAACAGTACTAGTCCTCTTTGAGTTAACAGTTTTGGCTTCAATACTGGATAATAAGAAAAAAGAATATTAGTAAATAACATGCGAAGCAGGGGCGGATCTGGGGAGGGGGGAACTCTTTTTTTTTTTTTAAATTTGTATAAATTTTTATATATAAAATTATTAAAATTTAAAAAATTGACTCCGTAAAATATAAAAAATATCTTTTTATTTATTATTTCTATCAAAAAAAAAATTATCGCGTGTATCGTGGCTCCTGAAGCAAAGTGACATTAACAAAGTTGCTACTAATTTGATATATTAAGTAATGATAACTCATTAGTTATATATATATATATAAAGTGATAGATAATTTTTGTTTTGTCATGTTAAAAATTTTCATACAATAGTACAAAAAATTGCATATGATTTGTCGTTATTAAAAATAGTGGCAAAAGAATTATGTATAAAATTATTATTATTAATAATTATATATATATATATATATGCAGTGACAGCTTTAGTCATCAAAAATTCATCACAATTAATAACTCTGTGAGTTTAGTTCTAGGTCACTAATTATTAATATTGATAATTTGCGCACAATTTTCATTATTATTAGATTTATGAAAATAATTATTATTACATAATCAAGATTATCGTTACTTAACATGTATCACTAATATTACTACATAAAATTATTGCAAACTTGAGCTTCAGCTGAAGTATATTATCTTTGACAAATTGTAATTTTTGTTAGAAGTATTACCATACAATTACATTATCTTTGACATGTATATTATCACAGATAAACTGTGATTTTGACTTTATTTCACTTAAAATCACATATTATAAGTACTACTAGACAAGTGTATTATCTTTGATAAATTATATTTTTAACTCTATTCTATTTTCTTGTATTAAATTCATAATTTTCTCATGATGCTTGTATCAAATCATTCAATTTAAATACAATTTACAGTTAAATAATTTTTTTGTCGTTCACTTAGGTAGGGCACAAATATATTTTAAATATAAAATAATGTTATAAAATATAATATATAACAACATCGTAAAAGCTCAATGTTTAAGTAATAAAAAATTTTGGTCCTAACTTAAAGCCAATGTATTACATTAATAATCTTGCTAAATGCATAGGATAATAATTTTTAAAAAATTCTTTAGGACCATACAAAAATATAAATTAATAATTAACAAACTCATAATAATAAAGAGATTTTTTTTTTTTGGACAACTTCAATTGCCATATATTTTACCCCTTCAAATCAACTGATTTTTCGAAAAGTTGTATCTCTTCTTCTTAGTTTCTCATATCATAAAAAATGGCATAATTCCCATATTTATGGCAAAAGTTATGCCAATATATTCAAGATTGCCCAGAAAAGATGGAATACAACATATGTTAGGAAATTATTTATTTATTTTATATTAATTACAGATCTTTTTGCTTTCTTTTTATTATTTTGATGAATTAGTGGCCTGATCAAATACAAAAATAATATTTATAAGATATTTATGTAATATATATTAAACTTGTTAAATTTTTCAAGTGCCATTGGAATAATAATAGTTTACCATGTACCATTATCTTTTTCGTTTATATATCATGAATTTTTTAAAAAGAAAAAGTACATATATAAGGATAATTAAAACATAATTTTTTTTAAAATTAATACATTATTCAATTTTTGATAAATGAATAATCTCTTTAAATAATATTTTTCTAGTCCCACCAATAATATTTTTTATTCCGACAATATTTATTTACAGAAGTTTTATTTTATATATGATCAAATAATTTACAAATAATCAGGATAGTACGTATAAAATAAGTCACTTGAACTATTCTCAATTTGGAACCAAGGAATATGTGGTTTTCATTTATAGGTCCCAGGTGGCTTTGTAAGTGTAATGAAAATAACAAGTATGGCCATATGACAAGCCATTTTTTGAAGAAAAAAAAAAGAAGAGTAAGCTTTCCTCGTGGAATATGCTAACCCGAAACTTGGGTAACCAAACTTTTGATTTGCAACCAAACGACAAGAACAAAATACAATTGAGTGGCCATCTCGTTAAATCTCAAGAATGCTGTCAGATGCTAAGATGTTGGAAACAAAAAGCAAAAAAAAGTATACGTCTCAAAATGATCCATTAAGAAATGTGGCTCACCTTCCTCCCTAAATAAAAAAAAAAAAACAAAAAAAAAACAGTACTTATACACGTCAAAGTCCAAAGTCCAAACAAGTAACTCACCAATTCCAAGAAAGCCAAGACTTTTCACTCTTTCACTCAGCGGCAGCCCTACCACTCCTCGCTTTATCTCTGTTAGGGAAAAATAAAAAGCTTTGCAGAGAGGCTGAGTGGGAGAAGAGGAGAAGGTTTTTTGAGGGAGCAGCAATGGCGGGCAGTGGAGTTTTTGCTGAGATTATTGAGGGGGATGTGTTCAAGTACTATGCTGATGGAGAGTGGAAGAAGTCTTCTTCTGGGAAGTCTGTTTCCATTGTTAATCCTACTACAAGAAAGACTCAGTACAAGGTTCAAGGTAAATATATATGATCATCATAACTTAGTTCTATATATTATTGATGTTGTATGTATGTGTATATGTGCTGCCCAGAAACATCTTTGCGTGCGTGTGTGTAATGTCTCTTTGCACTATTTTTGTAGTGTAAAGAGCATGTGTGTAGGGTTTTGGAGCGTGAAAATTAACTTTAGTTCAAGTGATTTCCTTTGATGTGTTCTGGGATTTTGATGAAGTGGCCTTTTACATGAACAAGATGTGTTCTCTGCTTTGAGGGAAACTTCCATAATTTTCCAGGGGCTGGTTGAGATTTGCATGAATTCTTGAGTACTTTGATAGAAATGCATACTGAAATCAGAACTTTTACATGCTTTGTCATGCCATTTTTTCTGTATTTGCTCTGAGAAAAGCCAATTTGATGACATATTTGCTTCTGATTCACAATTCCCCTACAAAGAGTAAGAAAATATCTTCTATTCTTGATCCATCGTAGATTGGGTGCCAAAGGGAAAGAATCATAAAGTAGAACCTTGTTCTTCCTAGAAAGAAGAGATCGGTATTCTGATCTTAGTTGTCGGGCGTGTAACTCTTATAAAATTTGGCACAGCTGCATCATTTGGAAGTTTTTTCATGTAGGTTTGTTGTTAGTAGAATACAAATTTGCTCGAGGCTAATGTTATTCGTTATGCATTTTTCACATTTTGTTTGTAGAAAGGCTTAACAGTAATGAAATCATGTTTTTGTCTATAGAACATGATTTTTATGTGTTCAAGGAAAATGTGCATAAGTTTTCTAAAGTATATTTGCTTATGCATATGATCAGCTTGTACACAGGAAGAGGTCAACAAGGTCATGGAAACAGCAAAAGTTGCACAAAAGTCGTGGGCGAAAACCCCACTCTGGAAGCGTGCGGAGCTTCTTCACAAAGCTGCTGCTATCCTTAAAGAGCACAAAGCCCCTATAGCAGAGGCTTTAATAAAGGAAATCGCAAAGCCAGCAAAAGATGCTGTCACTGAGGTAGTCATTGTTTTCAATCTTTTGTGAAGTGATACCAATTGCTTGGTCAGTCTTGTGATCGGGAAAATTAATCTAGCATTGTGGGGTTAATGCAGGTTGTGAGGTCTGGTGATCTGGTTTCTTATTGTGCTGAAGAAGGAGTTAGAATTTTGGGAGAGGGTGCATTCCTGGTATCTGATAGTTTTCCAGGAAATGAAAGAACCAAGTACTGTCTCACATCTAAGGTACAAATATAACTCCATGCATCTTATTTTACATTTCCCATTTCAGAAATTAGGTTGTGGTTCAATGTACTGACATCAACATTGAAGATTCTTAAACAAAACCAGTGTAAATATTAGAACAAGCTGAATAACTTTGTGAAACAAAATTTGCTGCTGTCGACGTGGGTTCTAGTTAATTAATGATAATTGTACTTTTGTTGTGTAATTAAAATTGGCTAACTTTGACGGTGATTGCAGTGGAACTCTGGCTAAATTCTATAGATGAAGGAAACAATTATTTCAGCAAGTGCTGAACTACTCCACCAATTTTATTGAAAGTCGGTGGAGGCCTTTGCAATAAAATTTACAATTTACAATTTCCATTTGGAAGTTGCACGAAAGACCATACTTACTAATGTGTTATTGTGCTGCAATATGAAAATAATATTATGAGACGAGAAGGCAGCTTCAAGACTGATATAATGGCTTTACATTTCAATCCAACTGTGAATATCTATTGTCATTTGGTACTTTACCAGATAATGTGTAACTCATCCTGATGACCTTTTAGGGATCTGTTCGTAACAATTTGTCCTACAAATGCAGAAAAGTGCAGCTTCCTATCTCAGCTAGTTGGCCTGAACATATTTCACTGCTTGAATATATCACCAGTTATTCAATCCTTGAAGAGTTCAAACTTACGATAAATCAACTTGTTTGAGTTTAGTGTAACATCGATTTTCTGATTTTGTATATCTAATTCCTATATTTGCACCTAATTGCTGAATGTTCATGCATGCTCTCATTCTATTTGATCATAGCGGAATTGTTTCAAGGAATCACGCATTAGTTGCATTTTCTATTGCCTAAAAAACTCAAAAACAATGATGCATATCCTACTTTGTTTACCTCGGTTTCCAGAAGTCCGAGTCAAAACATGCATCAACTATCAGACTAATTTTGTGAAAACATAACATTTACCAATCTCCTGCTGAACTTCTTTTACAGATTCCGCTTGGTGTTGTTTTAGCAATCCCACCTTTTAACTATCCTGTCAACCTTGCTGTCTCCAAAATTGCACCGGCTCTCATCGCTGGGAACTCCCTTGTCCTCAAGCCTCCAACTCAGGTATTCTTGCACTAACTACATGAGTGAACTTAATATTGCTTCACTTATTTTTACAACTTCATTTTCCGCAGAAGTCAAACATTCTTCAAAATTTTCTAGCACGATTTAATTCATTACTTGAACCCAACAAGTACTGCAAGTGCAGGGAGGCTATAAGTTTGCTCAAACCAATTCATTTCTACACAGGGTGCAGTGGCTTGCCTTCACATGGTACACTGCTTTCACTTAGCTGGTTTTCCCAAGGGACTTATCAGCTGTATCACAGGGAAAGGCTCCGAGATTGGTGATTTTCTGACACTGCATCCTGGGGTGAATTGCATAAGGTAAACCATGGCTCAATATTTATAGCATTCTATAATCCCTGATATTCTCGATAAATTTGTCATCGTTCTGGAGGATGTGTCTGTCAATTCAGTTGCAGATCTATCTTATACTTTCTTGAATTCATGACACACTCACTTGTTTTTGCCAGCTTCACCGGTGGTGACACTGGAATTGCAATTTCAAAGAAAGCAGGCATGATTCCTCTACAGATGGAACTTGGAGGAAAAGATGCTTGTATTGTGCTTGAGGATGCTGATTTAGACTTGGTAGCAGCAAACATTGTGAAAGGGGGATTTTCTTACAGGTATGAAGGAACCCTTTTGTTCCTTTTGGTACTAGAGAATTGCATTGTCATTAAGAAAATGAGATTTTCTGATATTGATTACAACAAGAGCCAAAGTACTTGGTCTCTATTGGAAGTTTACATTACATAATGGGCTTTATCTTTAGCTCTGTTCCTTCCGATAAAAGAAGATGCTACTGGGCAAAATGACTTTCTGGCTTCTCCTGATAAAGTATAGGTAGAGTGGTGGAAAAACAATATATCTGTCATAAAGACGCTAAGAACTGAAATACGTCTAACTTGACTTGTCGTTTGATCTATAACGACACATAAAAATGTCTAGATACTAATTATGATGTTTCTTTGTTAAATGGAGCTTCTCAATTCGTAGCATGTCTTTGCCGTAGCTTGACTAAAAACTGATGGACCAATGTCCACATTTATAACAGTGGTCAGAGGTGCACAGCTGTGAAGGTGGTCTTGGTCATGGAATCCGTTGCTGACACTCTCGTTGAGAAAGTAAAGTCGAAAGTGGCAAAATTAACTGTTGGTCCACCTGAGGATGATTGCGATATCACTCCAGTTGTTTCAGAATCATCTGCCAACTTCATTGAGGGACTGGTCATGGATGCTAAACAGAAGGGAGCAACATTTTGCCAAGAGTACAAGAGGGAAGGCAATCTCATCTGGCCATTGTTGTTGGATCATGTCCAACCGGATATGAGAATAGCGTGGGAGGAGCCATTTGGACCAGTTTTGCCAGTAATTAGGATTGGCTCAGTTGAAGAAGGAATTCATCACTGCAATGCCAGCAACTTTGGGCTCCAGGTACAACATATCTTGCCTTCATCTCGTAGTTTTTCTTGACAAGTCATTCTTAAAGTTCATATTTTGTTTGTACAACACAAATTCTATACCTGATTTTTTCATCCATTTCTGTTTTTTATTCCACAAAAACTTCAGTATATTTTCAGAAGCTTTAACACAATCCGAACAAGAAATGATTTCTTTCTTTTCTGAAAAATAACTAGATCTTTGAGTTAAAAGTGAGATTAAGAAAATAACTTGGTCCGATGCTACTTCAATTTTTATTTCAGGGCTGTGTCTTCACCAAAGATATCAATAAGGCAATACTGATCAGCGATGCTATGGAGACTGGAACAGTTCAGATTAACTCTGCTCCTGCTCGTGGTCCAGATCATTTTCCTTTCCAGGTAAATCAGAGCTCCAAATAAAAATAGATGGATAATCAAAATCACAATTCTGTTTTTCAAGTCTATTATTTTGTGTGTCCCTTAGCAATTACGACGTACGTGCATGCTTATCTACAGGGTATTAAGGACAGTGGAATCGGATCGCAAGGCATCACTAACAGCATTAACATGATGACAAAGGTCAAGAGCACTGTAATCAACTTGCCAACTCCATCGTATACTATGGGCTAAAGGGATCAGCCCTGGATTTATCTGCTTATAGCTTTAGACTATGAGTTGTTTTTTTTTGTTGTAAGCAAAAATAAAGTGTTCTTTATGGCACACTTGCGATGATCGTCTTATTTGTAGAGTTGACTTCATCTTGGTATCTATTAAGCTTAAGTCCTTCTTTATATAATCATAGATGTTGCAAGAACTTTCTTGTTTTATTTATAAGATGACACATTTATCCTTCTTACATTTCTGCTGCAACTCGTGTTATTCGTCTCTACCAGACTTACTACAAGAAGTGAGAAAGAAGCAAAACAATGGAGTGTGTTTGCCAAAAATTAGTGAAAATTACTGAAGCTGGAGTGTTTGGTAAAAAAAAATAACTCCATCAAATTATTTGTAAATGACAAATTTGTTATTTTTGTTAAAATAAAAGTGTTTGCCAACACGTTTGTTGAGGGCCAAAATGTCCGAAATAACTCAAAAATATTTATTAAAAAAAAAAAAAAACAGCTACTAGAAGCACCTCTGTATCAACTTGGAGCTTCTAGCTTGTACCCACTTAACTTTAAAGTTTTTTCATAGAATTAGAAAACAAAATTTAATTTTCCATACACTTAAATTTAACTTTTTATTAGCCAAAAGCCCACAATCACTTAAATTTAACACTTACAGACACTCTCTATGTTCCTAGTTTTCAATTTTTCATTCAATGTTCTGAAAATGTTATCCAAACTCAAAAATAGGCTCTGATTGTTTCCCAACTATATTATGGCTCACATGTAATGTCACATAGTTTTGTACTTGGAATATTGGGATGGAAAATGTGACTTGCAAAGACTCGATGGCCCAAGAAATAGACTTACTAAGTTCCCTTTTATATATAATTAGTTCAAGACAGTGCTTGTTTTTGCTATACATATTTTCCAGTTTTGTGATTATATATGGATCCAGCCAGCTTATCAAGTGGTGATTGGTTGAATGTTTTGCATCTCTCTGATAATGTGTTTGGATTCATTTGAAGTGAAATCATGAAATTGAAATAGATGAAAATTTTGATTCATGTTTGAATAAAATTATTTCTAATGTAATATTAAGATTTCAATTCCTCAAAATCGAACCTTGTTTAAACCTATTCCAACTCTCAATGTTGTTGTGCTAGAAAGAGTCAATTTTTCGCTAGTGATATCTTATGTAAGTGGTAACGTTGAGGTCTCGAAATTAAAAATCTTACATTCAAGCTCACTAATATGAATAATTAACAAATACTTTCATTTGTTAATAAATATTATATTGATATAATTGTTCGTATTTTATAGCTTTGAAAAGATTTTTCTTTATTGTAGAATACATCGTATCCTTAATTACTTCGATAGGATTAGGCAAGGCAACGAGACTTAGCTTAACTTAAATAGTAAAATTGAAATCTCAAAAATATGATGTTTGGATATGAATTCTACCCAAAATGTGTGTGTTTGTTTACATTCATAATAGTTGATTATTGATTGTCATTAATTGGTTTTCTTGATTGTTAATTAGTTATCAATAAGTGATATTTATGATTTAATGATGTATTTACTTATTGTTGTGCTAGAAAGAGCCAATTCTTAGCAAATGATGTATTGTGAGGTTTTATTCAAGTGGTAAGATTAATATTTTAGAACTACGAGATTTTGGATCCAAAACTTATATAATAGTTTTATTTTTTAGTATTTGATATATTGATATAATTGTACGTACTTCTTAAGTTTGAAATTTAAATGTAATGAATGATGTATATTTAATTATTTTTTGGAAAAAAAAAAAGAAAGAGCCAATTTTTCTTCACTATAGAATGGATCATTTTTTAATTACTTTGATAGGGTTAGGCAAGCCAATCTGGCCTACCTCAAAACAATATGGATCTGAACCCTACCAAAAGTGTGTGGTCTACTTGATTATTGATCGTCAGTAATTATTTTTATTGATTGTTAATTAATTATTAATGATTGATTTTATAATTCTATGATGTATTTAACCATTTACTCAGAGAGAGAGAGAGAGAGAGAGAGAGAGAGAGGCCTATGGTTTCATCTAGTCAAGTGGCATTTGAAGATGAGCCTATTGGATCCAAATCTAATTTCAACCTGTGCGATCCAGATTGGACCTAAATTTCACAACATTTGTGTATAAATACCATATTCGAATCTGAAATGAAAATTAAATAAAAAGATCCGAATTTGAATAGTCATTGGTTAGGTAATTTGATGCTAGGTTTGAATTTTAGAAAAATGAAATTCCCAAAATATAATCTAGGAACGAATAGTCTATTAATTCGAAAGAAAAAACAAAATATGATTAACGATTTTAAAAATAAGGTTTGTAAAGGCTCATGGTTAAATTTCGTCGAAGTTGGGCTCCATATGGGAGATGATACATCAATGGGCTTTTGAACGTCAGGTATTGAACCAAATTAATGAAGAAGCCCATTGTTGAGATCTGTCCAAGTTTGGACTTCCATCGACCCATGGATCTGGGTAGACTTGGCCCAAAAGCATTATACAACCCAACGTATTATGTCCACACCCTCTCTCCAGCTGCTCTCCCTAAGTAAGCGAATTGCATGTGGAGATCTCTAAGGGCTTCCGATCCTCGTTAAGTCGGACCTCTCTCAGTAGCAACGATAAATAGCTAATTACTTGCAGCTAATGAGTTAATGAGCTGCTCAATCGACCATTCAATTCAAAATTTTAATTTAAGACGTTCATAAGGGTACAAAATTACAACGGTCTCGTTTACATTAAAACAAAAAAATTTGGATATTATTATGAATGAGTCGATGGAACTATTATTAGTCGACCATTTTTGAATTCAGAATTTCAATTTAAGACGTCCATAAGGGTACAAAATTACAACTGTCTCGTTTACGTTAAAACAAAAAATTGAATATTATTATGAATGGGCCGATGGAGCTATTATTAGTCAACCCTAGGTAGATCTAATTCAATTTGATAGTGATTCATGTTACAATAAAAACATAGAGATATTCACTTAGGAATAAGATAAATATTCTCCAAATAATTCACTAGGAGCGACACAGATTTTGTTCGATAAATAATATTCATAAAGAAAAATAAGAAACATTTTTTTTTGGTTAATAAAAATAAAAAAAGGGATCCTCTTATATATGCAACTTGAATTAAGGAACATATTACAAAGTCAGCAAGACCAAAAATATAGCTATGATAATAATGTGGGGTTATAAAAGACACCCTCAAAGTATGGGCTGGCGGTTGCTGTATTTCAATCCTAATTAATAGGATCATATAATAAAAACAACAATTATTTCATCGTTATTTTTTTTTTGAATAAGACATTTATGATTATTTTTATTTTAAAATTATTTCATCATTAAATTATATATTTTTATGTCAAGGGAATTTTAAAATATATTAGTGTTCAAGTTGCCTAAATTATGTATTGATCAAATGGCCTCTACAAAAGCTCTAAAATCTTTTTTCCACAAACTAATAGTTTCATCTATGGTTGGATGTGTTGGAAGTGATATACATTAAAAATTCAAAAAAAATAAAATTGTGCTTTATTTTTTTTTTCTAGAGAAGCAATAATTATATCATTATATCAATAAATATCAATCAATAATTAATTAAATATAGTCATCAATAACTAATTAATTGCAACAAACAATGAAAATGACTATGTGGAAATTGGTTCAAATATCTCTGGCCACATAGCTAATAAAATAACTCACTTTTTTCCAGTGAATAACAAATTATTTATTGACTAATAATTATTAGAAGGAGCATAAAGTACACAAAAACAGTTTAGGGATTGCCTGCTCCAAGGAAATTATATTTGAGAAGCAAATATAACTCTCTGCGAGAAACATCGATCGATTATTCTATTTTGCTGTAAAAATGAATAGCTTGAATTTTTTAAATTAATAATTTATTTGCACAAAAATTTGGTAATCTCTGTGTGGCGTGGCGTCATTGTTATATCTCAAAGTTTAGGGACATGATGGAAATTGTTTTTTTGCGGACATCTCCATCAATTTAAAGAATACTAATTTAACGACAAGGGTGCTGATTTTCACACTTTTGTTCATTATTTTTTGTTGTGTTACATTCAATTTTATTTTATAAAAATGTGCAAAATTTAGAGCTTAGAATAAAATTTACATTTAGAGCTTAGAAATCAGCACTCTTTCAATAAATTATAATATGAATTTTAAATATCCATTTCTGCTCAAGAATGACATATCATTTTAAGTTGTTGAATAATTTCTTCTCCTTCTTTTTATTGGTAAAAGAAATGTTCAATTTTATAAATTTTAGCTGAAGAAACGCATAGAATTTTAAAGATATTGAGTTCAAGTCCAAACGAAGTATAAGTATTAGTTTATTTTTATAATAATTTTTTCTCTATTTTTTTGGAATCTCAATATAATTAATTATAATTAATAACTATTTAAAATTTAAATGTAACGAATGACGTATGATTGACTGTTTTTCTAAAAAAAAATTTATATATATACATAAATATTTTATTAAATTAATTTTTTGTTACTATTTGGTGTCAGGTGTACTACTAGTTCAAGACAATAATACTAATACTTGATAATTAAATTTCACTGACATGACTGCATTCATTCCAAAGATGATTGGCCAATCAACCTTCAATCAAACCTAATACTTAATAGGCATAACTTTTTCTTTAAATAAGCTGTTTAATTTGAATAATCTGCAGAAAAGGGGGTCATCTCCTACTACACCTAATTTCAGTTCTTAGATTCCACTTAATTAAATTAATAACATTTAAATAAGATCAAATCTTTAATTAATTACAATATAATAAGGATAGAAAATTAAATAGGTCCCTTTTGAAGGATCTGTACCTTACAGAATATGCTGCATTTTTTGGGTGTAGATGCCCATACAGTATTTACATGTTATCCTATTGCAATTTTCATATATATAAATTGTCTAATCAATGTTAGTGAGAAAGTCTAAAGAGTTGACTAGGACATGTACTAGTGATTAATAATAGCATAAAGAATATGGTTTTCATTTTTCTAATGATTTGTGTATGGATTTTTCTGAATATAATTATACTCGCTTATTTTGAGTGGATCACTTGATTGTAGATATAAAATAAAATTAATGTGTTTTTCCACTCAAGACCTAATGAATTTCTTTTTATTAAAATAACAAGAAACCAAAATTATGTTAATATGAGTATGATTATCAGTTTGTTTGGAAACACAATTCTTTTATCAGCTTATTTGGTGTTTGGTAGTTAATATTAAATGAACTTTTGAAATAAATTATATCCGTATAAATTCATTCAAGATAAGTGAAAATTAAAGACTTCTTAAAACCCATTTCCTACAATTTCATGAGAAGAATGAATTTTTAGTTTTAAAGTATTTTTTTGAAATGGGTTTTCATCAAATATCTCTTAATTATGTTAAAGAATTTTTCAAAAAAACACTTAATAAAAAGTCTATTTTTTTAAATATATTTTTATTTTATTCAAAAAGTGCTCTCAAACATGCATTATAATAAGATAAAATACAGCAGTTCTTGCAACTTATTATTTTCTTTTAAATTCTTGAAATAAATCTATTTGAGAACTCAAAAACCCGCCATTTTTGCCCCAATAAGCCTTAGTTTAGATAGTTGTATAATTAGCTTACTTTTATTTGAAAGAAAAGATAGGAAATTTAATACACAAGAGAAATAAATGACACATTTCTTTTTATATATTCAAAATATAACTTTCAATAATATAAAAAAAAAATTACAACACTGCAGATAGGTTGCAACACTATTTGCTAATTAGGTATTTTAAGGATAAAAAATACACTGTGGCAGCTTCCAAGCACACATACAAACTATGTAATCCATCTTGCATCTTTAAGATATTTGGCAAATAGTTTTACCTTTATACTATTAAAATTAGTTTGAAATCTTGGTAAATATTTGCTCTTGTACATAGCAAGGAATATGAACTATGTAATCCATCTTGGATACAATCCCACGTATGAACTTCAAATCATGTCTTATAATATTTTCAACAACCTTTTTTCAGACACAATTTTAAAGCATTAAAATCTCACATCAACATGAAATTCATGGGAATTAATATCTCTTTAATTTGGTGCTTTAACGCAAGGAATCAGCACCAGTTTTATCCCAATAATTGATTGATGATTCAAACTTTTGCCTCTTAACAGATTCATGTTAGGCCATAAGCATATGTTCTTTCACAAATTTGTTGCCTAATCTGTTCGCAGAAATCAGTATTTTGTAAAGACAAGCTCGTCGTAGTGAGATATTATTATGAAAACATAGATTAAACCTTAACATTTCAGGACTTACGAGTGGTCAAAATTCAGTATTTTGTCAGTATCAAAATTAAAATTTCAAAACTATAATGTTCTTGAATTCAAATCCCACCAAAAATATGTGGTGTTAATTTACCTTCTCTCATAGTAGTTAATTAGTTCATTGTTGATTATTTATCATTGTTAGATTGATTGATATCATAATGTAATAATGTATATAATCGTTCCACTTAAAAAAAGAGTTAAGCATTTTGTCAAAACATAATAACTTAAATACAGTATTTATCCACCCATTTAAGCAGATCAAGATTCTACGAACATTGGAACCAAAGTCTAATATTGGGAGAGCCCATTGACACTCTATCCAAACTTAACTCTGAATCTACCAAAACTCATATATTAGGTTTGGGTCGGGTATTACCATATCCATTTACAGGCCGCCTATCACTTCAAATTAATTGTATAAATTCAATATTTTTAGGGAATCTAACGTTATAATAACAAAAAATTGTGAAAACCTAATTTGTCCACGTAGACAAATACTCAACACTCAACATATAATTGTTATTGTAATCAAGAACAAAGACAATTTCAATTCTCCTCCATAGTATGCAAATGATTCTAGGCATTATTTTGGTCATCTTATTTTATGAAATCAATAGGATTTCATTTTATTTATTTTTCCTTACGATTCCATCTCATAGTATAAATCTGGTTTGATACACTGAACATGGCCCTAAAACAGCAAGTTTGACATACGTTGTCCAGATTGTACTAATACTAATACTAATACTAATATTTACTAGGATTGATTTTTATGGGGAAAAATAATGGAAAAGGTACAAACATTATATCAATCTGATAATTCCTTGGTCGGAGTTCATGCAAACAGATTTGGATCCCAAGGAGTAGTTGATACTCCAAGAGAATAGTATAATACATGATATGCTTTCTCATTTCAAGACTTTCACTGTCACTATTATGTGATGCTCCATGTCTCAACTCGTGTCAATACTCAATTTCTATCCTTCATCCTTGTAGCCAGTTCAGTTCACATTTATTCACAATTGATAAAATAGTAAGGAGGGCAATATTGTTAACCCACTCCCCACCCCACCCACCCCACCCATCCCAAAAAATGGTGTGTAAGATGCGTTTAAGTATAAATGTTTATTTTTTAAAATGATTTAAGTTTTTAAACGAGTTAATCATTTTATACTAGGATGTCAATGGGCGGATCCGAACCCACTTCGGGCGAATTTTAATAGTATAAATGAATATGTTAAGTCTTGGTTTTTTTATTTTCAAACTCAATCTAACTTAAACCCGACCCGTTTAATTTTTTATATTTTTTACAATATATATGTTTATATGATGTTATTTTTTAAAAAAAAAAATTAGCGGTATTATTTTTAAAAATATATTTTTAATATATTTAAATTTATAAAATGAGTCTCACGAGTCTAATAGGTTTACCAGTTCTGTCCGAATTTGAGTTTTCAACAAATTTAAAGGACGAAACTTGAATTTTAACAAACTCAAGGAGAACACAATCCATTACCAACCCTAATATCAAATTGTATAATCAGGCCAAGTAAGAGCTCTTAGATTCAAATTAATATCACTATTACCTATTTATGACAAAGAGTTCTACGTGAACGTTAGGTTTTCAAGAAAATCATACAGTTTGAACGAAAGGATATTTTAAATATATTAAATATTAAATGTCTCTTCTCCACATAGAATTGAACTTTTTAGGTGGCCATTCAATAATAAATAAGATTGCTAAGAAAAGAAACCAGTATTGTGTGACAAGAAGTAGCACCGCAAATGCACGGACTCAAGCAAACTACAAATGTCAATCCTTGTCAAAAAATTTAACAAGATCAACTTAATACACTTCTTGTAAATCCTTCATGCATAATAATGTACTGGTTAGTGTACATTTCCATAGATTACAAAATAATTAATCTCATAATTAACATGAATTAACCAATTTAATTTCAACATTCTGATATTATTGGGTTCCAATTGATGAAGGAAGAGATAGAATAATTATGTAGTAAAAAAATATAGTGTAGTATTTTATATTGTTGATACAACCTTTCTCCCAAGTTATTAAAGTCTTGTTGGGCTGCCGGTTGGCACACCTAAAAATATATGTAGATTCTCTATTTTAATTTAATTTTATATTTTGAATTGTATATTATATATATTAAGTGTATAAAATATTATTTTAAATCTATATTTATAATAAAGTATAAATATTTTACGTTTAATAATAATATAAAATATGAAATAAGCACAAAATTAAAATAAAAAATTCAGATTGAAAAACATATATAATGGTAATGCTGGGAGGATGATGGGTATCATTGGGAAGGCAAATTTTAAAATGGGAGCCATAAAGGGACAAGACATAATAGCTAGGGTTTTTGGTGATTCCAAGACAATAAATGTGTAAGAATCAAAAGATTATATGTATATTGACTATGATTTCTTATAGTTTGTTAGTAGTTTAATATTTACAGCATACTAATAATTGAGCTAAAAGAAAGCCCTTATGCAGAAAAAAAAAAAATTCACAATGGACCACTATGTTATAATAAAATGAAGGATACGAAAGATCCATATGTTGTGCTGATAGTATGAACTGAAATAGATAAATTTTGGCAACTTTTATTATCTGTCACTGCAAAACCCACAATTTCATGCAATCTTTTAGATCGTCAAAGACTCAAAGTAAAGAACTGATCATCATATGTACTTCACTGTCCATCCATTTGAGGGATGAAGAATATTATTCACGAATAGTTATCAAAATTGGATGTAATTAAAATGGGTAAATTGCATTTTTAGTCCAACAGGTTAGGGCATCTTGCACGTTTCGTCCTAATGTTTTAATTTAATCCTGTCGGATAGGTTTTAGTTGCAACTCTCATCTCATCCCACTGTAAAAAATTAACGGAAAAACCACTTGTTTTGCACATGATCGTTGAGTGATCAATTTTTGGAGGGAAAAAAATATATGATCTATACATGTATAGTGCTAAAAAAATATATTTTTAGTTCCACAGCTTACTGGGGTCTTTCAAATTTGGTACCGAAAGAAAAAATAAAAATTATTTATCAACACAATCAAGAATTATTTGCCCTTGTGGAAAATCTATTCGACAGAGACTTTCTGGATAACTGAAAATTTCTCTTTTAGTAATATAATTTAAAATAGATGAAGTACTGATGTTAATAATATATATATATATATATAAGTGAGAATAAATAAAAATTGTAGGTATTCATTCGGCAAAATCAAATAGAATCAATCGAAACTTCAGTAAATCAAAAATTCGACAGTCCAAAATATTATACTAAATATTGAATACAATTAATCGATTTGAATCTTTTTTGATTGTTTGGTTCAAAATTTGGTTAATCGGATCTTTTATGAAAAATAAAATAATAAAAAATTTAATAACAAAATTAAGATTGTATTTCTTATTTCTTATTTTATTAGTTTTGGTGAGTTTGAAAAAAATTAAAAATAGTATAAAACTAATTAATAATTTATAAAATATTAAATGAAAATATTTATAAACTATGTAAAATTATAATCCGCTATGGTTTGATAAACCAAAATAAAAATTAAAACCGAATCAAATACCAATTTTTTTAAACAATAAAAATAATAGAATATCAAATTGAATTTTTTTATATGTATCAAATTTTTTGTTTGTTTTGATTCGGTAAACTGAACTGTAAACACCCTATAAAAGAGTTGCAGTAAATAAGAACAAAAAAAAAAACACATTAGTTATTTAATTATTTAATTTGTTTATTTTATTTTTTGAAAAAACCAATTAACCAAATTATCGAATCTAAATATAGAAAAATAATCAAATCAATTAATTTGATTCGATATTTAGTATAACATTTTAACGTTCCAAATTTTTTATTTACTAATTTCATTTCAATTCAAATTTGATTTTATCGAATGAACATCTCTAATCTTTTTATGTATTCTTTTTAACTCACTTAAATATACATACATATATATATATAACATTACTACTTCATTTGTTTTAAATTATTTTTCTTAAAAATATATTTATTTAGAAAGGTCTCAGTCCAGTAGATTTTTCAAAATGACAAATTATTATTGATTACTACTTCATTTATTTTAAATTATTTTTCTTAAAAATATATTTATTTAGAAAGGTCTCAGTTGAGTAGATTTTCAGAATGATAAATTATTATTGATTGTCTTGATATATATATATATATTTAATATTACTATTTTAAATTATTTTTTTTAAAAATATATTTATTCAGAAAGGTCTCGTGGAGTAGATTTTTCACAATGACAAATTATTATTGATTGTCTTGATAAAAGGCATATTTTTTTTTTTTTTTTGGATATTTGGTAACAAACCTTCAAGATCTCCTTAACTTTGGAATTAAAAAAGGAAATCGATCACTAAATGGCCACGTGCAGAGTACATGGCTTTTTTCATCCAAATTATAATGGTGGGACTAAATTTGCAATGAAAACTGTCTTACCGGACCAAAAGTGAAACACTGGGAAGAAACTTGCAAAGAGGCCCCTAAGCTATGGGACTAAAAATACAATTTGCCATAATTAAAGTTGATCACAAAATATGTTAAATTACTTAAACTGTTTTAATTGTAATATATTAAATTATTTTCGTTGATTCGCTATATAACCTCAGTTTAAAAATTTACGCAAAATTATATTTGTCTTACTGTGGTTTTATGGAGGTTTGGAGTTCATATACATCCAACCACATCACTTATACATTTAAATTATTTAATATTAAAAAATTAAATTTACTTTAATAGTTAACTCTCAACTGTGTTGATTGTAAAATTTTAATTTATTAGTAAACTATTTATTAAATAGGTTTAATTTTGTTAAGTTTAATATCTGGTTTGTAGATTTTTTAATATTTTTCTTTACAGGGTATTTCTTTTAGTAGATATGCTTTTTATGTTGAATTCTGATCCAATGTTTTTTATTGAGTTAGAGAAAGCTTATAATTATAATTAAACAATTTGAATACTTTGTTATAATGTTGAAGTATCAAATAAGTTCTATAATTCAATTTGGCCTAAGTTAATATTTCGGGTCATGGCATTAATTTAATAATTTCAAAGTTTAGGTTTTTAAGGATTGAGCACTACCTTTTGACCTCAATGATAATATATATGAATTCTTGTAGAATGATCATATTATATAGTATGCCACAATTATATTATCTCACCCAAATATGAAAAGAAAAGGCAACAATAATGTTCCCTTTTTGTTTTATGAAGTAATACACATTTAACAAAAATTTTATGCACTAAACCAACTTAAAAATTGCAAAATCTCCCCAAAATGCATTTTTTGCTTTTGATTTACAAGACGACAATTTGAAGTTTTTGTTTGCCAAAACCATATATTGGCAATTTATTTTAAAATTAATTAAAAAAATTAAAATCGTACTGTGATGACTTCTAATGAACTCATTACGAGTATATTTTATTAAAATTTTGCTTTTGTTTGCACTATTATTGATGTGAGAAACCAAAATCTACGAGGATATGAGTTGGGGAAGGAGAAAAAATGTACTTAGCAGAACTTCATTTTTGAAGATAATGTGATTTTTGTTGTTTTTACCAATCTTAATTATAACTATTCATGATGCTTTCTCACTGTATATACATTGGAAATTATTGAATTAGGTGGCAGATATAGTTTTTTTTTTTTTCTTTGAAAATGATTTTTTTTTACTTAGCAAGTGCAAATTTTTGGCCTAACATTCACCATAGATTCACCATGCGACTTAAAATAAATAGTAAAAATTATAAGACAGAGAATTAAATGTGGAAAAGCCTTCATGAAAGAGACTAAAATCGAATCTAGGCTAAACTAAGGGGGTAAAATTGCAATTTTGCGAAAATAGCATATAAGGTCACCAAATTGATATTTCCTTAACGGTGTCGATAGCGGAATTTGAGATTTTATATTGTAATTGATATTTTATTTTTTATTATAATATAATTAATATAAATTAAATATATATTAATAATTTTATTCAATATGTTCAATATGAATTTATAATATTTTAAAATAAAATAAAATAAAATAAAGTTTTTCAATTGCCATAATACGATTTATGAGTTATTACACTCAATAATATTTAATAATTTATACAAAATATATATCTCACCACATATTTTATATATATTTATATATATATATATAAATATATAATAAAATATATACCTCGTATATATATACTCGAGTGTAATTATCCAATTCCAGTTTTAAGCTTCCCCCAATTATAGAGCCCCACGTTTTTAATCCTTGACAGTATATAACACACTATACATATATATACATAATGTATGTATATATATATACGTGTTTCAGTTTCTATATATTTGTGGAGAGACCTCATTTTTCCATAAACATTCCAAATATCCCAAACCCCAAGTATGATTCTGCTGTTTTCATGTCTCTCTTTCTCTGACTTGTATTCCTTTCAAACCACACCTTCTCCAATCACTCACTGATACTTCATTTTTTCTTCAATTTCTGATAATTTTTAGCTTCTGATTACAGAGATTATCATCTACACATGCAGCCTGTCAACAGAGAATTTGGCGCCATGAACAACATCAACCCACTGCTAAACCAACACCAAATCTCATCCCTCCAAGAAATCCACCATCATGGCCAAGTACCCCAGATGTTGGCGTCTTCCCAGTTCGATCCGCCCACGTCCCACGACGATTTTCTCGAACAAATGCTCTCCTCCGTGCCTTCCTCCGCCGCTTCCTTCCCCTGGGCCGACGACCATGCGCCGCCGCTGTTGGAGGAGCAGTCTGCGGCCGTGTTGGCCTCTAAGCTGAGGCAGCACCAGATCAGCAACGGCGCCGCTAAGGCCTTGATGCTTCAGCAGCAGTTATTACTCTCCAGGAGCCTCGCCGGTGCTAATGGCCTCCGCTCCCCCACCGGAGCTGATGGCACCCTTCTTCCCATGACTCACGGTGATCACAGTGACGTCGTTGACGGTAACTCCTTCAAGTCTGCTATCCCGGTCAGTTTTCTTTTCATTTATGGAGCTTTTTTTTATAGATATAAAATTTACTGTGTATTAAATTACTGGGAAATAGATACAGGCAAATGATGCATCGGTTAAAGCTCTATTCAATGGCTTCGCCGGATCCCTCGGTCAAACTTCAAATCAACCTCAGCATTTCCACCATCCTCAGGTTTTTTTGTCATATTTATTTGCAATCGCTGCATTTTTACAAATTTTCTTTTCAACAGTTTCTTGGTCGCAAATCTCATTAAGTATTGAATTATAGTCCTGTATTAATATTGATGATATAATGGTTCCTACGTTTTGATGGAGTAATTTAACATGGAGGGTCATTGCAGACCCAGAATTTTGGTGCCGCCGGGGCAGCGGCAGCGCCGGCGATGAACCAACCTGCTGCGAGCGGTTCAAGCGGCGGAGGAGCGGCGGGACAGCCTCGGCAGAGGGTGAGGGCCAGGAGAGGACAGGCCACTGACCCCCACAGCATCGCTGAAAGAGTAAGTATATTTATGGAGTCGTACTATACAGTACAAAAATCAGTTTCCGATTTTTCAGTTTTTTGAAATTAATTTCAGTGTAACTTTTGTCATTTTTCTGATTTGTTTCTTTGTGATTGTTTTGAGAATATGTCGTTTTGATTTTTTTCTTTTGTTTTGGTCGAAAATAAAATGTGGGCAGTTACGGAGAGAGAGGATTGCGGAGAGAATGAAGGCACTGCAGGAGCTTGTACCCAATGCCAATAAGGTCATTTCAGTTTATCATCAATATTAATTACTTATGCTAATTGAGATTAACTGCCCTAAGTTAACTTAACCATCTCATTATTGTAATGAAAAGTGTTAATTTTGTGTCACTACATCTCATAACTGGTTTCATTTTTAATTTTCAATCTCATTTTTATGTTTCATCAACATTTTTCGGGTTAAAAATAATTTTAGTAGATTTCGTATAAAGATGAAAATGTTTGGATTAGTTATGCTTTCACATTAACTATACAAATATGAAAATGAAAATATGTTTATTTCATGGTCTTTTCTGAAATGTTAGTAGGCCCCAAAAGTGTTCGGATAGGTGTATTTTCAATTTTTAATTTTGACAAAAAAAATTTAAAAATTAAAAATTAATGATACTTTGATAAAAATGAGTGAAATAAATGTAGTATTTCTGAATTTTAAAATAATAAAAATTGAGAATAAGCTTCGTGTAAATGAAACCAAACTAGCTCTTTGTTTCTAAGTATTGTAAAAACCCTCATTTAATTTGACATATACACCAAAATATAGTCAATAAATTATTTCTTTTTAGACTAAAGGAAAGTGATAAATTCAAAGATGGGGTGATCTATACAAGTTCACCAACTTCGGGTAAACTCTTTCTTGAGCACTTTATTAATCAATTGGCAATGAAACTTCCTGCTGAGCTCTTTAATGAATTGGGAATAAGGGCTTCTTGATTTTATTATTTGTAAAATTTGCATTGTTTGCTAATCAAATTGCACTCTCACGTGCTGTTAGGGAAGCATTAGTATAGAAATCAAAGGATATCACATGTGGGGATGTGCCCATTTGGTGATTAAGAATGTATTAGGTGATGGGAGCATAGCTGGAAAGGAGATAATAGAGAGGAATCATAATCAGCTGATAATAAGTCATAAAGAGTTGATAAATTAGTGTTAACTAAATTATTAGTTATAACTAAGTGATTAACAATTTAATACTGCTTGGGGGAATGGAAAGGTTTAGAGCTTGTAAATTATATGGAGATGAGATGTGATTAATATTTTGTTATTGAAATGACAGACAGACAAAGCCTCAATGCTGGATGAGATCATCGACTATGTTAAATTCCTCCAGCTCCAAGTCAAAGTACTACCCTCTCTCTCTTTCTCTCTCTGTGCATAAAATGGGTTTTATGATATGTTTGGTGAATTTATAAAATATTGGAAATGATTATTTTACTTGACAAATTGTTATGGGCAAGTCAATATTTAATTACTTGGTGGAGATGGGTTGTTGAAGAATTAAAAAAAAGTAGTTTCCATAATTCTATTAGAAGAACCTGTTCTTGAAAATTCTTTAATTGTTTTTCTTTCTTTGTGAACAGGTTCTGAGCATGAGCAGATTGGGAGGTGCTGCAGCTGTTGCGCCCCTAGTTGCTGATATGTCCTCTGAGGTAAATGCTGCTCATCACAATGGAATATTAATTAATTCCTTTCTTATGTTATTTCATACACTGGCATTTCAGTGGGACTGTATAGACGCGTATAATCCCACTCGCATATGTTGGATTTTAACAAAGTAAGATAGCATTGCCTGAATATTTTGACATGATTTTTAACTGGAAATCATTAAAGTAGCTTTATTCAGAACTTTTCAGATAATAATACACGTATCGCATTCTAAGGAAGCAGTGCAAGATTGCACTTTGTTGAGATTAATGTGACAGTGGCATTCATCTTTGTCGAACCAGTTCAGTCTTTAGGTAAGGCAAACCCAAAAGCCCTTGTGGCAAGGCAAAAGAAATTAGCCTGGTACTAATATAAAAGAGAGTTGCTTGACTTAAAGCCAGAAGTAGTTAATCTTCTGAAAAACAAATAGTGGAAGGCATCAAAGAATTCTGGAAGAAAACCAAACATGAGCAACCCCACAATTCCTGCGCGTCCCTCTCAAAATTCTACATCATCAGAAAACAACAAAACCATAAAGTATCACGCGTGCCCCTTTTCAGATTCCACCGCCACCCCCCACCCCTCTTCAAAATTCGTTTTCCCCTCAATTAAAAGCCCTTTTGTACGTCTCTTCAGTTTCCTCACTTGGTCAAAATGATGTGGATTGTGGGGCAAACTAAAGCAAGAATTCATGGTTTTTTCAATAAATTATGCTTCGTGTTTCTTTGCCGTGCTCGCAATTTGCAAACTACAGAATTTGTCCGGAGCTAATGAACAGTGGTATTTGAAATTTGAGTTGAAATAAAGAAAAATGGGAGGTGGATTGACATTTAATCACACATTTAAGATGTTATGATAGTCTAAGAAAAATATATTCGAAATTTGTAATATTTGTTGCCTTTACATTAACAACAAAATAGTATTCTTTCTCATTTTTTTTTAAATTTTAAAATAATGATGTAATATAATTAACCCTCCAATCATTACTTATTGAGGATAATAGTATTAATAATTGTAAAATTTTCTTTTTTACAAATTTTACGTATTTAATTGAATTAGAAAACTTTTATTATTGGATGGAGCTTTTAGTTAGTAACGTGGTAAGTATAGCAATGAATTATTACAATGGAGCTTTTATTTTATTCCAAATTCCATTACTTCCTGACAATTTGGAAATTGAGATTCAAGAATTTTAGCAAATATAACGGTGGGAAAGTGGTTAACGCGCAGGGAAGGAGCGGTAACGGAACGCAGACGGCGTCATCATCAAACAACAACGACGGGATGACGGTGACGGAGCACCAGGTGGCGAAGCTGATGGAAGAGGACATGGGCTCCGCCATGCAGTATCTTCAAGGCAAGGGCCTCTGCCTCATGCCCATTTCCCTCGCCACCGCCATCTCCACCGCGACCTCCCACTCCAGGAACCCCCTTGCCCCCGCCAACAACCTCAACATCAACGGGACAACCAACAACAACCCACTAATCAACGGCGAGGCTCGAGGCCCCACTTCCCCAGCATGTCGGTTTTGACCGTCCAGTCCGCCACGATTGGCGGTAACGGCGGCGGAGAACCCTCCCTTAAAGACGGCCCATCCGTTTCCAAGCCTTGAATGAAACTTAACGGCGTTGCATGTCTCTTGGGCCCCCCTTCTTTTTATGGGGAAAGTAAAGTGGAAAAAAAAAGTGTAAAAAAAAAAAGAAAAAAAAGAAAAGTGGGGTTTCTGATTTCTCTGACCTCTTTTTTAAGCTGTCAACGGCCGTCAAGTCTACCAAAATAAGGGTCTTGTTTTTTAGTAGCAAGTGTTTTGTAATGTGTAAGAGTGTACGACACGGCGCCGTATTTGGGTAGACTTGGGCTTCTTAAGTGCGCTTAACTTTGAGCTAACACACAACCAGTGCAAATCCCAATTGGTTGGTGCTTTGTTCTTTTCTTGACTTGTGTTGTTTGAAAAACTATTTATAAATATATATTTGGGCCCAACATTTTTATACAAATTATTAAAGTTCCTATACAAAAAAGAGTTAGTGGGTTGGTTACAGGATTGTTAAGTTCTATTTCTTTATCTTGTAAACCCTAAACACAAGTAGTAGACTCATTATATTTAATTAATTGATCAGATCGTGATGTATTGATGTAATTGATTGCTTTAATAAATTGTTTTTTTTTTTTTAAATAATTAAAGAGCCCTTTAAAGGGATTGCTTTGGTCTATTTGGTTTGGCGTAAGAACCATGTCTATCTCTTTCTTTTCCTCTTAGATATATATTATTGTAACTTTTGAAGATATGGTTATTTTGTTACTTATCATATACATACATGAAATTACTTAAATAAAGAATGAGTCATCGCATAAATAAACGAAAATATATTTTTGACTGGTAGGGATGGCCTAGATCGGGTTTTGGATGAGTTTGTGATACCCAATTTGTCAAAATTTTCTGAACCATATAGATCCACTCCGAATATGAGATCCAAACCCGTTAAACTCGCTAGACATGCTTTATAATTTAAATATATAAAAAAATAAAAAATAAAATCACAATAACTTTCTAAATATAAGAAGATAATATTATTAATACATTTTAATTATCTGTAAATTTATAAGTGCATGTTTTATTTTTAAAAAATTAAAAAAATTTAAAACATAATTGTTACTTTCTTATATATTTAAAGCATATGATTTTCATGTATATATAAACAGACATCATATAAATACATATAATTAACAAAAAAATAAGTGCAATACTTTAAACGGGCTGGATTAGAATTGAGTCTGGATTTAAAAATTCAAATTCAATACCCGATTTATACCCATTTGTGTTACCAAAACCCCGTTGCAAATTAGACGTGTTTGGTGTGAATCCAAATTTTACCCTACTTATTTTCATCTCCAAACGCCAGCAGTGAAAATCACTAGTATGCCAATACTCTAATCTCTAGCATTCTCAATAATCAGATAGACACTTAATCATGCTAATCTCAATGTATGTGTAATGTACATGGTGATCACATAGAATGATGATATGTAACACATGGTGTAGTACTCAAGTGATTTGTAAGAAGTTAAATGTAGATATAATGATTTTATATGAGTAGTATTTAAGTGGATGACCTTTAATAAACTGTGCACAAGATGGACCAATGATGGATAGTTATCTGTGACGTGTGTACAGTTGCACACCAATGACCAATCAGCCTTTCCCTATTTCTTTCTATGCAAATTGTGATGATGTTCTTCACTATTCATGAGATAAGGATGATGAAATTAATCTTTTTTTCTTACTTTAGAAAATGATAATGGCTGCTTGTTCACGTAACTCGAAATTATGATCAATTAGATCATATACAAATTAAATTATAAATAACAACGGTTACGTGTTTCGTCATAAACGATGATAAAACTAATGATGCTATAAAGTTTGGATATTTAGTTTTTTTTTTTTTAATATATGCTTTAATTTAGAGTAATTAATTAGGTTTAATTAGTTAATAATATTTTAATGTAGTAATTGATGTAATTAATTTCTTTTTCTCTTAAAAATGATTACAAAATAACATAATAACTTGAAAAATGATGGGCATTTCTCCCAAGGGGCCGTTTGCCTGGGAATATTACCAGCCACACGACTCAGCAGAGGGCATGATGCCCTTCGTGCTGCCTAACTATATGGTCTTCCAAGGTGAGACATAAAATAGGTTTTTGGGCCCTTTAGCCTTTCCTCATGTTCCTTGCCAAAAATTGGAGATCTAGAGGGTCATATGGCTAGGGTAGGGCTGCAAGACCTTCCAGCCTAGTCCCCTTTTTTTCAAGATGAAATCCTAGTGAGGTCATTGATCTTCTTCCTTTTCTTTATGGCTGAGAAAGGCCTTATTGGTTCCGAATAAAAAGGATCATAGGTGTCATGAGGTCGATGGTGAGTTTGGCTTTATGGGATGGTTTTGATTTTGAAGAAACTGTTTGGAGAAATCCAATGGGATTAGAGGAAAAAATCCTATTGGCCATTTTATGATTCGATTTTTGCTGGGCATGTAAAAGCTTTCTCCCACGCAAAATCGAGGTGTCGTCATTCTGTTAAATTTCTCACACTCAATTTCAAATTAATATGCATTCTTATTTTAGGTGAAAAAGTATTATAAATTAAATTCTACCTTGTATTTATCCTTTATAGATGTTCTGGTTTTTATTTTTCATTTGCTCAAAAAAAAAAAAAAAAAAAAAAAAACTGGAAAGCAAAAGAAAAGAAAAGAAAAAAATAATACTACCTTTTAACCCCTGATTAATTTGTGTAATGGGCCAAAAAAAAAACCCCATTGAAACTCTAAGGCTAATCCCCAAACCGTTCCTTCTTTTGAATGAATCAGACGGAACAGGGTAAAACACCTAACTGACCTTCAGCCCAAAACCTAGTTTGGACTCAACCGTTGAAGATTCGATTGTTCTCAACGTATCCAAAAAATAAAATAAATAAATCGAGTGAATATATAGAGTTAAGAGTTGAGTGTTACGATTCAATAATTTTAATTATGTTCTCCATTAATATTTTATTCTATTTCAATAAACAATCTGTTCTAAAATCTAAATAGCTTCAAGTTTTAATTATAATAAGGTTAAATTTGAAAAGAGGCGTAGTATCTATAAAGAGTGTCCATTTTTTTTTTCTTTTGTCCAAATTATAGGCACCTCCCTTAAGATTTGTCAAATTACGATTACATTCCTTGAAAAAAATTATTTTAGTTTTATAACTTCAAATTTTTTAAAACTTCTCTCCGTTTCAATTATTTATTAAAAAAAATTGGATTTGAATTTGAAATCATTAAGTATATAAAGGTTTGTTAGATGGGCTGTTTTTAATTATTACTCGGGCTGTTGATGGGCTTAAATAGTCTTGAAATTCGAAATTCAGTAAAAGTTTAGTAAAATATTTTTAGGAGACTTCAATTAGGTTTTCGATTGTATAAATAAATGAAATATTACACGTTAAGTTGTTTAATAAGTAACTTAATTCTAGTGTATAGACAAAAAGTTCCAACTTTGATTCTTGAATTATAGGGGTATTAAGAGAAATATGCAATAATAAAATTTAGAAGATTTTATTATAAATTCTAAAAAGTGTTACAATCTTTATATTGTGACTACATTACAAAGAACAAGAGAATATCAAGTCATAGTAAATATATTAGTATGAAATATAGGGAGTATGGTCTAGAAAGAGAAGGAGGTGCTCGATATCTTGATGTGAGTTAAATATTAGTTGGTCGAGTAATAAAATTTTCATCATATAAAAAAATGCAAAAGCCAAGAGAAAAATGGGAGTATTACCATTCAAACAATATTTTGGTTGAAACCAACTCCATATTAAGATACATATACAATCATTTGTCACATTATGTATAAGAATTAAAAAGTGAATTCAATACTAGGTATTAGTAAAAATGGAAACATGAATATATTTTAAATACATAACTTAGAAATATTGGGTTGTCTGTATCTAATTATACACTTTATTAACACGACAAGAGTAGGTTGGATTTTAAATCCATAGACTTATAATTTCAATAGAATATGTTGTGGATATTATTTGATGAGTCTACCCATGCAAGAAGACAAGTTAAAGGGCACTTTTTATTGATTACCTTTAGTAAGATTTTACGAGTATTATTGAAAATCAGAATTAAACACAAAGTCCATTTAAATTTTCTGGCGAATATAAACGAGCATAAACTCATATAAAGTGATATATGTTTCCTTTCATTTTCATATTCAATTGTAAGTTAAAATTTCGTCCACTTCATGACTATTCATTAAATGATAACTAAGTTGATATTTATTTTGATATTATATGCAAATATCAGGAGGATTATATATATATATATATATATATATATATATATTATGATGTCCAGAATGAGTGTTTTGCTTTATAATGAGTCTTCACAATCTTGCATTTGTCCCTTGTTGGTTGGTTGATCACTAGAGTCTTTGATGAACTTTTCTTTTACTTGGTGAATTTAACAAAATTCTATGGACTTTCTAATTATAGTTGAGGAAAATTAAGAAAAGCATCATAATTTAAAAGTTGTAGGAAAATAGACACAAAATAACCTATGATTGAGTTGGAAAGGCCTGAGAATTGATGTGTATAAATACATTGTCCTAAAAAATAATTTTGCATCTCAAAAGTGATGACTCGTTGCCAAAGAGTTCATAGCAAAATACTCTGAAAATGAATTTCTGAAGAGAATTTTTTCAATTTTTAAAGAGATTTTTTTTAATTTTTACTATTTTAAAATTCTGAAAATGTTTTTTTTATTTATTTTCACTAAAAATACAACTTGTTTCTTTTTCAAAATTTATTTTCAAATTTATTAACAATTTTACATTTTTTTCATTCATTTATCAAATTTATTTTTAAACATACTAATAATTCACATCATTTCATACAGAAAATACCATAATATATATATTTTTATTTTTAAATCTTTATAATAAACATATTTAATTTAAATATATTTTTATTTTTACGCAAAACCTAATAAAAATATTTTTAATTTAAAAAATATTAAAAATATGAAAATAAATTTAAAAATGAAATGAAACGAACCCATGGTCTTCTTATTTGTAGTTTCAAAATGAAAAATGGACAGAGTACGTGTTCCAAGGCAAGGAGGATTCGTGCAAGTCTCATTGTCTATTAAGATTAACTATATAAACTAATGGCAACAAGAAGACAAGAACCTTTACTGACTTTTGGGACTTGGAAAATAATAAATAAGAGAAAGGTTGTGGCTTGGTTTACTTTTGCTCTTAATGGTGTACCCCATATGATCTTAGAAAAAGGAAAATGATTGATGACGACATTGTTTATGCAATGGCTCAAGAATCAAAGTTAATCTGTCAATCAATCAATCAAATTAAGTCATGTGAAAATCCCATTAATGAGGCAATCAAGAGAGAGTTTTTCCTAATGTCCGAGTCCGAGACAAATCTAATTCTCAACAACATGACTAAACTTAGGAGAAACAATAACATCATGAACATAAATTGTGCTCTCTTTGTCCTAAATTAATCATTCTTGTTCTTTTTTTTTTTGAAATTTTATTTTTTTTATTTTAAAATGTAATCTATCTCCTATTTAAAATAATAATGTAACAATGCTAATTTTTAATTATCACTTTTTAAGATCAATAAAGTAAATATATATAAAATTTTTAAGAATTCTACTTTTATCTTTTGTAATTTTTATGTTATTTTACTTTGTTTACAAATTATCACCTAATTTTTTATATAAAATTGAGACTATTTGAACTACGGTAACTGTTGGATTTTTTGATTAAATCCTTGTGAATATGATATTCAACTAACTGTTTTATTAAAATTTGATATCGTGCACTTGCAGTTTACAAAATATTTTACGAACAGTCTACAAACATTTTTCTCAGGTACATGAACAACAAACTCTTTGGGTTGTTTCATTTTTTTTTCTAATTAATAATTAAGAAAAGCCATTTTCACATACATTTGATATAATAAATACTATGATGGATGTGATTCTTGTCACTGGTGAATATGCATCAAATAAGTCAAGACCTTCTTTTTTTTTTAATATTTTCTCTACCAATTTGGCTTTATGCTTATAAATAGATCCACATGTCTTATATTTTCTTTTTTTCTTTTGAAAATTCATTTACATTCTAGAGGCTTACTATCCAATTGGAGATATACCAACTCTCAGGAATAATTTTTCATAATGAACTCTATTTCACTAATTATAGCCTCTTTCCAGAATAAATTTTTTGGACTTGACAATACTTCACTAATTATCTTGGATTTATTTTCTAACATATAAGTAAGAAAATTCGAGTCAAAAGTTTTAGATATTTTTTTCCTCGCATCTTGGTTCTTCATCACTTTGATGAGTACCACTTGCAAACTCATACGTTCTTTTATAAGAATTACCTTTTTTTCTTTTCTTTTTTTAAGGAAATACATCTTCAAAAAATATAGCATTTCTTGATTCAATGATTATACCTTCATGTACATCGGGAATTGTTGATTTATGTAGAGAAAATCAATATGTATTATTGTTATTAGTATATAAAATGAATATGCAATCAACTATTTTGGACCTAATTTTAACTTATTTTAAATTAGATATTTCTACCTTAGCCAAACACCCACACTTTAAGGTATTTATAGGAAGATTTATGATTTTTTCATAACTCATATAGGGTTTCATCATTATTTTTGTGTTGTACCTTATTAAGAATGTAGTTAATTGAGAATAATGATGTATGCTACATTGATAATCTAGAATTTATCAATGTAGCATACATCACTTCTTTAAGAGTACGGTTCTTGCATTAAGCAATACCCTTTGATGGAGTGAGTAAGGAGCTGTAGTTTGAAAAATAATGTCAAATTCTGAGCGAATTTTTTCAAACAGAGCTTAGTATTATTCACTTGTGTCATTACAAATAATCTTTATTCGTTTGTTAAGTTAATTCTCAAGCTCATTCTTATAACTTTTAAAAGATTCCAAGACCTTATATATGATTTTCAGCAAATTATATAATAGCGTCTTATACAATTATCGATAAAAGTAATAAAATACTTCTTTTCACCTCAAGTTTGCATAAATTTTAAATTATAGATACCACTATAAATTAATTTTAGAGGTGATGCATTCCTTTTAAAAGGACACGATTCTTTAGCTAATTTTGCCTCTAAATAGATCTCACATTTATGATGAGGACCACTTTGAACTGAAGACAATAAATTCAAATATTACTAGTCTATGCAGACATGCCCTAATTTAATATACTAAAATCAGAATACTTCATCATGTAAGTAAAAGATATAGTTTTATTGCTTTCAATGTTACGAAATACATACATTAAATTCATCTTAAAAGACCCAATAACCTAAGTACCCTTTGTCTATAAATTGTCCATTTTTTGTAAGTACAAATTCACAAGACTCAAATATTAGCCTACATCTATTCTTGATCAACAATCGACTAGATACTACGTATTTTTGTTTTGGATATCTCGAATATGTAGCACGTCAACTAGGGTTAGCTCCTTGCCCAATGTCATCTTCAGCAACACTTTGTCAAATCACACAATGTTGGAAATTGATGAATTGCCCATTTATAGTTTTTATCCATTGATCAAAAAGCAAGATGAGAACATCTCTTATCTAAGCAAATGTGGTGTGTTGTGCCTGTGTCAACCCGTCATTCTCACTAATTATCTAACAAATTGGCTGCAAACATAGTTATCGAGAGCATGAGGTCCGACATGCAACTAGTATAATCATATCATTGGTCACATACACTTTGTCCTGGTTGTTTTTCTTTAGAAGTTGGCATTCTTTTGCCTTATAGTTCGTCTTGCCACAATTGTGCTAGTTCTCCTGTTTTTAACAGTTGCCATGGTGTTTTCTTTTCTTACTAGTATTTGACTTTAGCTTCACCAAATTTTATTTAGCCTCCATGGATACTTACCAGATTTACTTTCATACTTTCGATTATCTCTTCAATTCTTAGTTTGAAAATTAATTGTTCAAGTCCTATTTTTTTGCTTATGCTTTAGGTAATTGTTGAAATCCTTCCATAAAGATAGCAACTTTTCGATCATATAGCTACAACCTGAAAGAATTCTCTACATGTATATCGTATAGAAAGATTGAACCTCCTGGACTTGGTGCAGCACCATCTTGGGATCTATAGTTTTTAAGTCTAAACTTTCCAAATATAAATTTTTTCAAGCCTACATCTTTTGTTCTGTATTTCTTTCTGAATAATTCCCACAGTGGATTTGCATAATTGGCTGAACTATATATAATATATCATGTGTTGTCTAGTCCACTGAGAATATAGTTTTTACATAGAAGGTCACTCTAACTCCATGTATCGAATACTGCAATCTTTTAGGATCTTTTTTTTTCCGTCACAATTGGGGCATCATCACTTAAAATTTTTGCTAGGTGCAAGGTGGTGAGATAGAACATCTTATGTTGCCATCTCTTGAAGTCTATCTTGGTAAATTTCTTTAATTTCTACCATAAGGAATGACTGCTGATGCCATTTAAAATTACAGTGATGATTTCATCTTACAATTGTTAGAAAAAAGTATGTGTATTTTAAATGGTTGGAAAATTGAGCAGAGTAATATAAGGAATTAAGGTCGATGCAAGAATTGGGCTTTTTTAAAGATGAAATTGCTCCTCATTGATGCTAACAAAATTTCAACAATCAGATATAACAAACTACTCTTGAGATAGTAGCACCATAAATCTCAAACTCAACGAACCAACAAATTATGTTCTCTCTTAGAACACTGAGTGTAAAAAGGTAAGTATAAGGATGAATAAATGAATTCAACATTTGGAGGGGGCCAACTTATAATTACTAAAAGATTTGGCCAACATACATAACTGTTGGAAATATGGCGCTGATTAGAGAGACGTCTGTCCATTTGGCTCTTACTGAAAAGAAATGTTTCTCCTTTCATGGACAACGTTTGTTCTTTCGTCTACTCTGCAACTGACTGTACCATCACATCCATTCATACAGTCAGTAGCTAACTGGTGACATGTGTCTTACTCTAAGCAATACTACTTATGACGTGTTCTCATAATTCCAAAAACTATTAGTACCCCTTGGGACTTAAACCCAAGTATCGAATTTGAACTATATAAATTAATCTCAAGCTTTTTCAATTTCAAATGTGGGATGAATGACTTTTTATCTTGATACCATTTTTCAATTTCACTCTTTTAAAAGTCTTATTTTTAATTTTAATTTTTCATTCACCTAAAAATAATTTTTAAAAATGAAATATATCAAACTCATCTACCACAATGCATATTACATTAAGTCAAACAATTCTCATTTTTATTAAATATGATCCACTCAAATAATTAGTCAAATTCAAAATCTAAAACCAATTTCCACAAATTAAAAAAAAGTTATATATTTGACAATTAATGTTGAATAAACTTTTATAATAAGTCACTTCTCCAAAAGCCATTTTGGAGAAGTGAAAATTTTTGAATTTTTTGGAGAAGTGAAAATTTTTGAATTTTGAATTTATTTTCTTACACTTCTATTTTCTACCAAATACTTAAAAATACTCATAAGTGCTTTTTAAAAAAAATCATTTTACAAATTGACTTTCATTGTAAAAGTACTCCTAAACATCCACTAAATGTCCATCACTTGTCATAGCCATGGAAACAAGCCTGGAGTAACTCTGTTAGTTTTAGTAATAATTTAAGATTGTATTTGAATGTAAGGATTTGAATTTGTAGAGATCATTTGGGGAAATGATTTTAAATAACTTCATATAATATGAATTTGAAATCCACCACAATAACTTAAAAAATAATTCAAAATAGGAGTTCAAGTATTTAAAATTTATTATATCATAAAATTATTCAAATAAATTCAATAAATTTATTATTATGAATTTAAAATTCTTAATTTCGTATACATCAATTCAAATGGAGTATGAAGGAACCATCAGATGAGAAATTATGACCTTGGGCAACCATTCTTTGGAAAGTTGAGACACTTAGAAAAAAAGTTGAGACAATTAGAAACTATACCACATTTATGGTAAGACAACATCCATGAATATTCCCTCTTCTGTCCTTAGTTGCTCAATTCTATTATTTGGCGTAAATCCTGCGTTGACATAAAGTCAATTTTAAAAGGCCTCGATGTTTTAGATTTTAGAGAATCACAATCATTCAAAAGAATTACACCATTCAACACCCCACCTAAAGTAATCACTCACGAAGATATGTTAGAATCCGGAAGTCAAGACATACTAAGAATCCAAAAGTCAACTGTCTCACAATCTAAGCATACCTACTACCAGATATGTTAGAATCCAGAGGGAAGACATGCTCAAAATCCAAAAGTCACTTATATTTCAACCTAGGTTCAAATGGGTTGGGCCCACATAAATGGGTCATTCTACAGTCAGTCCACTGTTTACTCACGACTTTCTAATTTCCCATCTACTGGTAGCATTTATTTACCTACCAAAAATTTTATCATTTTTTTCATATAATGATTTCATCTCCTTATGATTTTGTAATTATTTTAATTAGTCTAAGTAGTAGAACAAAATACTCCAAGTAAAAGAAAATTAAAAAAATATTATTATATTTTTGCTTAGTTTCGTAATCATGGCGAGGAAATTCCATTTCGTAATCATAAACACATAAAGTCATATTGCATCCAATATAATTCTAATCAACATTGTAAGATTTCATCTTTTGTATTATATACGAAGATAACTACGTACTATTATGGTACATTTATAACAGTTACAGATGAGTATACATTTGAGTAACACAAATTTATTTAAAAATGAATATAGATGGTTGCAACTATTATAACCCATAAAGAATTCTATAGACCAATTTTTTTAATTATGGTTTGAAAGTTTTTCCTTTCCTAATGAGTAAAATACACATAAAATAGGTTAATTCGAATTAGTTGAATATGTGTTATAATTTTCAAGAGAGCACAGAGGTAATAGTGATACATATAACTATTACTGCAAAAACATATATAAAACTCAAGTGAATATACGTAATCCAAACATTTGCAAGTAATAAAGTTATTTAAAGCTTCACATTTAAGCTTATTATCATATTCAATTTTGGGTATTTTTCAATGCTCTCATCTTATTTTTCCATTTAGAATTGTTTTTAGAATGAATTATTTGAATTTTAGAATAAATAAAATCAATTATCATGTACAAAATTGTAATGACATCAAAAGATTACAAGAAAAAGTGAGCAAATTTTTTGAAGGATATTGGCCTAATGAGTAAGGTCTTCAAAATATTTATTTTCTTCCTATGAACTTCAATGTGTATGCGATTTTATTTTTTATTTTTCAAATGTAAAATGCTACCATAAAAATAATTTTATATAATAAAATGCTCAAAAGAATGTAACTTTAGGAGTGAAGTGATACAAAACTTGCCAGAAAATTAATCATGGAAAAAAGCTCCGATGAAAGCAATTGTATGCATAAAATGTTAAATAACTTGACGAAAAATTGAAACATGGATCAAACTGCTCTGATGAAAGTAACTGTGGGCAAAGTGCTTTTTCTAGAGTTTTTAGGGTGTTTTCTATTAAAGTGCGATTTTTGGATTATGCGAAGTATATTTTATTCTAAAATTTTATTAGTATTTTAATTAAAAAGTACTCAAAAAATAATAATCAAAGATTTAAATCTAAAAGAAAGTAGACATTAAAAGTCAATATAGCTCATAGGAAATTGATATAAATAAGCTTTCCTTTCATGATTAAGGATGATCAGCCAATACAGTCACGCCGTGAATTCATCCACAATCATACTAGTACCACTACAAAAAGAAAAGTACTAGTTTAGTTCAATTTTTTTTTTTTAAAAAAAAAGAAAAAGGTGGAATTTTTTTCTTATGGACCCGAATTGTTAAAGAGTAAGCCCGAAAGTTTATGGACTTTTCGGAGTGTTTATATAATTCTATTTTGAAAAAGTGTGAACTTTTAAAAAAATTAAAAATTAAAAAATAGTTAAGAAGTAAAAGATGGGAAATATTTGCACACTGTTGTCGGAAAGTAGAATTAAACTAAAAAGAGTGTTTGCAAATAAATTACAATAGTAGATGCAAACTTGCTTTTTTTTATGTAAAAATCTAATTTGAATTTTAAATAGTATCTTGTGGAGTTTGATCAAATAAACTATATTAAATTATTGTTATGTTTTATATACATAAGAAATAATAACAATATATAAATATAATATCTACATGTATATGTATATTTAAATATAGAATACTATACAAATATATAGATTGTTAGATATATAATATGTATTTGAGTATATCTATTGGTATATGTTTATGATAGTTTTGCATATATATATATATATATATATATAATATATATATATATATATAATACTACATTTATTGTTGAACTGTATAATTATTTACTTTATGTATTATATATATACAATAATAATAATTTTGATAAGCATAACAAATATTTTAATAAGCATATAGATTGTGTACGTATCAACAAGTATATTATTTAATGCATATATATTTTTCTCAATATACATATATTTTATGTATATATATATATAACGAAAAATATTATGATTTAACTAATGGAAGAACTTGAGTTTTTCAAAAAATAACAAGGATAGAAGTATCCAAAAAAAATTCAAATATTAATTATGATTTACCGTACTCTTATTATATTACTTTACCCCCTATCTATACTCTTAAAAAATGACATAATTGTCTTTATTATTATTTTTAGTAAAATTACTTTAAAAATATTTTAAAATTAATAAACGTGTATTTGTATTCTAATAATTTTTTTCAACTTAATTAATTAACCTTAACATTAAATTGATTTGAAACTTTGTTGTACTTAAAAAAAAATTAGTGACTATTTATTTAATTTAATATAGTTCCTATTAAATTACTATATAGTAAAATATTTTTTATTACCTAATATATTTATATTTATAAATTTATCTTTCATCACAAATCTAAAAAATATATAATATATTTTTAAAAAATATTTTATTAAACACATGAAATATAAGTAGTAATTTTCCAATTATTAAAAAAAATCATAATTTAATAAACACTATATTAAGTTATAAATAGTCAATTTTGTGATTATTTTTTGTTAAACACCATAATGAATATTTTTATAATTAATGTAATTTTTATAAATCACAATAATAGGATTTTTTATAATTTATTTAATAATAATAAACTATATACTAAAATGACTATGTTTAAAAAATAGTTTCTATCAAATTATGGTAATTCCATTAGCGATGATAAATTTATTACTAATTTTTGATGTGTTTACTAGAATATTATTTAAAATATATTATACATTTTTTAGATTTATGATGAATAAGAAACTTATATGTAAAATATATTAACTAACCAAATATGCTACTATATGGTAGTTTATAAAAAATGTGTTAAATTAAAAAATACCCATTAAATTTGAAGTACAAATAAGATTTTAAATAAATTTAATATTAATTTTTAATTAATCAATGTAAAAAATTATTAAAATATAACCAAGTATAGTAATTTTAAACATTTTTGAAGTAATTTTACTAAAACTTATATAGAAAGATAATTAAATTATTTTTTAATAGTATAAAGGTTAAATAATCCAACAAGAGTAAAATAGGTAAAGTGATAATAATTAAAATTAAAAAAGAATAAAATAACTCAAATGAGAATATAAAAAGATAAGATCATATAACCAATTACTTTCATATCACTCTTTTAATGAGAGATGAGAGATGACAAACAATTACTGGCTTAATCCCCTTGTCTCCTTCACAGTGTTATCAGGACAAGTTTCCGGCAAAATCAAACTGAAATTTCTGTAAATTGAAAATTAGGATGTCAAGATGTCATAAATTGAATTAGTCGATTCGAATTAATTAATGTTGATTTTTTTGGGGGGTATATATTGTTTTGATAATTCGATTGATCAATTTTTTTAGAAAATAAAAAAAATTAATATTAAAATTATAAATGTTTATTTTTTATCTTTAATTTTGGTAAGTAAAAAATAAATAGTATTATAAAAATAAATAACATATACAAAAATATGTTTTATTTTTTATTCTTTAATATTGATAAGTAAAAAGTAATTAGTATTATAAAAATAAATAACATATATAGAAATATGTAAACAAAAATATATAAATAATAATTCGATATTTAATACAATTCAATACATAACAATCAAAATCAATAACAAAGTTTTAAAATCAAAATTTTCTTATCGATTTGGAAATATATCCTATTTTTTATTGCAATTTGATCAAAATTTGAGCATCCTAATCATAATATATATAAAAATATGTAAACAAAAATATATAAATATATAAATAAATAATTATTCAATATTTAATACGATTCAATACATAAAAATAAAAGTAATACCAAAGTTCTAAACTCAAAATTTTCTACTCGATTTCGGAATATGCCCTATTTTCTGTTGCCATTCGACCAAAATGTGAACATCCTAATCAAATGTGAACAACTGCCCCCGTGAATCTACGGCCAAGAATTGTTTCCATCAGTCACATCTGCCACCTAGTAGCCGTATAAGCCAATCTAACACCTACTGTAGTGCCACGTAGTCCCAAGCAATCCCGACCAACCAATCCACTATTGACAGACAACATCTCTCTTCGTCTCTCTCTCTCTCTCTCTATCTCTCTCATCTTTTCTCCCGTCATCTGGAAAGGGCAAACCCCACCGTGGTGCGAGTCCTTTTGGTTCCCTCGCATATATCAAACTCTTGAATGAATGAGATGAACAAAACATGGTGCGGAAAAAAGTCGTCACATGCCATGATACCCTCTCTCCCAAGGCGTTCTCTCTCTTTCAAGTCGTCAGATATATATTGAACCGACAGTTTGGCAACTGGCAATGGTGCATAATTCTTGAAGAAGAATTGATGAGGAATTTTGAAGTGTTACTAGACCAGACAAGATAGGCAAAAATGCTTTCTTGAGTGTCATAATTCTGCTAGGTATGGGTAAGAGTAGGTTTGATGACTGGTGATCTGTCTTCTCTCTCACACACTGTAAACCATTAAACCCTAATGGGGTTTGTCTAGCTGTTCTGGGGTCTCAGAACGCTCTTTCCAAAAATGGGTTTGTCGTTGGTGGAACAGATCTGACTATTTGTGATGTAGATTGTTCGTTTTGGTTTTAAAAAAAAAAAGGGTGGAACTTTCATCTGTCTGTCAAGAAAATTTTATGGGTTCTGTGCAGTTGGGTTGTGGTGTCTAAACTCTAAAGATCAAGAGTACACAAAAGAGAGAGAGAGAGAATCAGACTGACAGAAGAGAGTGAGCACACGCAGGCAATTGTATAAGAGTATACCTTTGTATATACGTGTGCTCATTTATCTATCTGTCAGCTTCGCTCTCTATCTCTAACCCTTTCTGGCCATTTGGCCTTCTATTATCACTCTACTGACCACGCATCAGACTGTGGGACTTTTTCTCTTTGTGGGAAAAGGCTGAAAAAGTAAAGTTGGATGATAGGCCAGGCTGCAATTCCGAAAAGATCAGCATGAAGAGAGCAAGATGAATACAGATGAGCAATATCAAAGATAGATATCTATCCATTTGGATATGATACACCTTTTGCCAGTTAAGCTCATCCACACTGCCATTGACCATTCCACTGTCTGCAGCGCGCGCGCGCACAGGAACAAGATAAACAGTTTCAAGAGTCTTTCACATCATTATTCTATTTTGTTTTATTTTCTGGAGTGATTTTTGGCCTAAGGATGGGAAATTCGTTTCAGATCATGTAAGAAGTTGAAACTCCAGTTTTTCCTCTGTTCTTGGCATCTCTCTTCATGTGTGATTTTTTATAATATTTTATAATATTTTACGTTATCCGGCAATAAAAAATGGAGTGATAGGGTTATTTATTGGGAAGGAGCTCTGAACTGTGAAGCGTTACTTTTGATGCTGCTGTCGGAGAGGACGGAGTGGGTTTGGGAAGGTACACCTGATTACTGTTCTGATTTAACGGAAAATACTTGTTTTTTGTTAGGCATTCTACTGAATAGAAAATCAGGTAAAGACTCAGCTACCTTACCTTTTTTATGCCATTTTTCTTCTTTATTGCCGCAAAAGAACACAGTAAATTGCCGAAATCTCTTTATTTTCCTGTTAATCATGTTTCTGGTTCTAATTTAAAATCTTGGGTTTATACTTCTACATGGTTTGATTTTTATTTTTTTTATGTGTTTGATTCCTTTTTTTTTTTTTTTTTTTTGATGAAGAGAAGAAAGAATTTTCTAATCACTTTAGTTATATTTTATGTGAAATTTGATTTATTAAACACGTGCAGTTTTGGTTTAATCTCTTTCTTGGATTTGGTAAAGGTAATTTTTTCTATTCTGTTGAGTGCAAGGAATTATCTTATGGGAACCAATACGGTTGTGGATGCAACTCAAATATGGCAAGATTTTCGTTTCCTTCACTGGGCAGATACCCATGGAATCATGCGTCTGTTTATGAAAGGAAAATCTCATTGTAAATTAGGGATCAATTTGCATCTTTCAATAATCTCCTGGTGAAATGTCTTCATTTCCTTTGTGCAAAATTCCCTTCTTCTTTCTCAGTTCTTTCTTCAATTGTGTAAGCACTTGACTGATCAGGTTATTTCTTGGACAGCATTTCCTTCTTGGTTTTGGGGACAATACATAGCTTCCTTTACTGAAACTTGATCCGCCCAGGTACATTTTTTTATATCAAGTCTTCGGATTCGGATTGATATCTTTTTGTTATCCTTTGTTTGTTTTATGGATAGAAGCAGTTCTGATCTTTGGTGTGTTTTCTTTATGAACTCTCTTTGGATGTGTTGTGCTGATACATTAATTGTATGTGTTTTGGGAGATTTGGAACTTAAATTACCTTGTTTTTTTTTTTGTTGGGAAAACTGAAGAAATATTTATTGTATTGGTGTGATGCATCTTTTCTGACGAACTTTAACAAGATCTGCCGCTAGAAGAAAATCTATTAGTCATTGTTGCCAATATGAGCACAGTTTGATGGCTTGCCTGCCTTTTGGTTTTTCTGAAACATGTGGCTTCTCATATGTTTTTTATGACAATTTTCCTATTCTTGCATCTCCAAGTATAAAATTATTGCATCACAAATTAAGTGGGAAAAATGCTACCTATGAACTCAGTTGATGGAGCAATACCTAATCTGAGGTGATTGTTCATTGAGGGCTGAACCCGCAATTTTGAACTCTTTTTTCCCCCACTTCAATCTGTGTTTGGTTTGCTGCTTTTTGCTCAAGACATGTACAATATGGGGTTTGACCTTGTAATGCTCCTTTGATAGTAATTTTCAGGAGATATGATTTGTTTTTCAATTAGGTTGGATTTTGTTTTATGAATTGTATACTAGTGCTGTAGTCTAGGTGCTAGTTTAACTTAGTACTCCTTTTGTCCAAATTTAGGATTAGTACAGTAAGCAAAGTAAGGCTATATTTTATAAATTCTCTGATTTGAACCATGTGACATTACTAACTCAGTTTTAATCACTACTTTTGACAATCACTATGAGCAATAGTGTGCAATCATATGAAACTTTTACTTTTACAATCTCGTCTAGAACTCGTCCGAGTCAAATGGGGGGAAGGAGTATGATATTTCAGTTTTTCATTAAGTAGGATGAGATGACTATGAAGTAGACTATACATTTCAGTCATGAGGCTTTTGATTCTCAACTCATGTTTTTCTACTAGTTTTATGTTCTCTATTTTGTGACAGAATAGTATCTAGTCATGCCTATGCATTATTATTTAGGAGTTGGGAAATTGGTGGAACAAATATGACATTCTTGACGTGTCTTCTTGGGGGACAGTAAAAAGCTACTATTGTTTGGATTGGATATCCTATTCAAGTTTAGATTAATGCATTTTCAAGAACTAGAGAAATATGACATGGGATTAGATGCATATCATATACTAGTTTGAAACTGAAATCATAAAATTATATGATCATGTTATGACTTTATGAATCAAGAAAAATTGAATACCTTTGAGCTTTAGTGAATATTTAAGGACTCTGTCAGTTTTTTCTCTGGAAATTATTGATCAATCTTTTAAGTAAAATTTCTTTTGACTTTTCAATGTATTTTAATGCGAGTATTAGTTCTACAATTATATAGTGCATGATAATCATTCTCTGCATGTTGAAATAAATTACCGAGTTACTCAATCATTTCTATAGATTAAAATGCTTTCCAATAAATGTCGGTGTAGGAGTACATTGTGGCATTTCCTTTAGATAAAACTGATGTGTCTCTATCCGCCCTTTATAAGCTAAAGTTTGTACTGAGATGTTGTTTTGCTTTTACACTCTACTTGCTCAGTTAAGTAATTGAGGAACCTTTTCCAATAGTAATCAAAAAAGCATGTTTATGACTCACATTAGCACGTCGCAAAGTAAGCCTTTATTTCATAAAATAGAATTTTTTTCCTGAAATTACCCTCTCATTAATGAACCAACGATATGACATTACTAACTTTTAATCTTCATCCTTTTTTAGAGCATTAGTATACAACCTTCACTTTTTCAATCTCATGTAAAACTTGGTCCGAGTCAAATGGGGGCCTACAGTATTGTGATGGAAGGAATATGACTTTTTAGTTTTTTGTTAATAGGGTGAGTTGACTATGAAGTAGACACACATTGAGTCGCGAACCTTTTGAGTCCCAACTCATGCTTTTCTACTAATTTTATTTTCTCTATTTTGTGGCAGAATAGTATCTAGTCATGCTTTGCATTAGCCATTCTTAATGTGTCTTCTTGGGGACACTGTAATAACCTATTACATACTATTTAGGGACATGAACAATAAATCGGATATCCTAATCAAGTTCTTTGTACACCGTAGATAGATTTCCATCTTTTATGCACTTAGACAAGATTAGAGAAATACGACGTGAGATTAGATAGTTATCATACACTAACACGAAATTGAAATCATAAAATTATATGATTTTATGGATCATGAAAAATCGACATACTTTGAGCTTGAGTGAATATTTAAGGACTCGTCTGTTTTTTAACTGGAAGTTATTGATTAATCTTTTAAATAATTTCCTTAAATTCTTGAATGTATTTATCAAATGTAAGGTATTAGTTCTACTGTTACACAGTGCATGATAATCATTCTCTTCTATGGATTACAATGCTTCCCAATAAATGTCGGTGTAGGAGTACATTTTGGCAAGCCGTTTACATAAAACTGATGTGTCTCTGTCCGTCCTTTACAAGCTCAAGTTTATAATGAGAGATGTTGTTTTGCTTCTATGGTCTACTTGTTATTTTGTATTTTCCCATTCTCTCTATGCTCAATTAATTAATTCAGGAACCTTTTTGAACTGTAAGCAAAGGATATTCTGGAAAAGCATGTTTATTTGGTCCCTTAAGTGGTTTGCGGGATAATTACAGTCTCATAAGTAATCTTTTTTTTTTTTTTTTTTTGTTGCATAGTGTTTAAGTATATTTCTAATAAGCAGGATAATTTTAGTGCAAAGTGCGACAAAATCCTGCTTCACTTTGGATCCCTTAGCAATCACTATGCTGCTGACAAAGACAAAGAAAACACTTTTCTGTTACAGCCAGTTGTGTTCGGATAATTGTTTTGACTTTGGACAGAATGAAGTGACCGATCACTTGTTCTATCTTTTGCCCATGTTTATCCGAATATGGGTTACTCTCTCCCTTGGCCCTTCTTCCTCACTGCTTTTAGACTAATTAAATGACAACATATTTGTTTGCGTATAGTCTCTGAATAATCTGCGTAAAAACTGTGCCCTTTGTGTTATTTTTGCTTTCGAATTATGAGTTGCCGAATTGAAATCATATTGGTTGTCTTTTAGCTTGAAGTCCTTACTAAGAGGCCACTTTTTATACTTCTTTTCTAGCTGATGTTAACTCGTCCTCTGTTCATTTTGTTTGATGCCTTTGTTATGATCACATGGTGTACCCTCTAGGTTGCACTGTTTATCAGTCGTCGTCACAACCTTACCTTACATGATAAGGTAAGTGCCAACATGTGCAAACTGGAGAGAGTCTTAGACCTGGGGTATCACGTAAATAATCTGAAGATATTTTGATATTTGTCTTCTTGTCAACAATTTCACAGCTCAGGATTCTCATTGAGCCCTTGAAATAAGAAAAAATGTTGATTTGCAAGTTTAATTGGTTCCAGGCTTTTCAAAAATTCAATTTTAACCTCATGTCAACTTCTCTGAAAAAATGGTATGTGCCATGCATGGGGACGTTAATTCACCAATTTTGGCAGGAAATTTTGTGCAATTTCTCTTTTAGAGGAAAAATATACTATTTATCAAACTTATTTTTAATCATTCACATTCAATTGAGAGTGAAAATAGAAGATAGATATTAGCTTCTATTTTGCACGACAAATACGTATTACATAATTTATATAATATATTTTTGTATTATTATAAATTATATTCAATATATTACACTGTTTATACAGTATATGAATATACAATTTAATAATACAACATGTATATATGCATATCTAAACCGATAAATGTTATATATGAAATATTTTATTTGATACACATATACACACATCATGATACATAATTGTACATTTATTTGCCAAATACATAAAGATTTTAAGATTTATAAATTATACAAATGTTGTTTATATTTTAATCTTTATATCATATATGCAATAACATATAAAATAGGGGTACTATTTATATGTATTTTCTATAATTGGAATACAATAATATTTATTTAAATAGTAAACATGTACAAGTAAAATATAAATCTAAAAAAGACAGAGATGCGGGTATAAATATATATAAAATAAGTATGCCCTATGTATATCCATAGAATAAATTATATATTGTATAGACAAACAAATTGTAAGAATTTATCCAATAATATATATATATATATATATATATATATGCATGAAGTTTTGTATTTTATATATGGATATATGAATAATTCAACTGCATACAAAATATTTAACTTACATAATTTAGTCCTCATGAGTTTATACGTTATCTTATTATAATTGGAAAAAAAATGTTATTTGTAGATAAGTTGTATAACATGCATATGCATTTATCTATTTATTTATGGATTTATAGTTAAATATGTATGTGTATTGGTTTTAAATACCAAAACCAAAATAGTGGGCAATTTCCCACCAAAATATTTTTGTTTTTTACATAAAAAGTATCTTACACTCATTTGCAGAAGAAATAAAGTTCAATTGGACAAATAAGGGTACAATTTTCATTTTGTGTTTTATCTTTGATAAAATGGGTTAATATCTTAAGATTTAGAGTAAAAGTGAAGGATGTGCATCTCACGTGCCAAAATTCAATCCAAAACCTTGGATTTTAAATTCACACGTGCGTGGTATTTTTCCGTAAAAAAATTAGCAGTAGTACCAAAGTTGCAATGAGATATTGATAGGCGAGACGAAGATTAGATTTTTGGGAAGTTTGGTACTGAAAAAATAATTTTTCCTTTGAAATCTATTTTTTGAATATTGGCATGATTTTGTCGAAGGATTCTTAGCTTAATTCTACTATATTAGCATGATTTTTTTTTCTTAATTGGATTTTATCGGAGGATCTTTGGCCGAAGGTTACAAAATTTTAAGTCTATGTTTGGTGTTATTTTCTGGGAATATTCATTCTCAGGATATAACACTTGAAGAATGAAAATCCGGAGCTGTTCTAAACTGTAATTTGGATGCTAATATGGAAGTCCAAATCACATTTTCCTTTGATTTACTACCTAAATTTTTTTGGGAGCACTGTTGTAATGAAATGGTTATCCAATAAAAAGGCAGTGCTGGAACATAACCTTAGATGACAGTTTTGTGGCCACTGTTTTCCTTGGATTAACACTATATTCTATTCAACTCTTGCGGCCAATGTGGAAGATTCCATGGCGTCCTCTGCAGTCACTTCAAGATTTTAGTTTCATCCTAAAAAACGTAACCCTCCTAGTATACCACATTTTACTCTGATGCAAATTACATTTCCATTGTTGCAACCATATCTAGCTATCTACATGTTATACAGTATTAGGCCAGCCGAGGAAGCCAAACCTTCGATAATTTTCAGAAATTTTTCGATTTTCTCAAAAATTCATTTGTATCTTCTTTTATCAACAATCCGACTCAAATTTTTGTTCCTTGAATTCATAGTGGTGGAGAAGTCCACTTACATGGAGCATTTCCTTTATCACATGGCATGACTTTCTTCATCGAATCAGTGTAGCTGCCTTGACACCACCTAAGTCCGGTGCCGCACCATGCTGTCTTACGCGCGCACATCCTGCAGTAAAATGCAGCAACAACCATAATGCCATTATGATGTTAGCATGTCCACGCTTGCAATGTGTGCATGAGTCCTCTCTTATTTTTGAGTTAGTCGTGCTTTGTGCTTGAAATATGTGTCGCATATGAAATGGAACTTGTGCATCCTCATTTTAGTTCAGGGAGTCAACTTCATATGATTGATGAAATTTTTTCAGTGTATATATGTATGTAGCCCTAGGTTTAAATGAAATCTAGTCATTGTTTTCTGCTCTTTATTTTGTGCTTTATTGCATGGCCTTGTTGTATGCATGAAACTTATAAAGGAGCAAAAACAGTTAACTGGTTAAGTTTGTAAATTATATATATCTGCTATCCATCCTCTTCGCTTCCTCATCGTTTAGGATATCAGTGGCAAGGGTATCTGGATCTCATTTAGCTTTTTAAAGTTTCTGCATAATCAATCTGGCAAGTGCATAAAGAGTCTTTACATGAAGTGGTTGGTAATATTTCATTTCATCCTGCATCATGTTTCAATTTTGAATTACTTTTTTCGGTTTTGGATTGAAAAAGTTTCTTGGTCAAAGAGCATAAGTTATACTATTGAGAGAAATTTGATATTGAAAAGTTCTGAGACTCAGAAGAATTGCTCATTATTAATTTCCAAAGTCAGGAGATATTTGCATACGCATACAATTGCAAGGTCATAATGTTTCTTTACTTCCATACGGCTGATTCTTTTCACATGGAGGTATTATTTAGTATTTATGTGTTATCACCATCTGGAAGTCTTATTTTCGGTTGGTAGATTTTAATCTGTTATTGTGAATTTTAGCGAACTTTACATTGCTGTAATGTTATCTTATATCGGTTCTTAAGCGGTGTTCTTGCTGTCAGTTGAATTTGGAAATATTTGTTTTATGCAAAGACAATATAGTTTGTTTCAAACTAAACCATATCAGCTTTTATTCTGAATGTTTACTTTTCAGTATTTGTTTTCAGGAATTGCTTTGAAGATGCATGTTTTATTTAGCTTTCATCCATATTCATTTCAGTGATGGATCTGGGAAATCTTGTTTTTCAAATAGCTTTTTGCAGAAGACCCTTTTAAGTGAATCATCTTTTGATTTTTCAATTTAGCAAATCATTGTTCGCTTTATATGTTTGGACTATGACTTTTTTAACTAATGAAAAGAAGTTGTTTGCATATCAAAAATCTCTGTGAAGAATGAACGAAATGCTATTAATTAAGAGTGAATTTCATATTGTTCATCTAGATGTATGATTAGTTATTCGTACTTATGGCTGTCTAGATAAACACTTTCAATCGTTTTCTGGAAGAGAAAATGAATAAGTTGATGGTATAGATTTGGGGGTTTTATATTATGGTTCATTTTCTGGAAGAGAATGAATATCATTTTTCTTTTTAACTTGGCAACTTAGTTGAGGGTGAGTTGATGCTATAGATTTGGGGTTTTATATTATGGTTCATAATTTATCGATGCACCACAAAATACCTGTGTCTGTTGAACATGAGTCGAACAATCAGATATGTCATTTGACATATCATAAATTAAGCGAAAAAAGAAAATTCTGACATTGCCATTAGTGTGTCAAAATGTCTCAGACTCTGTGGGTCTTTTTCATACATTTTAGCAAAGTGTCGGAGTAATGAATAAGAAAATCAAAATTTTGTAAAACTACTTGAAAATTATTGTTATCTCATCTAAATTCACTTTTTTCGCTCTTTACATTTTTTTATTAAATTCAAAACTCTTTTTTTTTTTTTCTCTCCTTGCAATACCATAGTCTACAAATCATGCTAGTAGAACTCCATCACCGTCATCAACGCAAGTATCTTTTTCTTGTATTCATTACGATGTCTTTATAAATCATCGGCATATCTTTAGAACTCCATCATATCCATATCCATGCATCACAAATCATCGGCAAATCAATCTATTTAATTGTGTGTAAGTTACAGCTCATGTATTTTAGGTCTAGTGCTTGGAAAGACCATGATATATAGTAACTTTTGCCTTCTAGGATGTTACTTATTTCATGTATTCGTTCAATTATATGTCCGAGGTCAACTCATCTCTCCAAATAATGATTGACATTAAAACTGCTACAGAAGATAATATGTCTGTAGTGAGGGAATTTATTTTCTATATGCATCCCCAAGGAATGCACTTTTACCTGTGAATAATCAAGTAATCATAAGATCAAATCATTATTGTATAATTGTGTACTTAACTTTAATTCATTTGCTAGTAGGATATGAAACAACAAGAAATTAATATCATTTTGCTGCAGTATGTTTCTGAAAAGTGCCAAAATGCTTTACATAATGCACCAAGCCATCATCTCGACTTCTAGAAACTAAAACATACATTTAGGAGTGGAGTTGATGGATCAAACTAAACAAAGGAGCATTACACCTAGATTTTTTATCTCTTCCTTGAATATTTCTGGAGGTTGTTTCTCGCCATTTTTCTTGTTATTTATATGGTGTTCAGAAGATTATAGTTGTTACTTTTTAATGCAATTGCCTTGACCTTTCAACTTTTTTTTTTCTTTTTTTCTTGGAATATCTTCCATTATTATCTTGTGAGGATATTGGAGACATTAAACTAGTGATTAGATTATTTCAGTTTGAAGAAGAGCATGCCCGAGCAATGTATTTGGTTGAACGAACGAGTGAAAACATTAGGGGAATAGCAGTGCCAGAGGAGTAGTAGGAAGGAATGGAAAAACGAGGGTCACGCAATTACATTAGAGCCCACACTCTCAGTCCTACTTGTAAAGGATGAAGACTATGATTCATAAGTCCTTGATGTCCTCAATTTTGAAGTAGATAGTTAAAGATGTATATATACCTTATGATTCCCCTTCTTCACCCTATGCAATCATGTTGATAACTGAGACTTCTTGATGCTGAGTTCTTGTATATGCCCCATTGATCTTGTTATTTCCTATTCACATTTGTTAATGGGGAAATTATTTTTCAGGGCATTGAAGATGCTGCACTTACAATGCATGCTGCTGCATTCACTGCCTGGTTTCGAATTTATTCCCCTACGTTTGGTTGTCGTTCTTGTGTTTATTATGTGTTCCAGACCTGTATTTTACTTACATCCAACCTGTAGGGATTTTTTCTTATCAAGTGTAACGTTATTAGTTCCCTATATATTAGTTTGTGCATTGACACATTTCTTGTTATCAGATTCATCGTAGAAGAATTAAGCATTATATCAGGTGCCACAACATATCCGTCTGGGGAAGTTTCTGATTCCAACAGTAGCAGTCACCAGGTTCCGGTAAAGCATCCTGTTGTATATTGATGTATTTACTTCTAATAATATTGTCCGACATTGATTGTTATGTTGCATTTTTGCATCCCACATTGAAAGTATCATTTTTAGATAGGCACACATATTTATACATTTATCTCATATTGTTTTTGCATTGAGATTTGGAGCTCTTTTTGGTATGTAAATAAGTCCAAGTTTGAAAAGTTGAATTAAGCATGTTGAGTTTTCTCCTCATTATGGAAGAAGTACCAAAATAGTTTCATAGTTTAAATTTGTATATATATAATATTATAAGAAAGAAAAGGTAATAAATAAATACATAAAAAAAAAAAAGAAAAAAAAGGGAAGGGATTGGTTTCTAGCGGGCAATTTTTTTCAATTGCTTGCTTAAATGTTAAATCAATTTAAATTTTGCACAAACGGATGTCTTTTTACGAAAATACATCCATTTGTACAGTTGCGACCTTGAACCAATATTTGGGAGTTTATAAATATTTTTATTTATTCTGTAGCAAACTTTAAAAAACTTAACATAAAAAATTCCCTTTGAGTTTTTCTCTCTTCGTTTCTTTCTGTAACTTTCTAATTTATAAAACACTTACTATTTTTGTTCCTGAAAAATTCTAAAGAACTTTGAATTTTTTGAGAAATAAACTTTGTATCCTGGAGGTTAAATAGAACCATTGACATCATATGGGGAGAAATTAATATCTTAAAGATATCATCTTTATAGGTATCTTTATATGTGTGCCTACCCTATATGAAATTCTAATTTTGCTTTGTAAAACATTTTCCGTTGCCCACTTTACATACATTCAGTTAACACATCCAACACATGAGATTCTGGGTCTCTGCTTCCAAATTTAAAGGCGTTGTGATTCAACCGAATGGGCATATATAAGACAACCACCAGCGCATTTGACTTGGGACTTTTGAATCAGAGGAATAAGCTGCAATGGCATATGATACAGAAACTTCCCATGGAACAACATCACTGTCCATTAACCAAAATTCCAGAGTCAGTTCAGTACAGCAGTCCTCGGCATGATCAAGGATAAGTGTTCTGATTATCTGAGGGCTCGAGTCCAAGAAGGCCACAATTTGGCAACTTTGCATGGTTCCACGGGTGTGAAGTTGAGGCAATTTTTCAAGAATCACACCTAGCGATGTAAGCAAGCGTAATCGGCTTGTCATTGCCAAAAAGTACCCTTTTGAAGTATTTCCCTTGAATTACTGATGTCGACAAACAGAATGGAGGTAGTGTAGATGATGTGGAGCCTGTAGTTTACGACCGATCAATGAGGTCGTGGAAGTTTCGCTACTGCTACTGAAAAAGTAGCCAAAGTTTAGTATTCACTAGTGGCTGGAATATACTTGTGAAAGAAAAAGGCCCGAGACCGAGAGACATGGTAATTTTCTCTGCCTATGAGTGTAGGGATGGTGAATATCAGAAGTTGTGTATGATAGATTTATCATATCAAAATGGTGACAGTGTGAAAGGTGACAATGATGATGCAGCATTGCAACTTAAGATTGGGCAACCTGGTTTTGATGGTCATCAAATTTAAATAGAGAAACATGGATTTGCTGCCTGATTTTGAACAGCATGAGAATGAAAGTGAGGATGAGAGCGCTTGTGGGGAAGTGAAGGAATGAATGGTGGTACTTTTTCAATTAATGCAAACAAGGAGGTGCAAATTATTTGAGTGTCTTCACAAATTTATAGCTTATTCCTCCTATATTTATGCCTCTAATTTCATTTTTATTTTTTTTAGTGCTTGGTTGCTGCTTAAAATTGTTTTGTAAGGTCTGACTGCCTTTTCAAGATTTATCAATTCTTGTAGAATATGTTTTGATATTAAATGTGTCCTTTTCTTTTTCCATGAAATTCCTGTTTGCTATCAGATTTTCTTGAGATCTCAGTTGCTGTTCAAAATATAGCTGCAATTTCTCCTAATAGGGTTTAAGTTTAGTTCTTTTCTGAGGACCAAAAGTGCAGGGGATTTGGAATATGTTAAAACCAGATATGGTAGGATGAAGTCTTGAGGCAATTTTTTTTTTTTTTTTTCAGTCCCGCAATATCGGTATCATGCTTTAAAAAATTTCCAAATTTAGTTTCATATATTTACCTGATACTTTCTGGTCCTCGATGATAAATATTATTGTGTCATTAGAATTGAGGTTTAAAGGGAAAAAAATATTTAATTTCATGGCGTTAACAATAATTATAAAGATATCACAAAGATTTATTCTTTCTACTTAATTTTAGTGCACATGCTTTATAGGGAAAAGGGAGAGAAATTGAGAAGAAAAAAAATAAAAAAATTAGAAAAATTAAAATTTTGTGTAGCTTCATAATTATTATGAGGTACGTGTCTTGAAATTATTATTATTTTTTTCAATTTAAGAGTTTAAAAAGAGATTGATATACGGGACCAAATTAAATATATTTAAGAATACAAAAGTGAAATGATATTTATATCTATATCTACATTATTACTATATTAAAAGTACCAATAGTTGGGAATGTTTTACACTTTTTAACTTTTTTTGTAATAACTAAATTAATCTTCAATAGGTATTACAATTAAAAAAGTAATAAGGATAGTTAGGTAAACAATTTAATTTTTACAATAATTAATAGTGAGATAGAAGTCAACTTAATTTCAAACTCTAAAGACATTAATATAAATAATCTAATCACATTATTAATTATTAGTAAAGGATTAGAAGGCCACCTAAATTCCAACTCTAAAGGCACGTTTCGACTACATTTTTTGAAAACCTAGAAAGTTTTTTTTTGTTTTTTTGTTTTTTTCCTTTAGAGGGAAATTTTTCGAGTATTGGGGAGCATCAATTTTGTAAAACAAGAAAATTAAATATAAATAATTTTTCTAATAAAAATAGATAAGTTATATAGATTTATATTTATGTAAACGTCAAGCAAAAAAATAATAATATCAATGTAATTCATATTCCTGAAAAACAAAAATAAGGGGCACATTATCCAAATTATTCACTTTAATCAACAGGAAAAAAGAAAAACAAAAAAAAAAGTAAAAAAGAAAGCCACAATATTTTAGTTGTGTTTTATAGTCCTTCACTAAAGCAAAAAGGAAAATTAAGTTAATATCATAAAATTTAATATACCTTATCCTTAAGTTTATATTTATTATTGGACTTAAGAGTCCTCCTATTTAGGATACATGTTTCAATTTTCCATGATATTGTATACAATTTTTAGGATTCAATGTTATAATTTTTAGTGAAAATACTTTTAAGCAATACTAGTAAGTAAGCACATGATTTATATTATTTAATAATTTATTTGGATAAAATTAAAATATTATAATATACTTCATGAATTATAAAATATTAAATAAAATATAATCAATAAAAAATAAAATATTTTATAAACTAATTATTGATCGATATGACATTTTAACAAAGTAAGAGATTTTCTTCCAACTCATACTTTGTAACCAATACTTGTTTTCTAGAGATTGAAAAAATTTGGTAAATTAAAAAAATATAAATATTAAACAAGATAGATAGTTAATATTAAAAAATATTCATTTTACGAACACAAACAAAAAAATATTCATTTTATAATTTAGCTATATTTCTTCTTTATGATGAATACATGTGAAACTAAGTGAAATGATTATGGTCCAACATTAAAAATTAAGTAAAATACATATTTAATATTTAAGGTTCTATAAAATTATATGTCAGTTTTTACATATTATTCAGTGTACATACGACCTATACATAATATTATTAACTACTTTAATTGAGTATGATTATTATAAGTAATCAAATTATTTTTTCTTTAATTATTTGTACGCTACAATTTTCTTCACATTACATGATTGTTAGTTATCAAAACTTCGTGCTACAGTGAATCATGCTTCAATGTTGTTTTTTCCTAATGAAAATAATTTATTAGTTGCTACTAATAATATATAATGTATTATTTAAGAAAAAAATATTTGTACTTATACTCAAAATTTATCTATACACAATATTTTTAGTCTACGTATTCTTTTTACATTTGATGTGTCTTATTTAATCAACTACTGGTTATAGATATTGAAGTTCCTGTAGAGAGAACAATACATAATTGACATTAAAAAGATACTAAATTAAACAAATAGATACCAACATTTTGAATTGTTTGTCCTTTGAGCTTTTTTTTATTGTAATTACAAAGCAAAGTTCCATAACCTTCATTTTCAGCTAGTGAAAGTGACACTCTAGGTATAAAGAAGCTTTCCAATATGTTGTTCAAACACAATCTCTCCAACAATTATGTTATTCTTAAAGTCCTGCATACCATTTTTGTACCATTACTTAATCCATTTTATGGGTTCAGATTCCTCAAAAAAATTATTGGACTTTTTTTTTTCAGCACCAATTTATGGAGAAGGCAAACGATTTGGGATTAAAAGGTATAAAATGTTATCTTCATAATAGTAATTTATGTCATCAATAACTTCATTAAAATTATTAAATGTTCTTGTTTTTTGATATTTGGCTTGTCATGTAATGAGTTGAATGAACATTCTTATTTAAGGTAGGAAAAATAGCCCTAATAAATCATAATATTGAGTTTTCTTTATTGTCATACTCAATAATTATATCTTTTGGAATTTTGTTATTACTTTTAGCATCACTTGATTCATCACATTTTTCAAATCTAAGTAAAAACTCACTGAAATTTGGATCATTTCTTGACTCATGTTCCTTGATAAAATAATTTTTTTTTTTCATTTTAGACAACAAATATGATTTCACCAAACTTGTAAAAATAGTTTGATAGATTGTTGCCTTATGAACAACTGTTAATACTTGTCGAAAATCTTCACAAAATACTATCATTTTTCCACCAAAATTCTCATCATTTTCCATTACATATTTCAATAATTTATCAACATTTTTTATAGTTATCATTTTGTCATTGGTGCCTTATCCCATAAAAATAGTTGTGGTTTACGTAACAGCTCTACAACCCTACTTTGCTTAGATATAGTGCACTGATTTGATTCAATTGCATCTATTGATATTTTTAATCGAGAATGTATTGTTTTACCCTTTGACATTATTGCGAAAGCAACTCCACACACTCCGGTTATAAGTACTATTTGAGTTTTGAATATAAAATGAGCTAACAATGGTATAATTTTTTTTTCATATTCTCCATGACCCATCAATAAAGAAATCCTTTGTCCATTTGTATGCAATCTAATATAATTAGAAAAATTTTATGTTATTCATGATTCAACTTTAGTTATACTTTATAATTTTTTAAAGGTATTTCTTTTGACATTTTATCTTACATCTTTCTAGAAAAATTATTGTCCATATTATTTATATCAATAGGAATATTTGGAAGATCATATGAACTAATATTTTTTTTCCATGTTCTCCAAGAAAAAATCAGACTTTTCAAAAATTCGGTAACTTGTATTCAACTGAGGTTTCTAATTTTCTTTTGAAATCTTTAGATATTGCTCTATATTTTAAATAACTCTCACATCTGTTGAGTACAATATACACCTTATTGACTCCATGGTAAATTTCAGGCAGCTCGATCAAATATTCGACGATAAAAGTGCATGTAGAGCTATCAATATCATCACTCCAACAAGCAAACCTAAAATTTTGTTTGATGGTTGATTGCATCTTATTTTTCAAGATTGACATATTGATTAATATCAATAACTTCAAAATCATGCCGTTAGTGTATATAAATGATGATACTTTTAATTTTTATAATTTTATTTGTTGTAATTTTATTAATTAAAGTATATATAAACTCGAGAAAAAATAAGATGAATGAAAATTAAAATGGAAAAATTAAGTATTTTAAAAGAATATAAATTAAGATATTATAAATTTTTTTTGCAGTTGACAATACAACAAAATATTGAACTATCTTTCAACTCATAATATATAGGTGACACTTGTTCCTTAGAGATTAAAAAAAATTGGCAAATCAAAACTGAAAATTCGGTATGTGCCATTTCGATAAAAAAAATTCAATTTGATATTTAATTTTTTATACAAATTTAATATTCAGTTTGATTTTAATTTTTTATTCCAATTTGTCGAATTGTACCAAATATCGAATTTAATTTTTACAAATTTTATAAATAATTTTTTTTATATAATTTTATATATTAATTAATTTTTTACTTTTTTTTCTGACTTTTAATTTATCAAACTAAAAATAATAATTTTAAAATACAATTAGGTTTTATTAAGAAATGAAAATAAAGAAGACATTGAGCTAAAATTATGTTATATATAGCTTTGTAATACTGTAATAATATATAGACATAATAAAATTTTATCTCTATTAGATTACCTTAAAAAAATTTATTGTTAATTTTATTTTAACCCCTACATATACTTTAAAAAATACTTCAATTTTATCAATTTTATAATTGGTTTAGTAGAATAACATCTAAAAAGATCAAGAATACACATGTAAATGTAGTACAAAATTATTTTCTATTTAATGTAATATATATTTTTTTTAAATATTTATGTTGAAATGTGGTGATACAGCATGAATGTTCATACAACTTATTTTTATCATATTTGATTCTATTGAAAAAATTTAGGCTCTGTTTGATTTTATTTTCATTTATTTTGAGGAGAGTGTTCTTGAATAATGTGTTCTGATAAGTAAGTTTGTATAACATGTATAGAAGAAAAAATATGTATGTTTTGTTGGGATAAATGATATGATGTATTTTGGAAGATGTTATATCAATGATAGATATATTGTCAATATTATTTTATTATAGTTAATGAGAGATATTTTTAATTATAAATATATTGTCAATATTATTGTACTGTAATTAGTGATAAAATATAGGATTATTTAACTGTGTAATAAATAATTTTGTATTTTGAAAAAAATACCATTCCAAAAAAATATAAGTAACAAACACGTTTTCGTATCCGAAAAAGAAAAATAATGTTTGGAATAAAGGTAGGAAGAGAAAAACCAATAAAAACTATAATGTTCCAACTGATAATAAAATAGTATAAATAAAATTTATTAAATTAAATGATCAACCCAAAAGATCTGTTTTTTCATGAAGTGATTCCGGTAGTATTTTAGCATAAATTCCTAAGTCAAAAAATTTACTAAGTCAAATATCAGATGCAATTGCAATCGATCTACTATGATTGCGATGACAAAATATAAATCAAATGATTAAAAGAGGTTTTGAATTTTGTGCATAAAATATATAATATGAGGGTTAGCATCGTTTTTGAAATATGGTATCATAATTGGTAAATATGATATAAAATTCAGATATGATGACTTGACAAAGCAAAATTAAAGGAATCTAATACTCTATTAATTAATGTAATTATTTTCGTATAGTCTCATGGTTTAGAAAAAAAAAAAATTTAGTCATGAATACACTTTAAGTTTTGTTGTATTCTTTTTTTTAGAAAGTAGAATAACAAAAAATTATAAATATGACAACTTTGAATTGATATAAAAAAATAAATATTATTTTCACATTAATTTTAATAAATCTAATTAAACTGGATATAGTGAGGTATATTTTCATACAAAATTGATATTCGGTTTGATTTTTTATTTTTGATTTTGATTCATCAAATCATACAAAATATTGAATTTTAATTTTTTACAAATTTTATAAATAGTTGTTATATCTTATTTTATATTTATTAATTAATCTTATACTTTTTTCTTAACTTTAACTTACCAAACTAAAAATAATAAATTCAAAATACAATTAGGTTTTACTGTTTAATTTTGAACTATTTAATTTTTTATTTTTTTTTTAGCAAAATTATTTTTTAACAAAATCATAAAATCGAAAATGATCAAAAGATGAAACAAAAGATGAACTTCTCATAAATATCATTTTTCCACATGTTTTCAAAAGAAATTAGCAAATTAGTAAATATAATATAATATTTAGATTTAGGTGACTTAAGAAATCATATGTTAAAAAAATCAAATATCTCATTAACTGATATAATTATTTTTGTATCTTCCAATCACATGAAAATATACTTTTAATCTCATAGTTTAGGTGGTTTTGCAAATTTAATCTCATGATTCGGAAGAGATCAAATTTTAGTCATGAATACACTTTAATATATAGGTTTTACTCTATTTATTTTTTTCAAGAATTGGAATAACCAAAATTATAAATACAACAGTGGAATGTCCCTTGCAATTGATATAAAAAAATAACTATTATTTCCATATTAATTTTAATGAGTTTAATTAAACTGGATAATGTGAGGTATATTTAATTTATTCAAATAAACATATTTTATAATAAAATAATTTTCATATAGTGTATCATATCTTTTTCTATACTAATTAAATATAATTTTTTTATAGGGGTGAAAATAATTTGACAAACCGACGGAATCAAATCAAAACTGAAAATTTAGTATTTATCAAAATCGAACAAAAAATTTAAATTTGGTATTTAATTTTTATTTTCATAAAAAAAATAATATTCAATTTAATTTTGGTGTTTTATTTTGGTTTATCGAATCATGCCACAATATCAAATTTTATTTTTTACAAATTTTATAATTTTTTTACAAATTTTATAAATATTTTTTATATCTTAGTTTATATTTATTATTTAATTCTAAATACAATTAAATTTTATTATTTAAATTTAAACTATTTAATTTTTTAATTTTTTAAAAATTCATTTAACAAAATAATTGAATCAAAATATGAACACATAAATGGACAAAAGAGAAAACAAAAAGTAAATTACTTATATGTATAATTTCTACACATATTTTCGGAATATCAAACAAATGAAAGTAGAATTTCACTTGAACTTTTAATATTCTCTTATTTTAATTATTCTATAACTTCATGGACCAATTAAAAAAAATAAGCATTATTTATTCTAAAATTATGTAATTATTAAATTATATAATTACTATTAAAACTAATAATATCAAACAGTATTTTAGTCGGACAAAAAATTAGAAGAAAGATTCACACTTTTATAATAATATAGATAATACTACTAGATAAAATGGATACCACTCATTAAATTAAAACCATAAGAATGTTCAAGTTGCTAATTTTTTTTTTTAAAAGTAGGCTAACACCGTTAATATTACAATCTTAAAAATTAGGATTGAAAAACAAAACAAACTAAATTATATCCACGGCGATTCAACCCGGGAGAGAGAAACAACTTCATGTAGGAATATTAACATAAATCATTTATATAAGAAGATTTAAACAAACTAAATTTGAAGAAACAGATAATGTGCTGTTGGCGGTGATAAAACATTCAGTGGCGCATTATTGACACTCTTTTTTCCTTTTCTAGTTTTTCCTTTTCCAAGTTATTTTTTTTTTAATTTCAATAATGTTAAATTGACACCAATCCACGTGCACTAGATTAACACACACAATCAGTGTGTGGACTCATGTCCCCATAAATTTTTGTATTTTGGCGACCAAGAACACAAATTGACTCCTTGTCTATGGGACCAACTATAAGGGACGTGATAGCATTTATTATTTCAATAGCCAGTAAACACATTCCAGATTTTACCAAACACACCTTAGTCTTTAACTTTCCTTGTTGGACAGGGTAACGAAATCCCATCTACCATCTACTTGAAAATGAGATCTACTGACATAAATTGAGAACTACACGATACTGACATAAACAGTTAAGCTTGAAATCAACTTTAAGTCTTGTTTTTTGTTGTCTCTACTTTGTTATATGTCTTGGTTGAGACAAGTACTATACATGTTACTTCTAGAAACAACTTCATTTCTACATTTTGCCTTGATGTTTTCTTCTATACTAAGAGCTTGAAACAATTTAGTTGTGTATTGAATTGGTGCTTAAGTTCATCAACCATCCCACCATCAAGCCTCTACTGCCTTATATTTTTTAACTTGAAATGAAAAAACCACATAAAATAATACAGGAATTATAAATACTCCGGTCCAAGATATAAATATTATGTTGTTGGCATTTATTATTAGTACTTCAAGAGAACCTAATTGATGATAGTATCATGCCTTACTCGTTGCGCTTATGAGAGTGCAGCCACGTCAATCGACACGTAATACGATACTTTATACTGCTAACAATATAAATACAAAGAAATAAATTTGATCCTCTACTAACAACTATAGTTTTAAATATTGATAAGAACTTAATCCTAATAATTGATATCAATATAATATCATAAATTCGAGTCTCTCAGGTGGTGATTGTTGGCATTTAAGAACTTAATCCTAATTAACATATGCACTTGATCCTAACATATGGTCTTTAACTGTATAGTCATTGCATATGATGACAAAATTACACAAGCACAAAGGCAAAGTAATATACTAAAACATGGTAGATAAAAAATTACATGCTTAATGTAATACTAAGTCATGGGTCCTCTCCAATTCTTTCAGAATAGCAAAACTGCCATTCTGTAGTTGGCTATGGCCACTTTTTTCATGTATCACTCCAATCAAGAATTACATTCATAGACTAAGCCTTACACATGGGTTAGCCTAAAGTACATTATAAAAGTTTTTTTTTTTTTTATTGAAAGAAAAAAGCAAGTTCTTAGCAATTTCAACTAGCTTAGTGCAGCTTGTCAAATGAAAAGAATCAGTAAAATTCCAGAATAGATATATAGACTCGTACATAAACTCAAAGACAAGAGATGAGCAATTTAACTAAGACATGCATCGACACTATGCATTTTCATCCTAAATGGAACTAAGCAACCATTTTGCTCTGGCAATTTCTCAAAGTGGAAAGGCCACTGCCAGTTAACCTTAGTTTCTATTGATTTGTAGCACTAAAAACCAAAGCTTTTACACAATTCAACAAACACCTTAGCCAACTAATTTCTAAAACCCCTTACCTCTATTCTCAACTAAAGATATTCTAGGAGGAAACTAGGAACAAAAGAAAGTCCCCCACCCCAATAATCCTCCCGCACCATCATCCACGCGAGTCGCCACATTCTAGCAACGCAACAATCTACTACACTATACTTTCTTTCCATGTTCCAACCACAGAATAAGTGGAAAAGTCATTCCATCTTGATTCAAGTAAGATTTCGACTCCAATGGAATATCCTTTACATTGTTGGCATTTCCCCAAACCCAATGTTCAAGGGCTTGACACGTGCAACTTCCGATATCTACCAATATTACGAGTCTAGCTTACTTACAAAATCGGAGCGAAAGCCCCACTACCCTACATCTAATACATTCTTCGAAACAAGATTACTCTATTGCTTGATAACCATTTGAACAGATAGATCATTGATGAATGTAATAAGAAATAAATAACTAGCCTAAGTGCTTGATTTAGATTTAAAACAAATAAATAAAGAACTAGCTTAAGAAATTTGATCCAGTTAGGGGATAGGGGATGATAAATCACCAGTAAACGAATCACAGTGCCATGGAGTACTGTATTTCCCATGGAAGAATTGGGCCAAATGAAAATAAGAAGTGACTTTTCACTTCATCCTATCCAAAAGACAAATGGTATGCGTATTTTACTGGTGATATAAATCTCTGGAGGATAAAAAAATCAAGACAAGAAGCATATTTCTTAAATGGGAGAAATTCTGGCACAGTGCTTGACTTGCAGCTATATTGAAGTACATCTTTAATCTAGCTCAAGGTCCATGCTAAATTTTCCGTCACCTTTTGCCAACAATGTTGAATTTGAGACACAAGAACACTAAACTGGCAAAGTCAATTCGACTTGAAAATAAGAAAATCAACTCAGTATTGACTAGTATGCACAAAAAAATAATAATAATAAAAATTAGCCCACAAATTTTTGGATAGACACTTTGCTTACAGTTGAAAGTAGCTTATTTAACTAACTTACCACAAAGTATGAGGACATGAAGTAGAATTTGGAATGAATACTTCTTTTTAAAATAGACTTGACATATAAAAGACAAACATGGTGAGGATCTCAGTTAAGCAAATATGTCATGGTCCACTGATGTAAAGCAATCAACAAAGATTTTATTACGAGTATTGAATAAATAATAGGTTGATGTTTAACTTCTGTGGTAATTATTACCGAGTATTGAATATATAATTGGTTATTTTTTGACTTTTGTGGTAATTTAACCCTAACACATCGATCTACATATAATCATCATTTTCATGTCACTAACTATAGGTGTTTCTGTGGTTGCTGGCACTATAGTATTAGCATTGAATTATAGTACAGAATCAACTTATGAGACATATTAGATTGAGTCAGCAGATAGGCATGTGGAGGCTAACTACTCTGCATCTGCTAAGGAAAAACCAATATCTGATTATGATTTAGCCAATTACAGGTTTTGTAAGAGAATCACAAAGGCAAAGACGTAGACTTGTTACATCCAAAAACAAATTCCCAAAAGAAACTTAAAAATTTTCATATTCACTTCACAATAGTAGATAAAAAATTTCCTAATAGATTTCGTTTCTTGGATACAACTGTAGGAGAATAAAAGTTATGAAGATTGCTAATTTGATTGTCCGAGTTTGTGTTTTCTTCCCTCCTCAAAGACAACTTTTCACACTCAAAAGAGTTGTCAACAATGTTGATGATTCAGCAATATACTTCATGGAGACATTTAGAAGCAGCTTCTTAAGGCGCACAAAAGGCAAGGCAAACACTTGTCCTTTCAATTGGATGGTTGATTTCGAGGATAGGCACCCTGCTTGGGTGCGAAATAATAAGTATTTGGTTTGTTTTAATTAATAGTCAAAAGATAATATTATAACTATAAGATTATGTTTTAAGTTAGAGATCACTTCCACATATTACTGAAACATCCTTTGGCTTGTGTCATGCAATCCATTCTTGGGCGTGATTCCTAAACGATTCCAAGAGCGGTATTCAGATTTCTGGTTTGTTTTTTTGGTTTTTCCCCCTTCAATATATTTTGCAAGATTTCTTTTGGTCCAATCCTCAAATAGACTTAGATTGTCCCAAGACAGCCTATAATCACGGCCAACCAGTTTTCTTCTTTTCAGCAGACTAAGGTAAGCCATTCGGAGCTGCTAGTTCAAAATTATAGTTCACATAGTGATATTCGCAAGCACAAGAACCTATGAGAACTTTCAACACCTTCGGTTTGATCTTTTCCAACCCTTTCTAATCATTACTAACCACTAGACAACTATTGTAACATCAAGAACAAGCCATTACATAGGGTCTTTTAACAATTTATAACAAATTAAAAAATTTATTTACCACATAATCCCTCCAAAAAATTTAATTTTTCACTTCAAAGCCAAATTTAATTTTTCACTTCAAAGAGCCACATGAAGTGAAACTTTCTGAACAATTACCAATATTTATTTTTAAGGCGCCACGCTCAAGCATTTCTATTGAAAGTGGCGCCTTCATATTGAAGGCACCACCTCTGTGGCGCCTTAAAAAAGAATAAGAAATTGTTTAAAAAGCAGCCCTACAAGTTTTGAATTGAATTTTTTATTTTTTTTAGAGGGGTTATTCCATAAAACAAAAAAATTAAGTGGTTATAAATTGATAAAAAAAACCCAATACATCTATTGCCTAGATAGTTTAAATACAATGATTTACTCTCACACTTGATAGCTTTTACATTATTACACCAATACAAGTTTAGTAATGTGCCTCTTGCTTCCGTAGAATAATAATTGGGAACTTACAAAATAAAAACAAAAGCAGAAAATTACACTATTGATTCAGTTTCACGTTAGTTCCAAAATAAACTAGCGCAAGAATCATAAGCACATCACAGTTTCAATTATTTTTTGAGAATATTTTTGCAATTAAGTTAACTATGCATTAACTGCTAGCTCTAGTTTTGGTTCCTTTTTAGCAACTATAACTATATATCAAACCATTAAGCAAACACTAGTACAAACTTGCAATTCATTACAGCAATGCTTTCATATATTACCAGCAATATGTGATGTAAGATATAGGCACTACTATGATTAACGATTTTTAATTATCATTAACGTTAAATTTTTGTAAGTGGGTCATACATTTTCTCATTTTGTAATGTAAATATCTGCTATATATAAGTATTCCATTCTTTGCACATGCTATTATCTAGTGTCACTAAATTGCAATGCTTATTCAGCACAACAAATGTGCTAATTAAAGAACTAGGGCACTCATATTTCTACCAATTTTATTGGAAAAATATCTTAAAACTTAAGAACTTTAGAACGGTAAAATTTTACTATACATCGTGGATCTTCATCAAGATATTTCATGATCACATATCTCTGTGAGACTATCAAGACGGAAACGTATTTGCCCCTCCCCATATCTATTCAACATTAATGGTATAACAATCAAATCTGTATTGGGGACAAAAATCTAGAATGATGACTATATAGTTATGAGTATCTAGAATCAATTTTACTCAACAACTACGACATCACCATCATTCAACTCTTCCCAGTTAATGTGAAAATCATGTGATCCATCAAGTTAATATAATGAAACATAACTCATAATATCTGCACCACAATCCATATAGGATCCCTTCTCCTAGAAGATCCTTCTAATTTTTTTTAATATTACATAAAACAATAGAATAAATACCAGTATTATATTTTAATCCCAACCTATTTACTAAATCCCTCAAACTCATATCAATTATGTAGAAGAAGTACTAGACAAATGTAAGTCCACTTAGAAATAGGCACATAGATTTCTCATGCTAAAGAAGCAAACAACCCAAAATTGGATGTCCGATATAACCACTAATTCAAGCAATACAGCAGCCAAATTGCTCAGAAATCTTGAGGAAAGAATATAGTCATGATTATATTTGTTTCCCCCAAAATAAAAGAAAAACGTTAAAATAGACCAGTACCAGCATAAATCATATAACTAGGGATAGCAAGAAAATTAAACCAGCAAATTCATATTTTGGATTTTCTTTTGTAATTTTGTGTACTAGATGCAACAAGAAATTACAATAGAAATTCCAAAATGGCAAAAACAGTACCTGGGGAACCAAGATTTTGCAAATGAAGCCATGTATTCCACTGAGGACCAAGGAACAACTACATTAACCGAAACAAATCCGAATTACGTGCTTATATCATGGAACAAAGAATTGAGGAAAGAAAAAGAAAAACAAGATTCACTCAGAAAAGAATATGCTGGAAAATATCCATTTGTATACAAGAATCGAACTTCCATACCTGTACATAGACATTCTCCTCCTACAAATCCATGATTCTGTGGGTATCTCTACCAAGTGAACAAAACAAAAATCTTCCCCATCAATAAACTTGTACTCATCTTTCATAAAGACAATGTCTTCCACTGACAGAAAATCAATATTTCTTGCAACCAAATTCATGAATCAAGATCAAGAAACTGAAACATAACAGCATTGTGTTGAAAATCCCAAGTCACATATCATATAACTACACCATTAAATCATTTATTTACAGCCAACAGGATAGCAAGAAGCAAGTACAAGTTTTTGCATTTAGGAACAGAAACATGATTAGGGGAAAATAGTGGAGATTCCGGCAAAATCCCTGTATTTATTCTATTGCAAGAAGGGAGGAGAAAGGCATGAAAAAGTGATAGAGAGAGTTCTGTACCTGATTTTTAATTCAGCAGATGCCCCAGAAAATATAAAAGTTTTTTCCGTTAAATCAGAACAGTGGAAGAGCGTACCTCCCAAAAATCGCTTCGTCCTCTCCAAGGCAACATCAGAAGACCCGCTTCACGGCTCCAAATAAAAGACCCAATCATGGAATTTTTTATTTATAGGACAAGGTAGATATATAATAATAATCACGAATAAAAATAAATAGGGGATACCACAGAAGAAAATTACATCAAGGAACATGTCAAGCATATAGAGCAAAAGTGGGTCTGAATCAGCTACATGATCTGAGATGAATTTCCCCTCCTCCGCCCAAAAATGGCTTCAAGACAATAAAACACAAAGAGAACAATGTCAAAGGCTTTTGTGTGCGTGTGTCTGGAGTAGTGTGTGAAAGCTAGTGGTATGGTCAGTGGCAGGTGTGAGTCTTGAATGAAGGGCCATAATCATTTCATGTGGCTCTCTGTCTCTTTGATACTTACCATACATATTATGTAGCTTGTTTTCTTCATCTCCCTTTTTTCTTTCCAGCTTTTTCTACAGAAAAAGAAATTAAAGAATATGGTGAGTGTATGAATTCAGGACAGAAAGCCTAAAAACCAGAAGGGTATAGAGAGGAAAGCTGACAGAAGAGAAGCGAGCACACGCATCCACAAAAGTATACCTTTCTATACAATTGCCTGCCTGTGCTCACTCTCTTCTGTCAAGTCTGAATCTCTCTCCCTCTGGTGTCTTCTTGCTCATCTCTGGAACCCATAAATTTTCCAGACAGGATTTTCTTTTCTTTTTTTCCATTTTTTGACCCGAAGATCAATAATCCACTGTACAAATGGCTAGATCTGAAAACAAAAGACAAAACCCTTTTTGGGAAAGATTATTCTGAAACCCCAAAAAGCCTTAAATCAAGCCCTTTTGCAGCAGAATTTCTGGAACAGACTATTAGGGTTCCCTGGGTGTGTGTGTAAATCATCAAAAGTTCTCATCCCCAACTGACAAAACACACACACCAAACACAAGCACAGTCACACCACCACCCCCTTCTCAAGAAAGTAGCATTCTTCAAAAATTACATGGCTAGTAGTACTCCTTTGATCTGGTTCATGCAGTCGGCAGCCAACAGTTATTCAAAGATCTATGTACCATATCTGTTTGGTTAGTCCAAGTCTGTAACGCTGACAGAGACAGCAGAACACAGCTTGTAACATGCATATACACACACATGTATATATATATATATATATATCATGACCTGTGACTTTTGCTCCCTCCCACTTGTTGTTTGGATTTTATCTCCGCTCCCATTCATGTCATTTCAATAATAGGGCGAGCATGCCGAAAGGACAACAACACACGGTGGGATCTTCCAGATGACCTTAGTTTAGACCTTGTCTTCTATATTCTCTCACACAGTAAGTGAGAGAGAGATGAGAGTTGGATTTTCGCTTAAACGGTTCCCACAATATGGAGAGATGTGACTGATTGGGATAATTTAATTCTGGCAGTTAGATTAGTGCTTGGTGGGTCATTTCGTTCTTTGGAAGTTGTTCCACTAATTATGGACCATAGGCTTTTGGGATTAATCTAACCATTCTTCTTTCAGGCGTTTCTCGAGACCAAAAAAAAAAAAAACAAAACAAGAAACAGTATCTTGCTTTAACCATATTTCGATTCTTTTTACAGTGGTCCTCAATTCTCATTTCCTCATGCTTGATTCTCGGCCGGGGATTAATTTCAAGGTTTTAAAAAAGGATGATGATTCTGTGAGTTAGGGTTGAATTCGGATCACTTTAGTCCAATGAATATTATCACGCCCCTAGCATAGCAAGATACATAGTGGAGGTTGTGCATAGGCAATAGGGCGGGGAAATTTTATTAAAATCCGATATTGTCTTGTCAAATTTTTTATAGATTCAAATTAAACTCATTGGGGATTTGGACCAACAACTGAGATCTATCATATCCTTTAGATTTATTTTATATTATTAAAGATATTAAAAAATATTTTGAAATATAAAAGTATTAAATTTATACTTTATATGTGATTATATGTGACATACATATTTCATGAGTAAATATATAGTAAATAAATAATACATAAAACTTAATAGAATGGGTTCAAGTCATATTTCAAGTTTAAAAATTAACACCCAAGATTCGAAATTCATTTATAGCTTTCAAGACGCATTCCAAATAGAGCGGTTTCTTATTTTAAAAATAATTAATTCAAGTTATTTGAAAAATTCATTGCACCAACTAATAAATCACTTAGAGTTCTCTCCCACAATATATATGCACTTTTCTACAAAATCAATCAAAAAAATCTATCAATTCATGTGGTACATTATAAATATCCTTCGTTGATCATTCGACTACGATGAAGAATCATATTTGATTTCCATGTCCGTAATACCATAATCATCCTTTATTAATCACACGACATTCTTGTTGTCTCTTTCTACTATGCAAAATTGCCCAAGACTTCTTGTGTCGATAACACTATGAGACAAATTTTAATACTACTCTATTACACTTTGGATCCACATACGAGATTCTAGCGTTATAAATTCACAATCAATTACATACACGTTTAAATTTTGATACTACTCTATCACATTTTGGATCCGCATAGGAGATTCTAGTATTATAAATTCACAATCAACTACATACACGTTTAAATTTTAATACTATTATATCACACTTTGGATCCACATACAAGATTCTAGCGCTATATATTTCACTCAACTACGTACACCTTTAAATTTTAATACTACTCCATCACACATTGGATCCGCATACAAGATTCCAGCACTATATAAATTCAGCCAACTGCGTACACATTTGTTATCATTTTTGCATAACTAGTTAACCAATTCGCACTGCATTGCTTGCTAAAACTGCATCACCCAATGAGACAATAGTTAAATAACTTTTATATTAACTTAATATTCTCCTTTTGTTTCTCGAGAGCAAAAGAAAATATTATTTGTGTAAAAAAACAAATTAACTAGTGGTCCTAATTCACTAATAAATATCTTTGGTGTTAAAATTTTCTTTTTTAATTAGTGGTCCTAATTCACTAATAAGTGCCTCACGTTTAATGCCAAGAGGGCAGTGATACATGTGATTCTTAGCTGGTTCAAAATATTAGTAAATTTAAATGAGCCAAAATCGGCAGACTCGCCCAGGCCCACAATCTTTCATGTGATAGTTTGCTAAGCAACCCACCAACCCCCGTCCACCACCCCCACACCCCAAAAAACAATGTTACCTGAGAATCAACTAATTAATTATTTCAGAGTCAAGATAAGTTTATACTTTTCGATTGATTGATAATTACTAAAATATATTATATTCACTTCATGTCAAAATTTTGTTTCTAATTTGACTTAATGGAAATTTTGAATAAGAGTAAAAAAAACAACAAAAATGATAGATTTTTTTACATTTTTGTTCTAATTGAGAGTCAGAGACATATCATTATGTTAAGTGTGGGAAGGCAATTTCAAAAAAATATATAATTTTTTTAAAAAATTAAAACTCTATTTGGAAGGACCAAAAAAAGAAAAGAGTCATTTACATCCATTCTTTTGAGGATTGGAGCTTTGGTATTGATGAGGTAAGAACCCAAAATATGCCTAAAAGGCTAAGTTCAATATGTCCATCTGATTTATAGGTTGGAACAAAGATAAGATCCAATAAATCGAGTTTATGGGCTCCATAAGATGATAGACAAATTCGACTATAATGTTTGGGCTAAGCCTAGAAGGTCATAAGACCCAATCCCACGAAAACTCTCATATCATCACTATAAATATCTCAAACCTTCATTATTAAAAGGTACGCGATTAAATACGCACATATGTGCTCTCAAGATTTCTAGCTTGCATTTACTTACTCTGAAACTGACTTGAGCATCGAAAGATTTTCGTCGAGTCAATCTGTGGCACCCCTAATGACTTTTTGTGATGCAGGCAGTGACACACCTTGCAGTTAACTTCCAGCTAGAAGTTTCAAGAAGTTGAGTGATACCACATTATTTTGGCGTCGTCTGTGAGAAATCAATGCTTGATCATTGAGAATGTGGTCAAGATCCAGAGCCATAAGAACAGCCATCGCCCAAGGTGACTCCCTTGTCAGGGGCATTCGTGGCAATAGAGGTGACCCTCTTACTATAGGCATTTGTTGTGTTGGAGGTGACTAACGTCCACCTCCAGCTAACCTAAGAGAACCACCTCCTCCTCATCAGGGAGAGCCGGTATTACACATGACACAAGAATCATTGAGGATCATAATTGAAGGGGTGACAGCCCACACAGCAGCCGAAGTAGTCGCTCAATTCGCTACTAACCAACATAGAGATGAGCCCCATCAGCCACTTTGTGGAGACCAAGACCCCGCTCCAGCTTCTGAGGGAATTGAGTAGAGACACGAAGCGACGAGGCGAAGTGTTGCTAACCAGCACAGATAAGAACCCCCTCAATCATCTCGCAGAAGCCAAGATTCAGCTTCAGCTCCCGAAAAGATTGAGGTAAGACGTGAAGCCCCACGACGTAAAGCGACCAACACTTACGAGGATGTGAGCAGTCACGCATCCCTGCCAAAGACTATATAAAGCGACGATGGGAGACCAAGACTACATATACCTGGCACATGTTCGCCCAGTAGGCTCGCGCGACCAAAAGAAGAATTACGTCCTATGAGCGGTAGCACCCCCCAAGCGAAGGCCGTTCTCCCATGCTATCTTGGCCGAGTCCCTACCGGTTAGAGTCAAGATAGCTAACCTCATCGAATTTGTTGGAACTAGTGATCTACAAGAGCACCTCGACAAGTTTTATGCCAAAGCAAATTTGTATGACTTGAGTGACACAACATACTGTAAGATTTATCAGACTACCTTTTCTAAGCGAGCATTAACTTGGTTCAATCAACTACCCAGGGGGAGCATCGTCAGTCTTGAACAACTTAAATAAAAATTCTTGCACCAGTTCACCATTAACCATAAGAATCCAAAGACCGTAGTGTACTTGTTCACAATCACCTAAAATGATGAGGAGCCCATCCACGGGTTCGTGCAATGCTTTGTGGAGTTGATGCATGAGGTTCCCCATATAAACTACGAGTTGTTTGCTAGCATTATGAAACAAAATCTTTTTCATGGAAGGTTCAATGATTCAATTGCCAGGAGACCACGACTATGCTGGAGGAGCTCTTGGCTTGAGAAGAGAAGTATATCTAGGTGGAAAAGACTAATGGGATAAATGCTTATGGAAAGAGGAATCACAATGAAGGGTAAAGAGTTGAGGTACAAAAGAATGATGAGAGAAGACATGGACCACCATCAGGCTACACTTACTTTACTCTCTTCAACACTAGATTATTGGAAATATTGGTGGCTGCTGAACAGCAGGGCTTAGTTCAACTACCCCAGCCAATGAGAGAAAATCTAAATCGGATAAAATCTAACAAGTACTGTCGCTTCCACTAGAACTATGGGCACACAACAAATGAGTGCTACCACTTAAAGAATGAGGTCAAGGGGCTTATCAAAAATGGCTATTTGACGGAGTACATTGATAAAGCTGAAGACGACCTTTGTCACTCCAAGCCTAACTCCCTAAGACCTTAAGACTCATCCATAGGACATCCCAGCTAAGATAAGAAGAAGCATGATGATGATAACTTCCCAACCGCAGGAGTGATAAAAGTCATCTCTTGAGGCCCTGTAAGCAAAATCTACTAGTAGTGTCGATGTAGAGATACTTAGTTTATTTTGATTGAGTTATACCTATGAGGGCTACTAGCTAATCTATTTTTTCAATTAAGCCCGACAAGGATAGTAATTTTATTTCTTAGCTCGTGAGGAAGCTATTTAAATTTACATTATCACGCCTTAAGAGACTACAACTTAGCTTACCTACAAGCTATTTAATCTTACTACCTCCGTTTATATGCTCATATTTATACTTAATAAAATTCTAGCAATACCGCGACCCCAGAGTCCCACAACTCAACTTTGCACGAGGTCAAAGAAAAAAAAATATCTTGAAATATTCGGATGCCTATTGAGGTTAACATATGCTTAGCCTAAGCAATCAAGAGAAATCCCCTTGAGACAACACATTCGAGGAGCCCTACCAATTCCCACACTTCAAAGGTCCTACTGATCTCCATCTTTGAGGAGCTCTATCGTCTTCCAGACTTAAGAGATCCTATCGACATCTACTCTCGAGGAGCCATACTTGCTCCCCACACTTCAGAGGTCCTACTGACCTCTGCACTAAATATGATATTGGCTCTCTTACTTGAGAGGTTCTGCTGACCCACCCTTGAAGAGTAATATTGGTTTCCACACTTGAGAGGTCCTACTGACCTCCATGTCGAAGAGCCCTACTAGCTCTCACACTTGTGAGGTTCTACTGACCTCCACCATCGAAGAGCCCTACCGGCTCTCATAATTGAGAGGTCCTACTGATCTCCATATTCGATGAGCCCTACCGGCTCTCACACTTAACAGATTCTACCGACCTCCACTCTTGAAGAGCCCTACTGTCTCTCAACCTCGCGAGGCCCTACCGACCACCACCCTCAAGAAGCCCTACTAACTCTCACACTTGAGAGGTCCACTGACTCATAAATATGAGAAGTTATACCGACTTTCTCCATCATGAGCAGTATAGAGCAACAATAATTGTATAAAGCGATAAAAAGATTAAGTGGTGTAATCTCAACATAAGCAAAAATAAGTCTACACAAAATCAATAAATGAACTCAAGTCTCGTGCAAAGTAATCGAATCCAGAATAGTTGTGTTTATCAACGAAAGTGACTAATGGTATGTAAGCCAAAACTCAATGAAAAAACTAAGTAAATGGACTAAACATAAGAATAAAATGAACAACTCACCCAAACTAAGCCCCCTTGAGGGGCTATGACTACATGGACTATGATTAGGAGAAGACAAGCAACCTTGCTCGCACATGAAGGATGACTACTCCAAGATGAAGAAAGATCCTAGGTCGAGCCATGGGCTCCAACGACCTGGAGGAAGAATCCAGTTCAACCTAGAAGAGAAATCCAGGTGAAGCCATACTTGGCTCGACCTGGTTAGGTTGAGCACTACAGCTCGACCTAGTTCGGTTGAGCACTATGGGCTTGACCTAAAAAAAAGATCTAGCCAAGCATGCTCGACCTGAAGAAAGAAAATAAAACTAAGTCAAGCTGAACATGGCTTGACCTAAAAAAAAAACAAGTCAAGCCAAGCATGCTCGACCTGGTCAGGTTGAGCTGAGCATGTGTAATATCCAAGCCTCACACTACTCATTGTTAGACCTCTAATTCTATCACATGATGTTAGTGGTTGAGATCCTATAATGTAATTAAGTAATTCTATATTTAGATAAGAAAAAGAATATATTGGTCAATATATTGGATATTCATAGGTTCTATGTTATAATTTTGGAAGTATTAAAGGTGTTACTAGTAAGTTTATATGATTTGATTTAATTAGATCGATGTGTTTTAAAAGTATACATCCATGGATTAACATACTTGGGATATTGGACATGATATAATATGATTTAAGTATCATAATACAAGATCCATATGTGCATATGATTTTAGAAATACAAACTAGACAATCATTTAAGAATTGGATGTCAATCGATTTGGAAATCGAATGAATGGACATAGGAATTACCTATGGGAATGAACGGTGACTAAGGTAGGTTGCAACCAAATAAAAATAGGTGAGATATACAAGATTAGGGCTGTAAGACTAGGGAGAAAATCAGATTTTACCACTACATGCCACCTCAAACTTATTCTACCTCATGCTTAGACTTTTCAAACTAGCATCACAACCTATTCTTCACTCTTAAACTAACAGCCACAATTTGAACCTTCTTCTGCACCATTTCAGTTTCTAAAGATATAGCAAAAGCTCTCCAAATAGGTCCTAAATGATTTCAACTGAAAAAGGAGGCAAAACAAGCAAAGGGAATGATAAATAAACAAGTTCAAGTAGAAAACTGTGCAAGGTGAGCTTAACATATAGGTTTGGTCTGACTTTCAGATTTATTTTGAGGTTTATTAGCTTATTAAGCTAAGAATATTATTTATAACTGTGTTAGGATATTATTAAATAGGTGTTGGTGCACAAATAAATGGTTTTTAGTTGTAAATACTTGATAGAAAACATTTGTGCCAAAAAACTGTTACCATGCTGTCTTCTTGTGTTTTAGACTTTAAAAGTGTATGGTATGTTGAATAAAACCTATAAGTATCATCATATACATGTTCATATATGAGTTAAGAGTATTGGAATAAATTTTCATCGATTAAAAATTGAAATAGTGCATGATATAGAAGAAACACTCAAAATTGCCTAAGTAAGAATATCTGTTCTGGTGTGCAGTGAAGGGGACTGAATTAGGGGACCTAGACCCGTTCATTTTGGAAACTTATAGTATGGTTATATTGTTCTACATATTATCTAAGTGTGGTAAAAAGTTGAGAGTGAATAAATATTCCTAAGGATGTCAAAATATCTACGAAACCTAATATGGCAGCAAGGAAATTAGAAGGTGCAAATCTGTTCCATTTTACTTGTTACAACATATCTATGGTGTAATTGATTTTTTTCATATAGGGACTTGTTATAAGAGTTATAGCACATCAATTAGATGATCTTAGCACACATTAAGATGGAAAATTAAGGTACTTAGGATATTTCATAAAGTTTTAGCTTCAAAGTTGCAATGTTTGATTGTTACCTAGTTAATTTAAGATTCAAGGTGTTTGTATGATATTAGGAGTAGTAAAATTTCCAATTAAGGATTTTGATTCATATAATATATTTTTACAGATTATTCCACATCTATGGTTGAGAAGGAACACTGATGAACCTAAATACGAACCAAGTGAAATGTAGGTAAAGATCCATTGACAACTACAATGCATCAGCATATTATGTCTGAATATTTATACCTAATGTAATGATATTTAAATTTATTGGATGACAAGTATATTATGCCCTTTAAGAGTCTTATGATTCTTGAAACATGTTGAGAGTAAGACGACTTATATTTCATATTTAATATACCTTTCATGAGCATTTACATGTGCATGCACGGTATATGAGTATAGTTGAGGTTCTTGCATGCATGATATGATTTGAGAAATGATTTTCAGAAAGAAAATATTTTGATTGGTCATTACTAGTGTACTAGGCATGCGAGGTGTGCTTATGGATATTTTGGGGCACCGCGAGTATTACTTTTTGGAGGATCATAGGTGTAAACAGGGAGTGTGCCTCTAGTGGTCACGAGATGGTGGACCACTTAACTATACCCTTATTGACTCCGCCGGTGGGAAGACTTCTGGAGGATCACAAGGGAAGACAGGAGGTGGACCTTTAGTAATCCCAATAAATAACCCATGAACTGAATCAATTTATTTATGACCATTTGATTATTGATATTGTGCATAGCTCTTTCTGGTGCATAGTAGGTGGGCTAAGGGCCCAATAAAATAAAGTGATTTTGAATAAAAACTCTTTGATTTATGAGTACTCAAATTTGACACAGTTCTAACATCATATCTTAGAGTTGAATTGCATGAGATTTCATATCATACTTTTGGTATACATGATTTTTACTTATTGAGCATTAACTCATGTAGTTCATACATTGTAGGTGATCATGGTGAGACTTGAGACCTCTGGTTTGCTCGACTGGTAATGGAGCTCCTACAAGCTTTCAAAGATCGATGTACATGGATGATGACCTGTTGGGCTAGTTATGGGTTGTGATTTTGATTTTACAATCTATTGTATTATATTAGTGACCTTATCCTATATATCACTTTTAAAACTCCATTGTAAATAAGACAAAGTTTGTGATGATTTTGATAGATCTTGCTATTATTCAAATAACTATCTATCTATATACAGTGTTACAGGATGTGAAAATACTTTATTTTTATCAGTATTTTGTCAAACGAACTAGCCAAAAAAAAATTATACACACGCATACATACATAAATTATGTTGCACAAGTTGTTTATATAAATATATATATATATATATATATTTTTCGGAGGTTGTGACCGAATGGCTCGACCTAAAAAGAAAAAAAAAATATCGCCTATGGGATACCATCGTGTCCTCAGGTGGAGCTCGCGCGCCATCATACCCCAAAAGGAGCTCTCACACCATCACGTCCCTAAATGGAGCTAGCACACCATCGCACCCCAAATAGGAGCTCTCGCGCCATCACGCCCCCAGAAAAGCTATCACATCAATGCGTCTCCAGGTGGAGCCCATATCTTTGGATCATCAATAGGAACTCTCACACCATCGTGCCCTTAAGAAAAACTCTCGTGCTATCGCACCCCCCAAAGAAGAGTTCGCTCTCTTGCGCCCCACGAGCTCATGTGCTCATATCTTCAAGAAGTTTTACTAGAAGAGATGAGCTCAATTACTTAGATATTTTCTATGAAGTTTAGCCTCTGAGGGCTCATGTCGTTTTTAATTTTACTTAATCAGGAGTGATAGACCCCCAACAACTCAACAAAGGGTACATTAATCGATGATGAACTCATGTCCTAACTTGAAAGTCTCTCTCTTCAATTGAGATACTTTCCCCAAATACAGTCAATTCTATTACATAGAAACCAAAGCTAACACCAAAAACAAGGAATGCAACCCCAAGATACTTAACCCAAGAAGTGACTTGTCCCGAGCTACCCACCCCAAGAGATTACATGCCCCAAGCTACTTATCCCAAGAGGTGATCTGCCCCAAGTTATTTATTTCAAAATGTGATACACTCCAATACTCTCTACTCTCGACCAACCCTCATTACGCGAGGCTTGACCGAGAGTGGGTGGCTTATGATGAAATATGAGCTCATAATAGGCCCAAATGGATAAGTTCAAGAGGTTCATTTAGATTATAGGTTGGAATAAAAACAAGACCCAATAAACTGAGTTCATGGGCTCCACAAGATAATAGAAAAATTAAGCTATAATGTTTAGGCTAAGCCTATTAGGCCATAAGACCCAATCCTATGAAAATCCTTATATCAGTACTATAAATACCCTTAATCTTCATTATTAAAAGGTACACGATTAATATGCATATATATACTTTCAAGATTTTTGATTTGCATTTACTTGCTCTGGAACTGACTTAAGCGTTGGAGGGTTTTTGTCGGGTTAACTCTCAGCACCCCTAACAACTTTTTGTGATGCAGACAGTAACCCACTTTACAGTTGACTTCCAATTAGGAGTTTCGAGTAGTGGAGTGATACCACATTAGGTATCTAGCTCCCTTAAGATTGGATCTTAGGCAAATGCTTATCCTCTAGCATTATTTGGTTATAGATTCTAATAAAATTTTATTTAAAAACTAAAATACCAATATTTCTATACTTTCAGGAAAAAAAAATGCATAACTTCCAAAACACAACATAAATTTTTTCAAGTCAATAATAATGTGTGGAACCAAATATTAAATTTTTTGTCTTTTCAATGACATGCATAAAGAATATAGATTACTATTTATAATAATTGCATATAGTTCACAAATTTTTAAATGCATAAATTTTCAAAATTGAAATTAGGGACATAAATTTGATTAGATAATCCTTAACAATATAACAAATCATATATTTCAAAACAAAAAAAAAAAAACAAAAAGAGTTCTCTTCAAATGCATATTTTTCCATAAACAAGTGATAATATATCTTTTGTAAAATATTGAACTTCATTCTCATATTTTTCTTCAGAATTGTGTATTTAAAAAATGACATTATGTAATATTTCCAAAAATATGTCCTTATTTCATGCACACAAGAGTTAGTTTATACACTTTGTTTAAGTAAATATGACCTAAAATTTAATTATTTTTACTTATTCTTAAAATTTATGAATTTTAAAATTTAAGTTTTTTCAATTAGTATGCATTGTTTTCTCATGTTAAAGCTAGTATTCTCTTTAATAATTGAAAAGGGTAAATTTTAATTTGATTGTACTGTTTCTGTTATTATAAGCACTTAAAAAGGTTTAACTTTTGAAATGAAGTAAAAATTATTTTGATACCTGTATTTTGGCCATAAATGTCAAATCGATATATGAAAATATAATTATTTTAATTGATACTCAAATTTTGCCATAAATGTCAAATTGATAGATAAAGATATACAAATGTTTTAATTGATATATGAATTTTGCCATAAATATTACATTAATACATATTAGATGGACTTTATTCAATTCTCCATCTGAAATTTTGCCACTCATCCCCTACCTCAACAAAGACAATATCTCTATATGCAGCCAAAAGTTGACCTCAGAGCAAGCACTGGAGGCTATCTGATTCCTAAAGAACAAAACAATAATGGAGATTGTCCAAGTATTCCTTCGGTGAGAAAGCACCTTTCCCTTAAGTACACTTCTTCTGCACAATGTCGAGCGTCTCCCCAAGCGCACACCAATGCCCAACATCAATCGACAATCATGATGTATATCATTCGATGCTCACCAATATTTCTCCATCAATTCCTCCATGAGGAAAATAAAGGAATTCATCAAATAAAATCAGAGTAAGGACCCTCAAAGCCACATACTTTGACTCAAGTTCAACAACTAATGTATGAAGAAACTTAACCCCCAAAATACCACACTATTTTGGGCAAACTAATGTCTCGCCCAGTCTAACTCCAAGAGTAAAATAATGTCTTACTCGAACAAACTTCTTGAATGAAGCAATGTCTTATTCAAACATAACTAGGCCATGGTAAAAACTATGTTTATATGGGCACAACTTAGCCCCAAGAGAAGTCACTCTCCACTTGGGTGCTACATATCTCTAGGCGAGGCTACTCCTTCCCTACAGCACAGGCAAGGCTATCCCTCTTCGAATAATATATATCTCCAAGCGAGGCTAACTCTTCCTAGGTGCTATATATATCTAGGTGAGGCTATTATTCCCCAAGTGCTACATACCTCCTGGCGAAGCTATCCTTCATAAGGTGCTATTTATCTTCAAACAAGGCCTTTGTCCCAAGGCACAACTTAATCCTAAGTGAAGCGTTATCTCACACGGCACGACTTAGACACGAGTGAAGTAATATCTCGCTCTAATAATCTCTATGGGCAAAGCAACGCCTCGCCCGACACTAAAAGACCAATTGTAATGAGATATTAGTAACAATAATGTAGAACAAAGCAAACATGTTCGTAACAATAAAATAATCATGCTAAAGTATCCAATCGAATGCAAAACTTAAAGCACAAGTCTAAAAACTAAAAGAATATAAGCCTGAGTGCAACTACAAACTACGAACAAGAAATAAATTTACTAAGTCCTAACATAAATATATAGTCTACTAAGCTGTAAGATCCTTGAGGCTCCACCTCTAGCCCGAACATCCCTAGGGAATTTGCGGCCTTAATTTAAGCCGTAGTATTCTTATCAACTGCAGTTGCCTCCTCATTGAGCACAAGTAGGTCCAAAAGTATCACATCCTCCTTAGAAAATGTCCTCTTGAAGTGCAACTCAACCTTGACAGAGGTTAATTCCCTCAAGCACAACTTAGCCCTAGACGAGGTCGCTCCTCAACTTGGGACATCATAGCTTTTGGGCTAAGCAAGGTCTCACCCGTGCATAATTAAACCTAGTTATAGCCGCTTCTCACTTGAGTACAACTTAGATATGGAAGAAGTTATGACTAGGTCGAACAACTTTACAGATAAAGAAAATGTCTCGTCTTGACAAACTTCATGGGTAAAGTGATATCTTGCTTGAATAAACTTCATGATTAAGTAATATCTCGCTTGAATAAACTTTATGGGCGAAGCGATGTCTCGCCCGGATAAACTTAATGGGCAAAGCATTGCTTTACTTGAACAAACTTCACAAATATAGCCATAACTCCAGCTAGTAATTCAAGGCAAAGCATTTGCGACCCAACATTTAAGTGCAGGTTGAGGCTAAGCTCTCCCAATCTAACACTTAATCAAGTCAAGGCAAAAACTAAGAGTCACCTCAGTCACCTTAGGGAAGTTCTCTTCAAAGTAGATTGTAGACACGAAGCCTCTACCCAAAAATGGGCTCATAAGTTACCTCCCTACAATGAAGTAACTGGAAAAAAGGCCTAAGATAACAAAATGTTAATGCGTCAATAGAGGTTGGAGCTTATCCGCCATAATAACTAGGTCGAGCCAATAGCTCGACCTAGGATGACAATGTTTAGGTCGAGCTACTAGCCTAACCTGGCTAGCATTCAGGTCGAGCCTTCGAGCCAAAGGCTCGACCTAGACTTCCACTTGACAACCAAGTCAAGCCAAAAGCTTGACCTGGACTTCCCCATAATAATTAGGTTGAGCCAATAGCTAGACCTGAGATACCAAAAGGCTCGACTTGGACTTCCACACGATAACTAGGTTGAGCTAATGACTATCTTAGGATGACGATGTCGAGGTCAAGCCATTGCCTTGACCTAGCCGACATTCAGGCTGAGCCAAAGACTCAACTTAGGCGGCCACCTAACAATCAGGTCGAGTTTTTGGCTCAACTTGGGACATTTGGTGTCCAAGACGAGCAATCGACCTAGAGACTCGACTGCCACATCAAGCTAATAGCTCCACCTGGGTTGGCACACATCAGCTATGGCTCGAGCTCGTGAGGTTGCCCCTCGACTAATGCAATATATGCCACCGAACTTTTATACTTAACATAATTTCAAGCTAAGGACTAACCTCCCATACACAAAATTTACCTAGGAATGTGGGGCAGTATAATGCCCAATAATAAACTAAGCCCATTTATCTGAAAAACCCAAGCTAATAGGTCCAAGCCCAAAAATTTGAGAGGCCTGCTAAAGTAAGCACCATACCCTACCGAAGCACAACGCTCAATGAACCATTTATAAATATCTCATTTTCCTTCATTTTTAGCTACGTCAGTTCGTTTAATATTTATAATTTTTTATTATTTGCATATATTCTCTACTCTAGTTTTGACTTAGCACTGAGAGGTTTATGCCCAGACAATCCTCGCATATCTAACGACTTGATCGTGTTGTTGCATGAACTCAATCAGCAGTTGACAGCTCCCAAAGAATTGACTTTTGATAACTTATTTGACCCTCCACTGATTGGTACAAACCACATCACTTTTATTCAATTATAAATAAATAATAACTTTGATAAAGATTTATAGCATCATTCAAGTAGATGGAGATTGAAATCATTGAAACATGACACTTAATTTCAAACCGATTAAAACAAGAACTATCAATAAAGAACAACGATCCAAGATCTTTCATACTTGGCATACTCCAAGCGAACCCACTTAAAATCTCTCTCTCCTTATCCTTCGGTGGCCGGTGGCCAGGGGCCACTCTCAAACACACCACAACTTTAATAAAAGAAATTTGAGGCAACAAATCTTATTTGAAAGCAGGCAGTCACCATCGAATCCTATTTGAAAGCTGCGGGCGTTTTAAAAGGCTGTTTCATTCTTTTTGCTTTTATTCGTTTTTCTACTTTTCTATTGCTTTTCTCAAAAAAATCAATTACACATAAATTTCTAGCCAGCACTGCTTCTTTAGATTTTATACCCCACTAAGTTTACTAAGAGGAAGCAAGTTTAAATTACCAAGTTATTTAATCCTTAATTTTGCACAAATGGAGGTTTCTTTAGAGATTTAAATATATATCTATATGCACAAATATCATCATATTTTAGATCTTTAAAGCGGTTATTGATGATAACGAATCTTTTAATAAGATGAAATCAGATAAATAATCCAATCAAGTCAAATAAATCATTCAATAGCTTAAATATTCTAAATAAATGGATCGAACTATTTGATTGATAGCCCCTAAGTTTGACCCTTGAAATCACTATGTGAAAATGCAAAGCATTCTTGTAACCATGCTCTTGAAGCAAGAATAGGTATATTGAAAACAAAAGAATTTAATTACCACAAAAGAATTTAATAACCACAAAAAAAGAAAAGAATAAAAAATGTTTAAAAATGTGGAAATTAAAAAAAAAAAGTAACCATAAAAAGATATACCGCGAACCATATTGTGTGATAGTATCTTATATGGGGTCAGAGTTCAATCCCCATTTCTCTCCCCACTGAAAAAAACACGAGATACACTCGCACATTGTAAATAGAGTCGTCCCACAAACCTATCCAATCCGAGAAGTAGACTACATTCACAGGATTGATAAGAGGAATGGGTTGAACCCAAACCTATAATTTCCAGCCCAACCCTAGGCTAAGGCCATTCCCAGGGCCAAGGTTTTATTAAGAAAGAGGAAATCACAAAAATCATAAGAGAAATAATAATAATAATAATAATAATAATATATTTATAACTTCTTATGATTTTTGTGAAAGTTGAAGCCAAACAGATAAAAAAAAGAAAAAAATTATGTGAAAAGCAAATGAGAAAAATTGCCCCCTCTCCCCAGATATGTTAACTGCTTCTTTTTATTTCATTTTCCTGAGTGTGTAATTTGCTCATTTTATTTTTGCAGAGGTTTTGACTGCATAAAAAAAATTATTATTGCAATTTATTATATTATTTAACCCTATAAGCCTAAAGATAATGTAATTTTCAAGAATCAGAATCTTAACCTTGAAAGTGAAAAATTTAAGTTAATTGAATTGAGAACTTGGAAGATTGGGTTTTCAAGATAGAAAAACGTTGCGTTGGCCGTTGGGCTTTCTTGAATACAAAACCTTATTTAAGGGTTTTTTTGGTATTGTTCCTTATTATAACCTATGATTTTTGATGATGTTATTTTTTTTAAAATATTCTTTGTGTCGGATTGAATGTTTCTATATTCTTTTTAAAATATTCATAAATAATAAAATGAAAATCTTCTTTAAAAGTATTTTTTTCATTTAATAACATTAATAATTCCCAATCGCTATGTCAAGACTAAAACAAAAAAACATATTCAAAAAAATTATTTTTCATCTTTTATTTAAAATTCTGTGTAAATTCAAAATGATACATTTAGTATGAGAAGGAAGCATATTTTTGTCAAGCATTAATTTTATTTTATTTATTTTTGTTACTGTCAGGTGTTATTAGTGAGTAGTGACTAGTTAGCTATTTTTCAAAGTATTGTTTTCAAAATCAGAGTGGGCTGGTCAGATTCAATCGATTCAATCAAGAATCAACGGTCAGTCCGGTCCGGGTTAGCTTTAAATAACTGAATTTTTATTCAATTGGTCAACTCGGTTCTAATTTTTTTATATTTTAAAGAAATCGAAACTTGATATTTTGTATATGTATATAGTTATTTGGACTTTGTGCTTTATTAGATACTTCTTTAGTTGGTTATCTATCTTTTTACTTTTAAATTGTATTACATAATAATTAATTTATTATATTATTATTTTAAATAATATAATAAAATTATTATCAATTTTTATTAGATCGATTGAGTTGATGGTTAAATTAGAACAATTGAATCACTAACCGGACCGGTTTGGTAAATACTGCTTGAATGTATTAGTGGTTCTATATATGGCTTGATTTGCCCTCGAAATGCAATAACTTCTTATGACACTCAAAAGGATTATGAAATTAATAAAATGGCCCTTTTTACATGGGGTGAAGGGGTTACTGGTAAAATATAAAATATATCTAACTTATTTGCAAATTATTTCAAATTCAATGACCTCCAACTTGTCACATGATAATATCATCATAAATGTTAGCATGCTATGATAGAGCCTGTAGTTTTCCCTTCATCATATGACACATTTAGATCTCATTAATTTATTATTCTTAAAAAATGTAAGTGTAAAGGAAAAAAAAGAAAAAAAACCCTTTTCTTCGTAGTTAAAGAAGGTATATTTCATCCCTGACTTGGGATAAAATGCAAATTTTTCTTGTTATTGGATAAAATGCAAATTCACCCCTGAAACGAAAAAATAAAATGCATTTATAATCAATCCTGGACTTATTAAAAATGTTTATGAAATTCAAATAATTTTTCATCACTATTTTAACGTAGTTATTAATCAAATTGAATATTATTCAGCTACTAATGTTGATGTTGGTGGGGAAGGGATAGGAGGAGGTTGGGATATTCTTTTCCTTCATTTTTTTTCTTTTCCCTTAATGTAGACTTAGGACCGAATTGGCAAATCATGGCTTTTTTCAAGGAATTTTATAATTAAGTAAATATTAAAAATAAATGGAGTAAAGTAACACAATAAAAGAGTGGGACAATCTTATTTTCACCTATAATTAAAATGATCAACAAAATAAGGTCTATAGCTTTTATGATTTGCACAAACTTTTATTGAAATGCCATTGTAAAATGTTCTTTTAACACAAACTTTTAATTACACATTGGGATAGACTAGTGGATAATTTAGCTATTATCGACTATCACTTGAAAAATAAATTAAGATTAATGAGATAAATTATTCAATTCGAACTAACTATGATAAAATCATAACCCTAGGTTTTTAAAATTATTGATATTCATCTTTATTTGATTTTTGTGCATTATTTTAATAGTAATTTAAATTTATTTGCATTAATTGCTACTCACTTTTGTTTATTAAAATAAAATTAGAGTTGACAAAATTTCAATATTTAATAATTCAATAGTTATCGTGAGAACGATAATCTACTCATCATTTTATTACTTATAATAATAACGTGCACTTGCGTTTACGAATTTGCGCAACAAGTTTTTGGCGCCGTTGTCAGGGACTATTTTATTTTATTAATATTGATATCCAGTAATTCTTATTTTAATTTGAACTTTTATTTGATTTTTTTTTCATTCTTGACTTTTCCAGGTGTTTTAGGTGTATGAGAAAATTTAAAAGTGGAATCTTGATCCCTTTTGATTCAAAAATTGAAAAGACTTGTAAATGAAACCGAAAGAAAAAGAGAGAAGCCTTTATATCACCTCAAGACATTATAGAAGATGATAGGGTAGTTGATGATAACAACAATGTGCCACCACAGGCACAAAAGGTCAACAATAGGGTGCTTTGTGATTATGCATTACCACTGGTAAATGAAAACCTTATCGGAATTAGACGCCTTATAATTCAAACCAATAATTTCGATATTAAGCCAGCTATCATACAAATAGTTCAATTTAATCAATTTTGTGGGTTAGCCAACGAGGATCCAAATGCATATATAGCTAGCTTCCTTGAAATCTATGATACATTTAAGCACAATAGTGTTGCCGATGACGCCGTTAGATTAAGGTTGTTCCCTTTCTCATTAAGAGACAAGGCAAAGAGTTGGTTGAACTCAATGCCACCGGGTGCAATCACCACATGGCTTAACTTAGCTCAAACATTCATCGCTAAATATTTTCCATCAGCTAAGACGGCAAAGATGAGGAATGACATCACTACACTCACCCAATATGACATGAAATCATTACATGAGGTGTGGAAAAGGTATAAGGATTTGTTGAGAAGGTGTCCTCATCATGGTTTTCCAGAATAGTTGCAAGTTCAGACATTTTACAATGGATTGAGCAGTGCAACCTGAACTCTAGTTGATGCAGCCGCTGGCGGAGCTCTTATGGGCAAAACACATAAGGAGGCCTACAATCTTCTTGAGACCATGACTGCTAATACTTATCAATGGCCTTCAGAAAGAATTGCACCAAAGAAAGTATTTGGAGTTCATGATGTTGATGCACTCGTTACTCTTACTGCTCAAGTTGTTGTTGTTTTGTCTCAATAATTTAACTCTCTTCATACTAATCCTGCTCCCACATCAGTTGAGGTGTGCAATTTTTACAATAGTCCTCACCATAGTACAGATTATCAAGTTGGGAACCCATTCACTCCATCTCAACCAGAGCAAGCACAATTTGTGAGGAATGCTACTCGACAGAATAATCCATACTCTAACACGTATAATCCAGGATGGTGCAACCATCCAAATTTTTCATGGAGGAATGGACAAAATGCAGTGAGAGCACCACTATCAAATTATCAACCTCCAAATCAGTTTCAACAGGCACCACTATCTTCCAGTGAAAGCTTCACTGGAAGATGTTATCGAGAAATTCATGACAAGAATAGAGACAACATTGCAAAAACAAAAGTATATTATTCAGAATCAATCAGCCTCTATTCGAAACCTGGAGGTCAAAATGGGTCAAATTGTCAATATATTGAGTGCAAGACCTCCAGGTTCATTGTCAAGTAATACTGAAACTAATCCTAAAGAGAATGTACAAGTCATTACTCTTCGCCAAAAAAATTGGCAAATGATAGCGTGGTAGAGGAGCTTGATGACACACCAAGCAAAAAAGTAGAGAATCCTAAATCAAAATTGTTTCCATGTACCTCTTATCCCATTTCCACAACGCTTCCATAAGCAAAACCTAAATAAGCAATTTTCTAAGTTTTTAGATCTTTTTAAAAAGTTGAACATTAATATCCCTTTTGCACACGCCCTAGAGAAAATGCCCAACTACGTTAAATTTATGAAGGAGATCCTTTCTAACAAACGAAAGTTGGAGGAATACGAGATAATGACATTTATTCAAAAGTGCAGTGCTATTTTGCAAAGAAAGCTTCCACCTAAACTAAAAGATTCAGAGAGTTTTATAATTCCTTGTATAATTGACAGTTCATTTTTTGATAAAATTTTATGTAATCTTGGTACAAGTATTAACTGGAAGCATTTTTCTGTTTTTAGAAAATTTGGGCTTGGAGTGGAAAATTATGGGTAATTGGATTGTGGGTTCTTTAATTAATAATATTACGATGACGAGCAACAGCATTTTACTTGTACAAAAGGGATGACAACCTTAAAAGCTGCTCTGAGGATAGGGTCCTGGGTCTCGCAACTTCATTACAGGAATGTAATAATTGTATTTTTGAAAATGAAGATAGACCTAAGGTGTTGGGTTTTGAAGTTTTTAAGATTGTGAGGTTATGGATTCAAATTTTATTAATATGTGGGGCTTTTTATCAATTTTTATAGTAATTACTAGTGGATTATAAATTGTATTATCTGTTAAAAATTTAATGATTGATATTTGTGATGTATTGATGTTGCAACTGATTTACTCAATAATAATAATAATAATAATAATAATAATAATAATTAGAAAGAAAATGAAAATACACCCTCATATGTTAGCTCAATCACTCATTTAAAATTAAGACCAAAATCATTGTAAGAGATAAATCCTGACAATACAAACCCTTGCAAAGCAGTGAAACCCTTTTTTTCTTTTCCCCTTTCCTTCTTTCTTTCATTTTTTTATTCTTTTTCCTCTCTTTTAGTGCTATTATCCGTGGATATAGAGCATGATTACCATTAAAGAATCTTTAACAGATTCCTTCTTTTTTTTTTTAAATAAATCAATGAATCGTTGTATCATGAATATCAATCATCAAAAAATAAATACAATTCTTAAATAAATCATGTACAAATACTCGATCCATTCTTATCATTGGACAAAAAGAGATGGGCCACCCATTATGATCCAATAACCATCAGTAGACTGGATGAAGTGCACCCGATCCACTATAAAATAACTCAAGAATTAATTAGCAATTAACAATTATCAAACTTTTACAACTAATAATTTGTAATCAACTATTGTTACAGTAAACTAATATCTATACAAGTGTAACTCGAACCAATTTTTTTTTCAGGTATAAGGTTCTAAAATTTTTTCCAAACAGATAGTTCAAAACAATTAACTTGAAAATCAAGTATTTTTATATAATCCTTAGCTCAAATCCTTCCTCCAATTGATATTATTTGATACAACATAAACACAATCTCAGATTTAGGTATTATAACAGAAGAGTCTAAGCAACTTTAGTGATAAAAAGAGGATTAAATGGCAAAAATTAAAGAGCTCGCGGCTGTTATGGTTACAAGTTTTTATATTGATAAATATTACTCTTTGTTGAATTCAAAATTAAAATAGTCAATAGTTGCAATCCATCTTGATACTGAATAAAAATCTTCTAGGTAAAAAAAAATGTTTTAAGTGTTGTATCTTTTTATTATGTAACAAAAATAAGGCATAAGAAATCTTTCTTGAGTTATTTTTTCCGGAATTAAAAAAGACATGTATAATAGAATCGTAACGGCATATAAATGATCTGCAATTAATATCTATAATTGATAGTTATAATTACTTTATATTTCTTTGATATGGTTCATTGCTAAATAATTGCTGCACTTTAAGAGAATTTATACATAGTATATCACCTATTTTGTTGGGTACAAGCACTAGATCTAAGAGTGAAAATTAATGGAACCATATGATCCTCATCTGAATTAGTTTCTATTTATTTTATGTTTTGAATGTAAAGGTGGAGTTCACTGTTATGACATGACATGAATTAACAACTGATTGAGTACGTATAATAAACAATTATTTATCAAAATTTAAACTAAATTAGAAAAAATACAAAATTGTAGTTGTAAAATCTTATGATTCTAGTTTTACCACAACCACACCTTCGTTCGAAACCCTTTTTGGAACCCTAGGTTAGAATAACTCTCTCCATGCCAAGAAAACTTCAGGTTTGCTCAAGTATAGCATATTACAAAAGTAACTTTATGTTTGAACCTTGGATTTTTTTATTTTTTTTTTACACTTTTTCCTTACTAAACTTTAAGATTCAGACACAGTGTAAATGCTTCAATTTTCCCAAACCTTTCGTTCTTGTACTTTTACTCAAATAATGCAAAATCTCAATTCATGGAGTGCCTCTACAATACTTAACTTAATGGAGGTTTGTACTTGTTTTTTTTTTTTTTTTTGTTCCAAAAGATGGGTCTATCCCCCAATTCCCAAGCCCACTAATTGTATTTTGTTTAGGACTGAAGCCCACAACCGACTTTTGAACTTTTTACTTACCGAAAAAATTTATGATTAATTTTGTTAATGGGCTTCGTTGTGTTTTTTTTTAATTGTTGTATTTTATTTTATTTTATTTTAATCTTTTTTTTTAAAACAAGTTTGTTTGAGCAATCGAGCTTACAAGATATGATATGACTAAACCTTTTACAGATTCTAAACTGTACCTTGTTGGATATAACTATCAGTACTATTTTTTATTAATTTTTATTTTTTGTCTCTCCCTGAATTTATTATAAGAAAGTTAGTTGGAATTGATATGTATTTTACATGGATACATAAGTTCCTGACATATACTAAATAATATAGTTCAAAGATGAAAGACCCTAGAAGAAAAATTTCTGTGACCTTCCTTGTATAGATGTCGTAAAATACTAAAATTAGATAGTGACATTATCATATATAATCAACAATCCACAATTTCACTTAAATAAAAAAAAATTCAAAATATTTAAAAGATGAATCTATTGGCATCTTCAAGTAGTGATTGAAAATATTTTTTCACTTAAATAAAAAAAAACTCAAAATATTTAAAAGATGAATCTATTGGCATCTTCAAGTAGTGATTGAAAATATTTACAGGTTGGCGTGCTGAACGTCAAGGGGAACATAAAAGAATGCCACTCTCAATTATGTCAATATCAAATTTTGGAAAAATAAGAAAAACATTCGAAACCCTAATAGAAAGTAAATCCTGAGGATTTAATCAATTACCAACTTGCTTAGTTATTTAAAGAAAAAACTAAACTTGCTCGTTTGTTTTTTTCCGACGGGATATAGGGGAATAAAACCAAAGAATCCAAAAAAAAAAAAAACAGGTAGCTATGCGCAAATTCAAACACACATGCATTATGTTAATTGATATTTTCTATTCAATTATTTGTGCTGAATTTTTTCACAAACAATCTCTAGGAGAATTTGAAGGTGTGGAACCCAAAACAGAAGGTACAACTGCACATTCATAAATACACGCAGCAGAACGTGCTTAGGGTTTGGGATATTTGGAATTTTCATGGAAAATGAGGTTTAAGCAAGAAAGTGAATTTCAAAAATAATTTGCCTGAAACCAAGATCCAACCCATGGCATGCAAATGGAAGAATTGCATGGATCCAGAAACAATAAACCGAAAAAATCCACTATGAATTTCCACTGCTAAATTATATGACAGCATTTTGGGTGAAACTATGCTGTAGAGATGAGCAAGGAAATGGAATTAAAGGGTTCACAGTATCTGGAAAGAAAGTCCATCTTAGCAAGGTAATCATGTCACTACACAAACAAAGAATCAGAAAAAAGCAAGCAAACTTCGATATCCAATGTGTCTTTACAAGGAAATTCAAAGCCGTTCTTTTATTGATCTTTTCTTCCTAGAGTTAAATAGCTATAGTACAGGCCAATCCAGGATATGGAGACAAGGGAAAGTTTCAATTCAAACCTTTCATCATCACAAATATTTCATCAGCATATATATTACAGCAACCAAAACGACAATTCCAATAACTGATAAGAGTAGGCATAAGCAGGAGCAGCCACCCTTTCTCCGTTTATTCAATATTGCAAGCCTTCTCTGCACTCGCTGATATCATCAGAAAGAAAGTTTGACTTATCAAAAGACGCACACAAAAAAGAAAATGTTTACACTCAGGTGCACAATGAGAACAAGGGCATAAAGATACAGCAGATGCCTTATGTTAGCAGACCATGATTTCCAGAAACAAGACATTGTTAAAGTGCCAAATTACCAAATTCAAAGGTCATGGAAACTTGAGAGTCAATCTTTTAGAAGCTCAATTATAGTGCTTGAGAACAATAGCATTTCAATTCTCTACAAGATGCATTGCCATCTTATGAATCTCTTAAAGGTGACTTTCTCATACCCACCTGCTCTTGCATTAATTGTAACAGATTTTGTTAATCATCTATATTTTCATATACAGGAAAAAAGCTACAATTTGCACCACCTTTGATGTTGAAAATAATTTTCAACATCATGAAAATTTAAAATACTGGAAGAGTGTCAACTAAAATGACATTATGTTACAAAATATCATGCCAAAAAGTTATAGATTGGCTCAAGGATTTACTATAATACAAGAAAATGTTAGAAACAAGCTTCACCTGTAGTCTAGAGTCTGTAACCTCAACATCTTCATCCAGATCAACCTGCAAATTGAACAGACAATAACTTCCAACAGTAAAATCTTGTACTCTATGGACTATAAAAGACTTAATCTTGGAAGATAAAATAAAGGTAGATATATTAACGTATGGAACAAAACCAAGGTAACTCACAATTAATCTTGCATGTAGATCAAGTTCTTCGTTGATAGCCAACGCAACATGTTTGGTGCTTATTACTGTCTCCTCCAATTTCTCAAGGTCCTCATCTTGCTCTGCAGAAAAAGATAAAATTAAGGATTAACAATAGAAAAGCTACACTTTAAATTAAGGAAAGAAATTGCAAACAAAGTTCAAGATCAAAGCTGAAACACTAGCCTTTCATGATTTGTCTTTGAAGACCAACAATGCCAGAGTTGTCAAGGCCAGTTGTTCTGCTCATGGCATCAGCAGGCTTGATTTCCGGCCCAAGCAAGCTGTCTCTGTTTGCAAAGTTTGACATGTTCAATGTGGAAGCAATCTGGTATACTTTGGATCTCAACTTTGCAATCATGTCCTTGCGACGATTCATTTCTTTCTCTGTCCTGAATACTAGAACAAGCAGGTTAGTCTCAAACAAACAAGTAAGTGAAGGTCCATACAATCCCCCTTCATAGTTAGTATTAGATGCAGCTGTTTACTACTCATTACTTTGTCTTTTAACAATAAATACACAGTCACTAAGCAGTTTGAAATCATAATATTACCTCTTTTACCAAAATATACAATGCATTAAGTAGAGTATCGTTGTGGGAATCTGGCTGTTTGAGAAGGAAAATTTACTTTCAACACTGCTATAGAAATATTTTTGTTTTGAGCAATGAACAGTACTGGCTTATTATAACCTAACTTGCACACAGTAGAAGTTCGAGGTAGAAAAGAAAAATATTTGACAGAGTATATGCTTATTTATGTGTGTTTGCATAGAGAGAAAGGTAGAAAGAAATGAAAGACAAGGCAGAAGTAAAGGTGTCAGGTGCATGAAGAAGGTAATAGAGCATATGAGAATTAAGAGGGCCAGCGGGTTGGTCTCACTGAAACTCATAATAAGGTAGCAAAATATTTATTCTCCCTTTTGTTTGGTTAACATATCATTACAGAGGAATTGAAAAGGAACAGCAATGGAAATGGTATTCAACCCTGAGCATGCTGAGTGGAAGTTACTCAAGCCCAGAAAATTTTGTGGCTTTTATCTAAATCAAGAAAATAATTGTATTTGAAGATTAATTGATAAAAATTATGCCTCCAAAGTTCCAATCGTGTTACTGGGTCATGCTCAATTCTCAAGTTTTCAACAACTGTCTAGATAATTAATTCCCAAAATAAATATCAACACCTATCAACCTTAGCCACTGGAGGGATTTAAGTATTATCGTATCCATGAATGAGGATTTCGATAATATTATATTATGCTTACAATGGTGTTTTGTTTTTAATTGTTTTTAAAATATATATGTGACATTGATATGAAATCACAATTCACTGATGGATGACCCGACTCTCGAACCAGGGATTTGTGACTTCGTCAATTTGCAAGTCAGTGAATGGTATGTGGTTTTAACCCTTGATTTGCAAACAGACACGAGAGTAATTGGCAACATGTCACAATAAATGCAATTCACAGAGAACAGAGCTCAATATTCATATTCTTATAATCTGATTTAGCCAATTCAGCACCTGATTAGGTAATTCAGAACTTGGTAGATCCAGGATTGATGACCAAAAAGGGGCCTTAAAGCATCAAGCTTGTTTCAGATCACGAACCAAGAAAATTAATGGAAACATAATATGCAATTATAGTATAGTACTAGGTGCTTCTGCATGAACAGCCTAATTAACCAGGTACAACCACAAGATGAAAGGAAGGAATCAATAAATATAATGCTCAGAAAAGAGGTATATTGATTTCCTTTGGGACCACAAAAGTAAAACACCCACACAACCATCACCATGTACAAAGCAAAAACTAAAGAAGAAAAGAGTCTTGGCTCATAAATTCATAATGGAAAGCAAAGAAAAACGATGATAACTAACCAATTGGAAGCTTAAGATGTAACTCCAACTCAAGAAATTCAATCCAACTAGAGTCTCAGAATAAAGAGTCAAGGTATTGGTATTGAATTTAATAATTAACAATATTAAATTTTAGTTTTTAATGTTATTAAGTTTTTATTTTATTTAGGGAGGTTAATAATTATTTCTTCTACATTATAATTCAAAATAGTTTTTCAATTTAAAGATGAATTAAAATTTAATTTCAATACTTAATTTATTAGTCATAATATTTAATTAATGTGAATATAATTAATTTTATTATCAGATGTACATGTTAAAATGTGGTTTTGCCATAAATTTGGGTGGTGTTACGAACAACAATGTAAAACAGACTCACTCTTGTACACATGTTCACAGAAAGATGAGGTGGGGAAATTGATATGGAAGATAGCTTAAGCTGAGTGGTTGGAGACAACAGATATAAGGAGGTCCGTAAGAGAACTCTATCATCGTCACAATGATCCAATTCAAAAAAATTCACATCTTTATTCAACATGAAGTTCAACTAACATAACTTACAGGGGCTGCTGTACAGGAAGTTTTGACAGATGAGACTGTAGACCGTCCAGTCTGGTTCCTAGTATGGTAATTTTCCTCCGTAAGGCAGATGAATAACACTGTGCTTCGGGCCCTGACGAGGGCAATGAACTCCATTCAGATATCATGTTAGAGATATCATCAGCAAGTTTGACTGCTTCATTGTACTCCCGCACCCATGGATCTCCAGAAGCTGCCATCGCCCGGATAATTAAGATCACAGAGTTTCTATAACTGTGTCACCTCACAATTAATATAGTAGTCATCAAGAAGAAGAACCAAAGAAAATTTAGTCAATTCTTAAAACTGCTGATAATCAAATTATTAAGGGATTCATGCTATCCAACAGACATATCTTATCATAGACTAAGAAAATAGGGGTGACTATAACTTAAGAATTTGCAGCAGTAATTTCTACTAATCAACCACACAGAACCAGGGGAGAAAAAACATAATAGATGTGAAATACAAAATTGAAAATTTTGGAATTTCCATGAATAAATCATTCCACACTATCTCAGCTAAAAGCTTCCCATATTCTCAATTGTACATAAAACAGGAAATAACAAGTTTATTCACTAATTTATTCAATAAAAATACAAAACCTTGATGCAGCTGAAACAAATCCCAAAGCAGCTAACAAGAATTCTTAGGGTGATCATAAAGCAGCTAATCAGTACAAAAAAACAGACTCAGCAGCAGCAAAACACAAATTTCAACCAAATACAAAAGGATGCAAAAACAATTAAACTCAAGAAAATCACACAACCAAGTGCTGTAATTCAAATTTTACACACACACACACACAGAGCATGTTTCAAGTCAATATTGCACCAGAAACGCAGCAAGAGCGTTATCTGCATCCACATCCACTGCCCCTGAAGTTTGAAGCTTTGGCATCCACCTCCTTTGAGGTTCAGATGTTTGGCAAATACCTCCCCTCCCCGACTCTAAAAATATTTGATAACAAATTTAATAGAATTATATTTAAAGACCAAGGTTAGCTATACTTTTTAAAACAAAAGGCATAACTTTCAAAATAGTACACAATTTTTTTGAAGAAATAAATAATCTGTGATACGAAATTTTAAGGTCTTTCTAACGAGATATTGTTTTTTATATAAAAAAATATATTTAAAATTTTCATAATTGTAAATGGTTCTCAAATTTTCAAAATGAAATGAGAGGCTTACATTAATTACAAGTCTTTCATATTGTGATAAACTCTATATTTTAAAAAAATATTATTTTCCATAAATAAATAATAGTATATGTTTTATATATTGTTGGAACTTCATAATTTAGAATTTGGTCTCACCATTTTTTTTTTAGAATTGTGTATTTAAAAAATGGCCTCACCTACTGTTTCTAAATTTATATACCTATTTTATACACACAAAACTTAGTCTATAATATTCATTCAAGTGAATATGGCTTGAACTTTAATTATGATCTTTTACTTTTTTTTTTAAATTTAACCATTTCAAAAACTAAGTTTATTCAATTAGTCAATTGTTTTCTGAAATTAAAATTAGCACTCTTTAGTTGATTTCACTTTTGCTTTATAAATTTCATTTGAAAAAGCTTCCTTTTTGTTTTTTTGACAAGCAATTCTCATAAAAATTAATCAGTGTCATTTATATTGTTTTTTAATTTTATAAAAAAAATATTTATCATATATTGAGTTAAGATATTTTGAGTATAATTGAAGAGAATTTAGAATTTAGAATTTTCGTTTCTCATTTTTTTTATATTTTTAATTTGCAAAGTAACTCTAGATTAATAAACCTTTAAAAATATGAATTCTTTTTTGCTAGAGTTTTTCGGTCTTTCGTGTTTTTGTAATACTATAAAGGAGGTTTTTGCTGAAAATTAGAACTCGGGAGGTAGATGCCAAACCTCATGGAACGTGGATGCAAATAAAACCTAACAGTGATTGAAATATTAGGGCATCGAAAATTCTCCACAAAAAACAACAGTTGAACTTTATATGTATTACATATGCATGCAGATCATCAAAACCCTCAATTCGCAATGAGCATAGTTAAGGAGGAATATATGTTTACCTTCTCGACTGGAATCAGCGATCTCACTCTAGGATTGAATAAATTCACGATAAGAAGGGTTTAATAATGATTGCAACTTTGTGAATGATTTACGAAAAGGGTTTCGCAATTGGACAAAAGCAGGCGCCGCCACCAGTCACCGGCGGCAATAAATAAACCCGAATTAATATTCGTTCTGAACACGTCGTCGTATGCATTTTGCTGACAGGGGTGGGCGGTGACTCAACTTGCACGTTTTGTTGTTAATTATCAATTTCTTTTTTGTGAGTGGCAAGTGATGAACCCAATAGGCCAATAATATGTTGCGAGACGGACACAACATGATATGAATGTGGGATAAAATTGGCTCCCTTTGTTTTCATTTTCAATTTTTTTTTATTTTTTACAATTTAAATTTTCAAAAATATATTTATTTTATTTATTTCACAATATATATTTAATTTTAAAATTTATTTTGAAACCTACTATTATTTCATGTATTTTTTTATATTTATTAAACTCACTTTCAAAACTTATAATATTTTATTGTCTTTTTATAGAAAAATATCATAAAATAAATATATTTTTATTTTCAAACTCTACGTAGAAATATAATTAATCCAAACATGTACGAAAACTTATATTTTCAACCATAAAAATATTAAAAAAATGCAAATGAGTTTGACAGACAAAAAGATTTTTAAAAAATTTAGGATTATATATTCTTATATATATTTATATATAAATATAAGTGTGTATATATATAGACATATATATATTATTAGTAATATAGTTACATAGATATCAGTGCAAAATTAAAGAGAAAATCATTAATCTTAGTCATGATGTCATAAATTTATTATAGTGTGATTTGTGGAATATGGTATTGCAAAGAAAAAGAAAAGGATTTGATTTGAAAACCAAAACGTTCATGATGGAGAAAAAACAAATTTAGATGAAATAACAATGTTTTATCAATTAGTTTTAGGAATTTTTTATTTTTTTAAGTATTTTTTCTCATTTTTATATTTTTTATAATATGATTCAAATTTTATTTTTAACTAATATTTGAACACATATCGAATCCGTATTACCATGTCTCCTAATAGACGCATGTTCGACATTGCATAGAATATTTTTTTTGAGAGTGTCAGTAGCACTTTCCTATCTTAAAAATAAACATTTAAGTTTGATTTGATTTTCCCAATATGTTTTGCCTTCTTCACTAAGAAAACTTATCTGTATTACTCATATTTAAAATTATTTTAAGAAACCAATCATATTTTCAAAATCCAAGCAATATTTTTAAAACCTAAATCCCATTTTTTAAAAGCCAAAACCTTATATTTTTGCAAAACAATTTACTCATGCAGGAGCATAATATTGTTTTTCATTGCTTTGCTTTCAAGTCACTAAAGCAATGTTATTTAGTTAGCTTAGTAGGCAGCATAGGATTTTTGGTTCTCCTATAATAACTGCGCTAGGGTTGTGTTTTTAGGCCGTCATCAATAATATTTTCAATTTTTCCTTTACAGATTTCTTCTTGGGACTTAATACCCAAGAAATCTTCAAGAAACGCCATCTTTCAATTACTTTTACGAGTTTCATTAATCTGCTATGTCTATTTTAATCATGTACGAATTTCTCACTCATATTTTCTCATATTCTATGGTTTTCCTACATCATATTTGGTATTAGAGCAGGTTTGATCCTTGTCGGAAGGCAGCTCGTGGTTATGATGGACTTGAAAATCGAGGGCAGCGAGCACAAATGAGGCATATGATTGAGGACTTGTTCGCGCGCTATTCAAGCTCTTCAGCAGTGTGAACGACTGGCAGCTCGGGTGGGAGAACCAGAAGGTCAGCACGAGCCTTTAGGCATATTCGGAAGGTGGCAAGAAGAAACTGATTTTGAAGAGGAGTTCAATCCTTCCATGTATAAATTGGTTGATTGGAGGATAAATTGGTTATAGCTCTTGATTTAAATGGAGGAAGAATCAGGATAGAAGTTGCTGATTTCTTTGGCAAACAGCATGCAAAAGATTCAGATTGGGAGGCAAGTTTGGAAAATTATTAAGGAAACCCATGCAAGAAGACATGAAGGATTTGTTTGTGAAGCTGACGTTGAAAGCGGGTTGTACTTCATGGTGGAAGAGAGTTGAAGAACATCGCACTCGACAAGGCAACATGGGAACATATGAAAGCAAAATTAAGAAACAATTTTTATCTGCAGATTATGCAATGGAGTTGTATGAAAGTTTTTCTTAATCTAAAGCGGAAGAGCATGTCTATGAAAGAATACACAATCGAATTCAACAATCTGTCGGTGCGTGTGGGTTTGAATGAGACTCATTGATTTAAATGACATCTGGTTAGCTTTCCTGCTTAAATCAGTACGATAGAGATGAGATTGGCGTTGCTCATTTTTTTTTTTTCGATGCTCAATAATATGCCCTAATGGCCGAATGCATAATGTGTTATTGTGCAAGACAACCTAACATAAGGAGAAGACCAGTGGCAAATATGATAGGTGAAGCTGATGTTCAAGACATCGCGGAACTAATTCAACAAATCAAGGAGGTGGTAGAAGTATTACATATAATGCAGCATGGGCCACAAACACTGCAGGTACAACATATAATGTGGAAAGATAGGCCATGTTAAGTCGATGACTTAAAGATTTGATTGGCATGTACAAAATGGTAAGTTTGATTTATTAGGTCTTCTAAATAAGGTAAATTGTGTTTTCTATATTTAACAAGAATTTTAATGTAAGGTTGTCTTGCCCTGCATCAAAAGGAAAAGAAAAAGTTATTCAAAGTTTTCCTATTGATGATGATTATGTGGGTAGTAGTGATAAATATGAGCCAAGTGATGAGGATATTAAAGCGATGTACAAACCGATGTGCCAAAAATGGCTTGAAGTCTGTAAGACAAACAAGTCATTAGATGGACATGTTGTTGAACTCTTATGTCAGAAAGTTGAGTTACAACATGAGTTGGACCAGTTCAAACTTTATATTATTGAAAAATATAAGTTGCTCAATGACACTCTTGCTGAGCTAGAAAGTATTAAAGCTTTTTTGTCTAGAATGAATACTGGTAAAACTAATCTTGATGAGATTCTCTCTACTGGACAAGTTGGAGAAAACCGTCAAGGTATTGATTATATTGGTGAGTGTTTGAACACAATGAATAATCCTAAATTAAAGATTGAATTTATGAAAGGAACTGAAACAAAACCCTCCATCTTTGATTATGGTAAGAAAAAGGTTTTCCAAAAAGCATCAATAAAAAAAGTTTGTACCAATCTGTCATTACTGTCACATTCTTGATCATATACGTCCTAAGTGTTTCAAATTGAAAAAGGACTTGTGGAATGAAAAGTAAAACATCATTTTCTAGAAAATTTGAACATAAGCCAAAATATGTTTCTAAACATATATCAAAGTTCAAGATTGATTTGAAAAATAATTTTTCGCAAAGAATTTGGGTTAGAAAATCTTATCTTAGGTGTAATGTTGCTAACACATCCTTTAAAGCTTCAACTTGTGGTTTTTGGTACTTTGACAATGGTTGTTTAAAGCACATGACTAGGAATAAACATAATCTTTCAAACTTTTAAAGTATTAAGGAAGACTATGTGACGTTTGGTAATGGTATGCATGGACGAATTCTTGGTAAATGGACTTTAGATGTTAAAGGTTTACCTAGGCTAAAGAATGTGTTGTTACTTGAAGGACTTAAGACCAACTTGATTAGTATTAGTCAATTATATGACTAAAAACTGTTTGTTCATTTTACAAAAGATTTGTGTCAAGTTTTTTATGATACTAACAATTATGTTTTGAAAAGTAAGAGGTTGTCTAATAATTGCTACACATTAAAACATCAGACGTCCTGTTTAAACATTACATAGGATGATACTAAGATTTGGCACCAGAAACTTGGACACTTAAATTTTAAGAGTCTAATTAAACTTGTGAATGCAGATGTAGTTCTGGAAATGTCAAAATTGAGTAAGAAAAGAGATGATATTTATGGTCCTTGCCAATTGGGCAAATAGAAGCTTGAGTCCCATCCTATGTTTCAACATGTTAGCACAACGTAGAATATAAAACTTATACATATGGATCTGATGGGTCCTATGCAGGTTGAAAGCCTTAGTGGTTAGAAATATGTGTTTGTGTGTGGATAATTTCTCTTAGTATACTTGGGTTGACTTTTTAAGAGATAAATCTAATATTTTTCCTGTCTTTAAGAAATTTTGTGCAAGATTAAAAATTGAGAAAAATAGTGAAGTTGGTCAAATTCTTAGTATTAGAAGTGATCATGGAAAGTACTTTGAAAATACTATTTTTGCTGATTACTGTCATAACTATGATAACTCATGAGTTTTCAGCCCTCAAGACTCCTCAACAAAATGGTGTGGTTGGGAGGAAGAATAGGACTTAGTAAGAAATGGTTCGAGTCATGCTTAACTCCAAAAAGTTGACTCGAAAGTTGTGGGTTGAAGCCATTAGTACTACTTGTTACATATCTAACAGAGTTCACTTGAAACATCGTACTAGTAAGACTCCTTATGAACTCTGCAAAGATAAGAAACCAAATCTCAAATATTTCATGTGTTTTGTGATAAATGTTTTATACTTAATGACCGTGAACATTTAAAAAAAATGATGCCAAGAGTGATGAGGGAGTTTTCATAGGACATTCTCCTAATTGTAGAGCCTATCATGTGTTAAACATGATGACTCAAACTGTTATAGAATTTTCTAATGTGGTTATTGATTACTTTTTTGAGTTTGCATAATTTTTCAATGATGAGAAAATTGACAGTCTAACTGAGAAAGTAGATAAAATACTAGACTCAACAAAGATAAAGAAACAAAATGTTCACTTTGAAGGTCCGCCAATTGTTCCAGATTATGTGATAACATCATATGGAATAGATAGTTTTGATGATACAGATTCACCTAGAAGAGACCCACCTACCAGAATTCAAAAGAATTATCTTTTAGATTAGGTAATTGGGACCCTTACTGATGGAATGAGAACAAAGCAAAAGTCTAAGCTTAATTATAGAGACATTGTGAGGTACGTATGCTACACTTCCTCTGTTAAACCAAAAAATGTCAATGAAGGTTTGAAAGATAAATTTAAGGTCAATGTTATGCAAGAGAAGTTATGTTAATTTGTTAAGGATGATGTATGGACTCTAGTTTCTAGGCCTAAAAACTCTAATATGATAGGTACCAAATGGATTTTTAAGAACAAGACTGATGAGTTTGGGAATATTATAAGAAACAAAGCTAGGTTGGTTGTACAATGTTACACACAAATTGAGAGAATTGATTTCAATGAAACTTTTGCCCCCATAGCTAGGTTAGAGTCTTTTAGGTTACTTTTGGTCATTACTTGCTTAATGAATTTCAAACTTTATCAAATGGGCATCAAAAGTGCATTTTTGAATAAGTTTTCAATTGAAGAGGCTTATGTAGAACAACCTAAGGGATTTGAGGATCCACATCATCCCAACCATGTTTATAAGTTGAAAAATGACCTTATATAGACTAAAACAAGCTCCTAGAGCATTTAATAAACGTTCTGGTCAATAAAGGCTACAAGAGAGAGAAAATAATAAAACTTTGTTTATCAAATGTTCAAACACCACTTGGATCATAATACAAATTTATGTGAATGATATAGTTTTTGGGTCAACCTTTAAAAGTAACATTGATGAGTTTGTTGAAAAAAAATCTAAGAAGTTTGAAATGAATATGGTTGGTAAGTTAAATTACTTTCTAACTTTACAAATCAAGCAATTTGATGATGGTATTTTTATTTCTTAGAGTAAATATGCACGTAACCTATAATATTCGAGTCTCGCGCTACTCACTTGGCCAATATAGTTCATTCATTTTATGCTACATATGTGTTATTTGCATTTTAATTGATATTTTATAATGCACTATATTTTATATAATATTTTGAATAATTAAACTTCTGAAGTTGCTACTCGATATTAGTTTTCAAATTCTCTAACCTAATTAGTTGAGTTGGTACTAAAATACGAGAATTTAGGTGTCAACTATCAAATATCATAAAGATACACGTGAGTGAAAAGTGGCATCATTGTGTTTATCGATGTAGGATAAATAATGCGAATAAATAAATAAAAATATTATATATTAATTATATATATAAGAAAAAATAATAATAATAATATATATACCTAGGGGTAGATGTACGAAATATATATATATATAAATATATGTGTGTAGTATAATAAAATAATACCATAATATGTATATATATGCATGTATGTATACACGTGTACAATGTAGTAGTTTATGTTTAAGGATAAGTATACATAAGTTATAATATATTATATTAGATTTTCTTAGTAGCTAAGTAATAGTTAAGTTATTAACACACACACACTCAGAGAAAGGAAAAGAAAAGAAAAGAGAGAAAGAAAGAATAAATTTCAACGGTTGAAATTAGAGGAAATTTTGGGTAAGTCTTTTCTCATTTTATACGGATAAAAATATATATTTATGTCATTTATTTCTAATTTGAAAGAAAGTTTTTTATTTAAATTAACTAATTATCTACCTGTGAGACAATAATTAATATACACCTTTAATTCGAATTAGTTACAAAGATTTGATTTTATTTTCTTGTATTAATTAGATGAATGAGCTAATTTAATTGAGAGATTGATTATGTGGATTATAACACATTAATTAGATAATATTAAAATAAATTCGAAATGAGAAATTAAGGTATTTAAAAGGTTCTAATTGGGGTGAAGTATAAATTTTAAGGCTTGATTGTTACTTAATTAAATTTAACATTTAAATCCCTTATGAAATTTGATATAGAAACCTATTGGTTAAGAATGAAAATTAATATGTTAAACTTTATAAGCTGTCTTATATCTAAGGTTAGGAAGGAGAATCTTGTTAACTTTCAGTAGGACATCAAATGTGAAAGGTAAGTGAAAATTCATTTGCAACTACAATGAATGAACATAATATTTTGTGCACTATCTATATTAAAGGTGATCATTGTGTCTTAATGTGTGTATTGTGAGTATTATACATATATTATAGTGCATATGTTGCTTGGATGATGGGATATAGGATCTATTATGTAATTGAACATGTCATTCATCAGCATTTACACGTGCATGCATAACACGTGCTTACAGTTGAGGTTTTTACATGCATGACATTATTTTCAGAAAGAAAATATTTTGATTGGCCACTACTAGTGTACCAAGGCCTGTGTGGCTTATTTATATGATATTTTGAGGCGCCGCGAGTATTACTTCTCGAATGATCACAGGGGTTGACAGGGGGTGTGCTGCTGGTGGTCACGAGAGGGTGGACCACTTACCTATACCCTTATTGAGGCCGCTGGTGGGAAGATTTCTGGAAGGTCACGGGAAAGACAGCGGGTGGACCTCTGGTGATCCCAAGAGATGGCCCCCAAATTGTGTCAATCTGTTTATGGCCATGTGATTATTGATATTGTTGAGAGCTCTATCCAATACATAGTAGATGGGCCAAGGGCCTAGAGATGGAAAATAATTTTGAATAAACTATTTTTATGAATTAGATTACATTCTTGTCATGATCTCATAGAAATACATTGCATACATGTTAGATTATCCCTTCAACATATATGATTTTCACTTACTGAGCATTAGCTCACGTCGTTCATGCATTATAGGTAAATTTGGTGACACTTGAAGCCATGGACTTACTGGACAAGCCATTGGAGTTCCTATAGGTTATAAGGATCAGTGTACATAAATGACGACCTGTTGGGTTGGTTGTTGGCTTATTTGATTTTGGACTCTATTGTATTAAGTTTTGGGACTTGTACTGTATATTACTTTTGAAATTTTTCTGTACAAGGGTATATATATATTGTTGTTGTTTGTGGGTCCTTTGCAGGTATATATATTAGTTTGTGAATAGAAAAATATTTTATTATTTATTAATATATTACAGGAAAAAGAAAAATCATGTATGCACACAGGTTCTATCATGTCAAATTATACTATATATATAGTTATGTAGTAAAAATAGGTGTTACAGAGTGGTATCAGACCCCAATTACAGGTTTTGTAGACTGTCCATGTACATAAACTTGGAACTTGTGGAAGTACAACTTTGTTCGTAAGTTTTATTTTATTATGTGATACATTATTGTTTCATGAATTATATTAGCCATGTTCTAAAATAATATTACAGTCATGACAAGAATAAAGAGTAAGAGTAGTAGTGGAAGTAGAAATCAAGAAGGTAAGACACATATGCCAAATGATGATCGGGACACTGTTATAAACCAATTTATAGAACTTATTTAGCGACAGTCAGAACAAATCCAACAACTCATCCAACAAAGGAATGTGGGTGGACAACAGAGAGCTAAAGTGAATCAACCACAGCCCCAAGCGGCACAAGTGGAGATAGTTGGGGAAAGATTTAGGAAACTCAATCAACCAACATTTGAAGCTTAATTCCAACTTAACCAAAGTATATTCTTTTTCAATGTTTCTTATGATGAATTTGTAGTATCTTGGATGGTTACATGTTTTAGTATGTTTTTGTATGATTGAAAACTTAAGTAAGTTACACTTAAAGCCAAAACCAAACTAGTTAAGCTAAAAATAAGAACTTTTATTAAAACCATAACTCTAATAATGATGAAAAATTTACATTTCTTGACTTAACTGTTTCACTTTGTTTAGGCTCTGCAGTTAGGTTAAGGGGTGTTACAGTTTGTGGTATCAGAGCGGTTTATTTAAAAACAAAATAGAGTTTTCAAAATAAACTACAAAATAATTCAAAGCATGGCATATGAACAAATCTCTATCCGGCTGCACTATAAACTCAGTCAACCTCTAAAATTCTCATATACAGCATGTGAAGGATCCTATCGAGCTTGTGGTGGAGGAAGTCGCTGATTCTATTTTTGGGTTCTTTTGTTGCATATCTAGCAATTGTTGTATTTGTTCTTCCCCAAGTGGCTGAAAAATCATAATCTTCTTGTTATAATCAATTGTTGCATGATATTTGGTAAGCCAATCCATATCCAGAATAACCTCAAATTCGACTTGTTAGAATATTATGGATGAATCATTCTGTAGAAGATGCCACATGGGAAAGAAAAGAAGAAATGCAAAGCAAGTATCTGGAATTATTTGGTACGTCAAATTTCGAGGACAAAATTTTTATAAGGAAAGAAGGATTGTAATGTCCAATTCTCAATTCTCTCCTACATAACCAATAATAAATATTTTGCATGAAATCAATGTGTATTATTGAATTATGGCATACAAATAGCATGATTGCACGAACATGAATAATTGTTATTATATGCTTCAGTTATACTTTAACATGTATTAGTACATGAAATATGAGATCAAACTTTCATTTCTTGATTTAATATATTCCTTAAGTGCCTTTTTGCAGTGAAAAACTCAGTATCTCGGTTAAGGAAGATTGATGTATTGAATGGCCATGAAATGAATTATTTGTATTGCTCCATACTAGTTATATGCTAAAGTGACTAATTGCCTAAATATTTACTTGAAATATATTACATTTGGCTAAAAACTAAAAATATGTAAAATGGTGCAATTTGATTAGTTGGTTGACTAGATTGCATAAAACCATTCTAAACCGTATTGCACTTGATTAAAACACCAAAACATCAATTATTGTCATCTCATTTGACCATGAACGTGGCTTTTGGTATGAGAAAACACCAAGCATGATGCAATCAATCATCACCCTCCACTTACCTCTCTTTGAAATGTCAAAAAAATTATTTTTATCCATATTTCTTGTGGAAGCACCTCAAAAATGACCAGCCCTTATTCTCTTAAGTTTCTCTCAAATTTCTACACTTTCAAACTCATAAAAATTGAATTCAATCCATAGGAATCCATAGAACACAAACTAGAACAAGTTTCACCCTTTTTAAACTTGAAAATCGTTGATTTTGAAGCTTAATTCCAACTTAATCAAGGTATATTCTTTTTCAATGTTTCTTATGATGAATTTGTAGTATCTTGGATGGTTACATATTTTAGTATGTTTTTGTATGATTGAAAACTTAAGTTAGTTACACTTGAAGTCAAAACTAAGCTAGTTAAGCTAATTTTTAGCAAAATTGATAGTCTTGTGAAATTGTTTAATTTACTTGTTTCTATTTATTTTGTAATGCTTATATTGTGTTTGAAGGTGCCTACAAATGATTGTGAACAATAGCAATTAGTTTGCTTAATTGAAAGTTATAATCAATTTAAGTTAGAATCAAGTTTTAGGGGCTGCCCTAATAATTATGTTTGAATTATTAGTTATTTAATGGCTGCCCTAATGTTTAATGTCTTGAATTAGTAGTAAAATATGGAGTATGCATTATTTTTAAGGTTATGTAATTGATATGAAGTTGTTTACAAAAAATTAAAAAGTGTATATAAACTTTAACTAGAATAGACTAAATAATTTATAAAAAAGATATTAAATGGTACATGATTTGATTATATTAACCCTTTAACACATCATATCTTCCAAATAAATTGACCTTTTCACTTAGCACAAAGTGGACTTGAAGTAAATTGAACCTTTCATTTGCTGTATCACAAGAATCATATAATGTTGTTCATGTTTTAATATGATTGTTATTATTTGTCAAATGATGTAATGTTTGATACATTTATGGTTCATGAAGTATGACACTATTAAGAATATAATGAGGTTTTTGAAAATGAAGTATGGTACTTGATTGATGGTTGGGTAGACAAGGGACACAGGAGGGACCGGCAGACCCAACAAATGGTGGCAAATACTTGAGGTTGAAAAACCGGTATAAGAAAGCCACAATGAATGAGATAGAATATGGCTAATACTTGAGGTTGAAAGACCAAGTATGGAAATCCCGTATTAGTTCTTTTATTAGCCAATCATTATGAACATATTCCAAAAACCACGGTCTATCGCTATTAGTTAGGTACCACACTTCAAGGGCCCTAAAGAATGATTCATGAATGAAAGTTATTAAATAGAATAATTCATTTAATAATTTATGAGATGTGCATATATGTTATTTATTATTGCATCAGTTTCATCTTACTGAGCCTTTAGCTTATTAGATTCATGTGATGCATGTGGAAATGTATAGATTTAGAGGTTGACTGAGTCTCTAGTGCGGTCGGACAGAGATTTGTTCATATATCATGCTTCGAACTGTTTTGTAGTTTATTTTGAAAACTCTATTTTGTTTTTAAATAAACCGCTCTATTATGATTTTGTAAACAGATGTACTCAATTTTGATATATGTATATGGTATGTTTAAAATGATTCAAGTTCTTTCTCTTATTGCTAAAAATAAGAATTTTTATTAAAACCAAAACTCTAATATTGATGAAAAATTTACATTTCTTGACTTAACTGTATGATTGTATGTGTCCCATGTGGATAACATCAGAAAAGATATTCTTGCAGAGGCACATTCAACATCTTATTCAATATATCCAAAAGCTACTAAAATGTATAGAGACTTGAAGATGCATTACTGGTGGCTATATATGAAAAGAGATATTGCACAGTACGTGGACCAATGTTTGACATGTTCGCAGATAAAAGTAGAACATCAAAAACCAGCAGGAACTTTGCAATCTCTACTTATTCCAGAATGGAAATAGGAAGGAATCACTATAAAATTTGTGGCGGGTTTACCCAAAACTGTGGAAGATTATAATGTTATTTGGGTGATTGTGGATAGATTAACTAAATCAGCTCATTTCATTCCCATTTTTTCAACCTATTCCATAGACCGACATGCACAAATATACGTATAAAAAGTGGTTAGACACTATGGTGTACCACTATCCATTACTTTTGACAGAGACTCGAGATTTCTATATACCTTTTGGAGAAGTCTACAGAGGGCATTAGGAACATAATTATCTTTCAGTACTGCATATCATCCTCAGACTGATAGACAATTTGAACGAATAATACAAACCTTAGAAGATATGCTTAGAGCCTGCGTATTAAATTTCCAATGACAGTGGATCAAGTATCTACCTCTGGTGGAATTCTCATATGACAATAGTTATCAGGCTACAATTGGGATGGCTCCCTATAAAGCACTATATGGCAGGAAATGTAGATCTCCAGTTCAGTAGGATAAAGTAGGTGAAAATAAACTTTTAGACTCGAACATGATTTGGAAATGATAGAGGCTGTGTTACAAATTTGGAAAAGAATAAAAACTGCCCAAAGTCAACAAAAAAGTTATGCAGACTAAAGAAAGAGAATGCTAGAGTTTTCCATAAGAGATCAAGTGTTTCTCAAGATGGCTCCAATGAAAGGTATTATGCAGTTTGGGAATAAAGAAAAGTTGAGTCCCATATATATTAGTCAATTTTCTATTACTGAGAGAATATGTGATGTTGCTTACAAACTTGACCTATCTACATCAATGTCTCAAGTACATAATGTATTTCACGTATCTATGTTGAGAAAGTATGTTGTGAATTCATCCCACATTCTATGGAACGAACCAGTAGAGTTGAGATTAGATTTGAGTTGTGAGAAAAGACCTATCAACATTATACTGCAAAAGATAAAGCAACTTAGAAATCAGAAAATCCCATTAGTCAAGGTACTATGGAGAGACCAGTCAATGGAAGAGGTTACACGGGAAAGAGAAGATGAAATGAGAGCCAAATACCCAGAGCTTTTTCGATAAGCAAAATTTTGGGGATAAAATTTTCATAAAGAGAGAGGAATGTAATACCCCAGCCTCACGCTACTCACCTAACTAATATAGTTCATTCATTTCATGTTATGTATGTGTCATTTGCATTTTAATTAATATTTCATAATGTACTATATTTTATACGGTATTTTTAATAATTAAACTTTTAAAATTGTTACCCGATATTAGTTTCCAAATTCTTTAACCTAATTGGTTCAGTTGGTACTAAGATATGAGAATTTATGTGTCAACTATCAGATACTATAATGATATACGTGAGTGAAATGTGGCATCGTTGTGTTTATCGGTGTAGGATAAACTATGTGAATAAATAACTAAAAATATTATGTATTAATTATATATATAAGAAAAAATAATAATATATATACCTAGAGGTAGATGTACGAAATATATATATAAGTATATATGTGTAGTATAATAAAATGATATCATAATATGTGTATATATATATGCACATATGTATACACGTGTACAATGTAGTAGTTTATGTTTAAGGATAAGTATACATATGTTATAATATATTATATTAGATTTTCATAGTAGCTAAGTAATAGTTAAGTTATTAACTCACACACACACGATTAACACCACACACACACTCACGACAATAGAGAAAGGAAAAGAAAAAAGAAAGAAAGAAAGAACAAATTTCAATGGCAGGAATTGGAGAAAATTTTGGATAAATCTCTTCTCATTTTGTACGGATAAAAATATATATTTATGCCGTTTATTTTTAATTTAAAAAAAAGTTATTTATTTAAGTTAACTATTTATCTGCCTGTGAGATAATAATTAATATACACTTTTAATTCGAATTAGTTACAAATATTTGATTTTATTTTCTTATATTAATTGGATGAATGAGCTAATTTAATTAAGGGATTGATTATGGGGATTATAACACATCAATTAGATAATATTAGAATAAATTCGATATGAGAAATTAAAGTATTTAAAAGGTTCTAATTGGAGTGAAGTATAAATTTTAAAGCTTGATTGTTACTTAATTAAATTTAAGATTTAAGATTTAAGATCCCTTATGAGATTTGATATAGAAACCTATTGGTTAAGAATAAAAATTAATACGCTATACTTTTATAGGTTGTCTTATATCTAAGGTTAGGGATGAGAATTTGGTTAACCTTCAGTAGGACATCAAAGGTGAAAGATAAGTGAAAATTCATTTGCAACTACAATGAATGAACATAGTATTTTGTACATTATCTATATTAAAGGTGATCCTTGTGTCTTGATGTGTATATTATGAGTATTATACATACTTTATAGTGCATATATTATGTGGATGATGGGATATAGGATCTATTGTATCATTGAACATATCATTCATCAGCATTTACACATGCATGCATAACATGTGCTCACAGTTGAGGTTTTGTATACATGACATTATTTAAAAAAAAAATATTTTGGTTGGCCACTACTAGTGTACCGAGCTTGTGTGACTTATTTATATGATATTTTGGGGCGGCGCAAGTATTACTTTTCGGAGGATCATAGGGGGTATGCCTCTGGTGGTTACGAGAGGGTAGACCACTTGATTGTACCCTTATTGATGCTGCTGGTGGGAAGACTTCTGGAGGATCACAGAAAAAGACAGCAAGTGGACTTCTGGTGATCCCAGGAGATGGCTCGTAGACTGTGTTAATCTGTTTATAGTCATATAATTATTGATATTGTTGAGAGCTTTATCCGGTACATAGTAGATGGGTAAAGAGTCTAGAGATGGAAAATAATTTTGAATGAACTATTTTTATGCATGAGTTTGCATTCTTGTCAAGATCTCATAGAAATGCATTGCATACATGTTAGATTATCCCTTCAACATGCATGATTTTTACTTACTAAGTATTAGCTCAATTAGTTCACACATTATAGGTGAGTTTGGTAACACTTGAAACCATGGACTTACTAGGCAAGCCGCTGGAGTTCCTACAGGTTCTGAAAATCAGTGTACATGGATGACAACTTATTGGGATTGTTGTTAGCTTATTTGATTTTGGAGTCAGCTGTATTAAGTTTTGGGACTTGTACTGTGTGTTACTTTTAAAAAAAATTGTACATGGGTATAAAAATATTGTTGTTGTTATGGATCATTTGCACGTATATATATTAGTTTGTGAATAGGAAAATTATTTATTATTTATTAATATTTTATAGGAAAAAAAATCTATGTATGCACACAGGTTCTATCATGTCAAATTATACTATATATATATAGTTGTGTAGTAACAGGGGGTGTTACACAACCTACTGAAGAAATTTAGATTTAAGAACACCAAATACATTAGAACTCATACGAGCTCTAACGATAGATTGTACAAAAATGATACTGGAATATCTGTTGAAACATTACTGTATAGAAATATGATTGACAATCTTCTATATCTTACTGCTTCTACACGTTATATTTGCTTTAGTGTAGGTGTTTGTGCCAAGTGCCAATATAATCCAAAGGGTTCATATCTATGATCGTCAAACGAATCACACATCTATGTGAAAGGTACACTGACTATGGCATCTAGTATTCTAAGGACAATAATTCAAATCTTGTAGGTTATTATGATGTTAATTGGGCAGGTGAGGTGTACGATAGGAAAAGCACAGCAGGTAGTTGTTTCTTCCTTTATAATAAATAGGGAAATTGCAATTTTGTGCATGCACCTAATAGGGTTTAGCAATTTTAGTCCTCTAATTTCTGGTTTTTGCAAATTTGACCATTTTAAATTTATAATGTTGGTATACTGGTGTTTTATTATATAGTGTTATCACTTGGGCATAAAATGGTATCAAAGCCTTAAATTTATTTTGAATTCATGATTAATTTATTATTATAAGTTTTCTCATATTGTGGAGGAGACCTTTTCAAGTTAATATGGATTCAAACAAGTGTTCGAGATACATTTCTTACAGGAACAGGTTTTCTTCTAGTCTTCTAGAAGAAGAACAACAGGAACATTGGAGTAAGGTTTTCATATGCTCTGATGATATCCAATATTTTAGATCTGATCGGAATATCTATATGGTATATCTGCTGGAAACCCGAGCTGTCAGACGAAAAGATAGTTCTGCTATCGTAGCTTAGGTTTAACAATGCCACGTACTATAGATTTTTCCAGGTCAAATCTAGAATAGATTGAAATCAAACCTGATTCTTCTAAAATATCTCAAGATTTGAGGGAGATTAAAAAGACAGTCCAGAGTTCCTATCATCAACAATCCAAGCAGATTGGGAATCTGGAAGTTCACATTGAAGGAATTCTAAAATCTATACCTGAAATCCTTACCGCTATAAAGGATTTAAAGGTTACGATGGAGAAGTTAAAAAGAGTTCGTGTTAGTTCAAGACCGATCGGAGGCAGACTACCACCATCTTATGGAGAAGTACCTCTTCTTCATCAAAAGGGAAAGGCTCAGGAGATTCCAAAGACCAAAACTCCAGAAGAAAAGCTATTAGAAATTATTCGGAGTACCACTTCGAAATAATGGAGTTTTCAAGAGCAAATCTGGAAGATTTAAAAGATTTGACCAAGTCGTTGAAAAATCTTAATATCAATAACTTAGTAGATCTCAAGATGCAAACTGGAGATGGATCCACCAATCAGATGATCCCAAGGCTTGCACCACCAGTACCTCATCAGGATCCCTCAGAAAGCACAAGTTCTAATTTCCCGAAAGATGAAACGATATATGAAACGAGAGATTTTAATATCGGAGGATCTGATCATCATCCATCCTCTACAAGACAAAGGTCGAGACCCAATTTTAATCTCTACAATACACCATGGGGAAAAACTGTACTGGAGCCCATACATTCTTATGGGGTAATGCTTAACATGGATGTTGTAGACTTCAGAAATCGAGAAAAACTCATTAATGAATGAGTTTCAGCAATGAAAATTGCCTCAGGAACTCTAGATCTCAATAAAAAAGGATTTATCAAATTTCTGGAAATGAGTTTAGAGGGTTCTGTCAAGACTACCTGGGAAGTTACAGATCAACCAACAAAGGCAGGTGTTCTTGAAGGAAACAGTCAAGGAGAAATTGCTGAAAAAATGGGAGTACTTTTCAAAGTACAATTCGTAGGTGATGGATACTTTAACGATAGAGAAGAGGAAAAGAAGAAATTATACAAACAAGCCATCTATAATCTCGAGCTACTTAGTATTTGTGATATAGATCTATTCATATATTACTTTACTAAGTACAAGTGGGAGTCAGGCATACCGGAAGTAGAAGCATGACAACTCTTCTATGCTAAAATCCCAAGTCCATGGAGAGAGATGCTTATTAAAGAGTATCAACCAAGTTCGACAGCACATGAGACCCTTGCAAAGAGGATTTCATTCCTGAAAGGAAAACTTGCAGAATGGTGTGCAATTGTGATTGCCCAGAAGAATTACAAGAAATTGGGTAGAGTAAACAAGAAGACGCCATTATGTTGCGATAACAATGACCTACCCACGGTTATTGGAAGATCTCAAAAAAGGCAAAAAAGAAAAAAATAGATGAAGTATCAATCTAATGCCAAGAGCGGAGGTTCAAGCAGAAGATCTTCCTTTAGAAGAAGGTCTTATTGGTCCAAAGAAAAAGCAGGCTCATACAAAATGGGCCAACGTCAAGGACCAAGGAGGGCGTCTACTCAAGAATCCAGACAAAGCAATCAGGGTTCCACAGGAAGACAACCAATAAGGAAAACTTTCAGGCGAGCACACACACACACGAATGAAAGTTTCAAAGATTGCAAGTGTTGGACATGTGGAGCAAAAGGCCATATTTCTACTGATTACCTGCAAAATTGTGGTATAAGACAGTTTGAAGCTGTTCCAGACATTAAAGATGTTGTCTAGTACCAGGATTTGATCCAGGTATATTAGTTTGAAGACATCCCTTCAGATGAAAGTATTTATGAAGAGGAGATTATCGAAGCAAACGACGATACATCGGATAGAGATACATCAGAATCCAATTGAAGAGAGAAGTGAAGTTCAAGGACTTTATACTCACGAGGATATGTCAGGTTTCTTCTCATAACTCTCTATTTCACAAAAGAGTCTTGAGAGAATCATGAGAAAAGATCCAGACCTAAAGCTATATGATGGCTTTAGAATAAGCAACACGGACAGAATCTTAGATCGATTGGGTCTAAGGCAGAGAAGGCATCACATGATCCATAGAGTTTCAACAGTAGAAATGGCAATTCCTATGGAAGTTACAAGAAATGTGATGGAGATGCAGCTTATCCCTTTCCAAGAAATTAGAGAGGAATTAAGTAGACACAAGAGGGAAGTTGCCGCAAAATCCTCATGGGATCCACATCAGAGCCATTAAGGTGGTTGTCAAAGCAACTTTTAAAGAAGGAATTGATTCGCCTCTAAATATTGCTATTTTTGACAAGCGAATCACAAACATTAGGGACACAAGCTAGGGAGCAATCTCAGGAAATTTGTATACAGGAAAGATCATTTTCTTCATCTATCCCAGAATTGCATACAATCTTGTGGATTGAGAATTTAGTCGAGTACCCACCCTTCATCAAGATTTCAAAAATCAGGATTTAATGAAGGAAGAAAATCAGCCCTACTCGATAACATATCGGGTTAATTATTTTCTTTCAAATACCATCATTCAGAGCTATTTTTAAGAAAAGAGTTCATTGAGGTTCCAAGGATTTTTGACGAATTTGCTCATGCTATTCCACCAAGAATCACGGAAGTTCCATACATGGGGGAAGTTGATATGAGGATAAAGGATCAACTGGTGCTCCAGAGAGCTATTAGCTTCCGACAAGAACCAAGAATATTATCCATTCAGGAAAATAAGAGAATTTTTTTTCAAGGAGAAAGAATGTTCAGTCAAAGGATTAGTAAAAAACCAATTATCGACTTAGAACCAGAGCTAATCCTTATCACAGCAAAAATGAAATGCCTAGAAAGATGGCAGGAAATTAACGTTAGGTTTGACATTACAAAAAAGGATAATTATTTTCCTTGTAATGTCCTATACTATTTGTTGCAACCAAAAATTGGTCTTTATAAATGACTCCTTGAGATGGGAGGATAAGAAGTCGAGGTTGCAGGCAAAGCAGGACAAGAAGCTGAGGTCCTTATTTTAGGACTTGGTTTCCTTAAGGAACATAAACCTTGGGGAAGAAAATGAAAAGAAATAGAGTTCACAATCAACGAAAAAAGATTGTGGGTCCAATGACAAGTCCGTTCTCTATATACATCACTATTGGGATGTTATACTAGAAGTATCGTACAGAATATTTTACTACTTATATCGATTTAGGAGTAGGGATATGCATGGCCAAACAAGGAGTCTTCCCAGAAGAGGTTGGAGAAATGCTTCCAACAGTTCTAGGAAGAGATTTCTCGAAGAAAAACTTAAAATTGGATCGGGGAATCAAACAGGCAGAAATTCTAATTGGTGGAGTGGATGATACACCTTGGTATAAAGTCAAAACACCATTAATCTATTTCCATAATACATAAGCAGATATCTTGTTGGGAATTAATTTCTTGCAAACCTTCAAAAGATATATGCAGGATAACGAGCAAAAAAGATTGGTTTTCACAACCAATTGTGATCATAAGATCATAGTTTTGCGACTAAAAGAAGCTTTTCATAGGAAAATGCCCATTCTTCTTCACAGCAAATGTGGTGATATTGATGAGGGGAAGCTTCGAAAGACAAAAATAAAAGATGAAAGAAAGTTCGGCGAAGCCCTTCTTCAATAGAGATAGGAATGAGAAGGTGGAGACCATTCAAAAAAGGTTACAGGAGAAGTCTTTAACCTAATGAAGGTCAGCCTTACAACAACCCCATAGTTTGACAATGATGCAGAAGGCCAAATGGAGCTGGAACAGGTCAAAAGAAAAATCTGAAGGAATTACAGTGAAAATCCTTTGGCATGGTGGGATAAGAACGAGATTGAATTAGTTCTAAAGATAAAAGAACAATGTAAGTATGAACTGGTTCAATACAAACCAATCTTGATGAATATGCAGGATAAGAAAATATACAGTCAATCATCAAGGAGCATTTAGATTTAAAGCTGATCCGACCAGGGTTTTCTCCATATAGTAGTCCCGAATTTCTGGTACGTAATCATGGAGAACAAAAAAGGGGAAAAGCCAGGTTAATCATTAATTACAAGGGAATAAACAATATCCTTGAGTTTGATGGCTACTACATCCCAGTAGAGAACACCTGATAGACTGCATCAAATGGGCTAAGGTGTTTTTGAAGTTCGATTGCAAGTCTGGATTTTACCAAATTAAAATGAAAGAAAATTCAAAGAAATATACAGCTTTCTCCTTACCATAGGGACAATATATTTGGAATGTTATACCAATGGGTTTACATAATGCTCCTCAAATATTTCAAAGGAAGATGGATAATCTGTTTAAAGATTATTTTTCATTTATGTTTGTTTACATAGATGACATCTTGATTGCATCTAGGAATGAAAGAGAACATCTTAAACAGGATGAGGATAATCTTGTTCTCTACACCGATGCCAATGATTATTGATGGACTATAGTGCTTATACGAAAAGGCGAACAAGGTGAAGAGCCATGTAGACACACTGGGGGTCTATTCTCAAAAACCCAGATGAAATGGCACATCAACGAGAAAGAGTTCTTTGCTGTTTGGAAAGCATTTAAAAAGTGGCCTTTATTTTTATTAGCAAAGAAATGCACTCTTAAGATTGATAACACTAATGTTAAAGCTTTTCTTCATAATAAAATTGAATTTAAAATTAAGAAAGCTAGAATCTTAAGGTGGCAAGCTGAATGTCAATATTATGATTTTAATATTGTAGTCATTAAATCTCATGAAAATTATCTTGCAGATTTCTTGACACGAGATGGAAGGGAAAGATGCTGATTTTATTCTCAAGATGAACATACATCTCCAGGATCACCCAGAGATGCTTTCCCATGAGTTTGATGCTCTGGCACTCAATGCTGAGGTTGCCAGACGTCTTCAACAGGCTGATCAAGATATTATCTCTGATCGTATACGATAATGTATAACAGCACAGGATCAACTGTAGTCTGTTTTACGAAAGCCACTCCTCCAAGCTACAGTACTTTCGGTGCAAAAATGAGAGTTTAGAGAATGGGGCTCTAACCCGATTGCCAGAGATTCAAGTACTCCAAGCATGAGTGCTAAGTTGGATGCATTTAATGATGCTCCAACTGAAGTAGAAATCGATTCTTCAGAGTTAAATCCCAAGGATCCAAGTCAAACCGACACCTCCGGATTAAAGAAAGAGAGATTAACCTTAGGCCACAGACTGGTAAATCTAAGGTTAATACTAATGAAATTCAAGTTTCCCCAATGCAGGTTTATCAGAAGACATGGGAAAAATTGATTACCAGGATTGGAATCAATCCTGCCAGATGCATAGTCAACTGATCAGGAATATATCCAAGGATATGGATGAAACCAGACTCCCATCCAACCGAGGTCAAACTTTGGTATGACTTTGAGGCAATTACCTCGGTCCATACCCATTCACCAAGTTTCCTGAAAATCAGTCAACTATCGAGATGGATCAAAGATGCAGTTTATGAAACATGGAGTAATAACCAGCACCTTGCACGATGAGATATTCTAGAGCTTTATTTTTTTAGTGCTGCACCAGAACCAGTCAAAAAAGGATCACATGAGGTCTTTCACTTCATCAAACTTAGAAGTTTGGATATGAATGCTCAGAAATAGATTAAGGCACCACATTCGAAAGAAACACCTCTGGTTTTAACCTTTAATGAAGACAATGCCTCGACCAGACGAGCATGGGGTCTTTGGGTTTATCTCACAGAGATGGACAAGGTCAAGTTTCCATTTAAGTTCTTCCAGAGAACTGTGAATGGATCTTTCCTGTTAAATACAATGATAGGATCCACGACGAGCTTTGCAGAAGATTTATTTGAAAAAAAAAAAGAAACTCATATTGAAAAACAAGTTACTAGCAAGTGCAGAGACCCACCAGAAATTCTGCAATATGGCACACATCGAATGATGGTCCGAACGAATTTGCCCAAAATGCCCAAAGTAGAAAGAACCAGAATTCGAGCAAAGATTTTGAGCAAAACCCGATAAGAAGGATAAACAACAAATAGGGCCTTCACATGGGTCGGGACCATAAGGAGGACAGACGCATTTTCCTCGGGGACCACGAAAGCTAAAATTCTTAAAAGATGCCCTGACAAGGTACTTTTGTCACATGAAAGAAAAAGAAAGAAAACTGACAAAAGACAATTATGCGGTTTGAAGATGTAAGCACTTACGTCATCGAAGTCACAGGCTCTTTGAAATCCGCTTTCAAGTCCACGGAATTCTATATAACGAAGAAGTTAGTAAAAAGCTAGGACATCGAACATCTTCTATAGTTTTCTACAAAAATAAAAATTATAATAGCAATTATGAGTGTTAGAATAGTTTATATATTTCCAAGTTCAAGCCTTCTCTATGAGAGGCTAATCTAGTGGTCTACTCCCTAAAGGAGATCTACTTATGTAATAAGTTATCATGATCTCTTAATAAAAGTGAGGCTTTTGTTTCAATTTATCTTCCTGAAGAATTATTAATTTCCCTATCTTTAAATATTTCCTACGCCCTAAGGTAGAAAATGAATTAGGGTTGTGCTGGGTAGTTTCTGAAGGAGTCGGAAGACTTGTAGATCATCTTTCTGAAGTGGTTGAAGTTGGGTGGTGAGAAGTCATTCGTCAAACGATCTAAGGGCAGTGATTTTCCGACTGGTAGTGTTGCAAACCATCTCACCCGTTGTTGTTCTGGTCAAAAAGAGGTACGATTCTATGGGAATTTTAATTTTATTTCAGAAGCATGTTGGGCTTGATTAAGGTCGTAATGGGCTATAAAACTATTTGATAAACTATACTTTAAGAACTAGTTTTGTGACATTTAAAATGTTAAAGGACCTAATATGTAACTCTAAGAAATTAAAAGACCGATTTTGCTGATCCCTACTTGTTACAAGACTAATCTGGTAATTTTCCCTAATAAATAATCTCTATCTTAGTTTAGTAAGAAATAAAATTATGTGTTCTTATCTGCTGTTGAATCTGAGTATATTGCATGTGGGAATTATTGTACACAACTCTTGTGCAAAATTCAGTGAATGAGTTTTGTGATAATCTGAATATTATAAATATTTCTAAAAATCCAATTTAACACTCTAGGATAAAACATATCGACATACGTCATCACTTTATTATGGAGTTAATAGAAAATTAAATTAATAATAGATTATGTAACAACTGAAAATTCATTGGCTGACATATTTACAAAGGCTTGATGCACAAAGATTTACTGCGTTGAGAAAGTCTTTAGATGTTTGCATTTTGTGAAGTCATGTTTAGTTATCTGTTGGAACACTATAATGAACATAACATGTAGATTATGTTCCAACACTCTATTAGGATATGGCTTATAGGACATGATTTTTATTTTCTATTTTATGCATTTCATGTTAGGGCTTGCATTAAGCATACTGCATTAAAAGTCTAGTATGATTAGATCTCAAAATTTCTAAATTCTAGAATCTCAATTTTGAATGACAACCTTAACTGTTTTGACCTTGAACTTGAATAGACTTCAGAAAATGTCCATGATTAATTGTGCTCAAATTTTTTAAAATTGAGAACTTGAAGGCCTTTGACATAAAAAGGCTACCTACTCTTAGAAGTGAAAGCTACTCATGAGTAATCCAGGACTAAGTATCACCAATATCTAAATGATAATCTATCATGGAAAAAAAACTACCCTAAGTGCGAGAGTGAAAGCTACTGATTGGCTAAATCTACATTCTCATCTTATGTTAGAACAGTGTGATGAACATTGTTTAATGAAATTGATGGATCATAATTTCAGTTCTCAATTGAACTAATTTTTGTGATATAATAAAAAATACATAGAATGAAAATCTGAAGGAATTATGAGTGTATTGTCAAAATAGATCAAATGTTGAATTTCTCAATTGATGTTTTAGAATTATGAGATTTGGAATCTAAATAGTGACATATTTATTTTTAGCATATTTTAATTTTTGATTTGTATGGTATGAAATGCATATTAGGCATATCTTTTTATGAACTTATTTTGATTTTCTTGTGCAGCAATAGATTGGACAAATAGAGAAGTTACTTTGATTACTAAGTTGGTATAAATCTGACTTATCTAAATTTTGATTTCTTGGACTCATTGCACAAGCGAGAAATATGTGATTGGTGGAAAAATAGTACTCCAAGAGGCTGAATCTGGATTTAAAAGAAATTTTTGCACTTAAGAACTCTCTGTTGGTAGAAATTTGATTTTTACCTAGCGTATAAATAGGGTTTTAACCTACATTTTGTTATATCATTAGAAACCCTAATTTTACAGCCGTAAAAAAATTCATTTTATTTTTTTCTCTTCCATTTCCTATTTCCTCTTGTTCTTGCATCAGTTCTAATATGGCAGGTTCACATGATGAAACCATTATCCAAATGCAAAAGAGGTTGCTTGCTGAGAAAAGAAAAAAGAAAGGTGAGTTATTTGGGACTCAAGCGAAAAGGGGATGGCGATAAGCTCAAGCTATCAACATACCTCTGGTGCCAGAAAATCCTCTAGAACCAGAGATTGATGCTTACCTTTGCTATTGAATATTCACTATAGAAAATCGACTCTGAAGCCCACACTGATGCACCAGTTGTTAAATGAGCACCAGATACAAAACCTCTATTCTATAAGGTTCTTCATTTCACATACAAGCAACATCTCTGGCTGATACTATAGAGGTTACTGAAACCCAAATGGATTTTCAGCAAGGGCAAGCTCTTAATCCTGTTCCTGAGGAAACTGACCCTGTTTCTGACTCAGTTTCTCAACCCTCTGTTCGCTACTTTACATCTTCAGATTCTGTAGAAGTCACTATGCAATAAGAAAATACTAGTGGTGCTCATGTTCCCAGTTATGTTCAAACACGAGGTAGGACATCGACTCCAGTAGCTTCTGGACATGACCTTGAATATCACCCAGAAGAATCTGATTCACAAGACAACACTCATATCTCTATCTCTGATAATTATTTTGGAGAGTCTGTTCAAGGGCTTGAAATGGATGTTGAGGGTGACAAATTTGATGTACCTAAGGTTATTTCCCACAAATTTTACACTGATTATGCTAAGGAAATGTGGGATTTTATTTCTCAAAAAACTGTGTGGTCTGAAAGGTCGGTTAGGATAAGTGATTTTGAGGATAGAGGCGTAGACTTGGTTTTGATTAATAAACAGCTTATTGGTACTGTTAAGGATATCAAACCTTATGTAACTAAAGGTGTGAAAGAATTTTATTACAATTTGCATTATGATATCATTAAAGCTGATTCTGCAAAATATGGTCAAGTCTATATTAGGGAAATGATTTGTTTCTTTACTGCTCAGCTTGTAAATGATTATTTGGGTACTCCACAATTTGATTCAGTTGAGTTACCAAAAAACTTTAACATGATCATTGGGGAATTGACTAGAGGTATTAGGAATGCTTGACCTAGAAACACTACCACTTTCCCTATTGCACAATTGACAATGAAATATGCTATATTTCACAAAGCAGTAGTGACAAATTGGGCCCCCACAGCTAATCACACTGTGATTGTTAAAGATCAAGTTGTATTATTTTATTTCATTGGACTGGGCATCCATTTGATTTAGATAGGCATATTTTGAGAAGTATTGCTAAGCATGTTAAGGTTAATACTACTTTTCTAGTCATTTGCTATTCCATTCTATGATTTACAATCTATTGGTTTCTCAAGGTTTTAAGAAGCTTATGACTGAACAAATTGAATATCCTAGGATTGATTACTCTATATTCACTAAGTTTGATAAGTTTAAACATTATTTAGATGATTTACCTTTCACTTATCTATTGATCTATTTGATGGCCTTTAGTTGTGACTCATTTGGATCAAATTAGTACCTGGCACAAACACCTACACTAAAGCAAATATCAAGTTTAGAAGCAGTAAGATATGAAAGACTGCCAATCATGCTCATGTACAGTGATGTTTCAACAGATGATCTTTAGACAATTTATCATTAGTGCCCACAGGACTTATAGTATGTTTGGTGCTCTTAAGTCTAAATTTTTTCACTAGGTTATGTGCATATTTACTCTGAGAAATAAAAATACCATCGTCAAATTGCTTGATTTGTAAACCTGGAAAGTAATTTAACTCACCAATCATACTCAGCTCAAACTCCTTAGACATTTGTTCAACAAACTCATCAATGTTATTGTTAGAGGTTGACCTAAACACTATGTCATCCACATAAATCTATGCTATGATCAAACAAATGTTCAAACATTTTATGGACAAAGTTTTATCAGCTATCTCTCTCTTATGGCCTTTATTGACCAGAAAGTTTGTTAAATACTCATACCAAGCTTTAGGAGCTTGTTTCCATCCATGTAAGGCCTTTTTCAACTTATTAACATGGTTAGGATGATGTGAATCCTCAAAGCCCTTAGGTTGTTCTACATGTGCCATTCATTTAAAAAATCATTCAGAAAGCACTTTTGAGGTACATTTGATAAACTTTGAAATTCATTAAGCAAGCAATGGCCAAAAGTAACCTAAAAGACTCTAACCTAGCTATAGGGGCAAATGTTTCATCAAAATCAATTCTTTCAATTTGCATGTAACCTTGTGTAACCAACATAATTTTTTTTCTTTTTAATAGTCCCAAACTCATTAATTTTGTTCTTAAAGATCCATTTGGTACCAATCATATTAGAGTCTTTAAGCCTTAGAACTAGAGTTCATACATCATTCCTAATAAATTGACCTAACTCCTCTTGCATAACATTGATCCAAAATTCATAACATGTTTTGGTTCAATAGAGGAAGTGTAGCATACGTACCTCACCATGTCTCCATAATTGAGCTTAGGCTTTTACCTTGTTCTCATTCCATCAATAAGGGTCCCAACCTGATCTGAATAATGATTCTTTTGAATTCTGGCAAGTGGATCCCTTCTGGTGAATCTGTCTCATCAGAACTATCTGTTCCATCCGATACTATAACATGATCTGGATCAATGGGTGGAACATCATAAAGAACATTTTGTTTCTCAGTTTCCTTTGCAAAGTCTATTATTTTATCTACTTCCTCAGTTAGACTGTTAATTTTCTCCTCCTTAGAAAATTCTGCAAAATTAGAAAAGTCATCATTAACCACATTAGAAGATTCCATAATAGTTCGAGTCGTCATGTTCAACACACGATAGGCTCTACTATTGGCAGAATATCTTATGAAAACTCCCTCATCACTATTGGCATTAAATTTTTCCACATGTTCATAGTCATTAAATATAAACACTTAGAACCAAACACAAGAAAAAATTTGAGATTTGATTTTTTACCTTTCCAAAGTTCATAAGGAGTCTTATCAGTCTATGTCTCAAGTGAACTATGTTAGATATGTAACAAGCAGTATTAATGGTTTCAACCCACAACCTTTGAGTCAATTTTTTGGAGTTGAGCAGACTCGAACCATTTCTTGCAAAGTCATATTCTTCCTCTCAACCACACCATTTTGTTAAGGAGTCTTGAGGGCTGAAAACTCATGAGTATTCCATACTTATCATAGTAATAAGCAAAAATAGTATTTTCAAATTCCTTTTTATAGTTAATTCTAATCCTAACAATTTTGCACTATTTTTGCAATAGTGTACCTTAAAGATATGAAAAGTATCAAATTTCTCTCTTAAAAAATCAACCCAAGTGTACCTAGAGAAATCGTCTACACAAACAAACACGTATTTCTTATCACCAAGGCTTTCAACTTATGTAGAACTCATCAGATCCACATGCAAAAGATCCAAATTTCATGTTGTACCAACATGTTGGAACATGGCATGGGACTTCCATTTTTATTTGGCCAATTGGAAAGGACCACAAACACCATCCCTTTTCTTACTCAATTTTGGCATTTCAAAAACTGCACTTGCATTTACAAGTTTAGTCAGACTCTTAAAATTTAAGTGTTCAAGTTTCTGATGCCAAATCTCAGTCCCATCATGTGTAATGTTTCAACAGGACATCTGATATTCTAACTTGTAGCAATTATCAGACGATCTCTTACCTATCAAAACACAATTATTAGTATAATCAAAAACTTGACACAAATCTTTTGTAAAATGAACAAGCAGATTTTGGTCACATAATTATCTAATATTAATCAAGTTGGCCATAAGTCCTTTAATTAACAATACATTCTTTAGCTTAGGTAAGCCTTTAATATCTAAAGTTCCTTTACCAAAAATTCGTCCATGCACACCATCACCAAAAGTCACATAGTCTTCCTTAATACTTTGAAAGTTTGTATTTATTCCTAGTCTTGTACCTAGAACAACCACTTTCAAAGTACCAAGAATCACAAGTTAAAGCTTTCAAGGATGTGTTAGCAATATTACACCTAAGATGAGATTTTCTAACCCAAATTCTTTGTGGAAAATTATTTTTCAGATCAATCTTGAACTTTGGTGTATGTTTAAGAATAGAATTTGCCCCATGTTCAAATTTCCAGAAAATGATGTTCTAACTTGTTTTCCATTCCACAAATTCTTTTTCAATTTGAAACACTTAGGACGTATATGACTAGAAATGTGACAGTAATGACAGATTGGTACAAACCTTTTTGGTCAATGCTTTTGGAAAATATTTTTCTTACCCTAATCAATGATGGACGATTTTACTTAGCTCCTTTCACAAGTTCAATCTTTGATTTATAATTCTTCTTTGTGTTCGAACACTCACCAATATAACCAATACCGTGACGGTTTTCTCCAACTTGTATCATTGAGCAACTTATCTTTATCAGCAATCTAAAGTATGAACTGGTCTAACTCATGTTGTAACTCAACTTTCTGACATGAGAGCTCAATAACCTGTCCATCTAGTGACTTGTTTGTCTTACAGACTTTAAGCCATTTTTGGCACTTCAATTTGTACATCGCTTGAATGTCCTCATCACTTGGCTTATTTTCGCCACTATTGCACTTAGAATTATCATCAATATAAAAACTTTGAACAATTTTTTCTTTACCTTTTGATGCAGTGTCAATATTGGCATCAGAAATATGTGATGTTCCAACTTGTATTCCAACATAACTTATGACATAACAATTTCCAGATAGAACAATGATGTCCTATTTTGTGGTAGAACTCAGGGCCACATGATTGCTTGCAACATCATCGTCCTCCTCCTAAGTGTTCTCTGATTCAACATCACTCTATGTAATGCCAAAATGGGAGATTATTAAGTCCATGACTTAGTTTGATTGACATTATTTGTGCAAAATGGTAAGTTTGATTTATTATGTCTTCTAAACAAAGTAAGTTGTGTTTTCTATGTTTAACAAAAGTTTTAATGCAAGACTAATTCTTGAATATTTATTTCCTTGTAGGATTAAAACTTTACATACTTACCATATTAGATAAGTTTATTAAAGATAAGCTTGAGGAATTTATGGAAATAAATTCTCAAGATATCTCCAAATAAATTTATACCAATTGGAGAAAAGATTTAATCTTGCATTGCTTTATTCGGATGAATCAAGAATCAAAGGAAGTTTCCATATCCAAATCGGCCGATTTCCTACAAAAGATGGATGTCCAAATCTTGTTATTTAGAGTAGAAATTTCAGTTGTAATTAGATGTATTTATTTTGTGATAAACATAGAAAGATTGTGTAGGAAAGTCGTTGAATTAGACTAAGCAACTTTTTATGTAATAGTTTAGGAATCATTATGTATTTAAAAACACAAACTTACATTAGTTTGTGTTGTTGATTTCCACGAAGATATCCAAATATTAAGGGCAGTCGATTCTATCTCTAGTGTTCATACAATTTGTGATCAAGGTTCGAGCTTCAAGTCAGCACTAGAGGTTGAAGTATGTTCCATACTATAGTGAAACATCGCATCAAATATCCTTCGGGAGAATGAGGTGAGTTCTCTAGGGAGAACGCTCTGTTGTTTGACGACGATCAACATTGAAGGAAATTCAAATAGATAGATTCAAGTCGAGGGGATCTCGCAACAAGTCCACCAGTGAAGCAATATAAGAATAACATCAAAATAAAAAATGAGTATTTGATTTTGTTTTATAAGTTCAATTATTATATTGCATTAAACATTTACTGACAGTGAATTATTTTTTCTGTGGGCGAGGCCTCAAGAAGTATAATATTTTATATCCGAACCTCTTTAAAATTATTGGTGTTAATTTTAATTTTCTGCTGTAAATTTCATTTCAAATTCTAACATATGTTATAACATTAATTGAAACATAACAAATCTGTAAACTCATTAATTTGATTAATTAAATGGGCAACAGATTCTAACAGGCCATGAAGCATATTCTTGCTCAAAAAGAAGATTTAACTTTGTTGAGTTTGTAAATAGAGAGCTTGAATCTAGAAAGCCTATATATGATAAAGTATGATGATGAGAAAGCAGAAAATGTGGATATACTACTTGTGCAAGGAGAATATTTGGTTCATGGTGTTATGACTACCCCAAAGGTAGAAAAAGAAGATTGGTAACGCCACAATATATTTCAAACTCGTGTTCTTTGCGAGGGAAATGTGTTTGAGGGTAATCTTAGATGGAAGAAATAGTGAGAACAATGTTTCCAAAGAATCAATGGAATTTACAAGATGCCGTGTTAAATTCACTCGAGGAAGCAATGTTGAGGATGAAGCTTTACGTGATGTGGTACCCATGGATGCTTGTCACATTTTGTTGGGAAGACTGTGGTTGGATGACAAGGATATTGTTCATCACACAAAGCCTAACACTTACAAGTTTCGGTGAGGGTAAAAGACTTTTACCTTGCAGCCATTGAAGGAATGAGAGTCAAGTAAAACGAAAATAAGCACCAAGAACATTGTTTTGGTTGGGCAAAACATTGAGGAAGAAAGTAAAAACGTTAAGAGTCATTTATGTGCTAGTTGGTCGAATCATTCAAGAGTTAAATCAATGAATTTTGCCTCAAAAATTCAGAATATATTGAAAGAGCTCCAAGTAATTCCTGAAAAGTTTCCAGAAGGTTTACCTCCGTTGAGAATTGCGCAACATGTGATTGACATGATGATTAAGGAGTTATTTCAAGAAAGCAAGAGTTTATGTGCAGTGCCAACATTATTGACACTGTAAAAAGATAGATCATGCGAATGTGTATGGATACTCGGGCCATCAACAAGGTCAATGTGAGTTGCATATTTTCAATTCCAAGGTTAGATGATTTGTTAGATAGGTTGGTTGTTTCAAGTTACTTTTCAAAACTGGACTACCGCCAAATTCTAATGCGAGATGGAGATGAGTGAAAGACTGCTTTCAAGAGCCCTGATGGCTTATATGAATGGCTAGCAATGCCCTTTAAGGTTATCAAATGATCCAAGTACATTTATGGGAGCTAACAGAGGACTAAAACTATTATTGGGATTGTTTGTTATTGTATATTTTGATGATATTTGAAGTACAGTAACATGTAATTTACTTACATAGTGTTTTTCTAGGTCATTCATTATTTAAGAAATTTTTTATTTTTTTTTTAAGTTTAAGGTGGGAAAGAGGTGAGGTAATTAATCTTTTAGGTAGCAAGTCATTTTTTTTAAAAAAAAAATTAAGGTAGAAAAATAAATAGATAATTCATTCGTTAGATGACATAGTCTTTTTTAGGTAGAAAAGTGCAAAAACTCTCACTGTTGAGGATACAAAAGTGCCAAAACGAAATATTTTTTTTAATTCTTATTTTGTTAGTTTCTAAGGTTGCAATGCCAAAATTTGCATATTTTTTCCATAGGCATTATTCCTCTTCAATTTGATTCTTAATAGGAAGAAGGGGTTCAAATTCTAAACTAAGGGATAAATATGCAAAAGTTTCACGGTAATCTAAGCAACGACATGAAATAAGAAATTCAATCGAAAGTTGTAATATATTACTCTCTCCATCCTATATTTGCTGGTTCATTTTTAATTGACATGAATTTTTAATAAAAATTAAAAAAAAAAATTGTATACTATTGTACTATTACCCTTCAAAGTAATGAACTAAAATTAGTTATTATTTTTAAGTGAGAGAATATTTTTGAGAAAAAAATTATTTTAGAAAATATAAAAATTAAACCTTATTGTGGGATGTGCCAAAACGAAATAGGAACGGTAATTTGAAACAGACGGAGTACTTTTTTTATTTTTGAAAATCAAATAGTCTAGTCTCATTTCAAAATAAAAATAATGAATGGTTAAACTGTCAATTTTGTCTCAGGACTAATGATTGATCATAGTCTTATAAAATCCAAGCACAGCTGAAATTGTTCCAAGTTTGGGCCTGACATTTAAAATGGGCCTAGTGTGAGTTCTGTGGGTTAAGTGGGCTAGAAAACTCCGTTCACCGAACATTAACTAACACGAAAGCCCAAACTCACACCTCTATTGACCCATACTAACTGCTAAAAAATGCAATTCTTGAAAATAGATGTTTTTAAAATCTTATTTTGGAACTTATATACTCATTTTCTTATTTTTTTTGTCAAATTCTTAGGTTGCATTTAGATTGAAGAAATTTGTGAGCTAATCATTTCAAATTCATAATAGCAATTATATTGAATCTGTTGAAACAATTTCAAGTTACAACGGATTTCAAATCCTTTAACACTCATTTTGATTTTGGTGGATTTCAAAATCCATCTAATATTAGAATAATTTGTAATCTTTAACTCCAAATTTCTTCCTTAAATTCGAATATATCCATCCATCCATCCGCCCAAATGCAACCTTCAACCATCTTATGATATGTTTTAAAAGGTTTGTATGAAAAATGCTTCCAAGTCTTAGGATTGAACTTAGACACAGTTTTATTTTTTCATCTTGCAATTTACATGGACTCTGTTACTTATAGATGATGCTATATATCACTTCTATTTTTATTTTTATTTTTATTTTTGTTTTACAATTTACAAGGACTCTTGTTACTTATGAATGATGCTATATATCAATTTTTTATCACTTCTTTTAATTTTACTAAGAAATGGATGCAATATATGCAGTTGATTGGATTTACCCTAACAAATATGGACCTTACCAATTGAAGGGAAGATGATAAAAAGGTGCAGGATTGGCCTTATTTACAGGAATGGGGCTAGAAAATTGAGATTGGGGAAGTCGAGATTAATTTATTTTTCAAATTATTATTAATTTTTTGGGGAGTAAAATTTTAAAATTTAATAATATTGTACTATAAAATTTATATTATATTTAAATAAAAATTTATATTATATTTAAAATTTTATAGAGTTTAGGGGTTGTTCCTACCAGCCCATTGGCTCCGTTCTTGCTTGCTTATATAATTTCTCGTTTCAGCTCCATTTTATTTGACAGAACATATCATCTAAATTAGGAATCTTATAACAACAATCAAACTTAAAAAGGTAAGCATGAAATAGTAAAGCAGAAATATGTTCTCCATTTTATGAGCAGTAAAAATGCAACTTGCGAAGAATTCCAAATACACTCTCCTTTGAAGTCTAATATCAAGTACTCTATATTACTTACAAGTTATTCTTCTGCTTAAATTTGATTTGGCTTGAGTGTTAGAATCTTTGATTGACAATTTTCTTGATATTAAATGTTGATTTTGGGTTGAATTGTACCTTGTTCTTATGAATTGGATACAACCTTGATTCTGAGTTCCCAATATTTGAAGTGTGGCCATTGAACCTATAATTATATATATGTTAAGCTCGTTTGGTTGTCTTCAAGATCCCCCAATACTTAAATTAATAAAAATTTAAAAAAAATCGAATCAAACAAGTAAAATATCAATTATTTTTACATGCACTATGAAAGAGTATTTAGAATTAGAAAATTAGAAAAGTACTCGATCAGATTGAGTTTAGATTAAGATAAAAATGCCAGATTCTTGGGCTGTTTAAAGAGAATTTTTTAATATTAAGGGTAAAATTAAAAAAAAAAAAAAGATAAATATCCATCTAATTATAATAAATAATTAGCCATGCTAATGGGATCTGGACCTAGAACTATTTTTTCTTTTAATACCAAGACTAAAATACAAAATCCGTGACAAGCCCACACGTCACAACTGAACAAAGTATAAACATATACATATACTATAACTCATGCCTCAACTAAGCAAAATAATATTCTATACACCGGAGCATAAATATTTAGATTAATTTAATCTTTGATTGCTATTATTTACTAATCACTTCAATTATTCCTAAATCAAACATCACATATGTTCTAGATTTCTCGTCGAGATTAAGACAGTTGAGCATCATAGATTCCTTCATAAGACGCAATTACCGACAATGATTAAGCAAAAGCTTAGATATTTTTTAATGGTGGTTGAAGGAGATTATCACAAGCCACTTTTAAATTTCAATTATTATGTATGATTAACACTATTTTTTTATAAAACAACTTGCCCATGTCGAATAAATTTGCGTCGTCCTTTTACAAATCTTGCCAAAATTACTGCAAATTAAATAACTAATTCAATAATTTATGTGAATTTTATTAAAAAAAAATAGCGATCTCAATTCGTACTCTTTTCCTTAATTTGGGATTAGTGGCTATGATTAGAAGCTATGTCGTGCTAGGAGTCTACACAAAAAAAATGTTTGTTTAGTTTGTTGTCTTGTCCTCTTTAAAAATAACCCGTAATCATGTACGAGGTATAGTTTCTTATAATCCTTAATAATTGTGGCCTAAATATAGATTTTAAATAGTCAATTGTCGAATCTTAATTATAATATTTATTTGGGATTTTTGTCTTTCTTTGATTGTCCTAAGTTTATTTTTATTTTTATTTTTCCGTTTTATTGTATGTTTTGAACTGTACGATTATTGATCCTACAATAAAAATAAAATTGGGGGTTTGAACCGTGTGCAACCATCCATCCTACCGTGATTTTTATTAGCACCCATAAGTTTCAATTATTAGTTCTACATCCAAATATAATTTTAAAAATATAAGAGCAGTTGTTGCACAAATTAAAGTGGTCCTCCTTGGTAGTAAAAATGATGTGAATTGGATTTCACCATTTTAAAGAGGCATTTATTAGCCTAAATTTGGCGAAACGAAGCTAACATGTGAAAGTTTCATACCTTCACACCAAACGGCTAACAGGTCATAAATAGGACGCTTTTCTTGTTGAAAGGTTCGTTTTTCTCTACCATAGTAGGAAGGAAAGGTAATCAACATCTTTGTTTCCCTATACATGCTAACATGTATATAGGATGTCAAAAGGGTGGCTTTGCCCAAATACGAAATTCGTTACATCAAGAATTTTTAGAATTTGAATCTACCCCGATCCAAATCATACGAGTTAAACTTATTATATTAAATATATTTAAAAATATTTTTTAAAAAAATAATACTCTAAATTTTTTTAAAAGTATATATAGTTTTAAAAAGATATCATATAAATATATATAATATAGTGAATTTTGAAAAAAAAAAAAAATAAATGAGGTGAGTTCGGGTGGATAGGTTTGAAAATAAAATTTTAAAACTCAACTTGAATCTGTTTGTAATAATAAAAATTCATCTCAAAAGGGACGAATTTGAATTTGAACTCGTCCCATTTTCATTTCTATACGTGTCATTATGTAAATATGACGTTTAGGTGAGTTTTGGATTGACATTTCCAGAAACATCAAAATCGTGTCATTGCACAGGAGAAGTCCTGCAACTTGTTGGCAGTTTCTTAGGAGAAAGAAATCTTGATTGCAATGAAAAAGAAACCTCACCATTAGTCTTAGTGTGATGTGGGCTCAAAATGTGGTGTGGAGGACCCTATTCTTCATCTCCTGTGAGTAAATTTTGTCCACAACAAACAATCTGATAGGGTCATCCTTCCAACTGGTATTTGCATGAACAAGGAATGTGCCCCATTTCTATCATAGTTTATTGGACAAACTCACCACACAAGTGTTAGGTCATGTATTATTTCACTTTTAATTACATAATCTAATCTAATGATTGTGAGTGAATCTATTTTAATGACCAAAATCATTTAAAAGTAATTGTCCTTTATAATCTAATAATTATGGATGAATCTATTTCAATAACCAAAATCACTTAAAAATTACCGTATAATAGGTTTACTCCAATTTTCTTATCCCAATTTTGTGGCCTGTGATGACTAAGTATAGAAATCGTTATTAACAAAAAAATATGAAAAAAGGGGTCCCAGAATATGTACTTACATGTTCATGCAATTGAAGTAGTAGAGCTGCAATGCAGGTTATACAGTTGCATCATTAATAGTACAAGTGAAATTTGATTAAGCTTTCAAGTTGAGTGATGAGTTGGCCCATATGAAAAATTAGGCTTCACCTAATTGCATTCACCTTTTATGTTGAAATCTCTCAATTTGCTTTCTTTTTCCAATACCTCCTTGCTTTTCTCATTTTTGGTTAAAGTCACCCCTACCTCGATGGAGGGACTCTCACCTATTTTTGCCTTTTGACAAAAAAAAAAAAGAAACTCAGAAATTGCAAATGAAAGTTTAAAGAAAGCATCACAAGAACTTAAAATTAATATTTTTATAATTGGATAGATGGCAAATCAATTTCACTGTCAATCTTCGATTGCTCGAATCTATTCAAATGTTCTAATAAAAATTGACTATAGCCTTTTATTATGGTATGTAAAATATTAATATAATAAATTTTAAAAATAAAAAATACATCTAATAAAATTTAAAATTCGAATAACCACATACATACAATCAAATATCAAATTTAAAATTTAAATTTTTTCAAAAAACCTATAAAAACACCCAAAAAGAATTGGTTTCAATTTAATTTTATTTTTTTATTATTTTTTTTAGTCAATCAAATCAGATGGACCACATGTTCTAATCAAACTAAGCGGTCCAATTTAATTTTAAAAATACTATTTAAAACATTACTACTACTTTATAATTATTTGAATTTAAAATTAGGAATACTATATTTATCAACTCCAATTAAACCATGAGCAACCCTTGTAATTGATACAGTGTGAAATCTTGAATGATATGTTTGTTCTTTATTTTGAGAGAATGTATTCTATCCGGAACGATATGTTTATTGTTATTTATGATATTTTGAGAGAATTTATTTTGGAAAAATATGTTTGATGTTTTTGTTGAGAAAAATAATATAATTATTTTGAGAGACATTTTTATTGTATATATTTTATTAATATTATTTATTGTGGTTAATGTAAAATATTTGTATATATACATGTCTTGTGAATATTATTTTGTTGTAGTTAGTGGGTTATAGAAATATGATTAATATTTTAAAAAAATAAAAATATCATTTTAAAAATATACAAGTAACAAATATATTTTCATCTCTAAATAGATAAAAAAAAATAGTTGGGAAAATAAAACCAATTGGTGTTACAAGGTTGATTGGCAAAGAAATTAGCAATCATATTACCTTCTCTCTGTAAACGTGGGATATAATAAACTCCACGGACTGATGTAATGTTGTATCTTAGCACTCTTTGAAGGAGAAAGTATGTCCGTGTTCCTGGTCACAGAAACATGCAAAGTATAATTAATTAATCAAAATAAGTAATGGATGCAATATTTTCGATCCTCTATTCAAATTTATATTTCATCTGCTTTATAAATTACTTATATATATATAATTTATAATTGAATATTTATTTAAAAAATATTTCATACACTTATTATTTATATATAATTAAAAATATTGTCTTACAAAATTAAGGTTGGTTTCCAAATAATTGCTCAAACCCCTTGATTCACTACCTAACAATTATTTGACTGCATATATCTGATAAGATCAGATAGGCAAACCGCAAACATTTCACATATTCAACATTTTCTCATAGCAACACCACCACCGAGTACCAATAGAACCAATAAAATAATGGCAGTAGCAGAAGAAGAATACAATGATCCAATTCACACAAAAGCAAACCACCCACTTGCACATAAATTCTGAATTACACAGAGCATTTACAGAGAAACAATGGACACCACAATGGTGAAACAGAATATTCAATCACACACAAGAAGAGGACAATCGAAAATGGCACCAACTCAATTCCAAGACTCTTAACATTAGGTTTCTCAAATGAAAATAAACAATCCAAGAATAACATAACCAAATCAGCAAGAACAACTGCTCAATCCAATATACATGAATCCAAACATCCTTCCACCTGGGAATTTTTTTGGTTGGGAACTTTAATCCAACACTTCAAGCAGGCATTGAATTTCCACTTGTTGAGGTCCACTCAATATCTTTAAGCGCGGGTCTAAGCTCTTTGCTGCAGAACTGATTGTACTCCAGGGTATCTCCGCTACACTTCTTCACCTCCACCACCAGAAACGATGGCGTCACGGCTAATATATCGGCAGCTATTCCCAGCTTCCCTTTTCTCCCACTCTCTTGCCCCTGCAGCCTTACACATGAATCGCTCTTCTTCACGCTGAAATTTTTCGTCTTTGCCACTTCCTCAATCTTGGAAATCACGCTGCTTGCAGACCTTGTGGTGGCGAATCTCAATTCTTCTTTTTCCTCCCTCTTCTTCTCCTCAAACAGTGGCGACAGATCAAACCCTTCCGACAATGAAATGATATGGAAAGCATTCAAAGTCTCTGTTCCCTTACCCTTTCCAACGTTCGCCTCGTCTTCCGCCGCAAATTCCTGCTCCTCTTTATTCCGCAGACCCCTCGGCATTGATTTCTTGAACCACGACGAGTCCATGATCTTCGCTATGCTTATCCTCGTGCTTGGATTGGGATCCAACATTTTCGTGATCAACTTCCGGGATTCGGGTGAAAACCACGGCGGGCACTTGAAATCACCCCTGTATATCTTCCGATACATAGACATTAAGTTATCATCCTGAAAAGGCAAATAACCCGCCAACAGCACATAAAGAATCACGCCACAGGACCAAATATCAGCCTTCGCCCCATCATACCCTTTTTTCCCAATCACCTCCGGGGCGACATAGGCCGGCGTCCCGCACGTCGTGTGCAGCAAACCGTCCTGCCGGAGATGGTCGGCAAACGCACTCAGCCCGAAATCCGTGACCTTGAGATTCCCTTCCTCATCGAGCAGCAGGTTTTCGGGCTTCAGATCGCGATGGTAAACACCTCGGCTGTGACAGAAATCAATGGCCGAAATTAGTTGCTGGAAGTAATTCCGAGTTGCTTCTTCACGCAACCGGCCCTTTGCAATTTTCGCAAACAGTTCGCCGCCACGGACAAATTCCATGGCGAAATAGATCTTGGTCTTGCTCGCCATGACCTCGTGGAGCTCGACGATGTTGGGGTGGTGCACCATCTTCATGACGGAGATCTCCCGCTTGACTTGCTCCATCATCCCAACACGAATCACCTTCTCCTTGCCCACCACTTTCATCGCCACGTTCTTGTTCGTTTTCAGATTCCTGGCATGGTACACCTTCGCAAACGTCCCGTGGCCCAGGAGCCGGCCCAGTTCGTACTTTCCATGCAGCACGCCGCATTTTTCTTCGGATCCCATAGTCGCTAATTTCTCAGACAAAGAGTAAAAAAATCAAAGGCTTTTGCTAATTTTTAGTGAAAAAGATAAAGCAGGTGTAAGTTGTGGTTGTGGAGGTGGTTTCACCCGTCTTCGACGTGCTTGCGGTGGCAATTACGGCCGCTAGTAAGCGGTTTCTTGGCCCTCCCGCCGCCCAATTGGGGGTTAGAAACCGGAGCTCTTCTCATCTCTCTGCATTCCCTGGAGGGGATATCTCTAATTTTGTCAACAAATAGAATGAGACAACGAGATATCACTAGGGTTTGCACCACAAACGCTCCCTTCTCATATACCGGAGCTTCTAATCTCCTTTCATTTACAGGTCGGAGTGGTGAATATATAGAAGAATTTGAGGGTATGTTTGTCGTTATGTTCTCTCCCTGCAAGTTCAATCGACGGCTCAGAAAGTAGGTATGAGACGCGTGTCGGGATCTTGGCCGGATGTAACTGACTACGTTGGACCTATGTGAATAATTGATGCGGACCACGTGTTCGGCACGTGGGATTAAGGTTTCCATTTGATTGGGAAATTTGAAAACCGCCATTTTCTTGTGCTCCGTTTGGTTTGGGAGGTGTCTCATTTTCTATATAATAATAAATTATTTATTTATCATATAGATATTAGCTGGACAGTATATTTGATGTAATATTGATATTACTATTCGATTCTTCCTAAAATGAAAAATAAGAAAAAAAATTAGAAAAATTATAATTATTGGGTCAGACTGAAATTGCAAAAATGTTGATTTTTTTCTTAAAAAGTATGTTTTGACTTTGCAGATTCTATAAATCATAATGAATTAAAAGTTTGACATATCGAAAATTATGTATAGCTGTGGTTTACACTTAATATTGAAAGGAAAATATCAATTCAATTTTGGTAATTCACCAAATTAAGTCATTAATTTGAATATACATTTGTACAACTCTAGTTAACAAAAAAGAGATGGGGAAAGAAAATTAAAAGGAAAACTTTGAAGTGACCAAAATTTTAAAAAATGCAGCATCACCTATATTTAAGAAGAATTCCTTATTTCTAATATTGGATTCAAATTTCATCTCAAGGTTCTTTGGATTTTATACTAAGTAAAACTTTATACAAATGAAAATAATTATAGTTAAAATACTTAAAATAATAATAATTAATTAATATGAGAGGTTGAAATAGGAACTTGCACAAAAAAAATATAACTGAACTGATGAAAAATTGAACTGCGTACCTATATATACATATAATAGGTAACAACGAATTTATATTAAATGTTATTTACGCTTGATCATTTAAATTACTATTTAATTATTACTATTTTCATTAATTTTTTTAGTATTACATTTGAAATATAATTATTTGTTACAGAAAAAAATAAAAAAATGACCACACAGTTAAAAACTGAAAAATAATAATATAATAATAATTTTTTAGGAGAATTTAATTTCTAAATCCCTCATTCTTTTTCTTATCTGGAACCAAACGGAGCACTAGATGTGTTATTACCGTTCTATCCTGGTGGTTAGACTGAATTGGTATATTCCTTACAATAATTCCATGGGACCCATACTGATTTTAAAGGACTGCAGTAATAGCGGTGAAATTTTATTGGGAATCTTTGAACGTCTGATACATATTATAATCATAATGATAAACATAGTTTAATTATGATTAATTGTTTTCCTTTTCCAATTAAGAATTTAATTAGTGAATTTTAGGCACTGTCAACCCATGTTACCGTCGCAGTGGAGTAATTGAATCAATCAACTAAACAATTATTATGGTACATCATCACAATTAAATGCAAAATGATTTCTAATTTATAATCATGACAAGTCATAATAATATGGGTTCCCGCTACTCATGTAAATCATATAAAAAATAATTACTTAAGTAAATATTTTAGATAAACAATAATTATTATGCAGTGAATTGACAAACCCAAAATTTATCCATAAATTTTAATGTTATATAATTGGATATGTAAATAAATCGATTCGATTCAAGTTGAATATGTAATTGTTCAAATTTATTTAAATTTTTACAGAGCTTTCAAAATTGTGTTTGAATATGATTTGATTATTGATCGAATTGAACTTGTATAAATTTTAATCGAATAGAATACGAATCGATTGATTGTTAATCGAATTGAGCTTGTATGAATTTTAATCGAATAGAATACGAATTGATTTCGAATAACTTGAAATTTTGACGACTAATCGAGTTGAGTTTCAAATTTTACTGAACAAAAATTTATATTTTTATTATTTTTATTTAATTTATTATATTAATTGAGTTCAAATAAATTTTTAACATTCGATGTAAAATCGAATATCAAATAATTTAATTTATTATTTTTTTTTTCATAAATTGTTGAAATGAGATGGCCATATGGTACATTATTGAAGTGTGGGCCATAACTGGGAGTGAGCCAATGTGCAGGAAGTTAATGGTCCATCAGAATTTTTGTTTCAGGTTGAGTGTAACCTTCACCAGATGTTGCCTAATTCTTGTGGCCTTGTACGGTTGGACCAATCATTTTCTTCAATAATATATTTTTTCTAGAATTAAATTAATTCCAATGAAATTCCCAACATGTTGGCAAAGTGGTGGATGCAAATTTTCTATGATAAAAAATAGGGGGAAAAAGAAAAGGAAATCAATGTGAAATCATATAATTTTGAAACAAAAGTGGCAAAAATTCAATGGAAATGTTTTGGCAAATGGAATTTAAAAAATTCATGTAAAAATTGTGGGTATTCTTGATTAAATTTAATATTTATCGATTTAGACGTTAATGATATTAAATTATTTAAAAAATTCTAGATTAATGAGAATACCCCTTTCAATATGTTGAAGAAATGACCAAACTTGGGAGGCCACAGCACTCAAATTTAGAGTTTTTCGTATCCACCACCTTTGAAGTATTTAATTTTGACAAAATAATTTTTTAAAATATAAAATTTTGGCAAATAAATTATTTTATTTGGGTAATTGTTAGTTAATAATTAAAATGGAATTGTTAGTTAATTGGACCTTTTCTTTTTCTTTTTTGTTTAGTTACTAAAGTGCCACTCCTCTTAATTCTTTTTATGCAAGTGGAGTCTCTAATATTCTTCTGCATATGATAAGATTTCATCACAAAAATTTTCACCTCACCACTTCCCATAAAATTTCACCACAGAATTTCACAATTTCAATGGGCTAATTAGCAAAATATTATAATTTAATAAAATATTTGTTAGAATACTGTAAAATGAGAATGTATTAAATTTTTATGTCAAAGCTTTAAATAACATAACACTTTCTATTTAATTTGTTTTTTTTTATAATTGGACAAGTACAAGTTATCTCGGGTAATGCTTTGGTCAAAGCGTCACGCTAGGCGACGGCTTATTTTGGCAAATGTGATTTGGCATAATGCATTTGTCAAAGCATTGACATGTGTCAAACTATTGGGTAACGTTTTGACAATTTGGCAATTGCCAAAGCGTTGCTCAAGGTAACGATTTGACAAATGATATATTTAACAAAGCGTTGCCTAATATGCTAAATTTTTATTACCTCTCATTGTCTTTCGTTATTATTATATTTTTTCACCTATTTTAAATTATTTTTTTTCACCTAATTCATTTTCAAGTATTTATTTCCTCTAACATTACTGTACTCCATTCCCTATTCTTCACCCAACGAAAATATTCTCTTATTTTTCAGTCTTATTTCTTCTTCAATCAACTTCTTCTTCCAACAATCAATTAAACATTTCTCCCTACGGTAGTGTGCGACGGCGAGGTGGCAACAATAACAACGATCGAGTTTGTAAGGTAAGTACTATTGTATTTAGATTATTATTATTATTTTATATTTTTTCATTTATAATACTCATTCAAATTTTTAATTATTATGTAGTTTAACTGCAAGTTGAATTTGGTGATAAAAAAACCTCACGGTAGCAACATCAAAGGTAAGTTTTCTCTTAAATGTTAATATTTATTAGTTTTTTATTTTTTATTTAGAATGTCATTATTTATTACTTATGTTTATATTTACGTTATTTGATAATATGTATTGTGTTATTAAAATAAAATTTAAATCATTAGTTTATTTGAAATTATCTATTTGAGTATGCTTTGTATTAAAATTGAAATATTAGAAATTATTTCGTTGTACATTCAAATATTGTAGAGATAATAAGAATTTTCTTGTTCTAATTAATTCGTATTTTGTTTGACTTGATAAAATGTCAAATTAACTATTTATTCATGTTGTGACTAATAAAAACATCAATAATAAATAAAAAAAATTATATGCACATAATAATAACATGTACATCAAAGCTCATTTGATCAAATATATGTTGAAAATTTAAATCATATAAAAAATATAATGTATTATTGATATAAAAATAGACAAATATGTCTATTAAATAAATTTAAAAAATAATTATTTTAAAATCACCATTACAGATTCTAAATGAATAATTGTTTTAATTATTATTATCTAACAAATAATTTCATTTATTCTTTGAAGATATGGCACATCAAAGAAAAATTACAGTTATGATGTATGCAGGAGGTCAAGTATTACAAGATTCTTGGTTTGTGACATACGACCGTTTTTCAATTGCATACATGAGAATTTCCCGTGCAACAAAATTTTCAGAATTATTTTCAAAATTGTATGAGTGGACCCGCATTGATACCAATCAATTATCATTACAAGTATTTGCTAAATTTTCACAAGTCTACATGCAACGGATAAAAGAATCAATTGTGAAAATAACTAACGATGAAAGTTTAGGATTTTTCTTGGATCTAGAGGCTGAAATTGATAATATTTATATTTATATTGAGAAAAAACAAATTCAACATTATGTTGCTCCTGCAAAGATGATGATGGGTCACGAATGGGGCTTGTATATATCCCTTTTAGCCAAAGACAATGTAGTAAATATTTTTATGGTGACACGAACAATGTCAATTGTTGGGACTGATAATGCATATACGGAGTATGTTCCTGATAATACATATAATGAGTATGTTCCTGATAATGAAAATTGTAGTTATGTTGAACCCGATGCTATTAATGCGAACATGGAGGATGATGCAAATGACCCAATAACAGACAGTTTTGGCACCAATATACTTAGTGATTCTAAACCAGACGAGATTGAGCACCCAATTCTCGTTGATAATAAGAATGATGTTGATGTTGACGTCATGTTGAATATATTGTCATCCCATGGTTACGAGATATCATCACAACATGATCTCCCAATTAATGCACCAATACCCTCCACCTCAAATGAACATATATTTCATTCATTAATCACATTCATCTCTACTACATATCCAGAGGTATATGCAGACTCTATTTATTATTAAAGCGATATATTTATATTAGTGAGCAGGCCGCAACCCTCCTTGTCGGTCGAGATTTACCTCAACAACTACCCTCAGAACAATCACAACCATCAAATGCTACACAAACTAGGACAAATATGATGAGGAGAAGAAGTCCTAATGAAAGGTCTAGTCGCTCAATAGAATGTAATACCACTAGTCGGGCTTAGATACTTTCTTTCACCGACCATATTTCAACATCATATTAATGTCCTCTAACAACAGATGTAGTCAAGTCTTCTATATTGCATGTCTCTCCTGATGACGTTTATAGACCAGTCCTAGTATTAGAGAATTATTCTCATTTCACTCCTTACGATCCCTTAACATATACGTACTCACAAACATAACTTGATCTTGACTTGGGATTGATGCCTGAAAATATATCATCACGTTTGGAGTTTAATATCTCCCCTATTCCATTTCCTACTATGACAACGATGTATCGAGATTCTGCCCATGATACCTTTTCATCGAGTTATCATAATACACATATAAATGATGATTTACAAACTGATAAAATATCACAACATTTCATTATTGTTACACAGAATAGGGGAAAGAGAGTTAGATGACAAATGAATAGACGACCACGTAGTTATGGTACTGGCGGGCATTACTGATTACTGTATATAATATGTTTAATTTGATTATTCTATTTATTTATATAATAAATTTTTTAACCATTGTTTAAATTTTATTTAAAATTTAAATTTTTTATCTTTACATAAGTAATAATATAATTACATAAAATGCTAAATACACAAAATATAAATAAATTACATATATATATATAATTAGTATATTTTAATTAATAATTATATATATGTATAAAATTAAATTACTTAAATTAAAAAAAATAAAAAATAAAAAAAATGCAATTAAAGCATTGCACTGCTAACACTTCCAATTGGTGGTTGCATTCAGTTTCAATTGGAAGCGTTGCACAGTATAACGCTTTCAATTGGAACCAAACTAATTGAAAGCGTTGAACAATGCAGCAATGTACAATGCAACGCTTTATCATAAATTTTTAATTATTGTATATTTTATGATATTTAATAAATATTTTATTAAATTATAATAATTTGTTAAAAAATCCCAACTTTAATCCCACCAACAAAAACTATAATATTATAATTTAACTCTACTGTAATTTTCTAAAATGCAGGGAGCAAATGAAAAAAAGTAAGAAATTAAAGAATTTAATGAGTGCGAGAGTACAAAATTCTGAACACCATGGCCCAGAGCAAATTTCTAGGGCCATGAAATTGGTCCCCATCTCTTTCTTTCTATTATCCAATCAAATAATTTTAATTAATTGTCAATATCCCAATGATAAAAAAGTGTTTTTTGCACACACTTTATACATGATATAGATATTGGGATGTCCCATATTGATTATCATAAAAAAATTAAAATAATTCAAAGCAAGAAAAAAAAGTACAGAAAAAAAAATATAATTAATTCATCAAATTAACATGAAAATAGCACTTTTTTATTTTTTACTTTTGGGAAAATCAAGTGACTATCATAAAAAAAAAAAGGAATTTTGTCGGTAAAACCAACAAGTCATGATCACATTGAATTTTTTTTATTACTTTACCTTGACAAGCTAATAATGTCCCACAAATGAGGTAGCACTCATAGTTATTTGTAGGTGTATTATGCCCCAATAATTCATGTAAAAAAATTAATGGCCATGCTTCATATGTTTCCAAGAGAATAATTAAGAAACTTCCCATGTTTTTTCATGATTCATCAAATTTTGTTGAACAAACTAGATATAGTAGTAAACAAAGCTTATATAAGCTAAAATTGAGATTTCAAGAATCAGCCAAAACAAATCATTCTTCCCCCTTCTCCCAAAATTAATTCATTATTTTCTTAAAATAAAATGGACCTATTATGCTCTAGCATCATTGCAATATTTAATTTTATATTTATTATAAATTTAGATTATTTTTTAGTCAAACATACAACATATATTATTAAAAAAATTAATATGTTATCATTAATCATATAAAACTTTACAAGATAAAACATCTATATTAAAAATTATTTCTTTCAAAATAAAACCAAACATTACTTTCATTTCAAATTCTTTCACTCAAAACACTTCCTCGAAAATACCTAAAACAAAATCAAACACTCCTTTTACTTCTACACAAGTTTTTCTAACTCTGCAACCAAATTGTTCCACCAATAATACAAATAATTATTTTCTTAATAGAAAAAAAAATTCAAAAAAAAAAAACCCATACCTTTATGCATTAAATTACTAAATAATTTTTTCCTCCATGTGATGTAAATTAAAGTCAAAGACAACCCACCATATTACTTTGCGGCCATAAGAAGACAAATTCACCTCCCCCCCCAAAATTGCGCGTAGATTTTTCTTTGCCTACCCACTAAACCCACTGCTAATAATGTGTTTAATCCCATGAACAAATGATTACTGGTGGCTTTAGACACTTTATTACCTATGACATGATTAATTGCAAGCAATTACAAATTTCAGGCCAGTGAACAATTGCAGTTTTATTTTTTTTAATTGTATCGATTACATATAAATATTATTACAATCAATATTTAAGGACGAGTAATAATTTACAATCAATTAATAATTATTATGAAAGTAAATAAAAAAACTTCCTTATAATTTCGAGAACTCAACTTTACTACTTAAATTAGATAAAAAAAAATACAACTATAATTATATTTAATTCTTAAGTTGAAGCATTGAACACTCTTAATAGTCTAAATGAATCTTGTTTATATTAATTGATATGCATTTATAACCATAGGATGAGTCGATGAGATATTGGACCAGCTTTAATTTGTGAGGTCCCAAAATTTAAAGGTTTTGGGTTTTAAGTTATATTAGTGTGAATTGTAATCTAGTTTTTTTTATTAATATTTAATATTTTAATGTAATTACTTATATTTAATAAATTTAAGTTTAAAATGTAATATGTATTTGATTGCTTGGTAAAACACAAAAAATCCCTAACTACATAATTTATATGATATGGGACCTAAATTAAAGTTGAGTGCTGATTTGATTAAATATTCTACCAGAAGATAAAGCACTCATATTAGAAGCAATTGGAGCAAACTTGGACCTTTTTAGGTAGTGCTAACTTTTAATTGGAAGTGACAGATTTTAGTAATAGGGTGGACCCCAACTTAGATTTAATTAATTTGCAATTAAACATTAGAGCTAATTTGGTTGCTCTTGTTTTGGGTTCGACCAATTAATGACCAACTTCAAATTTTATGAAATTCATCTCAAAATAACTTGATATATATAATAAGGTATTTGTTGAATTGCGAAATGCCTAACCAACCCTCAACCCCCACTCCCACGTAAATAAATGTATTTAGCAAAATATGGCCAAACTATAAGCGCCTATAAATTAAAACTAGATGTTTGGGTATCGTTCAAGTGAGTCTGCGCGGTCTAATATTATTTTATTAACTCAATAAATATTTTAAAATTATTTCTAAACTTCAATTTTTATTTAAAAATATTATAATTGATTTATACACCATTCAATACAAATATGCATTATGAATAAATTTTATTAAAATTAAAGTAACCATATGCAGATAGACTATATGAAACATTCCCAAAAGTGGTACATATAATTTAATTATGTTCATCTCCTATAAATCAATGTTATTATCACCTTTTATAATTAAGAACAAAAAAATATATATATAATCAAAATATTTTTACATTTTATTACCAATTATTGTACATGGCTCAATATAAATATGCATTATGAATAAATTTTATTAAAATTGAAACAATCGTATGCAAACAAACTGTATAAAACATTCCAAAATAGTGGTACATATAATTTAATTATGGTCATCTCCTATAAATCAATACTATTATCACCTTTTGTAATTAAGAAAAAAAAAACACATAATCAAAATCTTTTAACATTTTATTACCAATTGCTATACATGACTCAATATAAATATGCATTATGAATAAATTTTATTAAAATTGAAGCAACCCTATGCAAACAAATTGTATGAAATATTTCAAAATAGTGGTGCATATAATTTAATTATGTTCATCTCCTATAAATCAATATTATTATCATCTTTTGTAATTAAGAACAAAAAAAAAACATAATCAAAATCTTTTAAAAAATTATTACAATTATAAGTCAATAATATCAAAATTCAATAATTTTACAAAAAGAAAAGTAATTATACAAGGTCAAAAAGATAAAAAAAAAAATTATTTTTAGGATCGACAGTTCTATATGGATCAGATTCGTCGATTTTTGGATCAGGAACAAGACGGATCCTCATTCGAGGTATAGAGCAACGAATATCAAGTTTAATTCTTTGACGTAGTGGGTTCAAATTTGACTAAACTCATCTAATACTCGCACATTGCATCTTTAGTTTTAATTCAGTGTCAGAGCTATTTATTATATTTAATTAAATTTGATCACTGGATTTAATGACAATACGAATCAATTTGGTCATAAGGGAGGCAACACGAGGCAACCATCAGCACAGACTAAACCAAAACCCACCCAAACCAGAAGAAACCTGATTGCATACGACCTCTATAATCATACTTATTTAGAATCTAATTATCGTATTTGTTTTTGCACATGGTCAGGAAATTCAGAAATCATGTACTACTTGCCCAAGTGACGCATCAGCAATAAGATTGTCAAAAGTTGCAATGCCAAAAATCAATACACTTGCGTTTGTTTAGCCTATGGCCTAGGCTAGGTACCATAATGTTGTTTCTACTTCATGTGACCAATAATGCTTCACATGGTACATTGGTTATATAATATATTCGGTGACAAAACTTAAGTAAAATGTCATTTTCTTTCCAAGTTTAAAGAAAATCAAATTGCTCAATATTTAATTTAAGATTGATTCTTAAAAATTTGTTTGAACTCTATTTATTAAATATAATAAATTAAATTTAAAAATATTTTTTTTTAATAAAATTTTAAACTAAACTCGACTCGACTCGATTTGTAAAAAAATAATAAAATATTTATAACTCAATTCGTGTTTGATTAGATTAAAACTCATTCAAAATTTAATAACATAATTTTTGAAACTCAATGACCATAAATAATTTTTATGATTTGAACTTTTATCGAATTTAAAAAATTATTGAAACTTACTTGAACGAAAATCAAAACATATGAGATTATACATAAGAGTATTTATACATAAAATTAAAGCTTGGTCATCAAAGCTTGAACAGTTCTTTTTTTTTTTTTTTTGTTGGGGGTTTGGGTGGGTGGGGGGGGGGGAGGGTGTGTGTGTTAAGAAACATTTACATAAGAGTATTTATGGTGTCGTTTAATTTGATTTTAATATATGAGATCTGTCAAGAAAATTAAAAACATTCATCAAAGCTTCATTTCAATTCAAGAATATATTTAAAATATAAAATATACAATTATATCTTATAAATCTGCTCATTTGCATATTATGAAAAAATAAATCATACTATTCAAATAGAATTTTAGTTCTATTTGCATTTGAATACAAATTTTAAATCAATTATTGCTATGAAACATCCTGAAAAATATTGGCATATAGCAAATCATAAAAGAAAATAATTGAAATTTTGCATCTTAAGAAAATATCAAATCCTGTTCGCGAGGTTTAAAAGACATAAAAAGTTTTCGAGTATGAGTATGTGAAATGTTTGAATTTTGATTGTGTTTCATAATATTATAACAGTCTTTATATAAAGATATTATAAAAAAAATAGATAAAAATCATCAAAAGATTACCATTTTAATAACTATAATAAAACATGAATATTAATTAAATCATTTACAAATATTTTAAAATCAAAATAATATTATTGGCAAAACTTTAGTGCCAACATATTTTTAACCTACTATACTAACTCATACAGGTCCATACCTTGGAATCTACTTTTGCGTCACGAGGGGATCCCCAGATGTTATGGAGATCTTGATTTTATTATTAATAAGTTGAATAAAATAGCAATTATTTTATTATTAATAAGTTAAATAATAACAAAAAAGTTGATGTCCTTTCGTGACACAGTGTCGGAAAAGCAGAGAATGTTTTTTGCATCGTCAAAATATTGTTAAATAATATATCTTGACAGGAGAGGGTTTGGTGACTGTTTGGTGCTTGTTGGCAAGCACCAAAAGTCGGGGGAATCATTACTTTTTTTTTATTATTATTATTAATACAAAGACAAAAAGGTATTATTTAATATATATATAAAATTGATGTGGATGTATTATTTTTAAAATAATAAAAACTTGTCTATTTTTGTCAAATATTGGACAGAAGAAAGAAATTGAGAAACCTCCGTGTTTTGACATAATGAATCTCACAAGTTTAATAGTAATAAGAACTAGTATTTAAATTAATATTATTATTAACAATTAATGCTAATGTATAAGATTTTAGTTAAAACTACGGATAAATAATGATAAAAATTTTATTGCCACTAATAATTAATGGTGACAACTTAAATATAATTCTTATTTCTATTAAATTTGTAAAAATTATTATTTTGACAAAATAAAAATTATTATCTCTTAACATACATATAACTAGTTACAATATTTATATCATCACTTCGCATATTGTTACTATTATTATTTTATTTTTATAGTGCCGAATGTGGAGTTTTTTGGTTGCTTTGGGTGTTTTGGGCAAAGTATTTTAGGAGAATGAATTTGATGTAATATATTGAAAAATGTGATGTATTAATAGAAAAATATATTAAAAACATGAAGTATGTTTGATTTTGTTTTAATATAAAGAATTGTGAATGGTTTTGTTTTGACAATATTTGTTATCACTATGCGTCATATCTCATATATTATATATCACAATGATAATTTATATATAATTGTTTTATCCTTAATTTTCAGTAATGACAATTATATACCGTTCGGCCTAATATTATTAAATTTGTAAAAATTATTATTGTGATACAATAAAATTTTTATAATAATTAATATTAAATCACAACTTTAACATTATTACTTAATATCTTGTGATGAATGATTTTTTGTTTTTAAAGTAATGCGAGGTTCAGTTTGTCTTCCTAGCATTCATTTACAGCCCAGATCTTCTTTTTATAGTACACGATCATGTGCCCGACATATAATTAAGATTTCAATGTAGTAGGGCCATGCCATGACTTGCTTGGAGATGTAATAGTATAAGAAACACAAACTAATGAAAAAAAAATAAAAAATTGATCAAGGGTAAGTGAAAATTTCTTGCCAAGAATCTCGTTGAGGAAAGTTTATGATGCACATATGTGAAAAAAATCATTCTTTGAGGTTGGGCATGAAAAAAAGCCCTGCCAAAATGGGAAAATTTCGACCAATATCTTTCTAAAATTTACTTATTTGGATCAATCCTCGTCGATATGAAAATATTAAGAAATATTATTATTATCTGAAATTATATTTATCAATGATAATATCTAATAATATTATCGATATTATGATAATTGATTGAATCAAATATTATTGACTATAACACTCAATAATATCATATTGTCTCATTTATAACATTCAATAAATATAGTCTACACTTCTCGTTTACAGACGTACTTTATAATACGTTTTAGGGAACATATTATTGTATATACGAATATGTTTGTTGTATAGTTAACCTAAATTTAAGTTTGAAAATAAGGTTATGATTAATTTTATTAGTATCACAGCCAATAAAAGTTTTTACTTTATACTAATAAATACTATGTAGTATTTATATTTTTTTATTATTTTTCTGATTGTTTTCAGAAATTTTTGAGCATTCTATATGCATTTTTTTTTTGTATCACCTATAATTTCATAATACACCACAATATGTGGAATAACACCTGCCGATGATATCATCATCAATATTGCGAACTTTGAATCATGTTTTTACTTAAGATAGGATAATTTTTGAGAAATTAAGATCATGTTTAGCCTAACAGTCTCATTTCTTAATTCAGTTTTCTCTCTCTTTCAGCACTAATTAATTTTGTACTATTTTAACTGGTGCAACTTCGGTCCTCAGGAATATTATTACTTGTTCTAGGATTTTTTTTGTAATTAATACTACAATAGGATTATAACTAAATATCTTTTGAATTTTATCAGTCTTGCTGTCCTATCTTGAGCAAAACCAAATACCATGGCTCATAACTTCAATGATTTATTTTCACCCTTCAAAAAATGTCATTCCTGTCTGATAGGTAGCTTAACTGAGTGTACAACCATTGTCCAGAAATAGGAAATTCAATGATTAGGACAGTGATAATGGAGACTACTCAAATTATAGTCATTCTTGTTTATCATTATCAGACACTAAACCTAATGTAATGTATGGTGTTTTGCCTGTATTTTTCTTGATGTTACATAGGAGAAAGAGAGATTAAAGTAGAGCATTATTAGCCACTTTGTTAATTTTCTTTTAAGGAGGTCTCGGGATTTTGAGTTGGAAAACAATTATAATTATTCAGATGAAATTATTCAATTGGTATTTTTTCACAAATGCGAACATGAGATAAGAAAATCAGTATTTCACTAAAATTTCGATCCCAAATTTAAGTTGATTCTATTTCGCTTATTTCTCATGTAAAGATGATCAAACAATTGTCAATCATGGTACTTGCGGATCGGATCATCCATATAATATACAAAAAAAAAACTCCACATATTTAATATTTTTCTTTTTGAATAAAATTTTAATTTTAGCGACGGTTTCATTAAATATCTTAAAACTAGAATCCCTCTTTTTAAAAGGTTCACATACATAGAAAAATGTGATTGCCCGAAACTCAATGTCCTCGAAACTCCTAATAATTTTAATTTTTTTTTACAATTACAGCCTCATTTTTGCAGGCCTTGTTTCCACACGGTGGCCGTGACAATATTAACATTATGTAGAATTATGACCAAAGTGGATATAAGTTCCAAGTTACTCTCAATAAAATTGGACAATGACAAGTAGAACATTTGAGAAAATGTAGATTTGCATTGAGAAGAAGAATTCACTCCTCTGCATAGTTTATTTACTGTTTGATTAGGTCTGCTGTCATCTCCTATAAGCTCAATCTCAATAATGGCAATTATATATAGATGAATGTATGTACCATTATTGAATTGTGAAATGACATATGTTTATCAATCAGATGAGACTAACAATGTGGGAATCATTTGTTTTTTCAATATATAGTTTATTTTTTCTATGTACCTAAGTATAATTAAATAAGAGCTTATATGTATGATTTTCAGTTTCTAAGCTACACTTAAAAATCACTTTGAATTTTTTATTTTATTTTAATATTTTATTTTATATATCAAGTCGGCAAATGCACATTAAGTATGTAAAATTTATACATAGTGTATGTTTGTGAATTTCATACACTTGATATTCATTTATAATATAGAATATAAGATAAAATATTAAATTAAAATAAAAAAATTGAACTGCTTGAAAATACTAAATAATTGAAATGTTATATTCAATTGCAAATGCTACGTTCTTTAGGGCATTAATCATAGACAATTAATACTATATATTACCGAATTTTATCTTTTTTTCATCTTCCCTAATAATGAATCATTAAAATTAAATCACTTAAAAATAAATTAATACTTTTCAAATCAAATAGAGGTGATGCCTGTAATTTTTCATAATTATTTTGATTTTAGCTGTGCACCTTCTTCTTTTATTTTTTTAAAATCTTTTGACAATTCCTGACGTCGTTGAAACTTGTTTTCTGTTTCTCTGGAGAACAATAGAAATAATGGAGTACAACGTTAATAGCAATGAGTACCTAGATATTTTGAAATTCATTGCCTATATTCTTCTACCTCTATAACTATATTTTAAAATTGGTAGTTGCAAACATATAGTTTCGATTGTAGCTACGCAGAGGAACAAGACGTGCATGTGTCCGTCCTTGATTGCTAGGATGAGGTGTTAAGTATTTGTTGGTTGTTATTAGTCGTAGAATGGTAATAGATTTGGATAAAATCGAATTCACCTTAAATTTTTCTTACTTTGGTCGAATCTTAATAGTATAAATAAATTTGAAGTGAATTTTAAATTTATTATTTTTAAAATCAATTTAGATCTAACTCATTTATTTTTTTAAAAATTTATCATATATATCTATATATAGTAATTAAAAAATATATATTTTAAAAAATTTTAAGAATAATATTTTTATAAAATATAATTATTAATATTTTTAAATTATAAAACGAATCAAAAGATACTCCTACAATATTTGAGTCTGAAACAAGTTTGGTCGGTCTAGACAATACCGACTCACACGCCACTCAATGCCATCTCTACTTAGTCAGTTCTGAGATTGATCAGTTTCGGGGACATCATTGCCATCGATGTATTGAATTACCCAACTAAGAAGAACTCATATCGCCCTGCAATTTTGACTTCTGCCACTTGAATTTATTACTGACAACCTTGTGTCAAGAATCCATACACCTGCACATGAAAATCCCATGAATAAATGGTAAAATTTATGTGTGGTTCAGATTAATTGAAAAATACTTGCCACAAACTTTAAATAATTTTGAACTAACCTTTCATGTCATTTTTTATATATGGACTTGTCCCAATGACCATACACAGATTGTTGCAATGTTGCAATTAATATTCAAATTTCTATTATAATATTATAATTATAAATTAATTGTATATTAATGACGTCCTTTAATACAATTAATGAATATTGATGATAGAAATAAAATGCAAATTGTAATAGAAAATCTCTAGTGAATTTTGATAATTTAATTTTTTTATTATAATTAGTATTTTATTTTTTATTACAATACAACCAATACAAGTAAAAAGTAATAAAGAATCTTTTGTGGGTAGTAAAAAATTGGTTTACTTGAATTCTATAGTTTAGTTGACGTGGGATATTATTATTATTATTATTATTTTTATACTCAAATTTCTAACTTACGTCAATCAATTTTGAAACTTCTAACCACTTGTCCAAACACCTATGAGGAGGTAAATCGCGGGATATGTTTCAATTGGATCACAAGTCCCCCATGACTGTACACTTATGTGCACAAAGAGCCGTTTCCAAAGTAATTGTTTCATACCAAATTCCGACCGCAGGATCCCACTGGAAGCACAGTAATTGCTCTATACCGAAATTCAGCCGCATGTTCCCACCAAAATTCGAACTCCCATTTTATCATTGAAAGCGAGAAATATATTAATTAATCTATCAATTGAGTTGTGTCCCGAAATCACGTGGGACATTGTTTATCAATTATGTAGCGGTGGTAGAGGAATAGGACGGAGGTAAGAAATGTGTGGATTATGATGCTTCATGTGCTTTCATGTTCCCTTACAATGATATATCGTGAAGTGAACATGGCTGCACTTATCCTTGCTTAAATATAAAGCCCTTTTCTTACAAATGCTTTGGATTCTTACTATATTGCACAAGGATCTCTGACTTTTTGTATATAGAAAAAGCTCCTCTGCAAACTTTTTTAATCTAGTTTGTTTAATGAAATGGGCATTTATATTAAAAAAAAAAATGTACCAAGAATATATGTACATACTATACTTTTTTCAAAATGATATTTTTCATCACATTAGTAATTATTTGCTCATTGAAATAGTAAATAAGACAGAAAAATTTTGGTGTTTGGTGCATACATATATATATTAAAATTTTTTAATTGATGCTTTATGGGCTTTATTTTTGGGCTCAGGGGCAAATAAGGTAATTTCATCATAGTTAATTATTTCATTTATAAAAAGGGGTAAAGAAAAAAGTTAAGGTTACTATAATACCCCGGAAGTGCTGCAAAAAATACATATTCCACAAGTATATTACAATCCATAAATGTTTTTAAAATTGGATCGGATCGGCCGGTTCAACTGGGAACCGAAGATCGGTCCGGTCCGATTTTACTCAAAAATTGTTTTGACCGGTTTGACCGGTCAACAACTGATCAAACCGCTCAGAACCGGTCAAAATCGGCCTGTTTTGATCGGTTTTTATATTTTTTTTTTAAATTTTTTGTTTTAAATTTTTATAAATATTTAAATTTGATATTTTGTTATATTTATATGATTATTTAAATTTTGTATTTTGTTATATGTGTTTTTATGTAACTATTTATTTATTTTTACATTTAAAATGTATTACATAACAATTAATCTATTATATTATTATTTTATATAAAAAATATAATTAATTTTTATTAAACCGCTTCGACCATCAATTGAACCGATTCGATTAATTAAACTGCTAATTTTAATAAAATCAATTTTATTATCGATTTAGTTATGAAAACATTGCAATCCATTACGATAATTACATGGAGTTTAGTACTTACATTCCTACCATTCTAATTAACTATAGATACGCCACCTCACTCCAGGTCTAAGAATTATTCTCTCTTTTATGATTTTTCATATCAGAGTATTGTGCTGATTTGAGGCTTTTAATTGAGAAACCTTAACTAATTCTGATCCACATCAATACTAAAAAATCTCCCAAAATATAAGCAAACATAATACATAAGAATTTGACATTGTGTAAGTAAAATACAAGTGAAATTTAATTGTCTAGGATTGAAAATACGACTTAATTGATACTATATTAAGTTATGCGAATTTTTTTGCATGTTTTACTACATACTTTGATTTATAATTATGATATATTTTGTAATAATTGTTTAACAAAAATTGAGAATTTTATTAAGTATTAAGATTAATAATTTTTATTTTTATCATTCCATTAATACATAAAAATTAATTTATAATAGTAATCGGTTCAGACCATTTATAAAAAATTTGTCAAATGGAATATTATTGGTCTGAAGTAGTGCGTGTTTTAAACGAATCAACTTTACAATTATATTTTATAAATTGACAATATATATAAGAAATATGAGTATTTTTCAATTACTCGTGATACTAAATAAGATTTCAATACCAAAGATCATGTGAGACTACCTATAAGACACTTCAAGAAAAAAACATTAGTGACAAGATGTTAAAACTTTAAATTTATCAATAATGACATATATAAAGTGACAATAATTTTTATTGTACAATAATTTTTTTATAAATTTAATAATTATAAAAATTATATTTAAATTGTCATTGTTCATATATATACACACATATATATATAATGACAATATAGATATTGTTATACAGTCATTATTGATAATTTTTTTTATTACTATATATGTATTATTGATTGTCACTACTAACAACTTATATTCAATTTTTATCACTTTAAACTTTTTTAAATATTATTATTATCAAAAAACAAATTTTTTGGTATCACTTGCTATATAGCATTAATGATTATTTTAACGTTGCCCACTTGACATGTTATTACTAATACTTTTGTTCTCTTGTAGTGAGAAAATGTTTTACTTAAAAACAGTCAAAGTGCAATAGTATGTAGTTACGTGCAATGCATGAAGTCCCTAATAAATAAAGGTTTGGAACATGAAAGATGTGGTCCAAAATCCAGACAAACAAAAAACATGAAAGAAAGGAAAACAAAGTAGAAGAAAATTTTCCCAAGTGATAAGATTTTGCTTTAAAAAGTCTCAACACGCATCAACGAGAGAGATTGATCGTATTATATCTTTCACATTTCATATGCTTATCTTCATTCTTAGTCAAAATTAGATAAGTTACCAATTTGCAAGAATATTTAATCACTCCATTGCAACTTTCCTAAAAAAATGATTTCCTTTTCAACTTTTTAATTCAGCATAATTAAGAATAGTCTATAATTCGTAACAATTTTCTTTTCGTCTTTAAAAATGTGTATTATATAAGTATTGTTTAGAGCCCGCTGACCCCGTATATTTCTATATTTATATGATATTTTCCACTTTGAACTAAACCCTCATAGTTTTGATTTTGAACTTCATTTAAAAGGTTTCATATTAATAGAAATATTATTAACATTTATAAACTCATGACTATTTTTATTTCTAATCATGGGACTTTATTTGCACACCTAATAAGTATTATATGTACATTTACATATTCATATATAATTGTGGATGGAAGTTTTGAAAAGCCATCATTATAATTTACGAATATGTCGAGAAAAGAAAAGAAAAAATGGCATACATTTCTTTATAAAATAATTAAACACTAAACAGCAATATCTTTTTGTTTCATGCATGAATTATTGGTTCTTTTCTTTCTGAGAGTAAAATGATGATTAAATAAACTAGAATAATATATTATTTCCATAAGTTTTTCCTCTCAATTTTTTATAGTTATCTTTATAAAAATTTATTTAAGATTAATTTAATATGTTCGTTTCAATTTTAAGGGTTCGAACCCTGCTCTTCCCTTCGTGATCTTGTTTTAGAATTAAAATTTAAAAAATAAAAAAGAGGAAAAATTTATTTGATTCTGCAAGAAAAAAACACACACAAAAAAAAAAAATTGTTTTTCGTTTTGAGCAAAATTATGTGGGTTTTGATAACATAAATTAGGTGGGAGCAAAGGACAATGCACAACAACGTAGAAGAATGAATTTAGAATAAAATGTCGTATGAAAAACGTAGGAGAATGGACTTAGAAGGTGGGTTTATTGTTTGTCTTGTTAAATCCAATTATCAATCACTTTCTGCAACCCAGATCAAAAAATGACTGATTTGTAGTATTAACTTGGAGAAGGGCCAGTCTTGTCGAATGTACAACCTGCCATGCTGCTTCCTCAACTCTTAGCCTTTTAGTCAAACTATGGTTTAATTTTGTAATCAGTCCTCATTATTTATTTCAATTTGTGCATTATATTTTGTACTTCACATTAAATATATATATAATTAATTTTAAGTATATATTTAAAAAATAATTTATACAATACAATATATAATACAAAATTTAAATAAAAGATCCAACACAAACTATTTTCGAGAAAGCAAGTGAATTTCCAAAAAAGCGAGGGCCATTTTCAAACATAGCTCACGCAATTATATCTTATCAATTTCCTATACATTGACATTTTGAATTCTCTATTTCAATTCATATTTTATTAAATATTAATAAAATGTTTATTTAGGAAAATAGTTTATATACTTGTTTGCTCTGAAATTAAAGATGAAATATCAATTTATAACATAATATCAGAAATGATATGTAGGGGCATGTTCAAATCTCAAATGATAATATTACGTGTCTTACAATTTGAACATTTTAAAATCGAAAAAAAGTAGATCTATTATTAAATCCACACAACACGTGAATCCCATAAAATTCAAATTTATCAATAATTATGACTTAGTAGTTGCATAAAATAAACCAATTTTTTTTTTTTTTCAAAGGATGCATAATAAGATTTTAGATGAGAGAATTAATGGCAGCTCATATTATGTCCTAGAAGTAAAGTTCATTCAAAGCAATTGATGATTGAGTTAACACACCAAGTTGAAGATGATGGAGACGCTACATGAGCAACCCATTAATATGTTTGTGATAGAGAGATCCAATTTGGTACCCTGTGCGCTGTAAGTAAAGCTACTCCACCATGGGAAAATAATTGGATGTAGGACTTTGCACTTGCAACTTGAGGCACAAAGGGTCCCCAAAATTTTCAAATTTTAAGCTAAAGAAAAATATCAGTACTATAACAGGAAAATTTATCTTCTGATCTTATAATTTAGGGATTGTTGTAATTTTGGTACCATATTTTAAAAAAATTAATCATGTAAATCAGCTTTTCATCGTAATTTTAATCCCGATGTTGATGAAAAAGGTTGTTTGTGCCCTTAAGTCACCAAAGTGGAGGGAAAAATGTGTTGGACATTGTTTTTTGGAGGGCTAACTTTTTTATTTACCAAAATTTAGATTTGGTTCAATTCAACTTGATTTTCCCGAATGAAAGTTTGTACTCTTTATATAGATTTTTATTAACTCTATTTAAAAATATAATATATATATATATATAACATCACTAGTTTACTTATTTTATATTATATTTCTAACAAAAAAATTCATTTGTTCAGGAAGTTCTCAGTTCTTAGTGGCAAATCATTCTTGATTGCGTCGCGATGAAGATATTATTTTTACAATTTTTTTTATTATATGCATGTGAAATTGTGAAAATGGCTAGAAAATGATTTTTTCAGCCAAAAAGTTGATAATTTCGCCGATAAAAAAATGAAGTTCCTTCAATTTTTCCCTCCTCTTAGCTAACTTAAGAGCACATACAGTCTTTTCGATAAAAAATTTAATGTTGGGACTAAACAAAAAGCTGACTTATCAAATAAAATTGAGTTTTTTCTCCAATATATATATATATAAAGGTGCAGGTATATGGCATTCCAAAACCAAAACCAGCAGACCGTTGTATACATCATAACTCCATGATAGAGTAGTTCTCCACTCACTATCGACATTACAAAACCCTTGAATTTGATCGGTAGATACATGTGTCCAGCTCATTTTAATTGTTTTACATGCTCAAATATTACATACATCAATAAACATTAACCAACATATATGGGAGCAATGATGGCCAGACTTAGCTTTATTGAAACAGACAACCTTAAAAGATTCTGTCCCGTTACCGTTAAAAGTTTTAGGTTTGGTCTCAATCATTTTACAGCACTAGAACAATGAAGCATTCATCAATTAGTTGAGCTTGAAAAGAAGCTTTTCATGTTTTATGCATTTAATTTAATTTTTTTTTTCTTGTGGAGCGAAGCAATACTGGATCAAAGAACTAACTGGGTCTGCTGAATAATGCACTATTTTTGGGATAGTCTCCTAATATGTTGAACCGACCTATCAAAACCCGGCCTAGGATCGGTTTGTGAATAGAAATGAGCTGATTGGGCGGATTTCATGCTGGGCCTCTATTGAGCCCCAACACACTTCAAGGCCAATTCAGGTTTAGGCCCGTGTACCATTTAATTTTATATTACTATTTTTAATTTTGAAATTATATTATGTATTATTTACATTTTTCTTACAAAAATTCATGAGTGTGCCTGAACCGTGAACTAACCTTCGTTTTGTTGAAATAAATTTGAAGCAAAAATATATATGTATATGTGGGATAAAATATCCTGAATAAAAAAGGATATTAAATTTAGAATAATCAAATAAAATATAACACCAATTTTAGAATGATGCTAGCTACACTTCAAATAATTTATAAAACAAGGATATAAATTTGGAAAAATGAAACCGACTCAGAAAATTAGGATAATAAACTTGAAATAACGAAGTAAAATTGTATAATAGCTATAACAAAATAAAATAACTCATTAAAATTAAAATGAAAACTTAGCATAATAAAATTAGACTAGTCAAATAAAAATGATACCAAATGTTAAGATGATAGACTAGAATAATGAAATGAAAAATCAAAACTAAAGATAATTGATAAAACATAGGATAATAAATTTAGAAAATTCAAATAAAAATCAACACCAAACCTTAGGGTAAAATTAAGATAAAACTTAGGACAATATATTTAGAATAATCAAATGAAAAATCAACACCAAACTTAGGGTAATAGATTTAGAATAATCAAATAAAAAATCAAAGTTAAACATAGGATAAATCACAAAAATTTAGATATAACTCAGGATAATAAATTTAGAATATCAAAATAAAATTCAATACCAAAGATTAGAAAGATACACTTATAATAATCAACTAAAAAAATAGTCCATAAAATCAACAAATCATCAAAGAAGATGGGCTACAATGTTTAGACTAAGACCATGTTGGTCACAAGGCCCAAGCCCACAGGCTCATGAAACCCAAATAGTCTGTACGCCATATTATATTGGATTACATCATTTATATTTAAACATTCATTTTCTCTTGCTTTAATACTGAACCCCAGGAGACTCGTAACTGTTGTTTGTGTCGCAGATAGAATCTCATCTATCATTCACCTTCTGAACAAGAGGAAAATCTACGAATAGGACCAAGGTACAACTATCTTACTTTAACCACATCAATATACTGCTACACTAAAGATAATTCATAAATAAGAATAAAGATTTAGATTAATAAAGTTAGACTAATTAAATAAAAATTAAATATCAAATCTTACGATGTTACATTTAGAATAATAATAATAAATAAAATTTATAGCTACACTAAAGATACTTCATAAAGTAAGGACATAAATTTAGAATTAAATTTTAGCTTAATCAAATAAAAGTCCAATCCTAAACCTTAATATGATAAACTACAATAATCAACAAATAATTGGTATACTAACTATACTTAAATATTCATAAAATAAGGACTTCGGATTAATGATAATAGACTTAGACTAACCAAATAAAAATTAATACCAAACCTTGAGAAAGAAAATCCAAAGCCAAACTTAAGATAATTCACAAAAATTAATATAAAAAACTTAAGATAATAAATTTAGAATAATCAAATAAAAATCAATACCAAACCTATTTAGTTGTTAATAAACTTATGAAGTAGGTGAAATTGAGCTTTGCCAGCACAATTTAGGATAGAGGAAGTATTAATTAAAACATATGAGTACTAATTTCTTACTTATTTCAATTGTGTTTATTTGGATTTATTTTAAGTAAAACACAATTTAAGAATTACACAAATTGGAAAAAGGAAAAAAGAAAAAAAAAAGATTATGGAGAGAAAGAAATGAAAAAAACGTGAAATATGAGAGAATAGAAAAGTAAAAGGTAAAAGAAGCAAAACTACCGTGTGATTATCACAAAAATAAAAAATAAAGAATTGTGATAATATTAAGAAAATTCAAAAACTATCTTCTTAAAAAAAATAAAAATAGAACCAATAATTATCAACTCTTACTTATTTAAAATTTATTCCTTTTAACTCTTGTCTAAAAATTCATTGTCAATTCAAATACGAATATTTAAAATAGAACTGAAAAGTATTTGTTATATTCTAATATTCAGGCATTTGTCGTTGCTCGTACTGCTACTTTGGTTTTGTAGCGTATTTAAACTTTATGAAATCTTTAGCATATGGAGATATAATATAGTAGTGCACAATGGTAGCAAAAAAATTATACAAACAAAAAATTGATTAACAAGAGAATAAAAATAAAGGAATTCTTATGAAATTCATGGTTCTAAAATAAACTTTAATTATGATTTTATTTTTTTCTATATTCATTAAATTTCACTATGTGGACTCTCTAGTTGAGTGGGTGCTCGGCTAGGCGGCATACAAGACTTGTTTATAAGACGGAGCTAAGGGTGCAGGCGGCGGCGGTCTCCTCTACAAAATATTATATTAATAAAAATTATATATATATAATTATTATTTTTTTTAAAAAAATAAAAAAAAAACTTTTTTATTTTTATTTTTTTTAAAATAAATTTTGTCCCTTCGGTATTCACTCCATTCCTATATATAAAATATAGGGTTAATTCCATTTTACTCCTTCTACTCTTGTTGAGTATCACTTTACCCCATTGTATTATCATTATCTCATTTTTCCTCCATGTATACTAAAAAAATTAACCAAATTACTCTTACCTATTATTTTTAATTAAAATACTTTAAAATATTCTAAAATTAATAGATTTATATTTATGTTCTAGTATTTTTTTTAATTTAATTAATTAATACTTGACATTAAATTTATTCAAGAATTTATTGTACTTAATTAATTTTTAATTTAACATAGTTCGTATTAATTAGTATATAGTAGAATATTTTTTATTAGCTTACACTTTACTTATGATTTTTTGCTCAATATAAATTCAAAAAATATATAAAATATTTTTAAATAATATCTTACTAAATACATAAAACATTAGTAATATTTTCTTATTATTAATAGAATTATCATAAGTTTATAGAAACTATGTTAAATTAAAAAATAATCATTATAATCAAGTAATAGTAATAGTAATAAAATTAATTAATAAAATGACTATAATTTTTTAATTAGAACATACTATCTATTAAATTACGATAATTCAACTATTTTTAATTTATTTAATAGTATTAAATTATACCTAAAAATAATTTTTTTTTAATTTAACATTATTTTTATGAAATTTTAATAATTCCATTAACAATGAGAAATTTATTACTAATATTTTATGTATTTAGCAAAATACTTTTTAGAAATATGTTATATATTTTTTTATATTTATGATAAGTAGAAAATTTATATAAAATGAATTAGCTTATAAAAAATATCATACGATATATAAATTTAATAAAAATTATATTTATAAAAATTAGCTATTAAACTTTAAGAATAATAAGATTTAAAATAAATTTAATGTTAAGTGTTATTAATTAAGTTGAAAAATATTAGAATAACAAATCTATTAATTTTAAAACTTACTATATATAATTGGTAATGATAAATTGGTTAATTTTTTTAGAGTATAAGAGGGTAAAGTGAGACAATAAGAGTACAAGAGGGTAAAATGAGATATAATAAAAATATAAGGTGATAAAGTAAAATAATTGAGAATATATGGGGATAAAATGATATTTAATAAAAATAGAGAGAAATAAAATAAGATTTACCCTAAAATATATAATCTTACTAAAACACTACTGAATTTCTTTAGGAGGAACTTCTCTTGCATTCCCTTTCAAGTTGAACAATTTTTTTTTACAATCATGATATTTTGCTTATAATTAAGGGATAAATATGCAAACTGCATGAAGTTTGATCTAATTATAAATAGATTCCTTAGGTTTTGTAGTTTATATTCATATCTCCTGATATTTACAGCCATTAGAAAATTAACCTATTTTATTTTTCTTTCATTTACCACAAAAATATTAGCCTTAAACCTAAGATCCACTAATATCACGTATATACATATATATCCTTGCAAGCATCATAAAAAAAAGACTAAAACTTTTCTTTTTATTTTATTTTTGTTTCGTTCAAATAAAAAATAAAAGAGAAATGTAAGACTCATACATTAATTATTTCCACATATACATTCATATAAACTGAACAAAAAATACAACGTATATATATATATATATATAAAGATATATACAAACACAATCTAGCACACTTCCTTTTGTTTTTTGATTTCTGTTATGGTAAATCTTTGTCCTCGTCCTCGTCCTGGCCTCCCACTATATTGAGAATTTGAATTTCTTCTTCTTGTGCGCCTTGTTCATTGATCCATGAGTGCTGATAGTACTTAAATGCAACAAATAATATGAAGACTGCCCAAATTCGGGCAACAACTGAGGACAGATTCCAAACAAGACTGAATATGCCAAATCCTACGGCTTTCTTGTGAGAACATGATTCCCAAGCATCTCCAAATCGTCGAATCCAAAAACTACCTTAAAAATAACAAAGAATAGGCGCTGCGTTGTGTCAGCATTTTGTTTTCTCTTTCTCTCCATTTCTATGATGCCATAATATTTTAATAATGGTGAACAAAAATACCAAAAATAATGATGCGAATGCCCTATGTCGTGACAAGAAAAATGTTCGTTATGTCAAGTCATTTGGTTATATTTTTTCTAGGGTTGTACAATAATTGAACGAACTAATTTAATTTTGGCGACGTATTTGAACACTACGTGCAGATTGGCGAATATGATTATATTAATTGATTGATCCAATAACAATATGAATCCAATGATACAAGAGACCTACTCAATTTAATGGGCCCAAAGATAAAGTGAGGTGTTATAAGCTTATGTATCCTCCCACGCAAAAATATAAACTTTACTTAAATACCTATAGATATTTCATTCCTTTTTCATTTTGAGGCTCGTTTAATTTATTAAAAAAATTACTGCTTTCAGTTATCTATATATTCTCTTACTAGATGTCTGATTTGATTTGACCATTGAAAATTTTTTATCAAAAGAGTCAATTTGTTCGTCAATTTGTTCGTATCATGGGCAGAAATCCATCGTGATAACTAACCTATTGCTCAGTCACATACCTAGAGGAGATGATGATGTTGACCCAGAGCAATCCACTACCATCATTTATACAAACAGGCATGGGCTCCAGTGTAAATTTACGACCTTTATGTTTGGGCCTGGTTTTAAAGGGCTTAGACCAGGCGGACCTTGCCCAGAAAGAGATTTTCAGTTAACCCAATTTTAGCCCAGCCCACATTAGGTTTATGGTTCTAATTCCAAGCCTGATCCTGGATAAGAAGTATTCACATCTCAAATAAGAAAAGATGATCTAGTTCAAGAACCCATGAAATTTCATTCTAATAACTTCCTTCTCACTAGATGGTAGTTACAACCTAAGATAGTCTTTGGAAGGAAAATTTTCTAGCTCTCAAAATGAAATTTGAAGTTTACTAGGTAAGTTTGTATTGATTTTACTCCAATTTTCATTCTCAAACTTCTGAAAACGCAATTGCAACATAAGCGTAATCGAATTTTAGGCCATAGTTAGATTGTAATTTATTTATTCCAAATAAAATAATAATAATAAAAGAAGCCAAGGCCAAAGCTGTAAAACTGTCGCCATTGCCTACATTTTTATCCTACTCTGTAGGTATAGAATTTTAATAGCATGTAGCACTTCTCTTGGTACTAAGCGGCATGGTACAAGTTTTCAGACTAGTCCGGAAGTTGGGGGTACCTTCTGTCCTAAGTAGTGTTGATACGGTGAGAGTGGGACTCAGATAAAGTTCATCATTCCTCAATACATGTAATTATATTGGAATTTTAGATCCCAATATCTCCTAAATATCATACAACGAAACTTATAAATATCCCTTTATGTCAGAGAAAAATGTAATCCAACTCCTAGAATATGTCAACTTCATTAATTGTTTATGTCCGACCCACTAATGAACGTGATTGTTATAAGATTTTAAACAAGACTTTAATTTTTTTTTCAATACTGAATCGATCTCAAAACATTACAATTAATAATATGTAAGGCTCAACGAATTAAAGTAATTTATTGGTACTTTTTTTACACCTATAATCTCATTAGTTATAGGGTCAAATCTCTTAATGAAATTAAGATCTTTATTATTATCAAAAACAAAAAAGAAAGAAAAATATGTGAGGTCCACCCATAAGACCCCAGCCTCATAGATCCACCTTCAAAGAGCCGTTAGTTGACACACCAAACAAGTACTTTATCTTAAAAAGTGAACCCCACCCTAGGTTTCCTAACAAGCAGTGTACTGTAAGTTCCATGCTCTAACGGTATGCTGTCATAACTCCAGAAGATGGTACTTACCACTATTAGTTACTGCCATGAAATGTTAGAATTTATTTTTACTCCCAACAGAAGTAAGTAATTAATGAAATAGCCCAATAAAAAGATGAGGGGCTGCAGAAATAATTACATAGAATTCAGAGTGAATGAAGTGATGAATTTTTGGTTACCGTATGCAGCTAAGTGAGAGGCGTAGGAAGAGCAGAGTTTTGGTACCATGAATACTCCAAAAAAGCCTGTCACCAAGATTTTATAAAGTCAAGGAAAAAAGCCAGCTATTTTTGTTCAGAATTCCCCCACAACCTAAACTAATTTCATTCCTAATTTTATTTTTTGACACAAAATCTCTGTGTGTAAATATGGAAAATAATTGCAAGAAATTAGGAGAGTTTTGGAGTAGGAGATTTTTTTTTTCTCTACAAAAAAAAAAATTGATAATTTTTAAAAAGTGTCGTAGTTATTTATTTTAATAATATTTAAAACAATCATCTTTTATCGATTTTTATTGATATAATTAATATCATGTTATTATTATTTAATCATCTTAAAAAAAAAAAAACCATCATAACTTGGTGAACAGAGAATTCTTGTTTCACTTTTTTAATAAAGAAATTATGTAGAAAAGAATAAAACAAAACTAACCTAATTTGGCCATTTTCCAGATGGTTATGGAGCCTCCACATCTTGCCAAAATAAACAGAAGCACTGCCAACTGCCAGAGGCAGAACTTGTCATTTTCCCCTTAAATTCACAAGAATCAAGAATACCACAAAGAAATAGACAAAGGGAAGAAAAAAAAAAAAAACAAAGAAAAGAAATGTGGCACTGGACTTCTACCTTCATTGTGGTGGCTGGATCCCCAGAAAAAAGGCCTCTCAATTTCAAAAGAAACTCATTTACATAAGGCAAAACCAATTTTATCAGCCAAACTGCTTCTTCCTCCCCAACAACATAGTCTTGGTTTGTGTTATCCATGTCAATAGCTCCCCTAAGTATTTCCAACAGACAGGCACAGATTAAGTCAAATTTTAATGGCTTAAAAGCTAGTAAAAAAGTTGTTAGCTTAAATTTAGCCAAAGAGTTCATAAGTCACCTGCTGATGAGGGATCTGAAGAGAAAAACTGCAGCAAGATATACAAGGCCTAAGTAGGAAAGCACAGAAACAAAACTGCCGATGCCCCCCCAATCAGAAAATACTTGGTCATGTGCCCTTTTTGTGAGACAGAGATTAACCAAAATTAAATTATGAAAAAAAATACTTCATATCTAACCTGATATTGAGATCCTTTGTGTATGAAGAGGAAATAATGACAAATGCTCCAATCCCAAAGATAAATGCTGATCTTGATGCATCTCTCCACATTATTAGGTCAACTGAGAATTAGTTACCAAACCAAAATAGGAAATCAGAAACTACTGATATTGCATTTAGAAGGTCTCTATTTTATTGAGAAAACAAAAAATATTCAAGAATCAAGATGCAACTCACCAAAACTTTGAAGTTTGCTTTGGGTGCTTGGAGTTCCATGGAAATGGTCTGAAACTGGTACTGGGCATCAGAAAAAAGAATCCCATCAAAGAAAGAAGAAGGATTAAAACATTTAAGCAGCAAGAATTGTAATGGAGGATATTCAGAGAAGCTATAATACTTACTTGGCTTGGTTTTTGTTGGAGTTGGATGAATTCTGGCATGATTTCCAGCAGGAGCCTGCTTCTTCAGAATTGGTGAAATTGGCACTGGTCTTTCATTGCTGCGCAGCAATTTCTTTTCCTCAATCACAAGTTTCTTTGGCTTCTGCTCTTGCACACTGATGCTTATGTCTTTAATGCCAATACTCTTCTTTTCATCCTCAACCTCGATTTCCTTATCGACCTCTTCTTCCTCACCATCAACATAATCAACATTGGGTGGAGTTTTGATTAAATGATTTTGACCCACATTGCCTACATTGCTTGTGATGGCCTTCTCTTGACAGACACCAAACTCTTTACAATCTTCATCAGATCTTGACTTCTTAATTCCAACTGGGCTCTTTTCAATTCCTCCAATAGGCCCTTCAAGATCCTTATTAGACTCATCGAAAACTTTTTTATCATCAGAATTCTTTATTTGTTCATCAATAACCTTTGTTGCTACCACTGTTTTTGCTTTCACCAACTGAAGTGAAAGTGAATTCATCAAATTCCCATCAGGGGGCTGGTCAAGATTCTTACTTGCCTCAGAGTTCACCTTCCTCCTTTCAGAATTCCCTTCACTTTTGATGTCATTCAATGCCTCAGTGGAATCAGATTTCACTTTCCTCAACTGAACTAACTTGATCTCATTTCCATCACTGGTTTGATCACCACTCCCCTTCTGGGATGATACTGATCTTGTTTTCTTGATCTGGGCAGGGCTTTTCTTGATTCCATCAGAAGAAACACTCAATTCCTTACATTGTTCATCCAACTTCTTGTTCAATTCAGATCTCTGCCTTGCATTCTGAACTGGGCTCCCCTCAGAACTCTCAGATTTCCAAGTTTTCCTCTTTCCACTTACCCCAACAGGGCTCTGCTTTGGCCTCATATTATTCACTTTTTTGTCCACCTGAACCTCCGTGTTGTTCATAGTGGTAGTACTACTGCTGCTGCTGCTGCTGTTACAAGTATTTTTAGTATTATCTTCAGCACAGTCATCAGTAGCATTGTTGACTTTGATGCCACCTTTTACTTCATCAACCTTCATTCTGCTCTCCCAAACAGAGCCTGCTTTTGGGGCTCTGCCCTTTCTTCTACTGCCACCGAAATCCATTGTTTCTCTAGTACTCATTTCAGCCTGTTTCCCTTTAAACTGCAATGAGTAGTACTCCAGGGACCCAAATATCACAATGGCCTATTTGTGGGGTTGTGGCTTTGAGCTCAAGGTATAGCAGTTGGTGTTATGAAAGTCATGCAGCATTGGGATTCCTTCACACACACACAAACACACACTGAGAGAGCCTTTGAATGCTGCCTCTCTTTTTCTTTTCACTTTTCTTCTTTTTGCCTCTATGGATAAATCTTTATTTTGCAAGTACAACAAGTTTGTGTGTGTTGGTTGTGTGTAGTTATATTAAAGACACTGTGTCACCTAATCTTTTACTAAAGAATTGTTATATATACTTGTCCATCTGTTGTCCTGAACATAACACAACAGAATTAAATACTTCACTAGCTTAAACTATGTCTTCTATTCTGAGTTTGTTAGTGGCAATGTAGCTGAAAAGTGGAGGTGAATCTGGTGGGGTAATCTGAAGGGTGGTGGGGATGAATGATTGGGTTATAAGGTAATAGAACATCTTTTGGTATTCATTCTCTTCACTTTTGTTGTCAAATGAGATTTCTCTCACTGCTGTTACCTAGACAACCAGAAGCTCACATGCTGCATGGGTAAAGCCTTTCATCAGACAAAACAGAGATTACTAATTTCTGACAATTTGTAAAGAGGGTTATTTTTTGCTTATCATTTTCAACTTTTTTATTTTTACATGGTTTTCTTGATATTAGTGTGGTAGAAAGATCACAGGAGAGTAGTAGTTTCCTTGCAACAGAATTTGGGCTTCATAATTCTAGGAGGTGGCACAAACAACAGTTTGAAGTTGTGCTAAGATACAAAAATGTTTTGTAAATTGAAGAATGTAAATTGTACATGCATTTATTCAAAAATAGTTGTATCATTTATTGCTTCGCTACTAGGGTTGTCCATACAGTCGTCTCCTTCAATTGAAAATACAAATAGGTGAATGTGGATATATTTATTTAAATATTATATGTAGAGTTATTGACATTATGTCCCTGGCTAAGTCCAATTGGTTGACCAAATTTAATTTGATATATTAGAGTGTAGTTCTTGTGCAATTGAGCTCTTGGTTAGGTATTTTTCGATGTAGACTTCATGGGTATGACTCATGTGGCCTCATTAGAGCAAGAAGATTCCTTCTTCTCATTTTATGAAGTTATTTATTTATTTATTTTTATTTTATTTTATTTTATTTTATTTTATTTTGGTTGGGGAGGGGGATAAGGACAGGATTGTTAACTCATCGATGGAATATTTTCATCTGAGTAATAAATGAGAAGTCTTGCTAATAATAGTATTTGTCACAACATGACTTTTTTTCCTTTAAATCAATTTGACCTTTAATATTTACACTTACTTTTAATTTATTTGGTTTCGCAAATGGTGCTTACAATTTCCATAGACCCCATATTGAAAAATAAAATTTGTTTTCAAACATCATTTGTTTCATTTTATATATTCAAGTTGATTTTTATTTTACAATATATGTTCAAGTTGACAACATTAGCTGCTAATCTAAGTACAAGGTATATGGCTCACATATTGATTCCAAATATTGTAATTTCAAATTATTCCATCTTATTCTTATAATTTGGATACAAAAATCAGACGGTTAGGGATAATAATTTATAAGTGACATGCATACTCTCACCCACCTTTTTATTGAGACTTAGACCTATTCTATAGTCTTGGTTTCTCTATTTTGATTTATTAATATGATTAAGCATGAATTAGATTGTTACGAGTCAAATCATTTTTATTATTTTTTTCAGAAAAAAATTTCTTACATAAATATTCAATTACGTTATTCATTATATTAAAACATTAAATACCAACACCCAAAATTTCTTAATTCGAGAAATTTAAACCTCCATCTTACCACTTCAACAAAGCATCTTTAACATTCTTTCTTGGATTCTAATTTTATTATTGAGCAAAGACCTAAATAACAAAATTATGGGATGTCTATGAATGATCCTCTATTCCTACTATTCTTTTTCACGCGGCCAAAATCACAAAGGCTGCGTTTTTGGATTGTGACAAAAGTTTGCCTCCTTGTCCCCAATAACACATGCGTCCTCCAACTCTTTGCATGATAATAATAATAATTGGAAATTAGTATATTTATTTAAACAAATGAAGTAGCATAAAGTTAGCTACTTTGACACCTACATTTTAATGGTTTTTGGGATTTAAAAAAAAAAAACCCACTTGGAGAGAAATGCCTACCCCTAACTCTTTCATCACTTTATGCAAGTCTGTTTATTCACTCTTCTATTTGTTCTAATTACTAAGCCTTACTTATTCATTCTTTTTTGTAAATAAAATTGAATAATAGAGACACTTCTATCACAAATATCTTATGATATTGAAAGCAATAGTTCTTGATTTTAGTATATATCTAGTTCGTTATATCTTCCTCTTTTTTTTTCCCTTTTGAGTTTGGTATTGTATAAAAAGAATAGCCAAATAAATACACACACAAATCAATTGTCGCAAAATGTGACATAAAATTTTCCTACTATTAATTCTTTATCATAACGCTAAAAAGCGAGTTACCAATAATATAATTATTTTATATTTTATTTATCTCATTTTTTCTTACCTTAATTCTATTTTTTTATAACTTAGGTATTCATACTTGCCTTAATTAATTTTGAGAGTGGACGGCTTTACCTCTGGTTCGACCACAAGGTAAATGCAGGTCTGACAACAGCTTATACACACTTGGAGTAGACATTCAGTTATAACTCCTGTTATGACACAATCGTTCACCCCATATAAGATCTAAATATGGAGCTCGAGAGCTCATCCACGGGGGCTAAAGTGCTTTTTGAGGGAATACACGGAGGCTAAAGTGCTTTTTGAGGGAATCAAGCATCTAATCTTCCAAAAAATAAGCCACTAAACATTTTAGCATTGAACCACTTCAAGCGACTTAATTCCACTTATTCTTTAATAAGAGAAGATGACATCACATGTTGGGGGACCATGGCTATGCTCCCACAATTGCAAGTTTGAGGTATCATTGTTTCATGCCAAACATGATGGCTTTAATGTTTCTTTTTTATTAGATTAAATTCGCTTACATTTGTTCATATAATTTTCATTAGCATTCTTCTGGGAACAAATTTTCATTTTCTTGCATCCAAGACAAAGGGATTCTGACTTTTTCTTGTGGGTGGGGACAGAAAAATCAACATTTGTTTCAAAATTTTTGACATAAAGCCTAGAGTGGCACATGATACACCCAACAGCAGTCAAATGTTGATCATCGTCCAAAAAAGTAAAAAATGCAATAAAAACTAAGCTTTGGATCTTGGGTCTGAAATCAACTTTAATTCTTATGTGAACTGGAAAAGAAAAAAGAATACACACTGTCAGCGATCAGGTGACTGAAACATACTCACTGTTCGAATGGCGATTTCAAAATCAGGCATAAGAAATAATATGCTTTTAGACAGGAGCCTAGTTTTATATTCGGGACAAAAAAAATTCGACTACAAATATATTATTATTTTTTATTAAAAATTACAGTAAAAAAATCGACAACAAAATACGAAAACGAATAATATGCGAATTAATAAATATACAAATAAAATACAAATGCAAAAGAATTATATGAGAACAAAAATATGATTTATTTTGATATTATTTTTATATAAATTGTGTTTGAACTTATTTTTAAATTATCCACAAATTATTTTATATGTAGTTCTATAATATTTAATTTATAATTATAACATAACTTAAAAATAGTTATTAAATAATAACTAATTTATTCATAATTTATTAATTTTTTACATTTTTAATTATATGATACTCCATTAATATTTATAAATAATTTTTAGTTTAAATTTAAATATTATAAATATTTATTAAAGTTGAGTATTATTACCAAATATAATATGGAGTAAATATAATACATATATTAAACGTTTCATTTCAGAAATATGAATTGGAGATAGAATTAGCTTGCATTATTCATAGAACACAAGTACTTATCGATACTATGAAATGAATTGCATGATGCACATCCAACAGATGTTTAACTGCAGATTCTTTGGAAAATTCTATGCTAAACCAAGTACAATTATCAGATAAGAGTGGACCTATCTCTATCATAAATGTTAGAATGGACCGACGAAATAGTGCATCATAATATATGAGAAGAGAGACACAAGAATCACTGTTTGTGTATCGTAATATATTAAATAGCACAAACAGCTTTACGAGGTACTCCAGGGAGAAGGGGGCGTGAAGAATGTTAAATGAGCTCATCAATTGAGAAAGCAAGCCAAGAAAGATAACTGGAGCTCATCAATCCAATGCGTTATTAGAAAAATGCATTCAACATATTCTCATTTTCAAGGTAAAAGATGACAGAATCAGCTAAAAGAAATTATTGCAATTCATCAATCAATCATCAATTTCTCTATTTATTGTATGCTGGTGAAATGTTCCATATTCTTCAATGCAAGAATGTCACGCCCTTTATCAAATTGTTTATATCCAGGAGGACGGGGAAAAAGATTGTGTTTTACAGGGTCTGGTCATTACGACAGAAAAAATGGAATCAAGGATCAAAATTTCTGCTGGTTGGAAGCCTTCCATGTGTATTAGCACAATAATTTTTGGACAGAAGTATAGTCATGAATAAGCACAACTACTACTAGAACAAATTTCTATTGAATTACCAGGAGTCTTGGTTAATATAGTGATTCATTTGTTCAGGAGATTAGCAAACCTATTTATAGCTCTACAACTTGGAATGTATACTGTACAAGGTAATGAGAAGATCAGACTAAATCTTAAAAAAATAAGGAAAGATATCTTACATTTGCAATCTCTTCCTAAGAAAAATATATGCAAGAATCCACCATGAACAAAATTGACGTCTCCCAGATTCTGCTGAAAAATCGACATGAATAATACGGGAATTAGATAAAAGTTTTTTCTCCAAGATTATTATGAAAACCAAAACGGACAGGAGAATTTACCTTACCTGATAGGTATGCGACATTCTGAACATCTTCGATCATAAAATTCTACTGCTCCAAATGTCCAACAGCAAAATAAACATTCATTAGCCATCAATTAAAAAGACACTCTGCTTAGTTCCAGAATGAATCTTTTCTGCGGTTTCAGAATGCCCATTCACAAAATTATTTGAGTCAAACTTTATATATAGTCTGAGGTTGAATTTTGACATACAGTTATTTGACGCTTCTGACTTGAGATTGTAGCAAGTGTCCAGTATCAGAAGCATTTATCTTCATCTTTTCTGAAGCTTCCTTCTCTGCCTTCTTTCTCTCAAACTCTAGCTGCTTGCAGTTTTCCTCATGGGCTTGCTTCAACATTCTCACAAAGTTTAGCAGAGTTGAAATCACTGCAACAAAAATTCACAATAAAATAACATATATAAACCTTAGTCTGAAGATGCAAAGCAGGAAACATCTGAGAGTGTTGTAACAAAGGAGAGTAGGAGGACAAGGAAGAAGGAAAACAAAGTTAAGATATTCATCAAATTAAACAACTCTCAGCAATAAAGACAGCGAGAAAGTTTGAGTAATACGCACTCAAACTTATTGAGAGAAGAAAAACAATAGCAGGTTCTTGGACATGCTTTTTATTCCCAAAAAATGGATGCAATTGTTTCAGCCATTCTAACTATATGCCCATGGAAAAACCCCTCCCCCTCCCAAACAATGGCCAATCATCCCAAGTAGCGTATCCAATATACATCAATGGTGATTTTACAATTCAACTTCCACCATTAAAATCTGCAAAAGAACCAATTAAAGGGAGGTATCTCTTGTTAAGTCCAGAAAACTGGCTTAGGATAATATTTGTGTAAATCAGCAGAGCAAATATGGGTCTGAGTGTCAGGGAGCGTGTTGTCAAGTGTGTAGCAATGGTCTCTGTCTTTGTAATACACATGCTCACTATGTTAATGTATGACCAGTGGTCAAGGGGAGGATGAGCATATATACAGATTTTATTTTATATTTTTTTGGTGGGGGTGGCGGGGGGGATGCGGGCAAAGTTCCTGAAACCACTCCAGAGAATGCAAAATCATACAACCTACTACGATAACTTCAAAACAAATGTTAAGCCTCCATGCCAAGGATACCATGCAAAGACAAGAAATGAAATCGTCTGTAACATTAAACAGAACTACACTATAATGGATTTTACGGAATGAAGAACAGAAATGTAAAAATAATGCATTGGAATTACTTTATGAACTCAACATCTTGCGACATATGTTGATTGCATACACAATGTCTCCACGTGTATGTGCATGTGCACATGCATATAAAACTGCACACACCTGCATGCATATATAATTGCATATGACATACATACACACCTTATAAGAAATCTTCTACAACCTGGAGTCAAGGGTGATATTTGCAGATTAAACCAAAAGTACTATCTGACAGCCCGTGGAAACCGTCACCGGCCCAAAGCTTACAAGGGTTTGTGCTCAGTTATTCTAATGATAAGGACAAGACAACCTTCCAAACAAAACAAATCTTATAACCACCATAGTTGGCACTTGGCATAAACAAGATAATTAGGCATTTCCAATATACTGTCCCACAATGTGCTGTGTGTCACCATATACATTTTTAGTAGAGCAAAGTATAAGTATCTTATGAGATTCTACAACAAAGGAGATTGCTAATGGCCGACATCATGCACACACTTCCTGGTCCTACCATGAAATAAATCTCACTGTAAACAGTAAGGAAGTTAAACTACCTTGCTCAAACGGGCAACGTGATGGGTCTTCCCCAAAATAAAGGATCAATGAATCTACATTTCGACCCTGCATAGTCAGTATTAGATAGAAACCCTAAAATAATTGTTGCGTCAGGGAAAAAACCAATATTCAATATCCCGACTAGCTGATCCCAAAGACAACTGATACGTACCACTCCAGCATAAAGTGAAGCCAAGGACCTTACTTCACCTTCAGAAAAACGAAGGAACTCCTTCAAAGCCTGGAACAAAAAAAATATGATTATAGGTAGAAGGAAATGTCAAAAAGCAAAGTTTAGCAATGCAATTGCTCATAGGAAAATGAATAAATTTTTTGATCATCCTAGTCACTGCCCATTCTCTAAGCCTATAAAACTTCCTAATTAGCTATGTAGTCTCTATTGTACTCTTTTAATCTAGCCATTGGCTATACCTGCGCTGCTGCTACCAGCCTTCTGATCTATCCAGCAGTTGGCATCACCAACAGTTAACTGATAATTCTTCAAATACCAAAACATTAATATAGCTCTACGCCACAACTGCTCTGGCAACCAATGGTCATCTGAAGCCATTGGGTGTTCTCAAACAGATTTGTTGTGATTAGATAACAAACTAGATGCTGATAGCTAAACAACTTCAATAGAGGCACTGTCTGGTTCTTATTATGAGATCAATAGAGGGCCAACAGATAATGATTTCAAGTTTTAGCTTATGGATGTTATTGAGGTGCTGGTGCCTATGGTGTTTGACCCCAGCTGATTTGTCTAACTGATTCCTCTTTCCCCTCTTTACTGGCTTCCCTATAGTGTTGTTGGATGGTGGTAATGGTCTTTTAGTGGTAGAAATGTTGAGGTTCTCTGCGGCAGAATGAATTCACATGTCACTACGTTATCACGGAAAAGGGCAACCACTGAAGCTGACATTTTTTAGTGGGTTCAGTGCAAGGCAACAAATTTTTCATATTTTGACATTTTATCACGTCCCTTTCGGTTTTTTCAAACATGAACCATAAAATCAAAAAAACTCCACACGACTTGATCCAACAAACTGAATGCACACAATGACACAATAGAGCAATTCCCTTGGCAGCCACCAACACATTTTGCTAATGAGAAGCACGCTTAGGATACTTGAGTTGGCATAGTTCGTCACAAAGGAAGTGAACTGATTAGAAAGAAAATATAAGCACTGCTGCAGATGCAGACAGAGATAATGATTGGACATAACTAGAAGTTGCTAAAAATTTGTGCATTTTCTTCTTAGGAGCTATAAGGAGATGTTCACTACTCTTAATGTTTGTTATCAACTCATTGCCTGAAAACACCAGTTATAAGCTGTAGGTGATGATTTGCCAGAGACCCTTGCTTCCTGAGGTGGTTGCCATCTTTACATTAAAGAGTATATGCGTATGTCTACCTCCCCAAAGTTCCCACTTCACTAACAGGATTCAATGAGGTGTGATGAAAATAAACCCAAAAAAAAATAAAAATTAAAAGCTTAAAAACTTCAGCCATTAAAATGCTCAAAGAATATTTTAAGGTGAAAATTAAAAATAAAGATAAATAAAAACAATAACCCAAAAGAGCTCAGAATTAAACCCTTAAGAAAAGGGTAAAAAAAATATAATCTTAGTAGAAAAGTAAGCACCAAAGTTCATTTTGATATCATCCAGAAACTACCTTGCGGAACTGGTCAGATACAGGTCCATCACTTTCAGACATGGACAACTCCTGCACAACTTTTTCGAGCCCTTTGTTAATAGCTTGCATTTCCTCAGCCAAAAATTTCAGTTGTATCTGGAAAAAAATCGCTTGGTCCAGTCAAGAGTGCCAGTTGTATTGCAATATTATTTTTGCTGAGAAAAGATTATTGGAGATCATTACAAAAAATTCAAATAATTATACCTTTGATGCGCGTTCCAAGCTAGAAAGATCCTTCCAAAAATCAAGCAGCTCTGGTAATTTATCCGAAAGCACCTGGAGGCAAAAAAAAAAAAAAACAGAAAAGAGTTCATTGATGATTTTTAGAGTTAAACTTGATCCCTGAAAGTATACTATGGTAACAATCAACCAGTATAGATCAGCCTGGTTTGTGAGGCAAGCAAAGTTGCATGTAATAGTACCCTTCCTTGGAATACAAAGCTATTGAAGCTTTACAAACACCAGACGTATACTCAAAAGAATTATGGTCAAAAGGTAATTGTATGTTTTGGATGTGTGTCATCGTGATTGCATCAACTACACATGTTAAACATGACAAGATAAAATAGAGTATGTGTTAAAAAAAAATTAAGAAGAGTATATATTACATATTGGTAAGCACCCACTATAAGTTGAAGAAGACCGGTGTATATAAACATGGGAGAAGACCAGTATTTGGAGCTTTGCAATTTGCAACAAGTTCACATCACATATCATAGATAATTGAGTTCTTGCACATCCAATGCAGGGGAAAGATCCTACTAATATAATGTTGTGCTGTGCTACACTTTATTTATCAGTGCAACCACTGATTCAATTTCTAATTCTGTACTGCAGGGCCAGTGGAAATGGCCCTTTTCACTTGTACCAAAATTTCAAGGCCATGCAATAAACCACATTTATTTTCACTCACAAATGCAATTAGATTATTCAAATGATTGACTATGACATTGTATTTTTAGCAGAAACAGAAACTACCTGCAAAGAGATGTTAACCCATACCTTGCAAAGATAATGCATCAGTGTCATCTTGTTATTCCGGGCACGAGTTTCAGTAAGTTTGAGGAGGCTATCCAACCTGAACCCAATAGCAGAGCCTGTCACAACAGCATTAGGAGAGAGTAAGACTTCTGGCGGAAGTGAAGTATCATCAGAACAAAACACATGAATTGCAACTGTATTATCTAATGCCTTGGTATAGGAGATGTCACGACTCACGCACAAAAATTAAGGTCTAAAAAAATGTATGAATTACTAAAAGTTATTATTGCTTACTTGACTAAAATTGGTTGTAGATTGTTGTAAATATTCTTTAGAGATTTTCTAAAGTTAGAATTGGTTAGAAAAGAAAATTGGTTTTCAAAATTTCCTCTCCTTTGCACTTTCCTTCATTATATTGTAGATCCAAATGGAATTTAGGCACTATTGAGCAGAACATCTTAGTATGATTTTTCACTCAGGGTGATAGACAATGTATAGTATTGGAGACCATTTCAAGTTCAAATAAAAATGGTAATGCCAACAACTGCAGCAGCCACTGCTACAACAAGAATAATAGCAATAGCCTAGTGGCACTAGATGTAGTAAAATGGTCTAATAATGGTTAAAATTAGAACAAGAAAATGTTTTTGGGCCAGGTTATAGTCATCAATCCATGCATTATGTCCACAAAAACTTTAGTAACAGTAACATCACAACAACAAAGCTGGAAGACAAAAAGAGTTTTTGTTATATAAATATCTTTAAATAAGTTTACTTAAAAGAAAATATGACTAGTGGTATTTCTAAGCCTGATCTCTACTTCCCAAAGGTCTGTTCTGGTTTCCACCAAGCAAGTCCGTTCTTGCCAACCATCAAACAAAAGACAGCTCTTTCGACCTATAGAAACCAGTACCACATTCCATGGTGGTCTAGTGAGACAAATAATCAACTAAAAATGTGCCCAGTGCCAACATCTGTTGATGCACTTTGTTGAATAGCAAAGCACAAAAGTTGCCAATAAGATTGCTTATCTTAATATATGGTAACACCTTGATAGCAGTAGCCTTGTCAACCATCTAGAGCTCGAACTACTAGTGCTCGCTTCAATCCTTCCAAGGACAACACATTCACTTTTAAGAACTTTTTTAGCGAGAAGATGTTTTACTTAATCACAATCAACACTCGAAACAATTTTGTTAAATGAATAAAAGTATTTGTCGAATGGATTGAAGACCAAATTAACTTGGGTTGGAAGAAATATATCAGTGATTCTATGACTAATCAATCTAATGATTAAGAACTATTACATTTATTCTCCCTCCACCAATAAACAGATACTTGAAGAAGTTGAGAAAGACACACACAAGAAGAAAATTGAAGACTAAAACATCTCTGTCTCATGACGAAAGAGACTGCAGAAATTCTCTCAAGTCAAGACGCATGCAAGATAAGATAAGTCTCCCTCTTAAGAAGAAACAGACTCAGCAAAAGTTCTCTCTCAACTCAAGACACATGCAAGATAAGAAAATAGAAGACTGCTAAGACTCTCTCTCAATAAGATAGAGACTACAGATATTCTCTCCCAAGTCAAGCGACATTGAAAGAAAATTCTACAAGTCCAATATGCTGTGGGCACTAGCTCAACTATCAAATCTCTAAAAGTGCAGCAAGTCAAGAAAATAAGAAAAAGAACGAACATAGTGTTGTTCTACTTTTTGAAGCTTCTCTAAGATTACATTAAATCAGCTTTAACACACCCTATCCAAATCAACCCTATAGTGACCCTTGACTGGGACTTTTCCAATTTCCAGTGGCAAGATAAAGTCAAAGCAACCCTAAACGGATCAGAGAGATCGAATTAGATAACTCCTTTACAAAAAAATAATATCATCAAAGAGTTGTGTCCCCATGTTTAATGAAACTAATAAAATTAAATTTTGTACGCTTATTTTTCTTGTCTTTACTTGCAGGAGTCAAAATACGTTGCTTCCAGTCTCAACTACTGTCTGCCACATGTCTCTTTCCTCCACTATAGATCCCCCTAAAACAAGGAACCCTACCCTTTCCATTAAAGAACAAGCAACAAAACATTGCTCCTGGGGCTTTTCCGAGCATAACAAGCAACGATCCTTTGCTTCTGGAGCTCATCTACACAGTATCAGGGCAAACACTATGTAACGTACCAGATGACTTCATATAGAAAGAGCTAACTTCATGCTGATTCACACATTCAACCCCCAAGAAAATCAGATCCAGAAAAATTAGAATCTCTGCAGAGCTCAATAAATCTTCTTCTTCAAAGAGGTCAATGACATATTCAAACCACCTTCTCATCACAGATGCAACATCATTATTTTACAGGATTATTTAGTTTCATGAACTGAATAATCCTATTCCTTTCTCCCCTTTCACCCCTCTAACTATATGGAACCTATGTGGCTGCAATTAATCCTTACGGAATTTAACAACAGCTTTCATAGTTTTAACTTGGCTGAGCATTCTGTAGTGCTTGAACGTAATGTTAACAGACAAAGCCAAAAACTTAACATCACAAAGAAAGACTGGGGAACAAGAAGATGTCAGAATACCAGATGAACAAATTTAACTGACCTCTAGCAGTTCCCTGGTTTAAAGCATTACCCAGAGAAAGAATTGTTTGCATGATTCTTTTCAATTTAGCAGAACCCCTGATCTGATGAGAACATGGTTGCAAAGATGAATAAGACATCAATGTTTACAGGCTCATATAGACATAGTAAGAATTAATAAACAGAAAAAGCAAGTTGCCTGATCTGCAGCAGAATTTACAACATTCAAACTATTCCTGAGGTCAGAAACCTGAGAGAAGACAAAAAGATGAGCAAAATATAAATTACAATAAAAATAAAAATAAAAATGGGAAAGTTATATACTAACTTCTGACCTGGGAGTGAAACTGAATCTTAAATGAAAAAACTCTCAACTTATATTCTATCCGTGGCACTTGCATCAACTCCAAAAAGAACTGCAATTAAGAAGAAGACAAAAAAATCGTATTTCTTAACACCAAAGTAGCCCATCTTCGTCAACATTGCAATCAGGATAAAACAAAAGACCAATAGAATAAGTGCCAAATCAGGAATCATATGTTACAGACCTGTTCACATTTTCCTAATTTATCTCTCTCCCCTTTATAACCCTGGAAACAGAAATAGCTAGTTAAAATGTCAAAATGATAAAAAGATTTTTTTTTTTTTGTTCCTTGCTATAAAATCTGAACTCAAGGTTTGATAACTACACATGCAGTTCAGGAGTTCTGTGATGTAAAAGGACTCAAATCACACTTTTTTTCATTCCCACCTTAAGCACTTCCATCTCCTCTTTCTTTGGACAAAACTTGATGAGGTTGTCAACCTGATCAACATCTAATGCAGAGTCTTCCAAGGCAAGTACTGAACTCTGTGAAAGTGCCACAAGGTTTAATTGCAAAAAGTATTAGGACCAAATCCCAGGCTAAGAAGGATACATCTGGGAGGAATTAAAAATTTGTAACCAAACATCATGTCAACAAAGTTCAGAAGACAATGTAGTACATAAAACATACATGAAGATGAAAAGCGCCACATGGAACATGTAAATTTAAGATTTCCGATACACTTAGAAAGTAAAATAAACTAGGGGATGATTACATTTTGCCCTTATTTTTGCCACTAATTGCATTCCAGTCTGTTTATTTACTCCCTCATATTTCCATTTTAAACAAAAATGGTCCTGACGTTTTTTAAGTTCGTTAAGTCCTAATGGACTGCTCGCATGTAATGCATGTGAGCATTGAAAATATTATCTTTTTGATCACTAAATTTGAACTTTAACAGTTTTGATCCTTTAAGTTGAATTTTTTAACAATATTAGACCCTCACATATATGCAACTCCTTTAGAAACCAACATCAGGGCCTGGACTTGTCAAGAAACTGAAAGGTTAAAGACTAATTTTGATAAGGTTGAACTAGATGGCCTGAAATTGAATTAGGGGCAAAGATGAAGGACCAAAAATATAGTTATCCCTTAAACTTTCTATGAAGAACTTTTTGCTCTGGAGATATAAATTGGATATCAAATGCATGGAAATAATATAATATTAACTGAAAATGAAATAGCCGTTAACAAGGTCATCCAAGTAAATAAGATCGTTCATGAGTGAAGAGTATTAATTTAACAACCTAAACACACTCTCAAAAAAAAAAAAGATCATGACATGAAGGAAATTTTGAAAAGTGACAAGGTCTATGAAAATGGAAAGGCACAAAAAGCTTTACAAAGGAAAAGAGTGATTTTTACATGATGTTGCACATAGAAAATGGCACCTGCCAACCTAGAAACGAGATACATCATTTAGCAAGTTATAATGGATGAAATCAATTGGTAACATATGGCCTATGGCATTCAGTCTAGCAATGTAAAAAAATACTAATGTAATTCTCGAACATGACTCAAAGAAAGATATAAAATCTAGCTCACCAGCATGTCATGCAAGGGTATCTTCACTTTTGAAAGCATGATTTCACAATTGTATGCACGCCTGTGTTCTATCTGCAAAAGGAGAGAAGAAATGGTTTAAGTTTCAGCATCAGTCACACCACAAAACCCAATCCTATCTGTAGGGCTGATAAGAGACCAAAATAAGGTAGCCAAATAGTAGAATTCAACAAACTACAGAATCAATAGTATCACGTTAGTCATAGGATCCATCCAGGCAAAACAGTTAGATTGACTGATCAAACAAGAGATCAACTAACTTTTGATCAAGTCATTCATCAAGAAAAATATTATAATAGGAGTGAGCAAAGGGATAAGCAACAAAGACATCATTACAGACACCAAAAAAAATGAATGCCCTATAAAAAGAGGCTAAGAGATACAGAAAGTAAGAGTTGCACATAGATATGTCACAAATTGATTTGGCTTAACTACACAAGAGTAAATGAAAAATATATTTCCATTCTTTTAAAGGTTAGGATTATGAATTGTTGAAGAAGAGAAAAGAATTCAACACAGAAAGTAGGTAATGGAGAAACAAGAAATATAATTAACCAAATTCTGGTTATGTGCATCTTAAAAAAAGCTCATATACCAGCTTAATATAAGGTACGGTTATTTGGACATGAAGAAAAATAGGTCATCTCCTTATATGAACTTTGTTGGAAATCTATCAAGAATGTGGTGGCTGTCAGAAGTTTCCTCCAAAACAACTTTCTAGCCCAAGAAAATAATGAATTTACATTCAGCATAATTTTCACATGAAATTTGCAGTAAATTACTTTATGTATATATTGGGAGTTTTATGCAGCATGCAGAAATAAAAAGTTTTTTTTCCTAAAACACAATAAATTATACCCATTAGGTTTTTTTATCCTTTAGTTCTGGGGCCATAGGACGGGAGAAGGGGAAAACATTGATGCATCATCGAAGGCCTTTTTACAAGTTACTATGTCAGGAAACATATGGGTTTCATCCTCTATACCGAATTGAATCAAGAGAAATTTCTCGTGTAAAAATAACCCATACAGTTGAGTTCAGTTCTCCAACTAGACACAATTGAGATGGAAGATTTCATCATAAAGAGGACAATGTAATATCTGAACACAGGCTGAGGAGAGAAAAACAACTATCCAAGTTAAAAAAACCGAAAGAATTGTTGGCCAAAAATGCATCTTTTGGGACAATTGCAAGCACACTCTTGTTCAATGATCCTTGCAACCACTATGTCAAAAGGTCAAAATTCATTACAATAAAATTAAGCAAAGGATGTGTGCACATTTGTTTGTCAATTTGAGGTCTAATACAAAGGCACAATAAATCACCAGTTGCACTTTTTCAGATTTATGCCCCATTGAGGCTCGTGAACCAGTTTTTCTGCCTTGATCTGGATTTGTAACTGCAGCTGAGAAGAGAGATTCAAGTTCTGAAATATCAATCTCTGGCGCCCTAAAACGAAACAAATTGACAAAAATAAAAGACCATGAAGTATAGATAATATGAGGTTCTACAAATATACCTATAAAGGAATGTGCAGGATTAAATTATTTCATCTCAATCACTTGATCAATACTTACTTAGAAGCTTCACCAGATTTCTGTGCCTCTGCCCACAAGCTTCCTGAAACTGCTCTCGACAATTTTAACCAATGTAATGGCTTCAATTTCTTTGTCTGGTTATTCCTTGAAGTTACAGTACGAGACAATAAACTTTTCCCTTTTGTTCCAGGTGGAGGGGTCGAAGGTGGTGGAGGAGATGGAGATCCAGACAAACTACTGCCTCTGCTACCACTAGCTGAAATAGAATTTGACAAACTGGCAGGTTCTTTAGGGCAATGGAATGGAGGAGGAGGTGCCGAAGGAACGGCAGGAGAACTTCTTGTAGTGGGGGCAGGAGGCGGGGGTGGTGGAGATAAAGTAGGTGGATTTGTGGGTCCTGCACCCTGCCCAGAATGTGGAGGAGGTGGAGGACGAGGGGGCCCTCCTCCAGTAGACCTCTCCTTAGGAGGGTCTGAAGGAGGTGGAGGTGGACATGGAGCAGGTCTGGCGACCGAACTATCCCTCAAAGGTGGGGTTGAGGGAGATCCACCCTGCCCAGAATGCGGAGGAGGTGGAGGAAGAGGGGCCCTTCCTCCACTAGACCTCTCCTTGGGAGGCTCTGGAGGAGGTGGAGGTGGACATGGAGCAGGTCTGGCGACCGAACTGTCCCTCGAAGGTGGGGTTAAGGGAGGTGCACCCTGTCCAGAATGCAGAGGAGGTGGAGGAAGAGGGGAACCTCCTCCACTAGACCTATCCTTAGGAGACTCTGGAGGAGGAGGAGGTGGAGGTGGACATGGAGCAGGTCTGGAAACCGAATGATCCCTCAAAGGTGGGGTTAAGGGAGGTGGAGGCACAACTCCGGAAGCAGAATGCTCCTTTAAAGGGAAAATTAGAGGGGGTGCTGCCGATGGAGGTGCTGGGAGAGGAGGGCCGCCTCTACCAGACGAACCCTCGTTAGGAGGCATTAGAGGAGGTGGAAGTGGACAAGGTGAAGGTCTGTTAGCTGAACTATCTGTCAAATATGGGGTAAAGGTAGCTGGAGGTGGAGGCTCAACTCCACAAGCTGAATTTTCCTTTAAACAGGAGGTGCGAGGAGGAAAAGGTGCAGGTGGAGTTGGACCACATGTAGAAGGTGAATTTTCCTTAATAGGAGTTGCATACAGATGTGGTGGAGGAGGCGCAGTTTTAAGAGTGACATCTGTTTTAGGAGAAGAAAGATGAGGAGGAGGTGATCCACCTCCAGTAGCTTGACTAGCATTTAGAGCTGACAACAGAGTTATTTGGGGAGGAGGAGATCCGAATCTAGTAGATTTCCCCACATCCACTGTTGAGGAAGAATGAGTTGGAGGAGGTGGTGGAGGTGGAGGAGTTGCGACTCTAGTGGCTTCAACCAAATCTGCAGTTGAAGAAGCTGTTGAATGAGGAGGTTCAGTATTAGGAGGTCCATCCCTGATGACTTTATCATGGAATATACCAGGCCTAATTGTAGTGTCATCCTTCAAAGGGGGAGTTGAAGAACTGGGAATCTCTGGGGGCAGAAGTTGGATAGAAGAAACACCACTTTGAACGCCTATATGATCCTCCAAAGGGGGAGTAAGAGGAAATGTTGCCGGACTAGATAGAGGTCGTCCAGGGCCAACATCAGCATCTTTTGTTGGTTGAGTTGGAGGAGTTGAAGGAAAGGTTTTAGGACATGATGCGTCAGCTTCACTTAGAGGAAAAACATCTGTAGCCATATCACTTTGTTGCACGTTGGAGTCAGACTGTTGTTTGGGTGAGAAATGAAGAGTTTTTGCAGTTGAAAGTTGATGAGGTGGCAAAGTTGATGAGGGTGGAGAAAGATCTCCAGGAGGAATCAGAGTTTGCTTTGGGGATATGATTGCCCCAATTTCACTCAGTACATAATGGGGCTCAACCTGCTTTCTACCCACATCTGCATTTGGGGACAACTTTGATGAGAAATTAGATTGGTTCTCCAAAATTAAATCTGTTGGACTCTTAGCAACAGATTTAACTGCTAGTGCTGCAAGGCTCTGATTCACCTGAGACTTTTCAGCATCAGAATAAGCTTCAACTACTGTATTTGATACAGTCAGATGTTGGAGAACTTCAACTGCAGCATCTCCCTTCGGAACTAACCAATCCACACTACTAAAGATTTCCTGTACTTTAGCAAATGCCTCCACTGGAAGGCCATCCTTCTCTTCAAAGCAGGAACAGTCCACAGGAACTATGGAAGCAGCAGTATCCATCTCCGAAAAAAGAACCTTCATTCATACAACAGTTTCCCTTTTATACTTATGCCTCCTATAGAGTGAGAAAACCATAAATTAGCACCTTTTGAGAATGTTAGAAAAACAAACCTCTGCCCTGAAGTCCTTTGGAAATCGATCCTTTGCATCCCACAATATGTCAATTTCATCCCGATTGAGCATTAAAATATTTGACCTAATAAAAGCTGTGTTAAACATGACACGAAACATCATCTCTTCCCGCTCTTTGTCATCATGCAAGCTGATACACTCCAGTACAACATCACCTTGAATATGGCAATTGATGTCAATCTTTACTAATTCACATTCTGCCTGAAAATAACCAAAATCAATGTGGCTGAAAAATCCATAGTTTAGGAAAAGTAGCATCTACACAAAGTAGGCACACTCACAGGTGCATACAAATCATACTAATAACGTACGAGTGAGTCATATACCAAGGGGCATAGAACTTGCGCAAGTACATGTTATGGAGCAGGGAAAGAATGGTGAGGGGAGAGAAAAATCACCACTATCTTTAACAAGAGAATATAGAACAAGAAACATTACAAAGTGTTGCCTCTTGAGATGAAAACAGAATTTTATAGAAGTCAAAATATGGGTAGTGCCCCAATAAAATTGCAAAGATACATGACAATCAATTACATCTGAATAGCATACAGAATAAACTTTAGACAACTATTTCATGTTTTTTAACCACAATGAAAGTACTACAAATGGAGCGCTGTTCATCATTCTGAAAAAGTTATCTCAAACCACCCCTTTTGAAAATTCCTATCAACTCCAAAACTTTTGTGTGGAAAAGAAGGAAATCCAGATTTGGTTACCCAATCTCGGTTTCCTAATCTTCTGCAGATAATGTTTCCTTTTTGTTAGTTAGGAAATTTGGTAATTAGAAAGAAATAAAAAATATAAAAGATCTTAGGTTTTTTAGGTTGTTATTCTATTTCCTTGTTAGGTGCTCTCCGCTGCTATAAAAGAGGCTAATTTTCTTGTAATTACTATGGTGATAAAATAAAAGCTCTCTTAATTTTGTCTCTCCACCTTTATGGCATCAGAGCAAGGATATTTCTGATTCCAGTCAAACCTAGGTCCCCTTTACGCTGCTGTTCCCCTCTTTTTTTCCACACTTTGTCACATTCCTCAAAATGCATGAGGAGAATGTGCAAAAACAGCCAAGATGACGAATCTAGAACCTGTACCATTATGTTTTCATTTCCTTAATAAACGAACTTTATCTTTCAACTGCCAATCTCCTCCACTCTCTGTCCCCAAATATTTAGATATTCTCAAAAATTTTACTAAAAGAATTGTTGAGAAAATCTGGTAAAAAATTTAATGACAACAAGATTTGGAAATCTTTCTTTCAGCAACAGTCCCCAATTTACCTTTCTGACCTATTCATAGAATAATCTTCAAAGAACATGAACTATTTAGCAGATTTTGCATAAAATCGAAACATCGATACAAAATAACTGAAAGAATTATAAACAAATGATCTGCCGCGGATTATACGATCCAATACTATGGTTTCATAATCTAGTTAAGGTAGTGGACTACATTAGACACAGCATATGTGATTGCTCTCTTACGCAACACATAACCCGTAATGAAGAATGCAGTCCTTCATTTTTCCAAATAATAAGTGACACAATCCCATCCGAGCTTTTAGACTTGCCCTCTCAATCAACAAACCAATTCTTCTATTATTACCTGATGAAGAAATTAAATGCTAAAGACTATTGAAACAGTAAATCCTTGAGCAAAGTCACTCCACATAGCTAAAGAAATTATTTTGCAATTTATTTATTTTTTTCTTCATAAAGAACTATAGTTTTTGTATGTAATGATATATTTATTTATCCTTTTCTACATTTACAGATATATTTTCTGCATAACATTGTTTAACTTTTGTATTGATTCTACTTTATTCATCAATCATTGCCCTAATGAATTTTGAGAATTTTAATGGTTATCATTTAGGCAACATTTTAGTTGACACTTATATCTGCATTAGTGATTCCTACACTATTAGCATCCAAAAGGGCTCATGAAGCCACCGAATACGTTTTAGAGATTTTGATCTTTACTCTCAAACAGAATGATAGGAATGTCACACTAGTTCTGAGAGAGAAACATGTTTGGGAGGATACTTCTTGAGAGCATACATGACACAATATCACTTTCTAGTTCATAGATTTTTCTGAAGTAGAGCAGAAAGAACTTAACAGTATATCCTGATCAAATATGGCCCGTCAAAACCCAGCTTGATGCCTAGGCTACACATTATTTGGATTCTTCGGATCCGAATACTTTGGAAATTTTAAATAATGTTTTACTTAAGTTTGTGTTGCCACTAATGTCATCCTTCATGAAACTTCCAAAGAAACATACATGTTGGCTGCAAATGGTGACGCAGACATCAAGAGGTTCCTGTTGCATTTCAACTTAGTCAAACCAACATCAGCAAGGCAAAATAATGTTGAGCTCTATAACATACACAACTAAACCACCAGTCCAACTCCGTTGGATTGTAAAAGCACAAACCAGAATATAATGACAAAAGACTTCAACAATAAATATTTCCATGCAAGTGAGGGCTTCACTATACTATCTTTTCATAAGGTTTTCAAAAGGCAAATTTCTAGGCTGCAGTAGTCCCATTATATTCTAGAACTTACATCGGCCAAAAGTTTTTGAGGAATGATACGTGCCCTTGCTACACTGAATTGAATATTTGTAGAGGTAACAACAAAATAAAGAATATCAACTGTTGGACCAACAAGAGTTCAATCTCTGCTTGCTAACAAAATTACATATTTTTTCGAGCAACAAATATATGGAAGTGTTATAGAACATAAGAGCTCACCTGCTTGTAGTGTCGAACAGTTCTACTCTTCTTTGGAGTCGAAAATAGAACCTTGGGTGCACGGTCAGAAACAAGGAAAGGATCTTGTCCATAGATACGAAATATTGGTCGGCAGCCACCCTCTCCATCAAAATTAGGAATCATTCTAATAATGACACAATCCATAGTGAGTGCCCTGTCTAGTGGGGGCCATTCTGTGGCAACATTCCTCCGTGATACATACTGCAAGTACCTTAACTGAGAAGGAATGGGATTCAGAGGGGACAGCAAGTGCAAAAGCTCACGAGGAGCTTGCTTGTACACCATGTCCAAGGTCTTAAGCTCCCCATTGTAGTGCTTCCTATAGATCAGCAATGCAGCCAACATGAAAGCCAAAACTGGCCAAGCACCACGTTCGCAGTGCATGAGAAGCAGATTTTGCAGCCCAAGTGAAAGCCAGCTTTCACTCGATCTTAGAAAATGGTGGATCACCTCCATTGGGAGCAATGGGCAACCTTCATATTGCCGAGGGTACTCCATTATTGTCATGTCATATTCTGTCAAAGCATTTGCTATCTGGCTCTGGGTCTCCCCCTCTCGAAAATTGAAAGCCAAGATTGAAGCATCGGGATAGTGTTCCCTAAGTTGAGTGATTGTGCCTCCCACATAGCCTTTGTAATCTTGTTGTTCCAAAGCGTCAGTGGTGAAACAACAATCAAATACTGTAGAAACGAAGAATATGCAAAAGGAAATCATTAGGCTGCAAAAGTTTAATAAAAAATTATTTTTAAATCCGTTACACTTACTGCCAAAGGACGACATAACCCAAAATGAAAAGTATTTTGTTCCATAATTCAAATTTAAGTAGATGTAAATGACACTACTCCACCAAATGAGATACCAATTTGTATTTCCCGATCAATACGCCAAACTTAACACTCCTATGTGTTTAAGTTTCTGCAGCTAACTAAAATTTATCATTATTTTTTACCACAGCCCAACCATACTTCTAGTAATTTGATGTTCTAAATCACACTTGAGTTTCAAACCCACAATCGAATCATTGAGGAACTTAAAGCATGCTATAACTGCAATAGCAATGAAGAATCAGCAAAAGTCCATACAATGTAGGAAGGTCTCCACAAACACCTTCCTCAAAATTAGTAAGCATCTTCTTACAAGTGTTAGGAGTGATCACACAGTCAAATCTTTGAAACATCTCCTATAATTTCATACCATATGATCTGCTCTACATTCCATGTTGTGTAGTTCACTTTCTATCTTCTCTCGTAAGGTATGTCTAACAGCAGAAAATGGAAAAACATACATTGAAATTCAACATTACCACTAAAAGTGAGTAAAAGAGAAACTTGACATGATACCTACATGGTAAAACTTATTTCTAGATGCATGTGGTACAGAGTGACAAGAATTGAGGAGAGTTTAGCATTTACATATACAGCTGCCAAGGTGTCAAATATAAGTATTCTTATCTACTAGTTTGTGCCTGATTTGTAATGTGTCAAATAGCATGGTCAGGAGGGGATATCATCTCACAGTTACCAGTAATTTGGCATCTAAAATTGAATGTCCAGTCTACATCATCTCTAAATTCACAGGTTATTGCAAATACGTATGCACTCGGTTTACTTATTAGTTAACATGTACCACATCTAGGCAAATACAGACACAACATGCACGTACAACAGCTCGTATGTGTAATGCAATTGAATTCATGTTTAATCTCTAAGCAGCATGCTCCTGCCTCCAATAGGCCGACATTAGGTAACTTCAAGCAACTAACCAATCCGTATCACAACCTTTAACCAGGGGCCACAAAATGACTACTTCTTACTGGGCCTGATATGGACCCATCAAGTGGATTAGTAAATTGAAGATTGCATCATGGTTACACCAAATCCTCTCCTACCCACCCTAACTGCATCATTAAGTAAATTTTGAAATCATGATTTTTCACAGCCCAATGGCTAATTCCAATGCAAAAATCAAAAGCGACAGACAATGCCTCAATTTTCATACACTTTGCACATGGCACTTCCATAAACTTACAGCATTTGAAAATTTACACGATTGCACCACTCTAAGTAACTACAATATCCGTGCCATCAAGTGAATATTCACCCAACTTGTGCACTAGTTGTGTTGAACTTGTAAATTGGTCATTTATGCCCCCACCTTGCAAGCGTAAAAATATTTTAACAGGCAACAAATTGCAAATCGACTTCAGTTTCCAACAAAAAAATTCTTCTTCCAAGGCACAAACTTTTCCAAACCGAATTTTGTTCTTCCAAGGCACAAACTTTTACAAGCCAGAGCTACAAACAGAGAAGCTAATCAACACCAACATTTCCAACAACACGTATCTGCTACACAACAATTCCTCATTCCCACTTAATGAAAAAGGACAGGCCGCGATTTCAAACAAAATTTCTGACAAACTAGTTTTACACAGTGCAACGAAAGCAAACACAAAAAACAGCAAGATTACAAAAATGGAAAACATATTGAGAGAGCGCACCATAAACTCTCTCGCAGATCTCGAGAAGTCCATCAGGCGGCTTCCGGTAGAACAACTTCCGAAACAACGCCATTACGGAAACAAACTACAAATCTGTACGTATATGCAGGTATCTATCCGAAAACAGTGAAGATTCCTTCGTATCCAACAAAATACTATCAAAAATCTGAGCAACGAATTCTTGTTTGGGGGTTTCTTAGAAGAAAAGGGCGGCTAAGGAATAAGCTTTCTTCTGAATTCTGATATTATAAAATCGATCAACTACCGACTCCGGGAATTATAAGCCGAGGCGCCACGTAAGCGTGCAACAAACGACGACGTGTGGGTCACAAACTCGAGGAGAGGAAGTCTGGTGCTATCGAACACTCAAGTTTTTTTGCAACTGGTTGCTCCTAGGGCATTGTACGTGTGAGTAGAAGAGAATTTCTTGGTCAAAGCTTGTCATTAAAATGCGAATAAAGACAAAGGTACAAACCAGTGGCAGTAAATTTGGTGAGCAGGGGGTTTGTCTCTTGCCCCGCACGACAAACAAGGTTGGTTATCTAACTATTTTTATTGATGTTAACTATTTTGGATATTAAGCCCATGTTCATGGGTCGGGTCACATTTCCTTTGTTCGCATCAGAATCAAGGCAACATATATAAACTAAGAAAATTTGCAAAAAAAATAAAAATTGCAAATCAAGAATTTGAAATTGAAATTTACTATAATAATTGAACAAATAACTCAAAATGAGTATTAAAAAATTTAAAATTTATTATTATTTGAAATTATCTTAATAGTTTAATGAATTTTTACTATGAATTTGATATCCTAATTTTAAAATCATTCAATCATAACTCAACCTAAAACAATTTAATCTGAGCACAAGATCAAACTAATCCAAGACTTGGGAATTTATCATAGCGTATTATACTAAATTAGATATATATATATGTGTGTGTGCGCGCGAATTCTGGTTAAACACTGACAAATAAAAGGCTTTTATATATAATATAACAAAGGCTTTTAGGTTAAATTTAAGAGGCTAAAAGAAAAACAATCACTGAAATACTAAATTCACAAAGTCCAACAAAGATATCTTAAGTCTATGAGCTCATGAAGCCATATTTATATATGTACTATATACCACACATAAATAAATTATCCGACAATCGCATATAAATATTATTATTTTTTATCATTTTGAGATACATCATTTTATATTAAAATATTCATATTTTCTCTCTATTGGTACTGACTTGAGCGACAGAAACTATCCCCGAACAACTATCGCATCTTGATAGGAAGATCATGAAAATAATAATATCAAAAATTCGAGAAGGTATGAGACCATATCGATGTAAATAATATTTTTCCCCATTGTATGCTTATACAAAATATTATTAAAAAAAAGGCTACTCAATACTTTTTTTTCTACACTTTATTTAGATGGACTATAATAATAATTAGATTGATACAAACTTGAAGTGAAAGTAAGGCCTACTTAATTGTGTTCTCATTTCCTAAAAACATGCTTTCGAGAAATGGCAATATACTTAAATGGGATTGATCTCAATATTTTCTCAACATAAGTTTTTAATTGGGGCATTTTGGCCATTTTCAAATAAAACCCCTACAGGTGTTCTTAGAAAACAGCTTCTGAAGACTTTACATTGCATTCCTCTAACATAGAGCTGCAAAAAAGTCAACTTGACCAAATTTGAAAGCTCAATTTGGGCTCAGACTAGGGTTTTCATTCCCTAAACCAAATCCTACTAAATTTTAATATATAAAAAATTCAGTATGTTAAAATATCATATCGAATATCGAATTAAAATAATTGGTTCAGTTATTATTGATTTTTTTTGTTATTTCGATTCAATAATGCGATGAATCAAATTTTTTTAAAAAAATAATTAGATTTTAATATTACAATCATTATTATATTTTTTATTCATTATTTTTTAATTTTGGTTAGTAAACAATGAATAATAATATAAAAATAAATAATATATACACAATATATGTATATAGATATAAAAATAAAAATAATAATTTGGTATTCAATACGGTTCGATAAATCTAAACCGAACCGAATATCGCTCATTTTTATAAAAATAAAAATTGAATATCAAATTAAATTTGTTGATTTGATTTTAATAAGTATCTAATTTTTAATCTTAATTTAATTCAATTAATTTATCAAAATGTGAACACCTAGTTCAAACTCAAAATCGACAAGCCTATTCCTTGAAAGTTTCACCTCAAGCTCAAAATAGAGGAATCAAGTGCGGAGCTTGTCTCATTCACTTGTTTAAGCTTTGAGCTTGAGAAGTTCATTTACCTGAACTTCCTTTTCCATTGGAATTGACAAGTTTGGGCATTTCCAAAAAGCTATACTCGATTTGATCTCAACTTTTTTTTTTTTTTTTTCCCACTTTGATCTTGTTATCCATGTATGTATTTTATTTTATTTTCACATGTACAGATATATGTTTGAGATCTTTATTCTAGATAATGTTGTTGACACATGTTGTATGGTATAAGGTTTTCTACTTCTGATATAAATCGAATGTCACATTCTAATACGTGTCCTTATGTTAGTCTTGATGTATGTCATTGTATTAATTCTAAAATATATGTCATTGTATTTTTTTTATTTATGTCATCACATGGTGACTTGAGTCTTATGTTAATTTGACTACTGAAATTGGATTTTGACCCTACTTTATTTGTAATATATGTAATTATGTGAATTCCTATTTATGATGCTGGCTTTTGCCTTGCTTAATGTGTTGATATGTACATAAAGGAGTTTGAACTCTAACTCATGAGTCATGACTTAGGTAAAATAGGCATGACAATAGACTTCGCATGGACGAGGTATTTGGTTCAAGTCTAAGATGGTCTAATTGTGCCATGAAAAAAAAAAAAATCCGACTACTTCACGCATGCTCCACTTGGCTCATGAGGACATAATTCAATAGAAATCCACTTTTGTAATTGGGTCGTTGCGATTAAGGGTTAGATGTCTAATTATCCAATCAGGAGTTTGGACTCAACTCATGAGCCATGACTTAAGGAGAAGTAAGCATGACAATGGGATGGGTTCAGGTAAGTTCAAACCTGAAACCGCCCCAAATTCATTCCGCTTGGAGTGAATTTTTATTATTACAAGTGGGTCTATGGATTTTTGAGTTTTTGTTGTCAAACCCATCCCGTTTGTTTGTTTATTTTTTTTAAATTATTATATATTTATATATATATATATATATATGTGTGTGTGTGTGTGATTTAAAAAAAACAAATATTTTTAGAAAATTTAGAATATTATTTTTTAAAAATATATTTTTAATATTTAAAAAAAATAGATTTAACGAGTTTAACCCACTAGATATGGGACAGATCTGAATTATAAAATTTTTTGACTGAGTCTCGAATTTGTCCAAACTCCCTAATTGTCATATCTAAGGAGCAAATTAAGTTTGTGACCATACTTGACTTAAGAATAAATTTGTTTAATAAAAGTTGTGCTTGAACTGCCTGGAACTGGCCTAATTAAATAAATAGAGTCGTTGTATTTCTATTGTTTTCAATGTGCTTACAAAAATAATTGAAAAATCCACGATCAAGCATTGTTCGTTTAATATAGTAAAATTCTTTAAAACTTGATCAATTTTGGTAAGGTCTTTAGTCAATATCTCTTGTAATTCTCCCTATGTCCCCAAAGAAATGCTCATTTTGCTATGGTGTTCAATCAAATTTTAAAATCTTTTCACTAACTTACTTTACTGTTTTTTGAAAATTTGATATCAAAATATTCAAATCATAGAATTCATTCTAGATATTTAAATGATAAATATATTTAAGAAAATTTTATGTACTCAACCCATCATAGTAACAAAATTCTCTGAATTTTTAAAAATAACTCGAATAAAACATAACATTTTTGTGAGATGTTATAATCCTGTATATACTTTTATAATTAGTAATATAATAATTTTATTTTTATTTTTCTTTAATAAAGTGATTTATTCTCGAGTTTTATTTCTATTTTATTAAGATCGTATTATACTAATTTCTTTTTTATTTTTTCAAATATATATATAATTTTACTAGATCATATAATTTTTAGGGTAAAATACACTTTACCTCATTCTATTATTGATTTTGCATCAATTACCCTCCTCTACTAATAAAACCTTCAAATACCCTCCTAAAACAATAAAATTTATATTGATGGATAAAAATACCCCTAAGTTAAATAAAAAGTTAAATTCATTTTGTCCCTAGAAATTATATAATATTTTGCTCCCTCTAAAATTAAATATAATTATTTGATCTCATATTTTATGTAACATTAACTTTATTAAATAAATTAACTTTCAATTAAGTCTAAAATAAACAAGTAGAAAAATATAATAAGACACATTAAATTTAAAAGAAATATATCACATAAATTTATACAACTACTATTTATTTATATATTTCTTTAGTGAGTAAGAATTAAAATTTAGAATCAAATTAGTTGATAATATTTAATGCTATAAATAATTTTATTATGTAAGGTGGACATTTGTAAGTCAAATATATTAACAAATCTAATTTAAATGTGTGATTATTTTTTATGAATGAAAAATTAAAATTAGAAAATAAAAAATAAAAAATAAAAAATCTCATAAAGTATATTAATGAAATTAAGAAATTTTGAGTGAAATTATAAAAGAAAAATGAGATGTTTTCTAAAACAACATATATAAGATATTAGTAATATAAATTTATGTGAGATAATTTATTTAAACTTAATGTGTCTTCTCTATATTAATAAAATTATATTTTGCTATTTTTAATTTTTATTTAATCGAAGGTTAATTTATTTAATAAAATTGGTATTGGATAAAATTTGGAGTCGAAATAGTATATAGTTTATAAGAGAGGGGGTAAAATGAATTTAACTTTTTATTTAACTTAGGGGTATTTTTGTCCATCAATATAAATTTTATTGTTTTAGAGGAGTATTTGAAGGTTTTATTAGTAGAGGGGGGTAATTGATGCAAAATCAATAGTAGAAGGGGGTAAAGTGTATTTTACCCTAATTTTTATTGATAATTTTCAAACATAAATATATTATTTTATAAAATAATTAAGTATTTTATGTCGAATTAATCGTGAATTTTAAAGATAAATTTTGTTATGAAAGTGAGATCTATCAATTTTTGTTCAAATTCGTGAATTTTAAAGATAAATTTTGTTATGAAAGTGAGATCTATCAATTTTTGTTCAAATTAATCCAACTAGTAATTGAATAATAAATTTTAAGAGTTAATAAATTATTTTCGATTTCAAAATTTGTTACTATGCAGCCTATGAGTTATTTTCAACAGTACAAATCCTTCAAAAAGGCTTAATCCATCTTTCATGGCTTATAATGGGTACAATCAATTTTGTTAGGGATAAAGTAAACAACTTGCAAGCCCACATACATAACCCAAAAACTTCATCGTCCCAATTGTTGTGGGTTGCAGATGAACTCCCATTCAAGTTGTTTCGTCCCACATTGGAATAACACTACATGTCTTCCCACTTTATAAATGACGGCAAGCCGAGTCAGGTTTGTCCCTTCGGGGACATCCGATAAAATTGGAACGATACAGAGAAGATTAGCATGGCCCCTGCGCAAGGATGACACGCATAAATCGAGAAATGGTCCAAATTTTTTTTATCTTTTTTGGGTTTTTTTTTTTTGTTTTAGGCGTTGCTTGATTTTTTGTGGAATTTTTGACCAGAAGAGTTTGAGGCATGCTTGAGGTTAGAAATGTTTATGGGTTATTTTTTTGGATTTTTTTTAGTTTTAGGCATTGCTTGATCTTTTGGAGTTTTTGGAATTTTTGAACCAGAAGAGTTTGAGGCATGCTTGAGGTTAGTAATGTTTATGGGTTATTTTTTTGGAATTTTTTTAGTTTTAGGCATTGATTTATTTTTTGAAATTTTTGAACCAGAGGCATTGCTTGATATTTTGGAATTTTTGAACCAGAAGAGTTTGCTTGAGGTTAGTAATGTTTATGGGTCATTTTTTTGGAATTTTTTTAGTTTTAGGCATTGATTTATTTTTTGAAATTTTTGACCGAGAGGCATTGCTTGATATTTTGGAATTTTTGAACAGTTTGAGGCAATGCAGGTTAGTAGTGTTTATGGGTTATCTTTTTTGGAATTTTTTTTGTTATATAGGCATTGCTTTATTTTTTGGTTTAAACTAAAAGAGTTTGAGTAATTGCTTGATGTTAGTAGTGTTTATGGGTGGCGTAGTTTTCAATTTCTGGGTATCTATTTTTTTGTTTGAGGCATTGCTTGATTTTTTTGAATTTTTGGACCAGAAGAATTTGAGGCATACAGAACGACAAACGTAGTAGTGCTCCTAATCAGAAAACCTTATATAGAGGGTGGACACAGATATCCGAAATCTTGTTGATAATTTTGTATTCCTAGCAATGTGGCTCGGGGTAATCTTTGACATTTGCAACCAAAATAAGTAGGAAAGAAAGTATCAAATAAAATGCAGACTTGAATTTTAGCTATAGACAAATATGATGTCAGAGGCAATAGATTTTCTAAGAGCCAACTATCATTAGGTCCTTGTTTTCTTCCCACATTGAGAAAGTTTATAATGCTTGAAGGCGGTGTATTGTCCGTATAATTAGTTGGAACATTGAGTGTGGTGACATTTAAAAATTAGTGTTTTTGATATAGTTTCTTTTGCTAAGCTTTTGCCTCTCGGCATGTCATGGGAATACAGTGTCTGAAAATTTACACAGTGCAAGCTAAATAAATAGGAAAAGATTGAATAAAGTACGGACTTGAATTTCTGGTGTTCTAATATCTTTTTTTCTTTTTTCCTTCCTATCTTTAGAAAGTGTAGAACTCTCAAATACTCAAGAATGTTGTCAAGACTTAGTAATCTAAGAGGTTACTTCATGGGATAGTTAGGATCGAAAGGACAGTGGGAATCAGACAAAGAGTTCTTGTAGCTTGGTGTAGAAATGTTTTGAATAATGTTACATGTGAATGATCAAGTGAACCCGCTAGATTTTAATGTAGTTCAATATACACATTGCATATGAAAACATTAGGTTCAAAATTATTGTTAGAGTTTCTCAATTCCGGGGAACAAGTTCTTCCTTTGGCCTTCCCTAGAGCCACTCTGGACTCTGGGGTACTTTGTTCATTGTGATATCCGTAAGTGCACATGCCTGGATGCCTATAGAGACAATTGTGTAGGAAAAATAGCTAAAGACACATATAAAACGAAATCCATATGGTGAATGTTCCACTGATGCATCATGAAAACATATAGACAAACAATTTGATCATTTACAGACGGGTAAAATAAGCTTCTAGTGCTACCCTCTTGAGCTGATTAACTGGCCAGTCCTCTTCTGCTGCGTTTTATATGTTTGCTCATCAGGCTCTGCAATCTCCAAACCTAACAGTGCTTTTTAGGAAATGTTTGTCACACTTCTTCAAATATTTTTGTTCCTGTAGTTTGTGCAAGTATCAATAGAATGAAACATTGTGACTGTATCTATTACTATTTGCTTCTGAACTCTTGATAAACTGCAGTAGATTGACTTATGTAGTTTGTTGGTAGATCTTCCTCAGACACACACACACACACACACACATTAGGTATGTAATCTTGTATGGTTTGTCTTTCCCTGGTTAACTGCATGTATTGTTTGGCCATGACTCTTCGCATTCATAATTTGATAAACATCTGGTGGCAGAGTGGGGATTTGCATATTGCATTATCTTAATTTGTTTGTTCTTTAGAGAGGAGAGCTTCCAGTAACATAGGGTAAGCAGGTGCAAGGCCTGCAGCAATTCTGACTGCAAACCACAGCAGTGTATTTAATTTCAAGCTCTTCATGATAAACCACAGCCTCCTGCCAGTAAAACTGAGTGCTTTACTTAAAAATTAAGCAACTAAATAGCATTATAATATACCAGAGTGAACTTCAACATAACTGTGTTTCAACAGAGTTAGCATTTAGCAACTAATTAGGTTCCGACAACTCTCTCCAAATTTAGCAATTGAATTAAGATGAACTTGAGGACTGGAAATTATGTAAAAAAACTCGCAAACTATGTTATAGGGTCCAGAATTCAGAAGCTCTTGAATACCATCTTATAACTATGAACCATCTGATGAGCCATAAATGAAGTACATGGGACTTAACACAATCTTAGAGGTCAAAAAGTTTAATGGATTAAGGGGAAACTGGGGAGTTGGGAATGGGAGTTTGTGGAGGAATATTTGGGGTCTGAATGAGACTTTGTTTCAGCTGTAACTAAACAATACTGTCACATATCAATGATTTTTTTTTTCTCCAAATTTAAGGATTCTTCTGTTCTTGTGAAAGAGTTTTGATTGGGAGCATCATGGAGTTGGATTGGATCTTGTTTAGGACAATTAGTTATTGAAGACAAAATGAAAATACAAATATGGTACCTAATATTAACATACAAAATACTAATATTTGTGATATTTGCGGATATATTCTAACAAAAAGTTGCTTCTAAACGAATATGGGAAGCAATCCTATTATAGTACAACAGAAAATAAAACATAGAAAAAGTTTGAAAAACATGGCTTGGAAATAAGTTACTTGAAATGGGAGTAACTCTAATGTCAAAAATTTTAATAAAATAATAACAACGATCATTGTGCTCTAGCATGTAATTAGCAAATAATTCTGCAAAACAAAAAGTTATGCAAATAATACTTTACTCATATCGCAATGCAACAACTAATTTAGAAAACTTAGAGTCACAAAAATTTAATTGAAGATTAAGTACAAAATTTACCAACTCTCCAACATATATATATATATATAGTATTTAAAAATATACAAATTGATGCAAAATAAAACATACCTACTGGCTGATTTTATTTAATTTAGGCATCCTAAATTGTGTTCGACATTTTTTCATAAAATCAATCTCATCAATAATTGAGTCAATACTAAAAATTTGATCAATTTCTTTCTCAATGTACATTAATAATGACCTAGCATCTTAGAAACGAAAATCATATGACGATAATGGTCTGCCTAACTTGAATTCAGCTATGGGTCCAAATAAATATGTCACTAGACCTTCCTTATTGGCGTAGACGATCTTCATAGATGAAAATGCATGCTCTATTGCAGTGGAAGCTGGAAGAACTCTTGTGAGAAACATGGATAGATGTCCAAACATGAATGCTATCAAGTAGAGGTCGGCTTCATAAAGACAATTCTATTACCTTGGATCATCATTATCAATTTGATATATTCACTAGCATAATAAATTCTACATTAAAAGAGATGAATAATTTATTTGATGAAAATGCAGTATAATTTTTCAAATTCAGCTCAACTTTAAATCCAAGAGATGGATACAAATCATTGATATTTGCAAACTTATTGAGAAGTTATATCCTAGTGATTTCATTAGTCAAGACAAGTTGCATATAAAGTACCAGTTTAACTTTTTGAACTTGATATTCGAAATATGTCAATACTTTAAGAGTTGTGACAAGTATTATCAAAAATACGAAAGATAATGAATTACTATCTTGTGCATACTTTGATTAAACTTATATTGACTCTTTCGGTTTCTACTGCAACAACAAAATATGCATTTTCATGTATGAAGATTATTAAGACGAGATTGTGGAGTAAGGCGAAAGATGCCTTTTTGGCTAGTTGAGAAAGAATTGCTTAATGTCTCAATTTGATGAGTTTGATGTTATTTATGAAAATGTCTAACACAATTTAGAATGCCTAAATTAAATAAATGGGCTAGTAGATCTGCTTTATTTAGCATCAATATGTATATTCTTAAATTATATATATATTTGTACTTAATGATGCATCTATCAACTTTTTGTAACTTTAAATTTTCTAAATTAGTTGTTGCATTACGATATGATTAAAGTATTGTTTTCTTGTCTTTTTGTTTTACATAATTGATTGCTATGATCTTTGTTATTATTTTATTAGAGACTGACATTAGAGGTTTGTTATAATATATACTCAAATATGACAAATGTTTTTATTTTGTGTGTCAATATTAGGTACTATATTGTATTTTCATTTTGCCTTTAATAACTAATTATATTAAAAAAATCCAATCTCGCCACTCAAGATTAAAATTCCCAACTCCGTCCCTGATGTGATTATTTAAAAGAGGAAAGAAAGAGAGAACCGAGTCTTAAATGTGTGTCGACAGGAGAGATTTTTAACAATATGAAGAGCATTGGGGGACAAGATTTTACATAATAAATTAATGTATATAATATAAACTTTTATACACTTGGTGGGGGGGCGTCACTGGTTGCATGCGTATACTTCGAAAGCAGATCTTTCTGGACAAACTCTAGAGCTCTTTGGATGCTTTACTGAAGATCATACAGTTATTGAATTCTTAATCTGATAAAACCAAGGCATTGGAAGATATATCTTCAGCATATTGATGCTTGGAACTTCTATCTTTCTATTCACAAAGGACCTACCTAGACACTGAGCACATGAAGGGTTAGGACTTTTTTCTCTGTCTACCTAATGTAGCCAAGTAATGCCTGCTTAAATGATCAATGCTTTCCTTGCTACTTAAATTGCCATCAGCTACCCACACTCCACTCTCACAGTTGTATGGACATTTTTTATACAACTTCTCTTCCAATTTATAAGTGTCATGACAAATTGCTAGAAGACATCACTGGCTGGTTACCCTTCCTTATCTCTTCTTTAAATCCTTGGCATCTTTTTTGTTGTTATTCAAGCTACTCATGGACTCATTGTTTTAGAACTTGTGAAAGGTGAATAATATGGAATATAGGACAAGAGTGATCAAAATAATGGAAATAGAAAATAGAAAAAGAAACTGGTTTCCAAGCTCTCACTTTATGTTTTTTCTTTTTCTCATGTCAGTATTTTGCATAGATAATCGAGGCAATGCAAAGAAGATAATATCTTAAATTTTCTTTATTCTTGGAAATGCATTTTCTTGTTGAAAATTCCTTGGGAATTTGAGCATGTTTCGTGCCCATGGGATTTGCACAATGAATATACATTGGTATGTATTTTACATTAATGATCCGCCGGTGCAAACTTCCCAACAATCTTTCTTGACGGAGATGTATGCTGCCAGAATGGTGAGAGATGTTCGTTTTTTTTTTTTTTTTCTGTTGAATAAAACATGAGTGGAGCATGGAAATACCCCAGAAGGCCAGAATACTTGGTGAATTGAAAAAGTGCTTACATGTGCCTCTGCATGGTTGTAACTATGCAATTGATATCCATCCCAATGCCAAAAACTTGGAGTATAGCCTTTTAAATTTGAGATGCGTCTGTCCGCATTTTCTGTCTGCTGTATCTACTTCACTGAGTTGCTAAATACAATCATCTTCCTTTCTCCATTGAACAACTTTATCTGGGCTACTCAGATGTGGCAATGCATGTTTTGCCCAAGATTTCCTTGTCTTGCTTTTATGTCATCCTTGTATTTTTGGCTAATCCAATTCAATGCACAAATAACAGGTTCGAGCAGCTGACCTGCAGTCAAGTTAGTGTCATAGTTGAAGCAGACGGCAATTTTCTCAGAAATTGCATCTCTCAATGACCGCGTAGACCAAAGAACAGAGGACTTCAATAAAGTGGCAGAAAATATAAATGGCACCATGGCTAGACCTGGAGAAGACATTGCTGCTAGCCTACAGGCGCTTGAGTCCCATTTTCCACACTGCGAACGTGCTAGCATTCTTCAATGACCCTGAAACAAGATCGAGAGACTTTTCTTAGATTAATTTCCTTGAGCTTAGAATTCATTAGCAGTCCAAAACTCCACATCCTTCCAATGTAACTATATATACCTATACTCTCCACTATTTGATTTTACAAGGTTGGAAATCAGTATAGAGTTAGTTGATAGAAAATTGGGCAGAAAGTCCATGACTAAATCGAGTTTTCATTTTGATTGGTTTTTTTTCATGCCTTGGATTTTCATTCATCAACCATTAGCCAGTTTGATGTTTAAAATTTATGTGTGTGTAGACACTGATTCTGGGAACGACAACTGCTTTTGTTTACTAATTATGATTCACTATTCAAACATACATTCTTACAGTTAGGTATATAGTTATTCATTTTTTCTGAACAAAAAAAAAAGTTTAATTTATATATGTATATGTATTTATATATATATATATATATATATATATATATATATATATAAATGCATCGAAGTTAAAATATATTAGAACTTCTTTCCAATATTCAATTTAATGAAACTTTGTATAATAGAATTATTTTCAATATTAATGCAATCTAAGTCACATGGTGTGATTAATTAAAAAATTACAGTAAAGATTTTTGTTTGACTCTAAACCTAATTATTTAACTTCACAATATTAACGTAATTTTTTTAGAATTTAATCGTCTAAAAAATGAAAAAAGAAATATTTATTTTAAGTTAGTCAACATGTAGCTTTAAAGTTCATAAACATTCGAAAGTATTAAAAATGAAATAAAGTAATTTAATAAGACATATAAAAAATTAAAATCACCATTGATAAAATCTATCAATTTGAAACTCAAAAGAAAAAAAAATTTACATTAAAATTCAATCCATTAATTTTCATAATGTAAAAAGCTCAAAGGTGATTGAATTATAAAAAAAAAGGAAAAGTCTTCACAGTGTAATATAAAGTTTCACGATTGGGTTTATTTGAATTGAAAGTTGACGGATTATGTTTTCAGGATTTAAAAATATTTTTATGCATTTTTAGATATAAAAATTTATTTAAGGAATTCTTAGTAATTTTTATTTTTTTGTTTAATTTTTTATGTCCATTATTAAGTTACTTTATTTGACTCATAAAACTTTTGAGTTTTTTAATGAATTTAAAGATAACATGTTGATTAACTTAAAATAAATATTTTCTTTTCATTTTTTGAGAAGATTATATCCAGCAAAACTTATTTTAAAGTCATAAAAAATATAGGACTAAATACATAGATCTTGAGGCAAGAAAAATTTAATTAAATTTATAAATTAAATATTCATATTGATTAAATTAAATTAAAACTTAAAATAGTACTACCATGTAAAATTTCGTTAAACTAAATATTGAAAGTAAGCTTGAATATATTTTACTTTGACCCGTTTATATATAGATTAGAAATTTTATCATTTCAATTTCCTTTTTGAATAAAATGGATAACTAGATAATTTATCTAAAAAATATACTAAAATAAAAATAAAAATAAGGATTAAAGTGCAACTTTGTAACTCTATTTTGATCATTTCGCCATTAAAAAAAATAGCATGCATAGTGCAAGTGACTTTTTTTAGGCAAAAAACAATCAAAAATTTATATGAAGGACGAAAGTGGAACAAAATTAAATTTTAAGGATGACAAAGTCTAAATTTTAACTTTAGAGATGAAAATAATACTAAATCTAAATTTTAGGGACTATAGTGTTATTTGCCCTTGATAATAAATTCCTGCATACTCAAATCCAAATCAAGTCATACGAATTATTTATCCAATACAAGCAACTGTTCTTTTTTTTTTTTTTTTAAATTCAAAATTGGTTTATAAATACATGCAGCAAGTGGAGGCAAACAGGGGGAGGGGGCGGAAAATAGCGGGCCGGCCCAAAGGTATAATCCAAGCCCATGTAGCCCATATACAAGTACGCATTTGGGTTTTAAAAAGCCCGGATCGTGCTAAAGCAGTCTTGTTAGCCCAACCCGATCCCGCAAACCGAACTCGTTCTGAATTGGTTTTTCATGCCACGTCATCACCTTCTATTCACATGTCGGTGCACCAACTATCCGTGCAACCTTATATCTTCTCCTTCTTCCCTCATCCATCTTCAAGCGAATCAAGCCTCAGATTCAACTTTCAGTTCTTCAAAAAAAATAAAATTATTTTCCTCGTTATTGTTCCAAAATTATGAAACCGACATCTTCGAGTTTCCAGATTTTCGTGCAATCTCCAGATCTCCGAATCCCTACCCGTGCTCTAATGTTCCGAAATCCTAACCCTAATCTTACTCTCGACCACCTCAAGTCTTCCCTTTTTCCCACAACTTCGATTCCTCATAGTTCCTTTTTCTTCACTCTCAATGGCAAACCGATTTCGGACTCCACTCCCCTCTTGCAAAATTCCCTGATCGCCCCTCTCTCCACCCTTACCCTCCACCTCCGGTTCCACGGCGGCGGTGGAGATGGGGGCGCCACGGGGGCGGAGTCCCGGGACTGCTATTTGAATATGTACGCCGTGAAGAAGCCCGATAAGGTTGACCCGAATGAGATGCGGCTTTCCAAGTGGCTTAATTGTAGTTTATCCAACGAGCCGTTGAGGCACCCGGTGGTTATTGATAAGTTGGGAAATTTGTTTAATAAAGAGGCTTTGGTTGAGGCTTTATTGAAAAAGAATTTGCCTAAGGAGTTTGGGTATATTAAGGGTTTGAAGGATATGATCACGGTTGAGCTGGCGGAGATTCCGCGAACTAAGGAAGTTGGGGCGGTGAAATTCCAGTGCCCGATAACAGGGCTAGAATTCAATGGGAAATATAAATTTTTTGCAATCAGAAGTTGTGGGCATGTTTTGAGCGCAAAGGGTTTTAAGGAGGTGAAGTCTTCGGCTTGTTTGATTTGTCATAAGGAATTTGTGGAGAGTGATAAGATTGTTATTAATGGGAGTGAAGAAGAGGTTAAGGAACTGTGGGAAAAGATGGTGGAGGAAAAAGTGAAAGTTAAAGATACTGGCAAGAAATCCAAGAAGCTGAGGAATGGGGATGTGAACGGACAGGAGGTGGGGCGATTGACTGGGACAAAACACGGTATTGAGGGGACTGGGATGAAATGTAATGCTAAAGGGTCGATTAAGAAGTTTAAGGCAGCTGATATAGCTCCAGCAAATGCAACCAAGGCGGTCTATGCGTCGATTTTCACATCGTCAAAGAAGTCAGATTTCAAGGAGACATTTTCTTGCAGATCGTTGCCTCTTGGCCGGAACTGATGAGCTGGTGCACGTGAGGTGGTTTTAATGTCTCTGACTATTTGTATTGTATATCTACAGATTGTCATTGGTCATAGCTATAGAGTGTTTGATTGTTCTGTCCTTGGTTTAGTAATAGATTCTTAAACCTTTACTAGGTATGGGTAATTTCCACATACTTTGTTGGTGTAACATTTAGACTCTTGTGATTCACTAACTTTATGGTGCTTTGGTGGTTTTGCTTTCTTGCAAGTTTATTTCATCAGCCCCCACCCGCCCACCTTACCCTGTTTAAATATTTTGATTTCCATAGTGCTATTGAATGGAGCAATCCTTCATGTTTTGTGTGAACATGCTTGTAGTCATGGAAAGGACCAAAGTGAAGCATCTTGCCACAATTATTGGCTATCAAGCATATGAATAGAACAACTGGATTTCCCCCCGCGGTGAAACATATGAAGGATAAGAAGAGGATCGGTAGGTTCAAATTGTTGTGGGAGCAGGAGTGTGGCTTGCTTGTTGCTTATCCGGAGGTCCCATCCGCATGACGGAAAGGTGGAACCTAGGTTACCAAATAAAAAAAAAAGAAAAGAAAAAAACAACTGGATTTCTATTGTTGAGTATATATATGTGATTATATTTTGCAACCGGATTTCTATTTTCAACTGCAGCATGCGTTTTGCTAAGCAAAGTAAATGGATTCTGTTTTTGACTGCATATATGTTAGCCTTGACTTCAATGAAAGCTTTCTTGTTATTGATGCATAAAGGATCTTTTATTTGAAGCATGTCTAGTGATCCTGTCTGAAGGACATAAACTGCTCCTGGAATTAATTTCCCAGGATTGCCACCCTCTGCAACAAAGTTATATTGTCATTTTCAGCATCTTATTGTTGATATCAAGTTGTATGGCGTACTTGTATCAGTTAAGCTGGTGAACAAATTGATGTAATTTAGCTAGACTTCATGTCGAGGTATTGTTCCCTAGACTCTGAAGTTTAATAATCTCAAGGAACTCATAAACTCATAGTGTCAAGTTCTGGTCCAATCTGTTCAACTCTGTAACCTTCTGTTGCACTGTTTTTATATACATTACTACGGGCTACGAAAGTTGGCTGAGGCGGTGGGCGAGAGAGATGGACAGTAATGGGTCATTGAAGAGATTGAAGCAGCTGGGACATCTGCTAAAGGCAATTAGGAAAGTTCTATAAATTGATTTTCACAAAGAAGTTGATTTCATGGACACTTATGCGTGAATATCTCTGTTGCTTCCTTAGATATACTGTATGTGATGATGTGGTGAACTTTGTCTTTAGCTACTTCCCTTGTTATTTACAGATCATCATTGTATTTGCTTATTACTACCAAGTGACTTGTGAGGCGAAATATTTGCATATTTCTTAGATTTTTACTTTCTTATGGATGCCACTGATTTTACCATTTTGAAGTTTTTTTACCATTTTGCAGTTAAGCACTCTTTTATGCAGATGTGTTGTTGGTATAAGTTCCTGTTTATTTTGGTTTGTGATTAATAAACGGAAAGGCTTCCATGTTGTCTTACCTAAGTAAGGTTCTTCCTTTTTGGGAATCAACCCTGAAATGTTTTTTTTAGCAGTAAACCATTATGTATGGTAGATGTAAGTTTTTCAAAAAAAAAAAAAATTACTTATACAAATTTTTGTCACATGGACTTCTAACGAATTTTTTTTTTGAAAAATCTTTAATAATAAAACAGTGTAGTTCCCAATTCCTGGAGAGCCCATTTGCAGTATCTTTATTCCCCCTTTTTCTTTTAATAAGTAGGTATGCTAAATTGATAGAGTTTTCTTTTTTCTTTTTTTTTTCTCTACTTTCAATTTTGGTGAGGAAAAAAAAATCTATCTAGTCTTGTCCCTTGAGCTTTTCTAAAAGTCAGTGGTTTTCTCTGTCCATGTATGCATTGCAGGTAGGGATGATCATACTTTTTAAAAAATTGTTGGAATCGTCCGAACTATCTCGTATCGTACTGTTAATATTGATTTATCACGAAAATCACAATTTAAAATATGAAATGAAAATCGCACCGTTTTAGTAGTGCGTTGGCGGTTTGAAAGTTAAAAAAATCGTAAAAAATCGAACTGCCTATTTATACCTTAAAAGAGTAATTTTGTAATTAACTTATTATACAAAACCTTAATAATTAAGTTGATTATTCTTTTTTCCAACTCACATATCTTAATTTTAAGACTTGAGATAAAAAATAAGAGCAACAACCATTGATAAGTGGAATTTATACCTATTAATTGAGTACCATTTACTTAATTTTTTGATTAATTTTCGAGTGTTTATTTTACTTTTTATACATTTAGTTTGAAATATTTTAGGTAATAGCAAAATGAGAAGAAAAAGAAAATAAACATAAAACTTGGTTAAAATTTTGAATAATTCGTTGTTTGGTGCTATTGTGGGCAGTGTTTGTATTTCAATAATAATTTTTTGTTCCAATATCATTTTGACTTGTTTCTTGAACCATTAGAAATTCAAGAGATAGATATATAACTTTTATGTTTATCATGATATTCAGTTATTTCTATTTCAATGAGAAAAATTGGGTTAAATAGGCTGCACTTAATTGAATTTTTTTGATACGATACATTTTGATATTTTGGGCATAACTCACTCCACATATGTCATATTGAGCTTATGCATAAAGATATAGAAAGTTAAGATATAGGGCTACAATTCATATGAAGATATCAAAAATCAATTTGGACTTGAACATGGTGAAAAATCGATTGAAAGAGGTCATTAGCGCTGCAGAGTCAAAAAATCATGATTTTATTTTCATATTCAAATGATTTTTGTATTAATATCTTAATTTTTGGAGCTTAATACTGATAAAAAAATTGCCAAACCGCCTTCAACCGTTTAAAATCATATTTTTATTTTATTTGATAAAATCGTAATTTAAAATTATTTTTCAACAAAATCACATATGACAATTCAATTTGAAATTAGTGAAAAACAACGCAAAATCGTATTATGATCACCTCTAACTGCATCTCATTGAATGTTAAAGGAGGAGCAATTCTCGTTTGACTCTGAAATCGAGATGACATCCTACTCCACAGTTAAAGCATTGATGATCCTGTCTTCTTCTTTATGATGTTGTAAGATCCTTGATTCATTCAACTGATTCAGAAGCTACAGTCCCAAAAACTAAAGTATAAGGTACTATTATTCAAAGCGGGAAAAATATTTTTCTAAGACCTTTTTTTCCAAATATTACTGTGAATTTTTTTTGGCAAACTGTAACTATTTCAGAAATATTTTCCATGTTGTTACAAATAGTGCCCTATTTATTGTCATGTGGATATAAATCTATTAGTTGTAATTTTTCATTTTTTTCCCCCGTACGTGATGGCCCATTTTGCTGGAATTAACCTCTTTTTTAATCTTTTCCAACCTTTATCTTAAAATAAGAAAAATAGCACATAATGTATCATGAATCCAGTGTTGCCCTCAAATAATTGTTTCCGAGTAACAGCAATCAACAAATTGAACAGCCGCCGCAATAAGAGACAATTAATTAGTGACCTTTTTTTTTTTTTTCATTTTTTTATTATTATAATATTGGTCATTTAAACATGGAATATATAATAGCTTGAATAATGAAAAAAAAACTCTAATTCATGTTGCAAAACTTTGTGGCCTTTATCATTTTGTTTTATTCATTGGTTACATTCTATTTAATTAAATAAAATGTTATTGACAGTAAAATTTAAGAGTTATATTCATGTATGATTTTTATATAGTTTTGATTAAAAGAATAATGACTCGATAATTTTTACTCGATTATTTGTTGACACTCTTTCTCTGTTGATTTTTAATTTTAATTATTCTTTCTGGATTTAATAACTTCTATTGCCATTTTGGTTCAAGTTAATTAAAATAGCCAAGAAACGTAATAAAATCTTGTGATATTGGAATTAGAGAATAACATATGATCTACACACGTATAAAATGTAAATAATAGCAAAATAGGCATATAAAATATAGAAAATAAATAACAAATTCTAGCTAATAAATTTGTGCCCATATGTGAAGACGTGTGGGACTAGGAATAATAGTTTGGGAAATATTTTTTAAAGAGTCAAAGTCTAAGAGTAATATCCTGAGAAAAAACTAGTAAAATTTGAGGACAATCGTGTGTATGCTGACATAGGCAACTTCGTAAAGTTCTATTATTTTCAAATTCTAAACGAATTCCATTATCCATTAGTTTATTCAAAAGAGTCCAAAATTGGCTTGTGTTAAATAGTTTAAAATTCAATCCAAATATTAAGAAAAATAAACTTTACATTTTTTATATTAAATTATCTTTTGGTGGGGGTGTCATTTTGGCTATTTCATCATAATATTTGCATTAAATTTTACCATAGAGAAAAAGAAATGAAAAGGATATGTTGTTCTTATATATTATTATGCGAGTTTGTTATGTAATTGTTTGTTATCAATGAATGCATTAAATTAATTATTAATTAATATTTGATGCAGTGATGTGATTATTATTTTTTTTAATAAAAATAATAAAATTTATAGATTTGATGTGAAAATTATCTTCTTATAATGGGTTTGAGGAGGTAAAGCGCTAGTCGGTCACGAAATTGATGGGTTGCTACCTGCATCACGAATTAACGTTAGGAGTAGCGCTAGTCGGTTACGAAGTTGGTGGGTTGGTACCTGCCTCACGAATTAACGTTAGAGGTGTCGGGGTTGCTCGGTGAAAACTTTCCAACGCTCAAATTAGTAAGTGACGTAGGTAAATTAAATTAGAAATAAGAGATTACTTAAAACTTAATTAAAAACATATTGTTTAATTATGAAAATCAGAAGATATTTATAACGAAAAATAAAATTTTTATAAGCTATCGGGCCTCTGGCCCATTGAAAAACTTTTCTTTTGATTTTTAACCTCTCGACTCATATCTTCCGCCTCATATTGGTTAAATTAGCCCATCTTAATATGTTCCAATTATGATGGGCCCAAACTGTATCTAATGAGAAACTAATTAATTCAAATTTTAGCAAAGCTCAAGCTTTTGAGATTATTATCTTGAAAAAAGGACAAGTAACCAAAGTATTTGGAATCATTAATCCTCGTGGCTGCCTTGGCTGTTCCCAAAAAAAAAAATGTGGTTTCAACTTTTCTTGTTTTTTGGCTCACAATTGGAAATATGAAGAAACAATTGCTTGAAAACGTAGGATGGTTAGGTATAGTATTTTAACAACAATGATTTCAAGCAACAATTTAATGAACTTTTTGAAATTGGTTGATGTGGTCGGTTGGTTTGGTCTTTTAGTATTCAAGTGTGTCGTGTGAAAACATAAAAAAGTTTGGCTTTTTTGAGTTTTGTTTTTTCGCATGGAATGGGATTGAAAATGTATTTTAGGAGAATGTATTAAAAGAATATATGTATTAAGAAAAAAATTATTAAAAAATATAATATATATTTTATTTTATTTTGAAAGAATAAATTAAAAATAAAAATAGAAAAAAAAATAATACTAAACATAGTTGGACCATTTTTTTTTTGTTTGGTCCTATGTATTTTGAGTGTTTAAAAATGGCATGATCAAAGTTAGCTTTTGTAGACTCTAAAATAGAGGGGCCAAAAAGGGGAAAACCAAATAATTTGAAGAGACAAAAAAGAAATTCGTTTTTATTTTTTTTACTATTATTCAGTGAGAAAAGGAAAAAGAAAAAATAAAACAAAACAAAACAAAAAATATTTAAAGTGAGAAAAATCATTTTCATTATTGTTTTCCTGATCAAAACATAATGTAACAGCATAACATAACAAACGTGGAATTGTATTTCGGGTATGAATCTGGAAAATGGTTTATGCATTTTCGAAAATACCATAAAATAAGGTTCCAAAAACAAGCTAGTTTTGGACTCTCTTTCTTCTTCTTCTTATTTTTTTTTTTTTTTTTTGTTTTGTTTTGTTTTGTTTTTTTTGGTGTGTTTTGGGTAGGGTTACATAATGAGTTTGGGCAATCAAATACATGTCCATACATTTTTGGGTTATAAAAGCATGCTTACTTTCGTATCCATATCTCATATTTAGTTTTACTTATCCCGAATTCAAATTTAGGAACGACAAGAATTGTTTTCGCAAATTACATTCTCTAATACAATAAATTTTAGTAACAATTTGGTAAGTATTGAAATTTATTTCGAAAGCCATCAAGTATAATGTCAAGAATATCAATTATTCAAAACTTACTAATTAATAACTATTCATTAAATTAAGATTAGTTAATCACCCATAATTAATGGAAACCCATACCCAAAGTTTCTTAAATATAGAGCCTAAACTCCAAAAAATTGAATTTTGAGGGTATTTGAGTGAGTTTAAACGTCTTGTACTATAGGATTGGTATCAATTATTTATCTCTACTAATAAAACATGCAAACCACACTTAAAACTAAAGAAAAAATATATTCATGATTAAAAATACTTGTCGGTTAAATAAAATAATAAATTCACTTTACTCCTTCTATTATAAATTATATAATATTTTGCCCCCCTGTACAATCAAATGTGAATTAATTTGACCTAAAATTTTATTGAACACTAAATTTATTGACTTTCAATTAAATATAAAATAAATAAGTAACTAAATATGATTTTACTAGTATAAGAAGACACATTAAATTTAAAAAAATTATCTCAGCTAAATTTATATTACTTAACCGTATATATGTTGCTTTAGAAAGCATCTCTTAGATTTTTTTTAATTTATTTTTTCCCTTGAAATTTCTTAATTGCATAATATACTTTATAAGGATATTTTTTAGTTTTTATTTCTAACTTTGATTCGATTTTCACAAATAAATCTACACATTGAAATTAGATTAGTTAATAAGTTCAAGCTACATACGCGCCTTACATAATGAAATAACTTATACCATTATATAATATAAATTAATTTGACTCTAAATTTTAATACTTACAATAAATTAACATTGAATTAACCATAATTACGCCTAGACATAATAGTATTTTAAAAAAAATTGTATAAACACCAATGATTTTATTATTTATTAAATTTTTATTATATATTGATTTTTATATTTACTCACACCACTATTATCAACTTGCATTTTTTATGGTTAGAATAATATTTTTTAACAAAACTAATCATTTATTTTTTGAATGCTTTGTCATTTGTCAAGATGAAAGTGATAAAACTATTTATATTACTATTTATAAAAGATGATAGTCATAAAAATTTATATGAGACAATTTTAAGTTTAATATATTTTTTTCTATATTTTTATAATCGTGTTTTTCTATTTATCTTATTTAGACTTAATTTAAAGCTAGTTTGTTTAGTAAAATTAGTGTTGAATAAAGTATGAGATCAAATTAATAATATTTGATTGCAGAGGAGGGGTCATTGTGCTATGTAGGTTATCACATAGGGCACAAAGTGAATATAATTATTTTTATTTAATTTATGGGTATTTTTGTTTAATATTTATATAAATATATATTTTTAAATTTAGATAAATATTTGAAAGTTTTAATAGAAAAAGAGGTGATTGATACCAACCATAGTACAGGGGACAAAGTGAGCTTAACTTATATTTAATTTATATATATTCTTTATGTTATTGAAATGGGCAAATTTTAACTTGTTCTCGTTTTTTTTCAAAAAAATTTCATCTTACTTTTTCATTTATAAAAGTTAATTAATATTATTTATGTGGCTGGACATAATTTTTAAATTTAAATTTTGGTTTCTCATTTCTTTTTCCAAAATTGAATTACTTTTCTATGTAACAAAATTTGAATTAAAGCACTTTTTCTTATATTTTAATTATTATGAAAAAGACAACGACCATTTAATTCTTTAAAATTGAATAAATGATCTCATATAATTTTTACAAAATGGAGAATTGATTTTCTATGTATGGGGTTAGCGTGTTTTGACCATTGATTAAAATGTTAAATTTTTTAACCAAATAATATAAGAGGTGTATTTATCGAAAATTGAAATTTTAATGGAGAAAAATGCGAAAACCCAGAACCTTCTGGGCTTGGAAGCAAATATCTCTACAATTCCAAGTTTACTCGGCATAAATACGTAGAGCCAATCTCACTATTGTCTCTTTACATTTCTTGAAACCTTTCACTGTTGTCTCACTGCTATTACAATGTGAGTGCGAAAGGGGACTGTCAAGGCCCCATTCTCTCTCTCTCTCTCTCGCTCGCTCTCTTCAAAACCCTAGCTATCGTTCCTCTAAAAATTAGTACCATATCAACCCATCAAGAAAGTCCCATGTTCTGCCTTTAGATTAACTACCCCGAACTTCAATTAAAATTTCAAGAACGTATAACCCTTTACTTGTAGTATATAAAGTTCACATCTTGGAGGTCAGATCTTCATCTTTCTCTCTTCATTTTCAGTCTTGATTGTCATTTCTTGTTGTCTTTCTTGTTTTGCTTGCTTTATGCTGATTTATTTGATATGGGTTTTGATTTGAATTATCTATAATAGTTTTCTATTTCTGAAATTTTGGGTTTCTGTTCTTGTTGCAGGTTTAGGTTGGACTGATTTTCTTGGCTTTCTTTTACTGTTATGTATTGGGAAATTGATGATAAAATGACTGTTTCGCCCACAGATGATGCAATTCACATCAGGGAGGTCTGGAATGACAATCTTGAACATGAGTTTGATTTGATTCGTGATGTTGTAGATGATTACCCTTACATTTCTATGGATACTGAGTTTCCAGGCATTGTTATTAAGCCCTTAGGCAATTTTAAGAGCGCTTCAGAGTGTAATTTTCATACCCTAAGAGCTAATGTGGACCTTCTGAAGCTAATTCAACTGGGACTCACTTTTTCGGATGAGAATGGGACTCTGCCTACTTGTGGAACTGGAAAATACTGTCTCTGGCAGTTCAACTTTCGTGAATTTAACCGTAATGAGGACGTTTATGCTCATGATTCCATTGAGCTCTTAAGCAATAGTGGCATTGACTTCAAGAAAAATAATGAGAATGGTATTGATGTAAAACGCTTCAGTGAGCTTCTGATGTCATCTGGGATTGTGTTGAATGATAATGTTCATTGGCTGACATTTCACAGCGCATATGATTTTGGGTACCTGTTGAAGCTATTGACTTGCAAGAGTCTTCCTGATACTCAGGCAGGGTTTTTGGATTTGATCAGGATGTACTTCCCAATCATCTATGATGTCAAGCATTTGATGAGGTTCTGCAATAGTCTTCATGGTGGGTTGAACAAGCTTGCGGAGCTATTGGATGTGGAGCGAGTTGGCAGCTGTCATCAAGCTGGTTCTGATAGTTTGCTTACATGCTGTACATTCATCAAGTTGAAAAATAACTTCTTTAATGGCTCCCCCGAGAAATATGCTGGTGTGTTGTTTGGTCTTGGTTTTGAAACTTGACATGTTACTTACTGAAGGAATATGAAACTATAAAATTAAAATAAGAATTTTGAGATTACGAATTGCATTGTTCTTATTATCCAATTTTTATGATTTTGACCTACAAGTTATTTTCTCCAGGATTTATTTGTTAATTTTATGACGGAAGTATAAGTTTTTCTTTTTTCTTGAGCTCTACTAGTAAGGAGTAAGGGAGTAGAATGCCATATGATTTAATCAATGAATGACTCAGCTGCTTTAGAGGCATCACATGAAAAAACTGATTCTGGCTTAGTAACTTAATCGTGCAGTTTTTGTTCCATAAACAATTTAGCAATCTTTCTTGTTTCATATTTTATACTAAGTTAAGTTTTCTCATTGAGACATTTAGCTTACCTATTAGAGTTATTGCCATCATCTTCTGACATTGGCTGGTCAATGACAGCATCATCCTATTAATAGTTGACTCAGGCACTAGCTACTGGCTGAAGCTTAGTTTAGTTTTGTTGCAATAGATATATGACATCCCTCTTCTTATTTTCATTGTCAATGTGGATGAATTATCACCTTATTCATTCTTTTTGAGAATGCTCATTTTCTATAATGCATTTAGAGCTGACAATAGCCCCTTTCACTCATCTCTGTGGGGACTAAAGCATGCTATTTCTGTTCACAGCAAGCAAATGTGATGGTAAATTGAGAGTTTCAAAAGGGATTAAGAATTACTTAAAGAAATTCGAAACTGTTCTAACTTTTTGTTGACCTAAGCTGCATATCTCTAAGCATTCATGTATTTCTTTTTGCGACATGATTTTTATTCATCTTGTGGATCTGTGCTGTACGAAAAGCACATAGGTCTTCTCTATTTTGAGTTCAAGCCATATTATCTATGCGTACTGATTCCAGGTTTGATTTCCCAAGATGCTTGTTATTTTGAAAAATATGAAAAAATCAGCTATAGTGGTTTTGCTCTTCTGAATGTCTTTATATGCTTGAATTGCTCGCCTGGTTATCAAGTTTTTTAAAATTGAATCTTGCTTCCCTTTTCTTTATCTCAGTCTCTCAAATCCTGGAGTTCCTTAGTGTGTAGCCCTTCATTTTATTTGCCCGTTATGATGTTATGTGACAGTGATGAAATGAATATGCTCAATTGTGAGTCATTTAACTTCAATTACTATTTTTACTAAATTATTATCAGATTGTTGATTTTCAATTTGTACCATAACTCAGGTTTTAAGCACCAAGTTTCATTGAAAAGTTAAGCTTGCATGCTTGATATTGTAATAGAAAGACAGGGTAGGGATTGATGAATGATAGAAAATTTATTATTTCTTGAGGTCTCGGGGCTCTTCACTTATGAGAAAATACTGTGTCATATTTCCGTTTGCTGTAAAAGTCAAAAACTTGTTTGGATGGATTCAAAATGCAACAAGAGGTTGGACTTGACTATTGGGATTGCTAGATATCAAGCTAAGGTGGTTTGAAAAACTGGAATGCTGAATAAACTCGCAGAAATTTCCAAAATACGAAAATAAAAGGAAGAGAAATCTGGAAATCGCTCCTAGATTCCCTTATGTTTCTCAAAGTGGGTTACAATGATCTGCACATTTATCTCAGGGAAGATAAAAAACTTGAACATACTTGTTTTCCTGATCTTCATCAATTTGTGATGGTACATCTGCTTCAACTAAAAGCTTGTATTTTAAGAACATAAAACTAATTCGACTAGATTTATTGATCCCATTATGGCACAAGACAATTCCGATTAAAATAATCCTCTAAATCATTAATTCGATGTATATGCATAACAACATAAACTACGAAATTTAGAAGCAAAATACAGTTAAAAAGAAACATTGATTATTTAGGATCCCAAGTAGGCTGTGCATCCTCCTAATCATGCCATTCAATAGCTTGAGTTTTGAAAGACGCTCTGATCCTCACCTCTTTTATGTTTACTAGGCTTTCTGATTTGATTTCCATCATCTGTTCTCTGTGGTACAATTGTTTCCGTGCTAATATAACTAGTGTTTACGTGAATATAACTGGACAACTGTGATAGTTTGTTTACTGTTGAGTTTCACTTATTATCATTAGTTGACATAATATTCATAATGGTTGTTAACAAATCAAGCCAAGCTGAATAATGAGTTGTCAAGCTAGATATTTAAATTCTTAAGCATAGTGAAATTAGGTTTAAGATTAGTTTGATCTTTATTGAACCCATATTAAATCTTCAATCAGATCGGATTCAGTATGCTCAAGTAGCTTGATATTGGAGAATGTTAGAATGCCTCTAATTTGGTTTGTGGACTTAACAAATTGAGCTTACATGAGCTTTTATTGATTGATTCGAGTCAAGTTTTGTGTAGCTTGGTTTTTGTCCAGATCTAGTATGTCTTTCTTCCATTAGATCCAGTGCACTGCAGGCTTGTCCTCGTTTCCACCCTCTTGTGCCTTCACCCTTCTAAATGCCACCTGGGCCGGTTTAAGTAATGAACAAATAAAGCTGAGACTGCAATGAGCCCTGTCTCTGCCTGTATAGCTTTAGATTTCCTTAAAAAGAATATTTTGTGAGCTTTGAGTTTGATTCATCGTCACCATGTACTTATAGTTTCTTAATTTATCTCATCATTAGGCTCAATACTCATAGAGACCTAAGCATGGAGATTAAGCTTGGTAATGGATGTCTGAGAGGAACCATATCATTGTAGTGCAGCCAAGGATGAGCATTCTTAATATATCATGTGTGTTTTTTTTGATTCATACATATAGAGTCTGATGAGTTAGGTTGAAAATTGGTTGAAAAGATAACTGTATTGGATTCACAAGAATCAACAGATAAGTAACACTCAGTAAATAGCTTAGATCTGGAGTCATATGAGATGCAAATACTCTTGCCTGCACTGTTTATGATAAACTAACAGTTCGTTTTGGACCTGAGTATGATAGGTAAAATAAACGATGATGAAGTTTCAAAGAAAGTTAAAATTCCAAGCTTGCACAGTTGCTGGGGAAAACAATGAGGAAAATGGTTTCAAGAAACAATTTTTCCTTGTTAGGTCTTATGAAGAAAAATATTAAAATTAAAGAAAAAAAAACTAAAATACAATAGAAGCATTATTCTCTCATTTCTTGACTTGCCAACTTTCACTGGAAACTACCTCTCCTTTAGATATGTTATTTGCTTCCCTAGAACCCATGGAAGCGCAAGATAATTAAGAAGGAAATGTTAAAAGTTGGTGTTACTTTGATTTTTATGATATTGAAGGCAAAGGGCCAAAGTTTTGAAGGGTACAAGTTTGAGGTGATAGAAGCTACATAAGGTCGAACTTGCTCGGTGGAATACATCATTCTGGCTGTTCTACACGACGTGGTATATCCTATATCTGGGTTCGGTAAATTCTTTATCTGAATTTCGACTGGTTGGTCCTATTATGATCGATGCAGCATAGAATATTGAAAATATTATCTTTAAATCCTATTTTGTACACATATGGACAATTAAATTTTATAACAATTTTTTGACGAATTATCAAATTAAATCAAAGGCAAAGTGATTGCAGCTATTCCTCTCAGAAAGTCCAGAATTCTCAGAAAGAAAGGGGCATGCGCAGTATAGTGACTGGTGGCATAGATAATGTTGAAAGTGCCCTACACGATTCCACAGTAGGTGTTCTTGTGTGCCATTCCACAACTCAAAGGACTGGTGGACTAGACAAACTTTCTTGGACAACCAAGTAACACTTTTTTGAGAATATATACAAATAAGCTGTTTATTCTTACCCATTCTTTCTTCATTTCCACCCTGTTTGAGTTCAATTGCACAAGCTAGTAGTGTGTACTGGTTTAATTTTGATTTTTTTTCCTGTTTTTATAGTTTTTGGATCATAATACTCTGAACTGCTTTTTCTGTTTCATTCTTTTGTCATGTTGTGGGATTGCCTTTAATGCCATTTTTTGAGGTGGTTAAATGATTTACTGCTTTTATATGGTAAAGTTTTCTTTTACCAAAGCAAAATATTAAAAGATAATTGGGTTTTAAAATTTTCACTTCTGAACAATGAAGCTGCAAAATTTAGTTAGTTAATAGGTCTCTGCCAATTGAATGAGTGGATATCTGGACCATATATCACCCTGCTGAATTGACCTGAGTCCTGCATCCTTCCTCCTTTCAGTTTCCCACTCTGGTTTTATCCACATTGTTCAGAGCAGAGTTGAATGTTTAATGTACCTTTTCATATGTATATGTGTGTGTGCGCGTGGCGGGGGGGGGGGGGGGGGGGGGGGGGGGGAGGAGGACGGGGGGATTATAGCAACAAAGAAGAAATGGTTTTAATGCTTTTGCATCATGGGGAATCTGAGTCAGATTGAAGCTATTGGAAGTGGGGACTTCCCATTTTCGTTTCTACACCTCTATGAGCCTTTTAGACGTCTTATCCAGTAAATAACAAATGACTTTTCAGTGTGGTCTTCCTAGCTTTTTTGAAGTTCCAGAGTTCAGGTAAATGTATCCCCCACTGGAATTAATATTTGTTTTATCTCACTGAAGCTGTTGCAACTGCCATATGTACCTCCTCTGTCCATTTGCTGAGCAGCTCTTTCAGCTCTCGTCAGCTTCATTTAAACTTTCCTGCATGTCAGAAGATTGTCTCCTGTTGGTTACAAATGAAGGAAGTATATTCCGCCTCACATAAAATATTCCTCAACTTTAAGTGTAATAAGATGTTGCATACTTTATGTTTCTCACTAGGTCATAGTAAAAAGGAAATCAATCGCCAGAACAAAATGGATACACTCTACTAATTGAAACGGGTATCTTTTGAAATTATGGGTATTCTTCATGAATGCCCATATTTTTTTAGCCATACCTGTACTTTATTGGTCAGTTCTCAATTAAATGAGTCTGCTTTTATTCGTATATTGTACTTTTGTTTCACTCACATTGTCAAGTGAAGGAAAAATCATAATAAGAAAACATAAAAACCGCAAATTATCAATTGTGAGGTACCTGCGGTTGTACATATCCACTCCAGGAAGTATGCTTCAGATACTAAATTGCCTTTTCCTTAAATTTCAACTTTTGAATGGATGCCAACCTGGACCTGGATAGCCTGTTGCCGTTTGGAGCACAATAAGGCAGGCAGCGGGCAGCCTATTCCTTTGCTATACGAGCTGGATATCTGTTTTTGCATTCCTTTTGAAATGGGAAAACGCTAAGCTCTCCGTTCACTGAATCATAACTGTTGTACTACCACTTAATGGCCCTGTCAAGCCCTAAACATATAGTCGACTAGTGTACGTGAGTGTAGGCATCACTTGTCAGAGAAGAAAGCATGCAGAAGCTACACACACATGCACACACAACCGAAAAAAGTATGTGAAAATGGAGTTCACTCTATAGTAGGTGATAAAATGCCATCTTTGTGTATATAGTGTCTTACCATTATGTGTTACCTATAGCTGATGGAAGAGATTTCTTAGCTAGCTGCTTGCAATTGATTGTTAATTTCTCGTTCTCAGAATGAGGGTTGCATTTACTTGGTCCTTTAATCCTTCTGATTCTTCTATTATTTCCTTGAGCTCTTGGTCGTCCTTTTCCATTGTCTCTTGAAATCTGTCCTCGTCACTTCGAAGTTGCTCTAGCTCCTTTAGTGCCCTCTCAGTTCTTCTACTTGCAACTGCAACTTTTGTTTTGTGGTCAGTTCTCTCTCTAGTTGAAATATTTTCTCCAAAGTCGCCTTTTATCTGACTATGGATTTCTCATTCCAGCAAAACAAAAGTATCTAATCTGAACTTTTGGGTATTTTTGAAACCTGCCAAAAAAATTGTTTGTCGACCTATCATAATTCTTAAATTGCTCTACTTGTTGATTTTCGAGCAGCTTCATGACAATTTTTTTGGCCTTAACTTGTTTTACCACTGCCAAATGATGTGATGGATCTTTCTGATGAATTGCTAGAATTCGGCACACCAGCTCAATTATCTTGTATTTACACTGTAGTTTTGTCAAACATCAAGGTAAATGATAAAAAAGGGAAGAGAAAAATATGCTATTTGGAAGCAAAATATATTAACTAAAAGTAATGATGGTCTTTGATCTAAATTTTGATGGTAAAAACAGTTATTATTCTTTTCTTCTGATCGTCAATCATTGTTCTTTAATGTTCAGTCTCGTTCTGTGAGTTCTTTGGACCATGTATCAAGCTGTGTTTTCTTGCATACAAAACATACTTTCCTGTAAAATTCTTCGATTGTGAACCTGTGCAGCACATTTCTGCTTCTGCATATCTGATGAACAATTTAAGTCATGGTTATCATTGTATTTGCATTGCAATTCCTTCACATTTTCATTTTGCTGGATCTTCAACAGTGGTTTTAACTGGCTATGTTGCTAGCTATTCCTGCACAGTGTTAGAGATTGTTAAAAGTACTGCCAGTTTAAGTCAATGCCCGACTGGACCCAGTATTAGTCATCTGCTCGTGCGAACCATCCCTGAAGGTTCACATAAAGACATCCTCCTTTGGCTAAGCCAATCTCTTTTACCATGACTATGTGCATCCAAAAACTTTTGCAAGCTTCAGTGCATTATCGAACCTGCTCTGGTTTTCACTGAAGTCCAAGACAGCTTAAGTGGCTTTCATTGGTATATATAACATTATTTTATGTATGTATGTATCCAAAGAACTAGCTCAGCCAAATTGCATTTGCATCAGATTCAGATGGTCCTTTTGCCTGTGTTTTAACATTTTTAATTATTGCTTTCCAGGGCCAAACAAAAACTCTTCATCCTGTCTGGCTTGTTTGTTGAGATTTTCTTGTTGACCAGTACTTTCTAGTAAACAAACTAAACAGAGATGGTTTGCCTTTTGTGTACTGGTCCTGTTAGACGAGCCAGGCCCTTGAAGTAGTTTATTCCAATATTTTTATAATCGGACTGGTGATCAAATCGATTTTACTAAAATTAACGGTTCAACTGATCGGATCAGTTCAACTGGCGGTCGAACCTGTTTAATGAAAATTAATTATATTTTATTATTTTATTATGTAAAATAATAATATAATAGATTAATTATTATATAATACATTTTAAATATAAAAATAAATAAATAGTTATATAAAAACACATATAACAAAATATAAAATTCAAATAATCACATAAATATAACAAAATATCAAATTTTAACCTTTATAAAAATCAAAAACAAAAAATTAAAAAAAAAAAATATTAAAACTGGTCAAACCGATTTTGATCAGTTTTGGGCGGTTTTGACCGATTTGATCGATTTTGACCGGTCAAAATAATTTTTGAACCTAACCGGACCGAACCGACCTTCGGATCCCGGTTGAACCGACCGCTTCAATCCGATTTTGACAACATTGATTTATTCTTCCCATCCCTCCAGTGATAAAATTTTAATTGCTATAAGTTGTCTATATATATATTTTTATTATTAGGTGTCAATGACGACAACTTTAAGAGTAGTTTATTTATTATTAGGATATTTATTTTTTAAAAGAGAGAATGATTACAACGATTAGTTATATTAAGATATCAAAAATTAATTAAATACAATCTTGCGCTCAATCAAAATATGCATCTTAAGGAAAGAAGTTCCTATTACACATATATAGCTAGGACTTGAACAAAGACCTCTTGATTAGTCTTTTAACCCTTAGCTTTACCAAATGAGCATTTTGCCTCATTAGTATTGTTACTGTCAGTGATATATATAATAAGCACCAACTTTAATAAAAAAATACTTTTGTCATAGTGGAGAAACGCGTGTCCAGACGAGTTCTCTGTCATATTATTGTCTGAAAACAGATCAAACTCTACATATAACATTCAAAGATTATTGAACATTAAGGTAGTGATTGTAGTCAACTTAACCCTCAGTTACACAAAGTAAAAGAGTTGCATTCAAAATCATGAGAAGAAGGATTTTTGCATCAGCAATGCCCTCGCTTTTACAGAAACAAAAATTGGAAGTGCATCTTAAAGAATTATTCGCTGAACACTATCAATATGATGGCAGTATTTGTTTCGCTGCTTTAGAGTTCAGAAAGCAACAGTAAACACAAAGTATATAGCGAATTGGTTGTCTAAACATCCAAAAGCAATTTTAGGAGATCCCCACACAAGAAGATGAAAAACAAGTTTCCATACAATCTAATGAATGCTGCATTTGGATTTCCAGGTCGAACACAATAATATCTTATACTAAGTCCACGTAAATCTCCCAGCAACCTGGCATATATAAATCACCCACAATCCCTCAACATTGTGCACTAAAATTGAGAGAAGCTTCATGTTAATCGTTTTCTACACCATTATATGATGCGCAATATATTGTCAAACCTTTGGACTTAAAGCCAAATTGCCACAAGCCGGCAAATATGTCAAGAACTTGCAGGCTAACAGCAGCATTGTTCAACCAATGGATTTTGTTTTCTAGTGTGGTGCATGTTTCTGAAAATTGATTTCAGAATCAGTAGTCAGTGTCACCCTAATCTCGCTTCTCGTTGTAGTACCTAAAAGGCAGCAAAAGGCAAAAAAATTCTTAGTTAGCTTTTTCCAATACAGAAATTTATATAAGCTAGATTGCTTATTACAGTGAAGATGTTTATTTCTTATACTAAAACAGTAGCAAAACAGATACTTAGACAGCCTTCATATATTAATTTCCCGAAACTCAACTTAAGAATGAAAGGTAGAAGACAAAGGAATCACACATTATAGGGCTTAAAACAGAAAACCTTTAATAGTATGTTCAAGGCAAGTTAATGACCTTCGAGGACCTTGAAGCACCTTTGCATGTGTTATCCAAGTTAGAATCAGAGCCCAGCAAGCACCCAGCACGAGACCACTTATTTTTGGACTTCAGAGATTTAGATATTAATTTTCTCATTTGGACTTTAGATCTCATATCAAATTTCTAAGGTTCATGACATGTTTAGCTTGCAGCTATAGCTCCACTCTTCATTAACCAAGTAATTGAGCAATTTATGTAATGTAAGAGATATTTTCCTCTATCAGAATACAACCTCTATATCTATTTCATCGGTAAGTATTGCAGAGAAAAAGAGTAGGATATTCTCCTTTTCTCTATCCTTATTGGCCAAATCAGTGTCATAGACAAATAGGATGCCATTTCTGCCAAACCAAGGGAGTAGAAAATAAAATGCCAAAGATTATGCACCAAAGACTGAGATGTGAGCAAACCAAATTTAAGCATTAACATCAATGGACTTCTCTGTAATTTTTAGGGAAACTGCTTATTCTCAAAGTTAACAAGTAAACCTTATATATCAAAAATCACTACATAGTGCAGAAAGATTTTAGCTATTTCAGTCATAACATACACAAATGGAGAGTAACTTTATTTCTTTACGAAAACCCAATTAGTAAAGTAGTTAGAGTTTTCATATCCTTGTTTATTCATTTCTGCTTGGGTTCCCTTTTTAGTTGGTCTTCCACATGTATATGTCTATCTAGTACAAAGTTCATTATAAGAAGGATGTAATAAGGGATTATAATCACCAAGCATGAAGGATAAAACAGTTAACCACTGTATCCCCTGCTAGACAAGATTTGCACATTCGGCACAGAGCGAACCTTTGGGCTTACTTCTTTTGCTACCTTGAGGAAGTCTTACTGCTAATATTGCATTCAAACTATAACTGATTGATGTTCAGATTACCATTATATACAAGCAATTGACAACGGTACACTACCTAGAAAAAGTATTATCATTAAGTTTATTTAGGAAATACCTCTTCAGCAAATTTAATCAAAATGGTTGTCCTTGGTCTGTGTTGCCCATCCACAGGTACAAAATGAGCTGTTACAACAGCTGGAAAACCTGCATTATCCAAGACTCCCTTCAACATGGGAAAAACAAATTAGTAGAGCTTTCAACAACAGAACTATCATTTAAAAAGCTCTGGACAATGCAATATGTACCCTCACAATTCCAGCAACAAATGCTCCGCAGTTGAAGGCACCCATATCTTTGGGTATTGAAATAAATCTACAGTGCAAAACCCCAAATCAGCAGGATTGCAAAGAAGAAAAATGAAATCTAGCACGCCACAATATGAAATGGAACATAAATGAATTACCTGTTGACAAGAAGTTCCTTCTCACTGATCATGTACTCATCTTCATGCTCAGTGCCTTTTTCAAGAGAGTCAGCCACCTGATGTCAATAGAATGTAAAAACTCAAAGTAACTATGAGCTTGTTCTTTAATCTTTACAAATTTGTTCACAAGATCAAAAGCATAAGAGAAATCATGCAAGAATAGGCTTTAATTTGACGGGCCACCATCAAATTAAGCTGCACCATATTTACAACAAGGATCAAAACCAAATGCATTTTTTATCATACATTTTTCCAGTGACATGGTCATGTGATAAATGTAATATGTCAAAAACTCCCTACTATCTACTACATTCTTTTTATGCCCAAGAAGATCAACTACGTACAATGGCCGGTCAGGTATAGAAGGAAGAGAATAAAAAAACACAATATAAAAGTATTCCATTATCAAATGTGATGCCTCATTCAGATGATAAATGGACGAGGAACGGATTACTTGATGCAGTAAGATGCACAAATTTAGGTTTAAAAAATTGTGTAACTCAAGAGCGATGCATCCCCTGTTCACAGTAAAAGGCTAAAATTCTCCCTGTTCAAAGTCAATCTACCATGGGTAATTGTATTCAAAGACAACTATCCACCGGCTTCCCTGAGTTCTAATAAAAGATGCACCATTTCAGCATGTATGTAAATAGATCCCAACTTTCCATGAACCACACTTCAGCTCCATATTCTCTTGCAGCATTCAAATACCACATAGCATCTACTCCACAGGTTTCCTCAAATACCCCACTTATTTTTCCTATATTAGACCCAAGCAAATTGAAGATAGTCTCGCAACTGGACATCCAGCAACAATTAGCATTCCCAAGCTCATGACTGTCCACGATATTGAAAGTAAATTCAAGATAAAATCTCACTCTTTACATCTGAAGTAGAACCTACACATTTCCACATATATTTCTGGCATAACTTATCAACTTTACTGAGTTCTTCCTTCTTTCTGCGCCACTTACATGACGTGTGTTGTATCATCTCTTTTTGTCAGTATATGCTCTGAACCCTCATTCCAACTAATCCAGAAAGCAAGTAGTCATCCTAAATACTACAAACTCAAATCTGCATTTCAGAAACCTCCAAGTGGCTATGAACACTAGGATAGGTCAACAAGAACTTATAATTTGGTCATAAATATAGAAGTGAACGTCAAAGATGTGCCAGAAATACATCACTAAAAGAAATTCATAGTCAAAAGATTTTAAATCACCAGCAGACATACTGAGCCAAGAACTTTGCAAGCAGATTTTTGATAAATACAGTAAATTATATTACTTTAAAGAGACAACACCATAAAGTTGTTAGTTAATTTAACTGGGTATAAACATGAACTTGGTCATACTGCAGCAGGAATATATTACTGGCTTAGGCGAGACAATTTTCGACTAAGATAGGTTAGAAATCTACTCTTCCATGTGAAATATTTTACCAATTTTAGTCGAATGCTCTTAAAAATGTCAAACTAATCTAGCTAACAGATGCAACTCTCTAAGCTTGTGAGATACTCATTAATGTAATCTATTTAGAGTCATTTTTTTTTCCTTCATCCTTCCACCTAAACTGCGCAGGAAAGGCCCAAACCCAATCCCAGGGAAAGCTTCATAGAGTTTTTGGGTCCAAATCTTTGGGTGCAGGTGCAGGTAGTCCGCATCTTCACAAACATGACCAGGGATCACTTCTAGGTATAAGCTTCTATCACTAAACCATAATATACCTGATAATCTGTTACATCACCATGAAGCAGAAGACAGCCTTAAAGCCTTCTAGAAGACAGAAAATCAAGAAAAAAATCAACTGGATTCACATTATAGAGACATAATTTGCCCTGTAGAATAAGATCCCAATTCTGATCTATTTATTACATTTTACAAGCAAATATAGGAATCATACTTATTTCTCAACTATATATTAACTTCCTAAACTACAATGATGTTCACTTACCGCCAGCTTTAGAATGATTCATCGTCATAAGGATTCTCAAAACCTTGGGGTTTAACATTTTGACTTCAATCAAGATATTTTGCTGAATAGTAAGACCAAAGATTTCACAAGAAATAAACAATAATGAAATTGGAAGACGGTATTCCTTAAGGATCACGGTAGTCGATCTTAATTTTGAGATACCAACTAGAAATGCCTAGGAAGGTAAAAAGTTCATGTGTGGAAGTAGTCAAGGACGCCATATCCTTTTCTTATGTATATTCTGGAAGCTTACCAAGATATAACAGAAATATATCTAAAAATAATTGTTAACAATGCACAGATTGCTGCTAAACAAGAAATTCTCTCCACTCATATGTAGTACGTCAATTGAAATAAAAAGCATGTTCACAAAAGAAAATGAAACAAAAAAATAAGAGAAAGAAGTACATTAAGAATAAAGTGTATTCTAACCTTTCCAAACAAGACCTTCCACACTGTGCTGTGTATGAAAGATAAAATACCCAATAGCCTTGTCTCTCTTCTGTTACCCTTGAGCATCAAAAAAAGATCACAAAAGTAGATGTATTAATATAATGCATGGTTCTGATCTACTATCTGGAAACATCAAACAGAAAACTCGGTATCATTTCATTCGACAAATCAGAACTGCATTGCAGTATATGAGATAATGAAGAAGTGCGAAAACAGTTTCAGCATTTTGATTTGAAGATTTAGTGGCAGCTTAATGCTCATTATTCAAACAAATTAAATTACTATAGTAAATAACTCTACACAACAAGAAACACAGTTTTCATACAGATACATGGAATGGGAAAATCTTCTTTCTAGGTGGGAAGCGACATGTTACAAGCTGACCCATTATATAAATAATCACGTTCTGACTTAGAAGATAAATATCCTAAAACACTTTCATGCAGAAACTTAGACAACTTTTAGCACAAATTCTCAAAACTGCTTTGACTAGGATAAAGAAAGAAAATGAAAAGAAGTACCTGTAAGAAAACATCTAGATACAATCTTGCAAGCATAAAATATAGTAATTACAGTGATCAATTCAGGATGAAACCACATTTTGCACAAACTGACTTATTCTTGACAAATCAAAGTGCGTCCTGAATAATATTTTTAATTTGCACTTGAAAATTGCTAGAGTCACAGATAATCTTGTCTAGAAGATAAATTGTTTAACATATATGAAAATTCAAGAAGCAGAGATAGAAGTGTTCAAGAACAGTCGCCCACAATGGCATTATACTGCGGACAAATATACAAAAGTTGCCCTATGTTATTGAAAGGAAGCTGTGACAAATTCAAATGTGTATGCTACCATGAACGTCCCCCACCTTCTCCCTGTGACAAAGAAGTTCCAAAACCCTGGCTCCAACAGCATAGCCAGCATCCTCTAACCTGATCCAGATTCAAGAAAATCATCAAGTATTCCATGTAGTCTAAACTTCAATTAACTCAGGCATACATTTTTCTCTAGAAAAATCTCATCTAAACTGTCAGCAAAAAGGAATTCCAGCACAGACTGCATTTAGTGAAAACAGATCCCCATTCCTCTAACATGTCTAAGCTATTGACATCATTAACCGCAAAAATCAATCCAAATGTCCCAACTTCTAATCTGCTATACCTAGGTGGTTTTAGCTGAAAGGCTTTCTTCCCCATTTCAGGTGATGCAAAGGCTCTTCTCACAACATCAAAATTAGTTCAATCACCTCAGTAGATATATTTTGCTCTGTAGCATTTTCCTATTAATTTGTTTCACTCAGATTTGAACTGTATACTGATAACACAATCTGGAATAACTGAAACGGATTATTCAGCAGTCACCTTCTTTCCAGCTCTGCTATGTTGTCGACTTGCGTCTGATTGTACTGAACAAGTTCAGAAAATAAGAATGCAAACGCACTCAAACTGACCTGCAACAAATCCTCATTCAATTTAGTCATCAACACCACATGATCTATAAACTTAAAGCTAATATTTCCAACGCAACCTCAAGTTGGTGTAATACCATTAAATGATCCTACACAAAAGAACCCATTTCTATTGATACAATAAATTGACTGATTCTAGAAAATAGTCGGTCAAAATCATTATTTCAGCTCTCCCAAAAAAAATGAACTGAAAATATGAAATGGGGCCTGCGAATCTTCACGCGAATAAACTTTGATCAAAGACCCTTTATCTCAATTTCAAGAAATAAATCAAATTTGTAAGGTTTTGACTGACGGCTAAACAAAATGAAGAAAAGGAATTGAAGATCTGAATAATGCAAATACCTCTTGTTTTCCTTTGCTGAGGGGTCTGTCGAGCACATTAGTATATTGCTTGATTTTCCCAACTCCTATCATTTCTCCCCCTCTCTGTGTAATTCAATTTCGTAGTTTCGACTCAGAGAGTGAGTTGCAGACTGCAGTTGTCTGTGAACCAAATCTGAATTTAACTAATTTTCTTTGTTTCTTTTTTCTTTTTAAAAAAACTCATTCTTTACTGTATTCTTTCGGCTCAATTTCCTTTCACCCCCTTCAATTTGTATATATAACAAATATCACCCTTATATTTCATGAAAAGTATGTTTTTACCTGAGATAGAAAAATACATGAATGATGAATCCAAAATTTTTAACTAGTAATTTGTTAAGAGTAAGATGAATGAGGTTTATGTGGTGGAATATCACTAGTGAAACTTTATCAAAAATTATGAGTTTATATTGTAATTAAACCTAAAGTTAACATAGATCATACCTTTTTAATATTTAATTTAATTATTCGTATCAATCCTTTTTATTATTTAATTTAATTATTTGTAGCAATTTTTCATCGAATATTAGAATTAACGAAACCACACCTAGTATTTGTCTTTGCTTGTACTCACTCTTTGGGGAGTTATACGAAATCTAGAGGTATTTGATTTTTCTTGGTGCCTCATTGGATTAGAATGGTTTTTAAATTATAATTGTTATAATTAATCATAAAATAATTAGTTAAATATTAATCAATATCTGTAAGATATCATTGGATTATAAATGTTCTGAAAATGTCACTTTTCGCGTATAATCAACTTGAAAAAGCTAAGAGAGATCAAATGTTTACAAAACTTCTCTATTTGTAACTTACCAAAAAGGCATTTTGGTGATTTTTTTTAATATTTTCTCTTCATACCTACTTCTATTTTTACTTGTTTTATTCAAAGGATAATTAATTTTTCTTGATCAATTTTTCTCAAGTTAAACAAACACCATGAGTTGAATTAAAAGGATCTTTGAATTAAATATTTAATCTGAAATATAAATTATACCAAACAGACCCTACCCTATACATGCATATATAAATATATATTCTAACAAAATTTAATCCATTCAATTTGAAAGTTAACCTCTTTTGAAGCAAGGTGGTCATGATCACAGTACAGTTTTAGTTGTTCTGAATAACTGTACATTTTGACGTTTAACATTAAAAGAAAAAAAAAAATAGCTACGTAATCAATTAATTCAATTCATTGGCCAAAATAAATGAATGGTAAAAGTTATTTTATTCCGACCTTAATCTATGTATATGTATGTAGCCAAAGAATTGACAAACTTTTTTCATTTTCTATATTAAATTCACTAATGCTCGACTCGAACCCAAAACATCATAAATCAAATTGTTCGCACACACCATCATCCATGCCGAATAGAAAGAGATGAGAAAGGACTATTGTGATAAAAAGGTAGATTTGTTTGGTAAATCTTATGTTTGATGTGGTACAATTTTGACCCATATAATCTTAGATATTAATTGTTTTTAAATATTATATTAATCTTATGATATAATCTTAGATATAAATTGTTTTTAAGTACTAAGTTAATCTTACTTTATGTTATATGGCACATAAATTCTATTAGCGTCTTCAATATAATCTAACACAAGAAAAGTAACCAAAATATACTTTATCTACAATTTTAGCTTGTTACTAATGAAAATTTGCATTCGACTGGAATAATTGATTTTTTTTTTTTCAATTTAATGGGATTTGATCTTACCTTAGTATGCAATAAAAATTGTTTTGCCTTATAATTAATCTAACTTAGGGTGAGTTTGGTCTAACTTTTGAAATATTAATTCTACAAAATTAATTTTTAGTATCATAACAACTAACAATCTCATTCGTCTTGAATTCTTCGTCGGGTGAATGGACACCTAGTCGAATAATCCAAACATTGATACATGCCTTTCTTTAGGGTGGAAGTAGCAAAATACTTCTAGTAATCTTCAACATTTAAATGAATGCGACTCGAAAAAGGAAGTCCAAGAGAAGCACACTTTTTTCCTCTTTCCCAGTTTATGATGCTATTAATACTAAGTTACAGGTGATAAAGATATGCTAGTCAAGTTCCTGAAAAGAGTGACAATTTGCACTATAATTGATTTTATAAAAATTGATTACAAAAAACTTAATTTTATCAATTTGTAATTGCCCAAAAGTTTTAATTTTTAACTTTTTAGATAAAATGCTGATTATTGCAATTGAACAATTCGAAAATATTTTTGTTATGGGTGACAGTGATATTTGAACTCAACACTTCTTGTTTTGTCTGAATTTGATACCATGTTGAAATAACCACTTTATCTAAAAATTTAAACTATTAGAGATGTAACAAATTTAACATTTTAATAACTCTAACGCTAATATGATTTTGAAGTTTCTATCGCTTCGTTAAAATCATCCTCGTTGTTGATTATACTCGAAAATGAATTCATTCATCACAATGCAATTTAACTTATTCCAAGATTTTCATATTTATAAAAGACGACATATACAATATTTGTCCTTTTTTGTCATAAATTATTATAGGATATTTCGTATTTACAGATGATAACATATACAATAAAATTTTAATTCCTTATTATCATATTCTTTAACATCTTTATTGTTAAACTTTTAAATTATGAGGATCAACATTGGAAACATATACCTAAATTACATAAAAAGTTTCACTCCAACACATATCTAACTAGTTTGTTGTGAGGAAATACAATTTTTTTTTTTTGCACAAACTCTATTTATCTTTCTATTTTGTTATAAAATCAATATATTCACCTCGGATATAAAGTATTTTTTCTCTCACCATTCAACATAAACCCTTCCATTCTTCTCTTCACTAATCTGAACTTTAACACGTTCAAAACACACTAATAATATAGTTTTTACTTGAAAACTCTCAACAAAATGCTCAGTACTATGTCAACAATAGGAGATTTTAGTTTAAAAATAATTATTAAAATTGATTTGAAATATGTTCTGTTAGGTCAATCAAGCGAATATGGACGTGAAGTTAAATTATATAAGATATGGAGCTTACAATTCGTTTAATCAACGAACCGAATTAAAATTGAAATTTTCGGTTTTAATCGATTTTTTAGTTTGGTTTTTTATTTTTTATTTTCTAAATTTTTTATTTTTGGTCTGATTTTGATTTTTGATCCTATTAATCCTAATTAAATAAAAATCGAATTATAATTTTTGTATAATATATTTATTCTTGTTGCTTATTTTTATAGTGCATTGTATACTTCACATCATATAAACAATACTCCATTTTTCCAAATTTTGCACCTATTTTCTTTTTGAAAATTCCCAAAATAAGGTTTTATATTAAAAAATGAGTATAATTTTCAAAAACATCATGTAACACAACAAACTCTAAGAAAACAGTGCAAAAACATACAAACATTAACTTTTTCAACTTCAATGTGAATCTTCATACTAAATTAAACATGAAAATACATATGATATCAAGACATTAGTCCTACAGTATCGTTCTACACCGGTCAGTGGTGGATAATTTTTTTAAAGTTAGTATTGATTTTATATATAAAGTTATTAAATTTTAAAAATTTATCTTCTAAATAATAAAAAATATTTTTTTATTTATTTTTTTTAGAAAAAATAATTATCGCTCCTCTTTTAAAATTTATCTATTATTATTTTTTTAAATTAGGTTAAGAGAGAATTCGAATTGAAAAATAAAAAAAATAGATTATTACTAAATTGATTAATTTGATTCAATTTGGTTCGATTTGATTTATAATTTTAAAGTTTAGATTAATCGAAAGGTTAGTCGATTCTCGATTAATTCAATTTGATCGAATGAACACCCAAACTTAAGATCCACTTTATGGTATTGCAGGTGAATATAAAATACTTGTTTTTGTTTTGTATAACTAGAATAAGGTGTGAAGGTAAGATTAATTCTTTGTATTTTTGACACATTTTATTTTTTTTTGATAAAAAAAACTATATTGTTGAAACACAATGACGGTAAAAATAAAAAGCAAATAAAAGGAATTATATTTTTTGAGTCTTTTACTTTTATTTTCCCATCTAAATGTGGATGGAAACAAAATTAAATTTGAAAGAGATTTCATATCCATCTTATTTTAATTATCTTGCAATTATTCTGGTATATTTTAAGGTTCGGGCAAACCAATTCTTACCTAGATTTTTTCTTAAAAAAGTGTAGTGTGGTAAATTCTGAAGTACATTTACCTTGTGTCATTCTCCACATGCACAATATCTTCTTCTTTTTCACTACATATAAAATTCTCACTGTCTCGATTTGCCTTGCTTTTGCTCAAAACCCTTTCTTTCTCTGTGCAACTCAAGCGCGCGCACGTATGGAAGACGACGATGAGTTCGGAGATCTTTACACAGACGTCCTCCGCCCCCTCGCGACGCAGTTTCAGCCGCACCATGAAGAAGTCGGCGCCCAGCCAGCTGCCGGAAAGGCGGCGTCGTCGTCACAGGGACGTCCGATCGATCTCAACATCAACAGCGATGATGAGGAGATTCTCTACGGAGCTCACGATTTGAAGAATACGAAATCGAGTTCGAATTTGAATCCCAGTTCTGCACTTGGTTGGAACTCGAATGCCCCGATTCAAGAAAAAACCCTTTCCGTACCGAGAGGGTTTGATTTGAATTTGGATTCGAATTTAGAGGCTGCGAGGATTGATGGCTTAGCTGGAGATGGAGGGGATGGTTTGGGTTTTGAAGCTAGGGTTTTGGAGAAGGGCGAGGGTGTAAAATTACCCCAGAAGCCATCCGGGGGATCGAATTTGATGGAGGATGATGATGATATTAATATCTTGGTGGAAGAAAGGGAAAATAAGGACGAGGACTTGGGCGAGAAAGACGATGATTTTATAAACAAAGTGGACGCTATGCATATTTCTGCTGCTGAAAAGGAAAATCCTATCAATTTCGTGAGTACAAGTGTGGATGATAAAATGGGTGCGGAGCAGATGATTCCAGGGCTCTCGGGAAGATTGGAGAATTCCAGGGGTTCAAATTTTGAGGATGAGTGGGAGAGTGAGGAGAGTGAAGATGATCTGCAAATAGTGTTAAATGATAACAACCATGGGCCAATGGGGATGGAAAGGATGCCTGGAGTGATTGATGAGGATGATGAGGATGGAGAACCACTGGTGATTGTCGCGGATAATGGTGATGTGGGCCACCATCACCACCAACCGCAGATGATGATGGAGGAGCAAGAGTGGGGTGGCGAGGAAGGGGGACCTGAAGCAGATGGGGAGAAGGATTTGGGTGATGCCGCTAAGGCAAGTGGAGGAGGAGGCGGTGCTGCTCCAGCAGTAGTGCAGCCAAAGATTGCTTACAGCAATCATGTGTATCATCATCCATTCCATTCACAGTTCAAGGTCAGCATCTTGTTCGATGAGAACTTCGCAATGTAAATTGGATTCTAGATGCAACTGTAGTTCTTATACAGTGAAATTGTAGATATTAGTGACACTAAGGTGATCGGTAATTTTGTGGATGAGCTTTTGTGTCATGTTGATGGGATACTAAATTGTACTGATTTTGATCTGTCACTTGTTAATGAAGTTACTTATTTTCTTCTTTGAATTTTTTTTATTTTTTATTTTGAGATTGCTCATGCTTGTTTCTAATGAGGTTGGAATTCTGAATGCTAATGTTATATAAAAAACTTACAAATGTGTAACAGTAATTTGTAATGTCCGAAAAGTTGTTCAACTGAGAGGGCTATGGAGCTCATGGGTTTTATCCAACTACATCCATATGATTTGCTTTATCAAGTTCATGAACATGTTTAAAGGATGACAAATCATTTGGATACTCTTCTCTCAGGAGCATTTGTCAGTAGATAACTTTTTTCTATCCAAATAGATTTAGGTGATTAATTGAAGAAAGCAACATGAGAATATGAAGAATGCATGATCAATGGGGCTCTGATTATGGGGTGTTGTCTTTGATCGTGCTATTTTTGTCCTTGGGATGCAAAAAGGGTCTCTGAAACACATTAGGATAGTCTGCCAGACTGTGTAGGCATTTCCAGTACAATGGTACTTGGTTACCGCTGGCCCTCAGCCATGACTCGGAGGCTTTTGAAGCAAGCAATTCATAAAGAAGCCTATTCATGTGGGTTCATCTAGCATCTGCCTCCTTGTCCCCCTTATATTGCATAATCATTGTGAATGGCTCTGCACAACTCAAGCATAAGCATGCTTAACTAAAGACTAATGGCATATCACTTGACTTCAAAAGACGGCAAGGCGTCTGTGCTTGCAAATTATGCTTTACTTTTCAAGATTTTAAGCTTTATAACTACTCGATATGTGTAAAAGTTCGAGCAATCAAGAAGTGGTGATATTAAGGTTACATAGTTATTTATCTATTCAAGCATGGAATTGAGAACATCAAAGTGTACTTACGACAAGAGGGGATTTTGTTCTCTAATTGGTTTTTATCAAGCTACTGTATAGTATCTTATTACTCCTCTTTTCTTTGCTTCCACTGATTCAGATTTTGCTTTGAACACTGTAGGGCAGATTTATATTTAATCATTATATATCAATAAGATTTTGTAACTGTGAGCTTCTTAATTCTGTAATGGAAAATCATTCTAGCCATTACTGTCTGGTGATGCAGATTTTTGTTGAACAAGAAAAGATTGTTTCTTTTATTTATGTTCAATCTATATTACCTTCTTGATTGCCCAGTTTCTCTTCCAAAGCACTGCACATTCTGCTTTACATACTGAAATATGACTCTGATTTGGGAATTTGATTTAATGCGTATGCTGAGTTGCCGATTTTTTTTTTTTTTAATTTTTTGGACGCTTTTAGCTATGATTATCTGCTGGGAGTTTTTCCTTGTAAATCCTTTTGCTATTTCTTTGATTTTTAACACTGATTTTTTTCCATTTCTTTCTCTCTTTCTATCTGTGGGGAACTGCTTAGTATGTGAGACCTGGTGCAGCGCCTTTGCCTGGAGCAGCTCCTGGAGGAATCCCGGGTCAAGTTCGTCCACCTGTCAACATGGGCCCTCTAGCTGGACGTGGAAGAGGTGATTGGCGACCAGCAGGAATAAAAGGCGCGTTGCCCATGCAGAAAGGGTTTCATCCTGGTTATGGAATGCCTGCTTGGGGAGTTAATGGAGCAGGTCGTGGTTACGGAAGTGGATTGGATTTCACTCTTCCATCACACAAGTAAGATAATTTATTCTTACTATATCGGTTTTCTTTGGGGGCATTTGATAAATATATGCAGAGTAGGACAAATTGGAGGTAGATCATGGCATAGTCTCAAATTTAGGATTGATTAGAAGATACGTTGCACTCAAGAAGTTCAAGAACAGGATGGACTTCTGTAGAATAGTCTTGGAAATTATATTGCTCATAATACTACTAGTATTAGACACTACATGTCCTAATGATCTAGTTTTCCTTAAGACAACAAACTGTTCAAAGTACTTTGATTTTCTTGCGTTTGTCCCTTAACTTCTGTCCCACTGTTTGATCTTCTTATCATTTCTCTGTTAAAGAACAAAATGATATATTGAATTAGTTACTGTTTCTTAGAGAAATAAAAATGGTGTGTGTTAGAAATAGAAGAGAGAATTTTATACATTGAATGGAGTGACAGAGTAAAATGAGGGCCTTTAAATATGCTCAAAGATATTCTTTCTAAAATAATAAATGAATCTAGCCACTATTATGCACACTATAATGAATCTATCTATAAGCATGAGTACAATACATAATCTATATAACCAAGGAAGAACAAGGAAAACCTTAGAGAAATCTTTGGGATTTCTAACACTCCCTATCGAGCTGGTGAGTGGATGTTTTCCACTCCCAACTTGTATGTAATCTCTTGAAGCGTGCTGTAGGCAATCCCTTTTTAAAAACATCAGCTAACTTGTCATCTGATGGTGCATATGGTGTAGTCACTAATCCACAATCGATTTTCTCCTTTATGAAGTGCCGGTTAATTCCTATGTGCATTGTACGGTCATGCTGAACATGATTGTGTGCAATGCTTATTGCTGACTTGTTATCACAATATAGCTTCATAGGTTCTTCCCTTTTTATCTTCAAGTCTTTGAGAATAATTCTTAACCATAATGGTTCACAAATCCCATGAGCCATTGCTCTACATTCAGCTTGAGCACTGGATCTTGCTACCATAGACTGTATCTTGTTTCTCCATGTAAACCGGTTCCTGCGAGAAATACACAGGAACCAGTGGTAGACCTTCTATCTGTAAAAGAGCCAGCATGATCTGCATCAATATATGATTCAATTAATTGTTATGCCATCACCCCTTTTGAATAGAATTCCTCTTCCTGGAGTCGCTTTCAGATACTTCAAAATTCTATGCACAACTTGCAAATTTCAGTCCTCGGGTCATGCATGAATCGTGATCACCCCAACGGCATATGCTGCATCTGGTCTCGTATGGGACAAATAAATTCGATGCACCACACGTCCTTGATAATGGCCCTTTTCAATAACATTTCCACCTTCATTTCCTCCAAGATTGTGATTTTGTACAATCGGAGCACTTGTAGCCCAACTTCCCAACTTTCTTGTCTCTTTCAGCAAATCTAGCACATATTTTTTTTGTGATACACATATGCCTTCTTTAGAATATGCCACCTCAACTCCAAGGAAGTTTCCACAGATCTCTGATTTCAAAATCCATTGGCAACTGTTCCTTCAGTTTCACTTTTTCAATAACACCATCTCTACGATAATTGCATCCACGTATACCACTAAAGTAGCGACCTAACATTCTTTAGAAAGTTTGGCAAAGAGCGTATAGTCCCTCTTGGCTCTGTCTATAATCTGTCCTTAGCATCGCCTTTGTAAACTGATCAGACCACGCTCTATTGTATCAGACCATAGAGTGCCTTCTTGATTCTACAAACTTTGTTCTACCTAAACTTTCCCTCAAAGTCTGGTGGTAGCTCCATAAAGACTTTTTTCAAATCTCTGCAAAGAAATGCATTCTTCTTATCAAATTGCTGTGGATCCCAATTAAAGTGAGCTACTAAGGACAAAAGAACTGTTACTATATTCATTTTGGTTACTGGAGCGCATGTTTTTTGATAGTCCGCCCATAAGTCTGTGTGTTGCCTTTTGCAACCAATCGGGCTTTGTACCTGTCTACGGATCCAGCCTTGCATTTGAGAGTGCAAACTTATTTGTATCCAATTGTTTTTTCTTCTTGGTCGATCCACCACTTTCCAAGTTCTATTATTCTCTAGTGCATTCATCTCTTCCCTCATAGCAAGAGTCCAATTCTTAGCCTTTAGTGCCTCATGAATAGTCCTGTGGATGTCTATAGTATGCTGCGAAGACAATGTATGAGTAGAGAATATGGGAAATGGGATATTGGGTACATTTTCTCGTACCTTTTCTCAAAGCAATAGGCAAATCAAGTTTGGTTAAATCATGGTTATCAGAAATCAAAGGAATATGGTTTAAGTTTTCATTACATGAGCCGGGTTGGATCATGGGGTTGCACTTGGTCTGAGATGGGCTTTGGTCTCTTTGAGTAGACATGTTCAGGTGTCCCACGCCTTTCCCTTACTGTCTTGATTTTTTATTGTGCTTTGGATGAACTATTTGGGAGCTTGACAATGGCTGTGTCTGTGAAGATTCAGATAAGGGCTGTGTAGATTCGTTTGCATAATGTTCAGGAGACTGCTTAGGAGTTTCGGAATCATTAGGCTGAACTGGAACTGAATCAGGTAGTTCTAACATTGGAGGGCCTTCATCTGCTTTCATAGATTTCCCCCCCTGCAGATGAAGGTCAGGAGTGGGAAAAAATGGTGCATCTTCATGGAAGGACACATTGAGTGAGACAACGAATCTACGACTCTGGGGATTATAACAGCGATAACCCTTTTGTGTAAAGAGCATCCAATTTAGCTGGTTATTGGAGATTCCGCTCCTCTCCTATTGCCCTTAGCTCACTTTTAGGCACTCTTATTTTCAGGCCACAGATGCCTTGAAAATGAGCAATACATTCCTGATGTATCTAATAATGTTTCATACTTTCATCTGCTTCGATAGGAGAAGTGCGCCATCCACAAAGATCAAATGAGTGACAATAAGTTGACTACTTCCCAGCTGAAAAACATAAAAAAGCCTAAAATCACTCCCATTCAACTTTTTGGATAATCTTGGTGCAAGCTTTCATAATAGTAATGGGAGAGAGAATTGCCTTGTCCCAAGCCCCTTTTGGATAATCTTAGTGCAAGCTTTCTTAAGAGTAATGGGAGAGAGGATTGCCTTGTCCCATGCCCCTCTTGCGATTAAAAGATTTAGCAGGGGAGCCATTTAGCTGCATGAGAACTTAACTATAGACATAGTTATGAAAACCTATCCTTTTCCAGCTAGATAATTTTATCACTCTTCACTTTGCAGTAGTTCCATTATCTGATAAGATGTGATGATAATTTCTCTTATGATAATTGTTACTCGTAAAATGTGCCTTTTTACGAATATCTTTTTCATCTCATTCTGGGTTCTTAAAACCTCTTTATATTCTCAGGACCATATTTGAAGTTGATATTGATAGCTTTGAAGAAAAATCTTGGAAACTTCCCGGCATAGACATATCAGACTTTTTCAACTTTGGTTTGAATGAGGATAGTTGGAGAGATTACTGCAAACAGCTGGTACGTTAAGTCTCATATTTGTACATCTCTTAATTATATATAAACTGTTCAGAGTCAATGTGAATCTGTGTTTGTTAGTCACTTAAAGTGGAAGCTAAATGAAGTGAATTTGGTATGTCTAGGAACAACTCCGGCTTGAGACGACAATGCAAAGTAAAATTCGTGTTTATGAAAGTGGCAGGGCGGAACAGGTAATATTGTGGTTTTTGCATTTTGAAGTAAGCTTAGCTTCTAATATGGGCAAATGTTGTACCTCATCTGTCTACGGTTTTAGATTTATGCTTTTCGTTCTTGGAATTATTTTACTCAAGTCTTCTTCATTCTGTTTGGTATCAAATTTTAGGATTATGATCCAGATCTTCCACCAGAGCTTGCAGCAGCAGTTGGTATCCAAGATATTCCATCTGAAAATGCAAATCCTGGAAAGGCAGATGCTGGTCCAACTGACTTAGGAAGAGCAAGTGCACGTGGACGGCCCCCTCTTGTATGTGTATTTTGCTTCTATGTGAATTGTGTCTGCTGAAGATTTGGTCACTTACAGCTTTTCGTGTTACCCTTGTTTGATTTCAGGACTTCTAAAGATCTTTCTTACACTGTCTTCTTCGCTTAATCTTCTTTGGAAGTTAATTAAATTATACCCATTTAATGTTATCTCAATGTTAAAATGAACTAATGTTCTTCCAACTTTTGGGATAACACAGATTCTCTTGAACTTTGGTCAAGAAACAAATTGCTTCCTTGTTTATTCAGTTAGATCCCTTTACCCCATGTGTTATACCAAGCTTAGAAAACCCTGCTACTAGCTTTCCTTCTCTATTAACCCCTCTCAAGGCCAGTCCTTAACTATAACCCCCATGGCAGCAGATTCGCTCCTGATGCTGACCTTAACCAGTGCTTACCCTTTTCTTGCAGTAATGGCAATTAGCCCAAATTACAGCTGCAGATAGATAAACTCTAATGTAGAGCAGTAAAGGTGTTTACACAGGTTTCAAGTTTCACAGTAGATTATATGTGACACAGCAAACTCGAGATACAGTCTGAAATTCATGAACTATGTAATTCTGGAGAAAATTAAGAGAATGCAGTTATTGAGCACTGAGTAAAATTTCAGTGAGTTGAAGTGATAAAAAAAGAAATGTATGGAAGCTATATGTGAATTGGTTATAATTCAAGGCGATTTGTTGTAGTTAACCCTTGAATTTTTATGGGTATTTTTTCTCTGTGAATCGTCATCTCACCAGCTATCTTTGATTTGATACCAGCCTGTTGGCAGACCAATACCAGTAGAAACTGGTTCTGGTGATCGTCTTCCTTCGATTGATACCAGGCGTCCACGAATGCATGATACAGATGCCATTATCGAGGTAAGCAGTTGTCCTCTTCTCTACTTGAGTACCAATCTGCCTATTTATGTTGTTAATGTACAATATTATGTTGCATCTGTGCCATAGAAGTGATGATGTCTCTGGCAAACAGATTGTCTGCCACAGTTCCATGGATGGTGATGACATGGCACAGCAACAAGACAATGATCTGGCAAGGCAGGATCTTGGAGGGGGTGATGAAACTAATGATCTTCAACAGGATGATGCAGACCATATGGATAGCTTTTCACCTGCATATAATGGTCAGAAGAGGGAATTTGAATCGAGAAGAGCACCGTTAAAGAACACTGTCTGTAGTGATGAGATTGTAAGAGAGGATGTTTTGCATTTTCCTCCAGAAGTACCTGTGCATTACCATCCTGATAGGGAGATTTGTGTCCCTCATGATGAGAGGTGCATGAATATTTCTATATCAATTCCAGATGGAGTTGTTCTTTTTTGCTATCTCATTTAATTTGACCTTGACTTATGATGGTTCTTGTACTAGCCTCCCAACCATTGGATAAGGTTGAAAAACTCGTGATGTTGTCTTATACTAGATAATAGGTAACAGTGGACAATATGTTGAATTTGCTGTTTTTAAAGCAGGGTACTAAGATTTGCATAGAAGAAATTTAACTGTGGCAATTAGGTTGTAGAGTTGACTTTTACTCCAATAAAAGGCTGTGAGGAAGGTTCATGTATGATAACAATGCTGGATTCTAAATCAAATGACTGGCATTATTATACTTATTTGGATAGGTTGTCCATGAACGATGAATAATTGGAAGGATTATTAGCTAGTTTTTTGGAATGAAGGTGTTGTATCCTGGATGCTTTTAATTTTACGTCAAGTGGTGTGCTCATTTGTGTCTATAGGAAAGCGAGATCATTCTGACCTAAACATTTTGAATGACAATTTTTTCTGAAATTATGTATTTAACTTTCTTTTCCAGTTGTTTATCTTCATTTAGCTTCACTTTTTGATTTATTGTCATCATCTTCCAAATTTTCTTGTCTCATGCTGCGTGCAACAAGAAGTCCTGGAATTTTGTATGTATTATATTTGAGCTTCTTACCTTGCATACAATCTGATGGACACTTATAAAAGGTTTCTGATGACAATAGGTCTACAAAGGGAAGAGGGCATGTCAGTTCCCCTACGATGACTGCTAGTGATAATAAAAGAGCAAAACATATTACGGACGATCAGGATGAAAAATCATTTCATAGTGGGGATGGTAAACAAAGTCCTACATTGTCATCTTCCCGCACCATTGGATCTGATGGGGAGCAGGCTGTAATAGTTGGGGATGAGATGAATGATGGATCTGTAATGGATGATATGGAAAGAGAGAAAATGGCTGTGGATGCAACAACTGGGGATACCTGTGAAGATGGGAACTTAATGTATTCTACAAACAAACAAAAATTAAGTTCACGTGTAGAACAATTGTCTCAAGAGGATGATGATGGGGTGGACTCAAAAGTTGCAAGGAGTAGTGAAAACAGCAAAGCGATGTCAGGAAGTAGTAAAGATCAGCGGAGGTTTCCTGATGATATTGAGGATGAAGTTCTTCAGGACAGGCGCCCTCCTCGTGCAGGTAACATCAGGAGACAAATAGGAGATGAGGATAATGCTCGTAGAAAAGGTCACTATGAGAGAGATGAAGCTGGAAGACAAAACATGGTGGTGAAAGGGAGAGAAGATTCTTTTTCACGTAGAGGTGGGGACGCTAACTCGTCACTTCGTCAGTATGTGAAAAGTGAGAGTGCAGACTGGAGGAAGGACAGTGATATATCCGAAGGAAGCTGGCATCGAAGAGATGAGGATCATCATGGGAGAAGGATTAGAGTTGAAGACCCAAGAAAGAGGGAGCATGGTGGGGAAATTGGCTCCAGAAATCGGGGTAAGTTTAGAGAAAGCGAGAAGAGTGAGAAAGATGAACATCAGCAATCAAGAGATCAGCTGGATAATGGTAGTTGGAGGGGGGTTAATCATGATCGTGATATTATGGGATCTAGACAAAGAGATAGGGATGATAATCTTAAAAGTCGGAATGAAAAATTGGACGATCTTCACAGCAAAAGAAGGAAAGAGGAGGCACATAAAACTCGGGAGAATGCTGAAAAGGAAGATATCTCCCATAATCACAGAGAAAGTAGCAGCAGAAGGAAGCGAGAGAGAGATGATGGCTCTGATCAGCTCAAAAGAGATGACCCAGCCAGATTGAAGGATGATGATGTGCATTATGCCAGGCAGAAGGAAGGGGGATCGTTTCAAAGGGAGAGGAGTGAGAGGCAGAGAGAGCGTGATGAATGGTATAGGATTAAACAAGATGAAGTTTTGTCAAGGAGAGAAAGAGAAGAAACACGACCAGTGATGAGAAGTGGGCGAGCTGCTGAAGACAAAACATGGATAAGTCATTCAAGAGGGAAAGACAACTACAAAGGATCTGGCAGAGAATACCATCCAAAGGATGTAGGCCGGCATGGTGATCAACTTAAGCGAAGGGATCGAGTTGAAAATGAAAGTTTCTCACAGCATAGGGGCCATGAAGATGTTTATGCTCGTGGGAATCAACTCAGCAATGATGAAAAGAAAGCAAGATATGAAAGGCCTAACAGTCGCGATGAACGTGTTGCCTATGGTTCTGATACTTCTAGGATGCATGAACACAAACGGAAAGAAAGTAGTAGAAAGGGTAAAGAATCGGAAAGTGGAGATCACCGTTCTTTGATCCCTTCTAAGAGGAATCAGGATGAGCATGGTGGCCAGATAAGTGAGACGGTATGTGTTTCCTTGGACCAATGCCATAAAATTTGTGGAAGTTTACTTAATAAGAAACTGAACACTCATGATATGAATGGGTGCTAAATGTTAAAAATTGTATTTATTTGATCATCAAGATGGCTGGAAAGTGGGAAAAAAATGGTTTCTGATTTACTGACTTGGTCACAATATAGCTTCTATGTGCATTTTAACGACTGTCTGTTTTCTTTTTGTTTGTCTTTTCTTCGTAACTTTTTCTGGTCGGTTAGCGGAATGCCATGGATAGAAAGAAAGGGAAACCCATGTGTCTATAAAGCTAGTATGCAGCTTTGATAACATTTCTCTTAATTGCTACAGAACTCTTTCAGAGATTCTGTAACAATATTTAATTAGTGCCGCAAAAACCACCGCCAGCAAAGATTGAGCTGAATTGCAATTTAATCACCTTTGCAAGGTCTGCATCAGGCAATGTGCCTAGCTGTTCCAAAATTTCCCCTCGAATCTGCATTCACTCGCCTTAAACAAGGCAGAAGATATTTTTATGGTCTTAAAAAGACTATTCTAAGTTGTTTTTTTTCTCAATAATTTCTTGTCGAGAATCTCAATTATATTATCAGTTTATTGACCCTTCTACCAAAATATAGCTGTTAATGGTATTGGCCGTCATAGCTTGCAAAAGAAATGGATTTAACCAAATCTATATATGAGATATCATTGTATTAGAGTCTGGACCTTGGGGTCACAATATAGATTCATTTAGTTGATTGCATGATGCTAAAGTTTCATAAACAGCTAGAGGACTACAAACCTTATAACATACACGTGATTGAAAGTGTAGATATGATGATAATTGATGTATGCCTGCATTTTCCTTTTCTTAAAGAATGATAATGGGTTCAGGATCAAACATTCACATTCACTTCCCTACTTAGGTTCAATTTTCTATTTTTTCTTTACATAAATTAGAAAATAATTGAATGCTAATCAAGTAATTACTCTCTCGTCCCATATAGACAATGCGTGAAATAAATTTCACAAGATTATTTGGGTCAGATTTCGAAATGTCCATTTTGTGTGCTTCTCCTTTTGTGACCCTATACAGAGAATGCAAAAAAATGATGATAATTTACTGACCAATGACCATATTATGAAGAGAATATCTACAACTTACAAGAGAGTTCAAAACATGGATAAGTATTTGTGGCATGAAAAGAAAGTGAAACTGTTGAATACATTGCACTCCTAATGAAATTGTTTTTAGTTGTTATAAGCAAATCAGCATGGACTTATAATTTCATGGAAATTCATGTAGATGGTGCTAGTCCAATGTGATACCCTTTTACCCATGTTACTTAATATGGCATGTAATTTCACTCATGAAAGTAGACTACAACCCAAGAGAGAAGGAAAGGCAAAGACCTGATCTGGATTGAAGTGCAATTTCTAAAGCCTTTTATCTGTCTTTTCCCCTGACAAAGGACCCTCTCAGTGTTTCATAAAAATTCTCAGATGCACATTAAACTATGGACACATTTTCTGCTCATGTTTTTCTACAAGTCTTTCCTATTCACAATGAATCAATTATTTGTTGCACTTTCTTTTAATGATCTGTCCTTGAAATAATGTTGTTAGTATGCATAAGATGAAAAATAAAAATATTTTTGATAGGATGCCTAATACAGTAGTGGGCATGCTTTTGTTTACCAAACCGATAACCAAAATCGAACAATACTTCAACAAATGCTTTAGTTTTCACTATCATATTGACTAAGGAATGTTTGGATTTATTTTGGGTGTTTTGGGGGAAAGTGTTTTGAGGAAGGTGTTTTGGGGAAATGTATACAAGAAAATGATATATGTTGGTTATATTTTGTAAATGTGTTTTGAAGTGCAATGATTAGGGTATTTTGTAATAATTTGGGGAAGAGAAGATTGTTGTGGAGGGAAATGTATTGGGGAATGTGATATATGTTCGGTTTTATTTTTGGAGACTGGAGAATGAAAAGGGAAAATGAAAACAAATCCTAACATAGCGTAATTTTTTGGATATTCAAACTGAATATTCATTATAAAGCATAATGTTCTCTAAACTTCTTACGGTAAAAATTGAGTGATTTACAGCAATAGCATTTGGAAAAAAGCCAATTTGACTAGTCAACAAGTTGCATGGATGATGAGACAAGAGGAAGTAGGTAGTAGGCAACTCAAAAATTCAGGTTGGTGGTTTATGGAGTTAGTTTACTTTGGAAATTTCTTGGTAGAGATATGTTGTATTGGGGTGATATTGGGCTATAAAAGTTAGGTTGTGTGCAATGATAAAATGCTTCGCGTGGCTGTTGATTCAGTCTGTTAATGTGCCCTTTTCCTTTTGTTCGTCTTTCTTACAAAAATTGTCCTGTTTTGCTTGAATGTTTTGAACCCCTTATGAGCCTACTTGTTTGTCCCTATAAGTTGATAGACTTGATTTAGGAGATCAAAACTTTTTGATATTAAATAATAGACACACAAACACACACCTGCCTACATTTAAGTTTGGTTTTACCCCTTCACAATGCGATCAAACTTGCTTATTATTTGCCAGCAATATCTACTAAGCTGGAAATGAATCTAGTTCCTTGGCTTACCTGGAATATGTAAATTATGTTGTATCTGATTCACTTTCTACCATAACTCTATAAAAAATCGTCTTTTGAACATGTCAAAACATCCTTGATTAAGGGACCTAAATAGCAGTGTGGAAAATTCCACAATTTTTGAAAATTAGCCTATATTACTGTCAACCTGTGGAGATCAAATTTTGTACTGGTCCTGCGACTATGCGGAACAAATCTTCTTGCTCTCAGCTATTTGTACTCTTGCTTTTAGCTGTCTAAAATCTGATACGTTACGAAAAAGGCTATTTGCTGTCTTGCCTTTTGCTGTGTTAATCTGATTATAAATTCCTCTCAACTCAGAATTATGACTCATGTGAGACCATGCTTTTTTCTCTTGCTTTGTTCTGCCATTCCTCATTAAACCTTCCAGTCAATACGGAACTCCTATTTGTTCTCATGTTATGTAACCATCTTTGATGGAAATTCATGGAGGCGGAGCCCTTGGCAGTGCTATTGGTATCCTTTATATGCAACTGAAACTCTTCATCAGGTAACTTACTGAGATAAGATCCGTTTGGCTGGCACTGCTCTTACCCACACTGTTGGGGCTAGGAACACATACTTCATATTTCACTTGGCCAAAAAAAAAAGAAAAAGGGAACAAAATCCAGTAAGTGAATCATTGAATGACTGTACGATATCCTAGTTTTCTATAGTTGTAATTGCTCCAAATTTCCCTCAACTTATTCATTGGCGATCATAGATTTCAATGATTTTCATTTCATTTCGTTCTGTGGGGGGTGGGAAGGAATTGAATACCTTATTACCAGTTGGGATGCAAGCATTTGATTTTAACTTGGAAGTGTTATTAAATGTTTTCCCACTCACTCCGTGCTGTCAGGTGAACTTGAGAGGCAGAACTGAGCAACAAAGTGGTGAGGTTCATATGAATCATCAGTCTTCCAGAAAGCACAGGGAAGAGGCGTCATCAGATGATGAACAGCCTGACTCAAGGAAGGGACGCTCTAAGTTGGAACGTTGGACAAGCCATAAGGAGAAGGATTTTGGTATCACCTCCATGCCATCATCTTCTTTGAAGAGTAGAGATCTAGAAACACATAAGAGCAGCGGGGCATCCTTGGTCAGCAGACCGCCTGAAGAATCTTCCAAAAAGGTAGAAGATAAGCCACAGCCTTTGGTTGATGACAAAGACAGTGGTGCAGAAATTAATAATGTCAATCCTAAAGTATTGGAGGATAAACACTTGGATACTGTTGAAAAGTTGAAGAAGCGAAGTGAGCGTTTTAAGCTTCCTATGCCAAGTGAGAAAGACGCCATGGCAATTAAGAAAATGGAGAGTGAACCTTTGCCTTTGGGCCAATCTGAAATCCGCCCAGATTCAGAGATCAAATCAGAGCGTCCAGCACGAAAGAGGAGGTGGACTGGCAATTAAAAGCGAAGAGGAAGAATTTACTTTTGATTGGATGCTTTAGTTTTGTTCTTGAAGTACAGCATCTGTTACCTTTGCCTCTTGTGTTGTCAAATCATGGCTACTCTCATAATTGGGGCTGCATTCTACCTCTTTTATATATTTACAAATCTGGAACCCTGCTGCAGCCGTTAACTTTTCTTAGTTTTTGTATCTTGAGAATACTTGTATATACCTTAAAAATGTAGCATTCGACTGGCCGTGGATGGGGCACAGATAAGTTCCATGTTTTTTTTTTAATACAGCACCATATATATAGTGCATTACCACTTGATAGAGTATATCAGACTAATGGCGTGGAACGTCTCTGGACCATCTTTACACTATGCCACCAGCAGGAAGTGAAGCTCCACGGGACTGGAGGTCTTTGAATTCAGCTGTTTGAGATACAATGTTGTTGAAAATGACCTGAAGTCTGTGATTCATGGAGAAGAAGCTCAGATCTTGCAGAATGTGATTAGATGACTTGTTACTGGTTCAGTATTGTGTTGTATCTGGATAAGTTTACTTATATTCTTCAAATAGAAAGCTAAAGATACAAAGCCAATTTTGTTTTCGATGAATGAGATAAAGTAATGAAAGTAGAAGAATTATTATTTGCTGATTTATTTGGGTGCTCTGGGCAATTTCTATAATAGCCAGACAGGCATCTCAACAAAACAGCAGCATGTTCGAACAGATAAGGGTCATTAATATATATGTATTAAAAATGCTAGGGGTCTATTTGTATTTATGCCAAATTTCAGGAAGGTTTTCGTAAAAATTCTGGGAATTGTTGATATGCCCAGTTAAATAAATGTGAAATATATTCTTTGTTATATTTTATTATTTAAAATTTTCTGTTTATCATCATGCAACGCACTAATATATACATTGTATATATGTACATATATGTCACTGTCTTATTGCAGAAAATCAAAGGAATGAAGCTGAAGCTGAATCTTAATCAGTTGAGTTGCCAACAATTCTGGTTATGAACGCATCCATCGCTTTCTTTGATGTGTTGTCCTTCGTCTCTATTATTAATATCTTCCTCAACCAGAGGTATGATTAATCTTTGAAGAAATAATAATACTTAGTCAAGCCAGTATGGGTTTGCTTCAATCACTTCTTGTCTTTTATGTCAAATGGCAAATAATTATTTTGTGAATTTATATCTGGATCTTATAAGATTCATAGATTGAGAAACAAGGACAAAGCGAAAGATTAAAGCAATGATGCTTATTCTTGATAAAAATACTTCAAAACTCTTGAAATAAAATCCTCAAATAAATAGAAATATTTGTCAACATACATTCTACCAACTATTTATTTCAAGCCAGCGGGTCATAGCACAACTAGAATTGTCTTTCCAAATTAAGGGGTACCAATGGTTTAGGAGATGGTACATGCTGATGTGTATTAAATGTATATTTTACTGCATAATATACATATATTTATATGTAAATATATATGAGTGAGTGTGTTTACTGTATGGTGAAATGTATTCAGTGTACATCACCAGGGGCGGAGTCAGAAAATAGATATAACAAGGGCGATAATTATTTTTTTTAAAAAATAACAAATAAAAAAATCTTTTTTATTATGTAGAGAATAAATTTTTAAATTTAATAATTTTATATATAAAATCAATACTAACTTTAAAAAAATTCTCCACTACTGACCGATGTAGAACGATACTCTAGGGCTGCGTTTTCATGTTTAATTTAGTATGAAAATTCACATTGGAGTTGAAAAAGTTAAATTTTGTATGTTTTTGCACTGTTTTCTTAGAGTTTGTTGTGTAACATGATGTTTTTGAAAAATATACTCATTTTTTAATATAAAACCTTATTTTGGGAATTTTCAAAAAGAAAATAGGTGCAAAATTTGATAAAAGATGGGAGTATTGTTTTATATGATGTGAATTATACAATGCACTATTTTTTTTTTTTTTTAAAGTTGCCAATAAGTAAGTTAACAATTAGGTTTTTTAAAATGAAGAATTGATGGAAGGAGTTTTTTTAATTACAATATATTTTTTTGAAAATTTTAAATTACAATTTTGTATTTTGGTATTTGCTCCTAATCTTTAACGTGGATGTCATATAATATGTCTAATAGTAGTAAAAGTTTGATTTGCAAGTGATTGGTAAATAAATTGCCAATGAGCAAATTGGAAGAACCAAGACTCTACAAACAAATTTAGCCTATTTTCATAGTAGTGTTTTTTATTTTATTTAATTAATCTTTTATATTTTATTATACTGAACAATATACTTAATTTGTAGAAACTTCATGGAACTTTCATAATACTTTTAACCTATTTTTTTTTAACTATTCTCTACCCTTTTCAATTTGATCAAATAAATTAACATGGTTATCTTATTTTAAATCCAATACCATTTTAAATATTTCTAATGTTGATTTAGCTATTTTTCAAAAACAACCTAGTGTTTTCTTTTTCAAGTAAGATTTTTAGCATCTTGTAATTCCTAAAAATTTCTGAAAATCCTTATATTGCTATAATTCCATTTCAATTTTAGCCGGACTTTTTTTTTTTTTTATTCATATATCCAACGCTTGCATCCCAACTAAATTTTGAAGATAATGCCCATGCCTTAAGAATACGCTTTAGATAAATCCCGTCATGTGATATCCACAGCATATTCGCACAGGAATAACAACACACAGAGGCCAATACTAATTTGCAACATTATTAGACTTCCCAAAAATTCGAACCACCGTCACGCACATATATATATCCCAAACACTTTTCACTGCACCAATTATCGTGGGAGTGCTTTTTCTAAAAACATAAGAACATATATTCATTGATCTTAAATATAGTGTTATAAATACATAATTATAAAAATTATGAAAAAGGAATTTATGTGATATATGGAGGACCTAACAAGACAATACTAAATGTTTTAGATTTGCCATTTCAAAAATAGTGCCCATAATACTTATAATTCAAATTGGTGACTAATTCAATAATTAAAACCCACAAGTACATAAATATATAAAGCTATCTTATTATTTTTTATGATTTATTTGAATTGCAACTATAAATGATTTTTGAGATGTTAGAGCTCTAAAATTATAACTAAGTTCGGAAATTTGTGTTCGTATAAAATCTTGACCAATCATGATTTAAAATAATATTTCTGGTTATTCAATAAATTGAGAGCAATGACTACTTTTATATAATTTATTCTTATCTTGTAAGGCATGATATATTAATACTAATTGTTAAAATATTGCTCTTATTTTATTTTTCTTAAAATAAACTCAATCTCCTAATCCATTGTGCAAGTTGGATATTACGGCTCGTACATGGTGATGCCAAATTTTCTTTTCTCTTCTTTTTTTTTTCTTAAAATTAATTTTTATTATATATAATGATGTGACATCATTAATTTTATATATTATTTAAAAAAAAATAGAATATATAAAAGGTGCATACAAAATTTGTTCCATTTCAATTTTTATCTAATTTTGAACTAATTACAAATATCCCTCGTTGTTTCAAAAATTACATTTACACTCCTGACGTTTGCCTCCGTCCAACATTTATCCCCTTCAATTAGTCACAGTTAGGGGTTTAGGGTGATGCCGTCAAAAAAGGTCAGGTGGTCTTCCAAAAATGCCCTTTCTCAGGTGGAAATCAATTCTAACTAATTTTTGATGAATTTTGAAAATGTCCTTTAAACTTGAGTGTAAGACCCTTTCATACACACATGGGGTAATTCTAAAAAACAAAATCCACAAAGGGTGTTATTGTGATATTGTAATTATTATTATTATTATTATTTTATCAATATAGTTGTTAATAGTTATTAATGTTAGTGGTATATTTACAACTCCCTAGTTTTTCACATTTGTTCACAATAATTACGCATCTTCTTCACGAAGCACTTCATCGAATAACATTGGTGTGTTGAAATGTAAAAAAGAGAAATTCAAACCCCACAAATTAGGGAAGAAAACTATAATAATAATTTTGTAAATAAGTAGCAATCCGAATAGACTTTTCCATTGCTACTCGAAGGTTAAACACAAGTACAAGAAATCGAGTAGCAATGGAAAAGTTCCAATCATGCTCCTGGTGACGATCATGTAGATTAGACTTTGAATTTTTGCAATCACGTAGAATCATACAACAATCCGAATCATACAACATATTTTGAATTTTTGCAAAAGAATACTCGATAATCACAAACTACCTATCATATAGACATGTCATCTATATATTGCAACAAACAATCCTTATATCATATAAGAATTGCATAGAACTCCCTATTTTTTTTATTAATATATTACATTAGTACTCTCGTGATATATAAATGTTATATATACTCCATGTATAGTCGAGATCAATATATTACGTACCTTTACAAATAAGGTAAAACAGTAAAAAAAAAAATTTTTGATATATTACATTAATACCCATTGTAGTATTAAAAACATTATATAGATTTGGTGATTTTTTAGTAACAAAATCGAATAAAATAAAAGAATAAGCAAATGCCATTTTTTTTAACTTGGCATCATAACCATTTGATCCCGTCATTGCATGTTCTCACCTGAATAAACATGGTCACATTCTTTATACAGGCAACATTTTCTTTTTTTGGGTCCACTAATAATGATGTTATTTAAATAAATTGTGTACTAAATTGTTTGATTAATCTTAAACTATATTAATAGATAAAACGATTTTTATATAATGGAAAATATCTTTATTTAATGCGGACTGATTATTAGTTTAAGGGTTAAATACATTTTGCCCCTTTTGTACTAATGATTTTGTATCAAATACCCCATGTACTAATAAAACCTTCAAATACCCCTTAAATCAATAAAAATTTATAGATGAACAAAATTACCCTTGAACTAAATAAAATATTAAATCTCATTTTGGCCCCTTTAACAGTAAATATAATTAATTTGATCCCATATTTTACTTAATTCTATTTTTATTAAATAAATAAACCTATAATTAAATTCCTAGTTGTAGTGATTTATTTGTCAAATGTCAATTAATTCGATTCCAAGTTTTATTTAAATTAATATTACTCTCATCTTATATATATTGTTTTAGAAAGCATCTATTAGACTTTTATTTTTATTTTTTCACTCGAAAGTTTTTAATTACATTAATATACTTTATAAGTTTTTTTTTTCTAATTTTCATTTCTATTTTACATATAAATAACTACATATTAAAATTAGATTCGTTAATATATTTGAATTATACATGCACAACTTATATAATAGAATTATTTATGCCATTAAATAATATTAGTTTAATTAATTCTAAATTTAACACTTATTTATTAAAGTTATATATCTAAAATGATAGTAATAAAAACTTATGTGATATATATACATTTTTTAAAATTATTGTGTCTTCTCTATAATATTAAAGTTGTATTTGGCTATTTGATTATTTTATATTTAATTAAAAATTATTTTATTTAAAAATAATAATATTGAATAAAATTTGGATCAAATTGATTGATATTTGATTATAGAGGGGGCAAAGATTACATAATTTATAATAGAGGGGCAAAATAAATTTAATCTTTTATTTAATTTAGGGTTATTTTGGTCCATTAATATATTTTTTATTAATTTAGGGGGTATTTGAAGGTTTTATTAGTAGAAGGGGGTATTTGGGGTAAAGTGTGTTTAACCCTTAGTTTAATATTAAACTCTAAATAAATTAGTAAACTCTCAAATATGTCAGATTTGTGCATTGTTTGGAGTTGGACGTTAGTGCATCAATTTTTAGATTTTTTTTGGAGGGGTGGGGTGGGGGAATAATTTATTTTAGATAAGTCAAAACTGCTTTTACGAGAAAGTTCATTTTGAAACAGAAAATAAATTAGAGCAAACTAGAAAAATTTAGACAAATTAAATGTACTTTCTATATCCAAATTGAATGCATATTTAATATTCGAAATACCTACAGCATATGTTCTATTTTTAGAAAAAGTAGTAATTTTTTCAAAAGTATGATATAAGGTAATTATATGACATTACAATCATTACTTATAATGATAAAAAAGTTAAGATATTAGAAAAATCATCTTTTTTTAAAGAGAAATATCGATAAATATCAATTTTACATCCAAATTTTGAATTCATTTAATATGAAGAATTACATTATCTATAATATTAAAATATTAGTAATTAACTTAATATAATTATTAATTAATTAATTAAATACAAATAATAATGAGATAATAATCCTCACATATTTCTTCTCTCAACAAGAAAAATAATATCCAATGTCACGTCTTTACTTCTATACAAGTTTTTCTTACCGTAAATTGGACTAGGTCAAAGATCCAAACCCTTGAGTACCGGGAGAGCTGTACAATTTTGCAGGATACGCACAGTATATTCCATGTCCACAATTACGACTGTAACTTGTCCTATAATTTGCATTTAAGAAACAAAGTTCAGATATACTATTAAGTTTTCGCATATTGATGGGCTCGAATTCGGATCTATCATCAGGTCACACGCAGGAAATGCATAAGGAGCTGAGAAGTTTGACTTAAAAATGAAGGAAAAATCATGGGTTTGCACTCTTATTACGCAGCTTTGTCTCTGCATTGCAGCTTATATAGCTATCAGTATAGGCCAGCCCCAGAAGCTTACTCATGGGAACATCTCGAGTGAAGGCAGGCCAATTGATATGTACTTTATAAGTGTTGCTGGAGGCTTTAGGCTACTTGAAGAACAGACCCTTTTGCTTCAACAGGTCATATTGTTTACTCTCTTTGATTGGTTCTTGTTTTCTTGGAAAAAGATTGGACTTTTCTTTGTCCTTGGATTGTGTTTATGCAATTTCGGAGTCAGTTTGGTTCTATTCATGGTTAAAGATTGAAGATTCATCCTTTTCTTTTCTTTTCCTTCTCCTTTGTTTTTTGGGTTTTTTCTTTCTTTTTTTTTATGGAGGGGGGAGGGGGTGGGGGTGGGGGGGATGCGAATCCCCTGATGGATTTGTTCTACTTATTGAGGGTACAATTTGGTTATCTAAGCACTGAATTTTCATGAGAGTAAACAAGAGCAGGGATTCTTGCTGGTAGATGTTGATTTTACTGCTGATAAAAGAATTTAATCTGTGATTTCAAGCAACTTCAGCTTGTAATTATTGTTATCTATTTATGCAATTTTGATAGATTCTAACTGTAATTTGATGTTAGTGAAGATGGTGAAGGTGCAGAAGACCTACAAGGCGCATTTTGTAGTCGACATTAGTGAACTTGGGGAATCTGATCCGCTCCTGCAGAATGTGAGATCTATTTCTGATTGCACAGAAAATCTGAATTATGTGATTTTACTTCTTTTTAACTCTTAAAAATGCTAGCTTCAACTTTATTTCTTACAGAGTTTATGCTTGCTCTGGGTTTAAGATGGTTGTAAAGGGTGACGATATTTCAACTTTCCAATACGTAGTTATGTTGCCTTTTCTTAATTATTGTTATTTAATTCAATTGAACTATTGCATATGAAAAGGTTACTGGCTATGCACTTGCTTTATTCCATATGCATACACCCAGAAGAAGTGGTTTTTCCTTTTCCGTTTACTTTTATGATCCACTTTTGGAGAATCATAACTAACTTTGTCTATTTGAGAGAAATTCTTTTTTGACAATTGTGATACAGTGCTTTCATTGTTTCATTGAGATGGGTGTTAATATTCTAGATTTGTAAACCAGCGGAAATATGCAGTAACTTGTTATTTCACTTAATCATGCCATAATCTCTTGTTGGGATGACTGTTTAATCAGTTTCGGAAGTAATTTGAACCTTAATAATTGCTGTTTTTCATCAACTTGAATCAGCAACAACATAATATGCCTTTGTTAACAGGCAACAATGTTTCCTGAATTGCAAAATATGCCCTGGTATGCCATTTTCTTTATACAGTTCAATAAGTTTTTAAGTATATTGCATTTCACATTGGCATTAGGCCCATTATGTTAATTTCATGTCATAGTACTCTAAGAATCTACTTTCTCCAATTTCACTTCTGCCACTGCCTAACCTGTAGGTACACTTCTGGGGCTTTGGAGGACAAGGGGAAACATACTTCTTAAAGAAAATCAAAATTCCTTATGGACAAACTCTAGATATTATTGCATTGGATACCATCCTATTCCAGGTCTGGCATGTGTTTCCTAAGTGTCTTCTTTTATGCACTCCATTAATTTCTTTGCAAATAGCTTTTTTGCTTTTACTTAATTGCTGCAGTTTTTTCTCGCCTGCCTAAGTAGGCAGGTATGGTATTTTTGTCTTTGCGTCCTCTTGCTTTCATGTGTACTTCTTTATTTTAACATCTTTATGGATGCTGATATGTTGTTGCAAACCTAGATCTTGCTCCTAGAAAATCTGAATCCTTTGGAGATTAGAATAGCTTTGACGAGAACTTAAACTATGATTAACTACTGTTGAATTATATTTTGGGCTAAAGCATCTAGTCTCAAAGGGAAACAGACGTCTATGGAACAATAAGAGCCCGCTGAGTTTAAAGAATTTCATGTTCTGTACAATTACATAGTTCCTAATGCTTACACCCACATCCTTATATTTGTCTCTTTCTGATCCACAGGCCTCAATGGTGATTTTAAGTTCATGTGTGAATATGAAGTCTTTTTTCATTTTATTTTATTTTTCTTTTGGCCTTTCTTCTTGCAAAAGGGACCTGCAATAAAATTTGTTGGTGTCAAAGCTCATCGAATTAGTTTTTTTTGTTACTTTAGTTTAGTAACTGGCTTTCTTAAACCTTATTGACCTTATGATTTTAGGGTCCATCGAGTATACGGGGAAATGATCAGATTCTGTGGTTGACGAGGACCCTAAAAGAAAGCGACAGTAACTGGTAATTTTGCAGTGTGTTATTGGGGTTCTTCTATTTTCCTCCTTTTATTTTTGCGACTGCAAAGAGCAACTTCATCACTTTTCAAGTGACAAAGGAAGAAATCTGTTGGATGGGATCGAATATGGAATGCAGGCAATGTTTATAATCCTAAATGAGTCCCACACTTTAACATTCTGCATCTCTTATATTTAAGAAGCGAAGGCCTTTTTACTAAATGAAGTTAAAAAAAAGGACAGCCTCATGTCTAAGATAAGATTCAATGTAGTCTATCATCTAAATATTGGTGTGATGTATTTTACACTTTCCCTTCACATTCCAGCCCCAGAATGGCTTCATATCTCTCATGGTCATTCCAGTCATTCATTTCTTTTTTCGCCTGAATTAATGCAGGAAAATTGTTGTTGGATTCCACCAATTGATCTCTTGTGACTATAATATATCGAAAATGGAACAAGAAGCCCCTTTTGAGCCTTTACACAGAATATTACTGCATTATGGAGTGGTAAGCACCAATGTTCCAAGTTTAGGTTTATCCCAAACAGATGGTATCAGGTTCTTCTTTACTGCAATATGTTGTTACTCTTGTCTAACGTCTCTATAACAGTCTTTATATTCCATTATTAACACAGTTTCTCCTTTGGAATGCTTAAAACTAAAAAGCGAATGCAACTATGTTTTGAGATCAGCTTCTATCTTCTTTTCATTTGTCCCTTAGGATGCATATATGAGCATGAAAACTTGTGCTGGCCACGTCCAAGAAGGTGCATTGGGGTTTTCTGATGCAGGTCCAATGTATGAAGGTCCTTATCTTACTGCCATGAATCAGAATTTGTTCTTTAAAGAGTGAGTGCTTTTTGCTACTTCCCTAGTGCTTGCAACAATATTGTTTATACGTACCCTTTCTGTTAAACAGCTTTTTGCTTTTGTATGTAGCTCTTCCAGGGAAACAGTCGATGGGTTCCTTCTCCATCGAGTCAGCTCATTAGAGATGGTGAGTGTTGGCTCTCTTGCAGCTGAATTCTGTTTCATATGTTTTTTGTTTGTTTGGTTTTTTGCATTCATGTATGCAAATTTGAGGATCATGGGGAGGCTACGAATAGAAGATAGCTTGTTTACTCCTTTGTCCGTTTACCAAAACGAAAAAATCTCAAAGACAATGCTTTGCCTCCAAAACTGACTGAAAGTAGATTGTGTACGTTTGTGTATTATGATTGACATGTTCAAAAGCAAAAGGTTCAGGTAAAAATACTTGCTCATATGTGACAGGTCACATTTGCTGTTAAGTTGACAGGAGAAGTTGAACAAATATTATCATTTCAACAAAGGGGTAGGGCGGTCATGTAGTCTTCAAAGAGGCCTCATTTTCGTCTCTCAATATTTCCATCCAGAAGTATATTTCTTGGATTCTTTTGGATATTCTTGAGCCCCCATTTTTGTTGTTTTTTGGGTGAAGGCATTCAGTTCAGAGATCGCCTTGATTCTTGATTCAACAGGCAAATATCGATCATTCAGCTCAATTTATATTTTTTGAACTTATTGTTGCACATTCGCAGCTGATTTACAACTGTAAATATTTGTTGGACTTAGCTCTCCTCAGATGTGGAATTCGTCTTACTTTCAAGCAGAGCTTCCTGATCATTCCCTAAGTATCTGTATAACGATTTTCTTGCTCTCATGATTTGTTATTTTTAGTACAGAAAGTGAGAAAGAGAGGAGACCCTTTTGGTGGAGATGAGTAATCCTGATCGTGAAACAAATTGAATTTGTGAATGCTACAAAAGTTCTCTCCAGTTCCATTTCTTTCACAATATGAAAAAACTTAGAATTAGGCTTGCTGGTATGGACCGTCTAGGTCGATGAAAGAAGTGTAGTGATGTTCAAATCAAATTATTCGATACTTAATATTTTAAAAAAAGAAAATGATTTTACATATAATGCAATGCTAAAGACAGTTGAATAATTTGGTTCTGATTTGTCTAGGATAATTTTTCCTTATATTATATATTTTCATATAATATTGATAGTAACTTTGAAATTTACAGTAAAATAATGTAATAAATACAAATTCTTTTTGTTTTATGAAGATACGTGTTTCAGGATTGCTTCAAGATCTCTAATTTCACTTGTTAGAGATGCGTTATGTTTTGTAAAATAAATGGCTTAAATGTCCTTTTACTTCCACTCATATATATATATATATATCAAGTAACAATTAGAGGTTCCTCTTACCAAAATCCCAACTCAAGAATGAGGCAAGCAGAGAGCTGGGATTTTTCTAAAAGGGTGGTTGCCCCCTTTGTTTGCCAATGATTTCACCAATTTAACCAAACATTTTTCAAGAAAATGTCAATCAACAACCCTTTTTTGTGCCACCAGTCACCCTGGATATATATCTTTCTCCAGTGTGTGTGACTGTGTGTGTGTGTGTGTGTGTGTATATATATGTATATATATATAAGCAGAAAGACAGCAGGGGAACTTCATTATTTCCAGATGTCCATTCCTATGCAAATTCCAATTTTCCTCAGTATACCATATTAATTCTTTTCCCTTTTCATTTTCCGCGTGAATGGCTGTGATGATGAATTTTCTTCGAGTTGGGTCGGGCACGGAGAAAATCTGACCCGTAGCTTGGCGGGGCAAACCCGGATGGCATGTGTCTTTCTTTGCATATGGCATATGCAACTGGGATTTTGCAGCCATGGCGGTGTCTCATTTTCTCCGCCTGCTATAGTTCCGGATCTGAGCCTCTCATATTTTATTTCTCCAAATCTTTTTTAATTTCTGGATATTTATTGTTAACTGCTATGCTTGTACCCCTTTATCATTTTTTTATTGTATATAAATATTAGGAAATATTATTAAAAACTCCTTAAAATAAATTTTACATTTAAAAAAAATCCATTAAAATACTTTTAAATTTCAAGAAATCCACTCCACCTACTTTTCTTGCGAAAAAATCTAACCATTAATTTTTATATTAATATTGTTAAGGTTAAATGATTTTTGTGTTAAATTACCTTTTTTTTAAGATTAAAATGAATTAATTCAGTTTTTGTATTGATTTTTTCTTTGAGTTCTTCATATTGATAAATTTTGTTTTAATTTTAACTTTTAAATTTTTTAAATTTCTTTTGGTATCTTCTTAAAAATTAAAAAAGATTATTTTTAAGTTAATTAGCATATTATTAGTTTTACTCTTCTTTTGTTTTTTCAATTTCTAAGCTTTATCTAAATATTGGAGTCATGTTATGATGGTGTTAATATAATCATTTTTTAAATAGTAAAATATCTATGGACATTTAAAAATCCGAAAATTTAATAAATCAATACTGAAAGTCCGAAACCACATCAATACTGAAATAATGGTAATTGTTTCAAAACATAATTTTTTTTAACATTAAAGTAGCATAAACGTTTGGGTATGATACAATTTTATTTTCCAAAGGGCAGTATCATATATCTGGGTAGTCTTCACTTTCTGTTTTTTTTTTCTTTTTTATTTTCCGCATCTCATATTTTTTTATAAAATTATTACATTAATTTAATTAATAAAAAGTAACTAAAAAGATTCGACATTTAATACATATAAGTATATAATAAATTTTTATTAAATATTATAATGAAAAAAATCCACCTAAAAATACAAAAAATGAATAATATATGAATTTATAACATACAAATGTAAAATAATATTTATGTGCTACAATAAGACTTCTTTTGATATTTTATTATATCTATTATACTTATACTTTATTTAATTTGTAATTATGATATAATTTAGATATAGTTATTTAACAATAATTCATATAATCACAAATTATTAAAATTTTTATTTTTTGTTTTTATAATACTCAATTAATACTTGTAAAATAAAATTATAATTCTTATATTTAATAAATATTATAATAATTTATTAAAATAGAGTATTATTTGTCAAATATTATATAAAATATCTATGCATGTGCACTCAACATTTTGATTTAAAAAACAAATATTATTCAATAAATTTAGAATATAAATAAAAAATAAAAATATTTTTTAATTATTTATTCGTACATATATTATACATATATTATTACAATTTTTAACAACTAGAACCCACAATATGTTAACAAGATCACGTCATTATTTGACGTGGAACATTGATGTACCTACAAAAAACAATTTATCTCAAAAGGAGACCTCACAAGTCTCATTTACCAAAATGCCCTTTTATGTATGCAGTATTCAAGCAAGAAACAATTATAGGTTCCTCTTTACCAAAATCCCAACTCAAGAATGAGGCAAGCGAAGAGCTGGGACTTTTCTAAAGGGTTGTTGCCCCTCTTTCGTTGCCAATGATTTCACCAAAGAAATGTGTGAATCAACAACCCTTTTTATGCCACAGACAACCTGGATTCTTCCCAGTGTGTGTGACTGTGTGTGTGTATATGTACATACTAGTATCAACAGTACAAGAAAACAACAGTATCTTTCACAAACAGTTCTAGTGCTATGGAATTTCCAGTTTTCCTCATCAAATCATCCAGATTCCAAATGGTGTATAAAAGTTTGCCTCCATCAACTATATGCATGGTTTCACTTTACCCCCTCGAACTATGAAATTCCCTTCTCTCTTTCAGGCGTGAAGGCTGTGATGATGAATTTCTTTGAGTTGGGTCGGGCATGGAGACGGATCTGACCCGTATCTTGGCTGGGCGAACCCGGAGGGCATGTGTCTCTCTCTCTTTGTTTCATATGCAACCGGGTTTTGCAGCCATGGCGGTGTCTCCATCTCTTGCCTGCTGTTTCCAGATCTGAGCCTCACCTTTTATTTCTCCTGACCGTTTTGATTCATGAATTTCATTGGAACTTTTGTTTTTGTTATGGTTTCTTTTATTTCTTCAAAAAAAATATAACTAACTAGTATTATACTAAAATCGGCACGACAATTTGAGAGAAATTTTATTATTTTAATAAGGATAAATTGTAAAAATTACTCTGATATTTGACTAATTATAAACTTTTTTATTAACTTTCAAAATAACAAATACAATCATCTAAATAATAAAAAGTTAATCAAACTACTAAACTTGCAAAAAGTTAAATTGTTTTTATTTTCTAAAAAAAAAAGAAAAAATTAAATTTTTTTAAAAATTTGAATAGACAATTTTGCTCCAGATCAAATAAGTATCAACCATTATTTCACCAATTCAACGATCTATAATTTTTTATTTTAAAAATTAAAAAAACTCAAAACAAAAATAAAAAAAATGTGGTGTGTATGTACATACATACATACATACATACATATAGGAGGGGGAGGTGGACTGATTAGGGCTTTAATTGAAAAGACAAGAAGATCCTTAAAATGAAAGAAAATTATAAAATGGGACAAGGTTTGCATAAGATACCACTAGTGGAACTCGATTCAAATTAGACCAGATAATTGATCCGAACTGTTAGCCACATATGCTGCGCATTATACTTGGACTAAAAGATTTTACGTGTCAACATTACACATACTAGAAATAAGCCTTCAGCCCCCTGTTCGAGGTAAAAGAAAATATAATTAACTACTATAAAGACTTTGAATATATAAAATCTAAGAACATTGAGATCTAACTTTATCATCATAGGGTTTTAGTTGAGGGTCACCTCAACAAGTTTAACGAATTATTTATTTTTCAGAAACTAAGACATTACCATTGCAAGGTTTGAGGCATTTACATTGTATAGTTCGAGGAGCTCTAGATCGTAGGGATACTTTAGATCGGGGACAAGATCAGTTAGCGCCTTCTCGGGATCTGAGAGAATAGAGTTATAGCGGATCCAATAGGTCGCCCTCCGGGGGTTCCAAAGCTAGTTGTAGGAGAGTCTCCCACTTTATAGGTTAATACCCCACAATCATCCCTAGATATATTTCGGGTGTCCGCTGGTGGAAGAGTTCACGAACAGGTAGTCTAGCTCAATCGTGCAGATCTAGAGTATATGATGTTAGAACTGAGTAGGCATATAGCGAAAGAGCAGGGTGGGGTAGGTCCCTCTGCTCCATCCATGCCTTATTTTGGTAGATCTCTAGTGCAACAGATTTCTCATGGATATCGAGGAGGAGGCCTAGATATGATTCGAGCCGAGGCCAGTTTAGCTTTTGAAGATGTGGGCAGTAGATTAATAGCTCGACGACCATATGTTCCGAACATGGTCACAAGACATCCCTTTTGTATTTAGCCAGCATATTTTGAAGATCGTGAGGCTCGAGGATTTGACGGCCAGAGACCAACTATCTCATAAGCAGAAGTCAATGAGATCAATAGTCAAATGCAATAGTTGACAAATGGAATTGATGAATTGAAGAAGAAAGGGGCTTCCACCTTACATCAGTAGGGATCACTCTTTTCAGCTGACATCTTAGCTGAGATGGTTCGCTCAAGCTTTAAAAATTACCATATTTTATCTAAATATGATGGCAATCAGGATCCTCAACAGCACCTTATGACCTTTGAACATGTTATGCAATTATATGGGCATTCAGATGTTGTGAACGCTAGAATTTTCATAACTACTCTAATCGGGAGAGCCCATGAATGGTTTGTTAGCTTGGCCCAAGGACGGTGGGGTCTTATGATTAATGACTAAGAAATTTTTTAAGTCAGTTTACTAGTAAAAGGAAATCCAAAAGATTAGTTACACACTTATTCAACATCCGACAAGCAGAAGAGGAATTTCATGCACAAGTTTAATAATGAGATGTTGGAAGTATAAGATCTGCGCATTAACATGATGGTGAGCATCTTGATACATGATTTAAAGAAGGCCCATTCGCTTCAACGTTAGCTCGCGATCCCCCTTGGTATATAGAGCAACTTATGGAGACAACTCAACGATATATTCATGAGGAGGAAGCAAATCTAATGAAGGATGAAAAGTGGCGTCACCAGGTGAAGACCCTAAAAGAAAAGAAAGACAATAAAAATGTCATACCTAGATCCCAATCTTAAAAGAACAAGATCGAGGTCCCCCAATGAGATTTCATCATTGTGCTCCTCTCAATGTCCCACTAGCCTAAGCATTGATGATAGTGGAAAACTTGAGATTTCTAAAATGGCATAAGAAAATGAGGGATACACCTAACAGAAGATCCTCAAACAAGTATTTGCCAAAGAGATGGGTCATACACACTATTTTAGGAGGACCCACCTCAGAGAATTTCAAATAATACTAGAAAAAGTATGCCCGTAGTTTGATATCAACATAAGGTCATGCAAGAAGTCGCCAAATTATGCATATTTCGAGATATCTAGCTAACACTTTTTTCAGACGCAGATTTGGATTATGTGATGGGACCTCATAATAACCCCATAGTAGTAACGATGGACATAATGGGAGTGTGTAAAGTGTTGGTGGACAATGGGAGTTCAGTAGATACCATATTTTTACAAGTTCTGAGGAAGATGGAATTAGACATAACTAGCATTTATCCAGTGAGTACACCTCTATCCGGATTTAGAGGATCTGAGGTTGTCCCTTTGGGAATATTAGATCTTTGAGCCTCTTTAGGGACTAATCCATGCCTAGTTGATGCACGTTCTGTGTATAATGTGATTCTTGGAAGACCAACATTAAATCAATTTTAAGTTGTAGTTTCCACATTTCATCTAAAAATGAAGTTCCCGACTAAATGTGGCGTGGGAGAAGTGATTTGCAACCACAATAAAGCTCAAAATTATTACAATATAATAGTAAAAAATGGGGTTAAAAAAAGTACTTAGAGCTCATAGGTGGAAGAAATCCCAATCGGGGATCTCATAATATAAATGGAACAGAAGCAGAAAATAAGCTTCAAAAAGTGGAGGATACTAGATTATATCCCAATGAAGAGCATAAAGAAGTAGAACTAATTTCAGTGGATCCGACATGGGTCACTCGGATTGGTTCACATCTAGATCCACATTTGGAAGTCCAAATTATAGATTTCTTGAGGCAGAACGTAGATGTGTTCGCATAGAAACCAACAGATTTTAAGTGCATTGAACCTAAGATAATTGTGCATAGATTGAATGTAGACCCCTAGGCTAAACTTGTGAAATAAAAGAAAAGAAACTTCAGAGCTAAAAGAAATTAGATCTTTGTAGAGAAAGCGAACAAGTTACTTGAAGTTGGTTATGTGGTTGAGGTCCAGTTCACAGATTAGTTTTCGAATGTGGTTTTGGTTCCAAAAATAGTGGGAAAGTGGAGGATATGTACAGACTTCACGACCTCAATAAGGTCTGCCTTAAGGATCTTTGCTATTTACCTAAAATCGATCTCTTGGTTGATGTTATAGCTGGATGTGTATTATTTATAATGATGGATGCATTTGAGGATTATTATAAGATATTTATGGCGAATGAAGACATGGATAAAACCTCTTTTGTGACGATGGAAGACGTGTATCGTTATCAAGTCATACCTTTCGGACTAAAGAATGCAGAGCTACCTATCAGAGATTGGTAAATAAGATATTTAGATCTACCATAGGTAGGAGTATAGAAGTTTATGTTGATAATATGTTGGTTAAAAGCCGATGCGAGGTCAATCATGTAACCTATATGGCAGAGGCCTTTAAAATCATGAGACAATTTGGAATAAAGCTTAATCCTATTAAGTGTACATTCAGAGTCAAAGATGAAAAATTTATGGGATACACGGTAAGTGAGGGATGAATTGAAGCTAATCTTAAAAAGATTGAAACAGTACTCGCAATGACCTCTCTGACCTCTATGAAAGAGGTCCAGCAACTGATCGAAACAATTGCTTTTCTCAATAAATTTATATCTAAATTTGCTAATAAAAGTTTGGCTTTCTTTCATGTATTAAAATAGATGAAAGACTTTAAATGGGCACTTGAGTGCAATGAAGCCTTTCAACATTCAAAGCAATATTTATTATCCCTGCCTTTGTTGTCAAAGCCACAAGGATCAGAATCCTTATATTTGTATTTAGGTATGTCTGATGATGCTGTGAGTTCGATTTTGTTTTAGAATGAAGGGGTTACTCAACAATTAGTATATTATGTGAGTAAAGTATTATAGGGAACAAAAACTAGATATTCATAAATAAAAAAAGTAGCTTTGGCTCTCGTAGTTGCTGCAAGAAAACTACGTTATTACTTTTAGTCTCATTGGATCATAGTACTGACATCCTAGTCTTTAAAGCAAATTATGGCTAGACTAAAAACTTAAGGTTGGCTAGTCAAATGGTTCGTGGAGTTAGAAGAATTCGACATTGAATATCGAGCATGAATAATAATTAAAGCACAAGTGTTGGCTGATTTTGTGATAGAGATGACCTCGAAGCAAGAACCCATTTCAATAACGGATGCTTGGGTTCTTCACGTAGATGGCTTTGCTACCCACCATGGTGGTGGAGTGGGAGTATTTTTACAAAGCTCCGAATAAGTGGAATTTGAGTTGGCCAAAAAGTTAGAGTTCGAGATCACAAATAGTAAGATAGTGTACTAAACCTTCTTGGTGCGGATGTAGAATGTGATCCAGTTGCAGGTACAATACTTAAATGTTTACACTGATTCACAACTAAAAATAATACAGATCTCATGATCCTATGAAACGAAAGAGAAGTCTTTGGCTCAATACCTGAAAAATATTAAGAAGCTAATGACATATTTCCAAATATGCCAGGTCCATCAGATCCCTAGGGAGGAGAACACTCGAGCTGATGCTTTATCTAAAATTGTGAGTATGCTTGTAGAGGTGAAAAGCCATAAAGTGACGTTACTAGTTCCTTTTTCTGTTGACTAAGATGCTTTGCTTGTGTGTTTTCAACATCCATTGCTTCTAACTATGTCGATGAAATTTGTTGGAACTAGGAGGACACCCCACCGCTAGGGCTTGCTTTGCTCTCGCTCTGCTTGCTCCCATCTGTCTTCTCCCCACTATAGTGAAAGATCTTTCATTTCACCATAGTAGGGACCTCGCTAACCTTTTCGGCCAGTTACTCTACCTACTGGGGTTCCCTCCAGCCACTCTATATTACAAAAACTAGATATTTTGACTAATTGACCTACGTACCACCTGAAAAAGGTTAATCTAGAACGAGATCTATAAAAGATCATAATTTAGTAAAACTTAAAAAATGAGCATTCAGAATGAGATCTGTAAAGATCCTGATTCAGGATTTGTGAAAGATTCTGATAAGAAGAATATTCCTAAAAAAGAAAAATATTTTGATAACCTCTCCAGGAGAGTCATAAAATCCAAGTCTGAGAAGAAAATCTCCAGCTGACATCTAAGAAAGAATGTGGAGAAGAAGTGATGAACAATGAATGAGTGAACTCTTGCAAGAAATAATTGTTAGATTATATACATAAAGATATTCTACCAACGAATCTTAGAGAGGCTCGAAGAATTATGAATAGAGCTAGAAGATTTGTTATTCTGAAGGGATAATTGTATAAAAGGTCTTGTGAAGGTCTATTCTTGAAATGCTTAGATCCCTATCAAGCCAATATGTAATGAATGAGATACATTCGGGAAGTTGTGAAAATCATTCAGGAGAATGATCTCTAGCCTTGAAACTTTTGAGATAAGGATACTTATGGCTAACATTAAAAGAGGATATTGCAGAGTATATCAGAAAGTGTGATCAGTGCCAGCGTTTTGCTAACATTTTGCATCAACTTGCTGCACTACTAGAGATCATTTAAGTTGCTTACCCCTTTGATTATTGGGGGGTTGATATTATTGGACCTTTTTCCTAACAAGGGGCCAGAAGAAATTTATCATCGTAGTAGTAGAATATTTCAGTAAGTAGATCGAAGCTGAAACTCTCAGCATGATCTTGGAAACAGAGGTGATGAACTTCATTTGGAGGAATATAGTGTGCCAATTTGGGATCCCAGGGGTGCTGATATGACAATGGAACTTAGTTTCAAGGGAAGAAGATAAGGGCTTGGTGTGAAGAACTCTAGATAACCCAAAATTTTACTTCGATTGGAAATCCACAGGCTAATGGACAAGTAGAAGTTTCAAACGCATCACATTGCACAACTTGAAAACTAGATTGGATCAACTTAAAGGATCGTGGATAGATGAGTTCCCAATAGTCTTATAGTCATATCGCACGACCCCAAGAAATTCGACATGAGAAATGGCTTTTTTCCTGGTCTATGGATTAAAGATTTTATCCCTACCGAAATTGGGGAAAAAACAAGAAGGGTGGTTGTTTATCACCCATCAACGCATTCAAAAGTATGATATTTAGATCTCGATGCCATTAAAGAAAAAAGAGATATTGCTTACATCAAGATGTCGAGAAGAAAGAACGCCTTGAAGAGGTATGATGACAAGAAATTATGGAGTTGCCTGTTGCAGGTAGAAGATCTTGCACTCTGGAAAGCTCAAATCATTTCCATGTGGGAAATCTGGATCCTAATTAGGAAGGGCCTTATAAGGTAGTTAAAGTTTCTAAAAAAAATGCTTACAAGCTCCCAGATCTATCAGGTCGAGATCTACCAAGACCATGGAACATTCATAATCTAAAAAAGTTCTATGCACAAGTACCTCTCAGGTCATTGCAATGCATCACCATCAAATCTTCTTGTAATCTACTAAGTATAGAGATTGTTAATGATCCATTCTCACTAGGGAGATCGTTGGGGATCTCATCTCACCTACTTTTGTATCACAATTAAGTGCTTTGTGTATGTTGGATGTTCTAAAATACCTTTTGTCAAGTAAAGATTTAAAAAGATAAAAATCAAGAACTGAACTGATAATAATAAGTATGTTGAAAAGCATTACAGATGACACAACTTTGCATTATTTGAATAATATTTTGCAAAACTAATAAGAGAAAGCATTTACATATTTAAATTATCCCTAAAGGATGGGATCTTGGGGTATAAAAGAAGCATTAGCTAATCCATTCAGAGCTAGAACTGCCACCTTACATGGGAGCAAAGAATAGAATCATCGTTCTCTAAGAGGAGTTCAGGAGCTTCAGGATAATCTTCAAGATCTACCATCTTGGAGGGATCCAAAAGAGAGAGATTGAAGCACTCGAACATACCCCCCAACTTCAGCAACTAATCTCTACACTTGTTAAAATACTCCAATTCCTAAATAGCTACATTATCATCAACGACAACCTCAAACACAACAAATTTCATAAAATCACGAGCTTCTTCAAGATGAGTTTGTTGAACCAACTCTTTGTACTCCTCAGATAAAAGGAACTCGTTCTTACCTATCTTTATCCCTTCTTTCCTAGCTTCCTTGACCTGCCCCTGTATAAAAGCGAGTTTCTTTTCTAGCTCAACAATACGAGCATCTCGAGCTAATAGCATTTCTTTGCCCTTCTTCTCTAGCTCCATAAAGTCTTTAGTAAAAACAGAGATGCGTCTATCTAAGAGAAACTTCTCATGCCTCCAATAAGAACAATGAAGGGACAATTGATGTATAAAGGCAGTGGATTGTATATGCAAAAATAAGTGTAAGCAAAAAAAACAAGTAAAATTGAGAAAAGTTTAGAAAAAATGACCCCAGATCTTTTAAACAATGAATCAGGTAATTACATTGATCATGCCATGAGTTCCATACTCCTCTACGCGAGAAAAAGGCTACACCTGCTAAAAGGTTCTAATATTCTTACAGTAGGTAGGCCCTATATAGCTTATAGGAGTCTGCTTCCACTCGAGATTTTAACACCAAACTAGAGCTTGATATCTTCCAGTCGGGAATAATTCTTAGGTCGGTGGGGTAAGGGAATTGAGTGGAGAGGAAATATTTATTTGTTCCTTATCTTCTAGTAGTGCGATCTCTTGGACTTTTATATTCTTTAAAGTGAACCCTCTCAAATACTTGCATTTATTCAAATCGCTGGCCAAGTCCTCGCTAATCCAAGATTGTTTGAGAGAACTAGCACCCTTTTTGTTTTTTTTTCTTTGTGTTTGGGAAGAGGCTTGTCTTCTAGTCACCAACTGGTGGGAGAATTCCCCTCATCACTGTCAATATCCATAAGTTGCCTCTTAGTTTTGAGAGGCTGGACTGAATTCCCTTGAGATCGAGATCCATTGGGTCTTTCGGGCTGGAAATGAGAGTAGAGGGCATCTTTGAAGTCATCAATGTTAGAGTAGGATGCCCAATATCCCAATTAGATTGGGTATATTATAATATATTTTTTTGTAAGACAATCTTATTCGGGAATCATATTAATACAAAATTATTTTCTTTATCTTATGTCTTGTATATTTTTCTGTGTATTAGATAAAGTCGTTAGACCAAATTTATATATAGAGTATGATCGCACATATGATGTTAATCATGGAACATGCCTCTAAGGATTTGATATTAAATAAGTTTCGAGTCGAGGGCTTTTTGAGATGGGACATCAAATAGTCTAGTAAGATTCGCACATACGATGCATGCTCGTAAGACGATGATGTTGAATTTCATTGGCATTAGCATAGAGATGCAAGTGCATGTATGTAGGTGCTTGTTAGAGAACAAGTACACCGACATAACCCTCAGGAAATTCTTAACTGGAAGTTTTGCTTGTAGAAATAAGAATTTTCGTAATGCAATAGTACATGACTAGCTCTCGAACTTAAGACATAATGTTAACCTTGTGTACATCCTGCAAAACTTTGATATATCTTCTAATTGCATGATAATCACAAAGGGGTATGCTAGGTGTTGCGCTGATGTACATGAACGTTTATTAGTGGACAACATAGAATTCGACAATAGTCTTTTTAATAAAAAAATCTCTTGTATTTTCATAGTTCATGATTCGAAAACCTTGGCCAATGCAGGATGAATTTTGATTCATTAGAAATTATTAGAACTTGAAATGAGATCTCAAGTATTGAATTATTTAAGGTTTTGACTTATAATCCATATGTGTATAATTCGTAGATGTATGAGACTCACAACTGGAACAAGTTTACTGACTATTTCACATAAAATTAATTTGGCATGATTACTTGCTAGATGTTTTCATGGATAGTGAGGTTTTAGAAATTAAGGAGTTAATTCCAAGTATATTAATTAATTGATTAATTAATTAAAATAATCATTATTCATATATTGCAAATATTATGAGTCCACTACTAGTTTAGCTATGAACTAAAGGGTGGCACATAAATTTGGAGTGGAATATATCTAATCTAAGAATTAATTCAAGTATTTGGATTTATTTAATTAATAGAGATTAATTAAGTAAAAAAAATTTAATTAAACCTAATAAGTTAGAAAGTCAATTGGAGTGTAGTAATTAATTGATTATATCAATTAATTAGAATTAGATAAATTTAATTAATTGGATTAAGTAATGGACTTTTTGAAAGTCCAAGCCTAAAATTAAGATGAATTTTTATTTGAAGGCACACTTAAATTGTTGAAAGAAAATAAAAAATAAGATAATATGATTTTCATATTAATTATCTTATGAAGATAATTATAGATATTAGATATCTATTTTGATTGTAGTGGAAGAGTCCAACACAATCAAGAAAAGAGAGGGGGTGCCAATTTTGAGACTTGTAGAAGTCCACAAAATCGAACACATTCATTCTAGATAGGTTTATTGAATTGGCTATTTTTGGAGAGTTTGACTCTTTCAAAATAACTAATTTCAATATATGAAAATCTAGAAAAATGATGAAAATTATTCAATAATTTTCAGCCATCTAATTTCCTTGATATGGCCAAAATTTTGAGGATGATTCTATCCCTATTTTTGGCTACTTCAAAGAAATAAGAAAAAAAATTATTTTTCTTCCTTAATACTTTTTCTCTTCCAAAACTTCTTCCAAGATAATCAAAAAATCCTCCTTAATTATTCTATGTATTGAATTTTTATTTCCACAAGTTAGATTAAGAATTAATACACACAAAAACACTCTAAACCACAAGCAATATTTTTAATTCCATGTTGTAGTCCAAACGTGTGGACTATCTTTAGAGGGAAAATATTTAGATCTCTTATGAACCTTTTTTGAGAGTGATTGATAGTAATTGATTGGTACATACCTTACAGCAACTGAAGTGCATCAAAAGTAAAAATTTGAGACTTTATTTACTCTTTTGTAAAGCTACAAAAAACACGCAATCGTTAGAATCGCTTTGAACTTGGGGTGATGCAATAATTGTTGTTGCATGTGTTTTATTTTATATTAATTTTTAAATTCCCTTGCGCACACCCTATAATTATAGTAAACACAACAGTGGTATCTTAGCCACGATTTCATATTTTTGGATTCGTTTTATGTTTATATTTGATAAGCAAGAATTATTTAATTGTTAAACGTGTTGCGGTTTTTATTAGATTGTGGGATAAAATATTTTTCATAAATTGTTTAATTGGTTAAATTAATGCACACACACAAACATTCGAATGTTTCTTTAGATACAAGTTGGACATCGAGAGATGGGATTCAATCGTACGCTTAAGTCATGCATATGGGGTGATGACCCCATAAACTACTTGCATGTGAACACCCCGCCGAGTTGATGTGTGACGAGTAACCGATGGGACTCATCAGCAGCTGCCCAGCGCCTCGATGGCTAGATAGGCAGCTGTCAGCAGCCTGCTGGCTGAGAGTACACTGCTCTCGACCGACTACCCAACCCGTGTGCGTGTGTATGTGTTTTTACGAATTAAAGTTTTAATTAAAATTAAATGTTATTTTTTAATTTAAAAAAAATAGTATTTCTTAAGAACTTTATTTTATCCCAAACCTTAAAAAATTGACAACTTTAAAACAACTTGGTAAGTTTATATAATTTAAAATTCATGTGATTATTGCATGATTATTTAGGAATGATCATGGGTCTATTATCAATGTGATTGGATATATATTTTAATTATCTTTGGGTTTTTTAGGGTGTGCGAACCTCTTATTCTATTTTGTATTGCATTTGAATTATTGCAAAAAGAGTAAAATAGAAAGTGAGGTTTCTATTTTAACATTGTAAATGGAGGACGTTCGATGTTGAAAAGCCCATGCTTGTATGGGTTACTAAATACAAATGTAATAGAATAAGAGATTCAAGACCATGAATGTATGAGTACAAAAAGAAATGTAATACAATGTTCTTTATATTTCTACCTTTAGATTGATCTTGACCCATTTTTTGCTCAAATGACTCGTATAGGTTGACCATGATCATTTCATCATTTTTTGCGTAGGATGCATGTTAGATTTTATTTAATATTCTTACTTGTACACATATGATGATGTGCATTAAATAACTCACTTAGTAATTTAATTGATGAGGTCTTGGATAAAATCAAACTCTAATTAATTTATGAAATTAGGTAAAGAATTTTGTATAATTTGATTTAAGTTAGGTAGGACTAGACCAGATTACGGATCGGGTCAGATCCAAACCTGACCTGTAATTGGCCCAAAGTCAACGGGTTAGACCCGTAATCGGCCTTTGGGATCAAGGGCTGATTATGGGTTGGGGTTTCATCAAACTATGGACCCGTTAGGTTCAACCCTTTTTAAAAAAAATGGTCATTGCAACATAAATTTAAGTTCAAGCCTTTTTTTCACTGTTTAATTTATTTTTAATTATATAATTTAAATCTTAGCTAATATTTTTTTAAAAAATTTAAGTTCATTTTTTTAATTTAAATTTAAGTTTAAACTTTAAGACTTAAGTTGATGCATATTTTTTTATTTTTTAAGTTAATTATAATTAGAATATTAGATAATTTAAATTTTAGTTAACAATATTTTTTTTCAAATTTAAGTTAAAAAAATCTCATTAAAATCAAAATATATTCTTTTCAAATTTAAGTTTAAAATTTTTTCCTCAAATTTAAGTTTAAGACTTCAAGCCCTTTTTGTTTTTAAAAAGTTGTAATTTCATAGAATTAAATTTTAGTTAACAAATAACAAATTTTCAAATCATAACTCAAAATTAAAAATAAAAATAAAAGCCAAACTCGGCCCAAATCCGTCGGTTAATCCAAATCGAAACTAGAACCAGAACCAAAACTAAAATCGGCCCGTCGGTTCTAGAAATCAAACTATAACTGACAAGGGCTAGTTTCGATTAAGAGTCAGAGTTTTCTAACCCTTCGAATCGACGGTTCCCAATTCGTTGTCGGGTCTAGGTAGGACCTATCATTCTATGCCTACCATCAAAGGTAGAGATATGACAATGGTACCGCACTTGATTATTGGCATGAGTCGTGGGTGGTCTTGTAATGGAAAGTTAAGATCTCTACCAAGCATAGAGATGCTCGTGGGATGGATTCATAATTATATTGGTCATAAGTCGTGGGACATCTTGATGCTCCATCTACATAAACGTTTGATGAGTGTTGTTGACACTTAATACCATATGAGCTCATAAAATTGGGGTATATAGGAAGATGTGAGGTAAAACAAACTTGAGGGTTGTACTTCAACAAGCCATCAATGTCAAGCACACTTTCAACATTGATAATTTCTTTGTGTACTCATAAAAAAGATAAATCTCTTACTTCCATTAAGTGTCATGTTTCTTATTCAGGTGAAAATTTAATCAATGAGGCTAATTCGATCACAACTTGTGGACAAGACTATTCATCCTAAGAAGAATCGAAAGTCAGTAACAACTCTTAAACCTCTCTCTCATACTTATGTAACACCTCACATTTTCCTAACATGTTAGCAAATTCTAAGAAAAATGAGCAAGAAAATGAGATCTTTGAGACTTTTCAAAAAGTGGAGATAAACATCTATCTCATTGATGCAATCAAGTAAATGTCTCGATATGCTAAGTTCCTCAAAAGCTAGCACTAACAAATAAAAGTTGATGGGGATGAAAAAATAAGTGTGGAGAAGAATATTTCGGTAGTTCTTCAAGGAAAACTCCCTCCAAAGTGTAAGGATTTAGACACTTTTACCATCATTTATGCCACAGGTAAAACCAAATTAAAATAATGCATGTTAGATTTTGGAGTATTAATTAATGTTATGCCATATTCTATTTATTCTTTTCTAAATCTAGGACCTTTAAAAGAAACTGATGTTATCATATAATTGTATGATAAATCTAATGCATCTAATAGGAGTTGTGGAAAAAGATTTTTGTGCGGGTGAATGAATTAGTTTTCCCTGCTGATTTTTATATTTTTTAGATGGAGGATGACATGTGCCCTAATCATACATGCATTTTTTTGGGAAGACTATTCATGAAGATAACCCCACTAAGATTGATGTTCAAGATGGCACTCTTACTTTAGAGTTTGATGGCGAGGTTATAAAATATAATATCTTAACACTGACGTGAAAGTTGTTTCTGCCGTTAACATTGTTGATTCCATGTCACAACAAATGCTTGAGTTCACTGGCAAGAATAGAGTGGAGGTTATTTTACAAAAACATCTTCTTGTGTGGGATTTGAAAGAAAATAAGTTGGATATGCAAATGTTGGGGGATATGAAAAATGATATAACGGGGCTAGATTCGTTGCCAAAAAAATCAAGGTATGTTGTCTCTTATATTGAATTGTCAATATCTAATGAAAGGCTTCTACCTTCTGTGGTGCAGAAACCTACCATATAACTTAAACCAATCCTTGACCATCTTAAATATGTCTACTTAGGTGAGAAAGAAATACCACTAGTTAGCATTTCTAAATACCTAACTCAAGTACAAGTAGACAAACTTATTTGGATGTTTCAAAATTGTAAGACGGTAATTGGATAGATGATGGTTTTGGCAGCATATGTTGATGAGTGATGAAGGAAGCAATGTCGGGCTGATGACATTAAACCAAACGCTTGATGAGAGGCAACCCAACTGATGAAAAAAAAGAAACTATGAGGGCCGATAATCATAGATTTGCTTTCTCTAACTCTCATTCTTTTTTTTTATTTTATCCATTTATTTATTTTTTTACTTTTTTCTATTTTATTTTGTCCTAATAAAAAATGCATGCTAACAATGTAGTATGTAGTATATTTTTAAAATTTTGTCATGTAAGAGCACATGGTAGTTACTTTTTAACAAAGAAAACTACTGTAAAGATCTTGTAGTGAGGATTTTATTGACCCAATCTTTTCAAAGACACTTGTACTTTTTTGCAAAAGTTATAAGAATTATCAAAAATTAGATTTTTTCACAATTAAGTAGCGGATAATGATACTCCATGGCTATTGAAGTCGGACTTACCAGTTTTCCGAACAACTAAAATTTTTGTACAAGGTTTCTTTCTTTTTTTCTTTCTCTTTTCTTATTTTTTTCAAAAGGATGACGTTCTTCTAACTCTCAAGAAATGATTTTATTTTCTTCCTAAAAGCACTAGTCTCAGGGCAGGAGTAGGAAGGATAGATGCCAATTCCAAAACCACATGGAATCAGTAGGGTTGGCCCAATTGAATCCATAGTAAAGAACCGGACATGGAATGTACGGGAACTTCTTCCCCATGAGAAAGACGAGAAGGGCTTGTTTGTAATTTTAAAAATTTATAAAACCAGGATTAAAAGATTAAGGATGCTTATGTACAAGAGCATCGCAAAGGATATAAATGGATAATTGCAGTAAAGATAAGAGTAACATGTGAGTTTTCATACGATTTTTCAAACTTGCTTACAAGATACATGTCTGGTTTTGGTAAAAGCACACATTTAAAAAAAGAAGGGCGAAAGAAAAATAAGTTTGTCACAAGTGTGCTCGATGGACTTGCAACACAAAGTATTATTCCTTAGGAATGGTTTCAAAAATTGAAAAAGTAAAATTCAATTTATTATGGATGGATTGAGTAAAAAGTTTTTAGATGACATTTTATTGACTCTTGAGACACATTCATGTAGATTAACACAACGTGTAATTCTTGATTTATAGAATTACTTCTAGGATGAATACTAGTCTTGGAAATTTGGCATTAAAGGACCTTGTTTGCCAGTTTATAAGAAAACTAGTTGAGAAGCATATCCTCGACCCATAAAGGGTGTTTAAGCTGTTAATGGACGCAAAACTAGAGGAAGATATGAGTCACATTTACAACTACATGTACATTCACGTGTAAGTAGCTAATTTTCAAATTTTATGTCCTTATTTTCAATGTTTCTAACAAAATAAAAAGATATGCAATAAATGTATTTCATGTTCACACCTCAATAAAATAGCACCGCACTTACTCTATTTTTTCACAATTTACTTAAAAAAAATGAAAGTCTCTTCCACTAGCAAGTTCAACTATATTTTTGTCTTTTGTGAAATTAATTCAGGAAAAAATGATGAGTTTATAGGGAAAACCAATAACCTTGGTAGAACTTTAGCAGAAGAAAAATTCATTTAGTGTATGGGGGAGGCAGTCAGGGGTTAATGGGGAGTTTTTCTACTTCTTCTCATATAGGAAGAGTCAAAATTTTAGGAGCTATCACAAAACCTTTAACAATACAAAATATCACAGATATAATTATTGGAGATGAACTAAACGTGTCACATATTCAGAACATAATGCCTAACATGTTAAACAATGTGGATGCATTCATTACTCTACCTGGTGGTTTTGGTACACTGAAGGAACTATTCAAAGTTGTCTCTTGGGCACAACTCAACATTCACCAGAAACCTGTAGGTATTCTCAATATTAATGGTTCTTTGATGGTTTGTTATCTTTTGTATATCATATTGTAAAAAAAAGGCTTTATTTCACCGCCCGCGAGATGAATTCTCATTTATGCTCCAATGACCAATTGATTGATCAACATCTAGCATATGTGCCAAAATCTGATCCAACCTTAACTTGTATGGATTGGTCCAACAGGGATAATGGTTGAAAACACAAAATAAATTTGACTCTCAGCCTGTGAAATTTATCCTTAATAATTTCAACTAATAGTGTATATATTAAGTTGTTTCAGTTTTATTTTTCAATAAGTCACATTTCAGGTAATGTCTTCTAAACTTTACTTTTCTATCTATTTTTTACATTGGGGACAATGTCTCGATTAGGTTGGGGGAGGGGATAGTTGATATTATGTCTTGTGTGTTCAATGTATGTTTTTCAAGTTTTTTTTTAAAAAAAAATCAAACCTGTTTTCTTTTAGGTCCGTTGAAACCATGAAAAATGGTGGCAAAGTAAAGAATAGCTTTACCACTCTTGAGTCGTATCCCTTTTTTTTTACATAACATGGCAAGTTTGTGAATCGTCAATTTTTTTTGAGTCGTAGATGTTCTTCCATCTTCAATGATTAAAATTAAGCACACATAATATGGTTTGATTGACGATGAGTGTTGTTTTGGACTTTGATGTTGTTCTTTGGTTAATATATTTTTGTGATAATCATACTCAAATCTTTTTACACAACTAGTTATGTTATTCAATATGGAGACAAGCATGTCAAAATAGGTAGTTCTTATGCCCTCACTTTAATCATCACTTGGATTTTCGACATGTAGGGGTTAAATGTTGGAACTTTTTGTTTTGGTCTGTCGAGGTGAACAACTGATTGAGCACCACTTGAAAAATGATTAAGGCATTAAGCTTTATAACACCATAGCCAAATCAGTTTGTTCCTCATGTGATATTCTAAGATAACATCTCCCATAGTGAGCCACTTTGAGCCTTTCAATAAATAAGTTTTTTCTATGATAACCATATATTCTTATCTAGCCTAAATACACTATTATCCTACCTTTGTTCTAAAAATAATTTGGAGCTTAAGAGAAAAGAAGTTTGGGTTGGAATAGAAGATAAGTGTGAGGAGTTTCTCTCCTTAAAAAAAATGCAAAGTATTAAAATATTATGAGTTGCAACTAAAAATGAGATATTACAAAATCATTAAGAATAATAAAAATGGGTCTAATTCAATAACAATAGGCCCCTATGTTGAAATTATTGAAATATAAGAATTTTTCATTGATAAACTTTATGTATCTAATTCCATGAAGTTTTTAGAATATTTGTTGCATCTTATCCTTTTTTTTCTTAGCCATATCACTATCCTTTAGCCCCCCATTACAACCTTTGTTGAGAACCTTTTGATTTTATGTGGTGCCTTCGGTATACTGCAGATTTGTACCAAATGAAAAGCCTATGATGTTTAACTCTTCTATTAGAGATTGAGTGATGATTTTTGTGAGGTTCTATAGGATTTTACTTGTTTGAAGCGTTCATGACTTTGTCACTGTTGATATTAACTATTCACATACACACACACACACACTTGAGTATGCTTATTATGAAAATATATTGACTTTTGAATGATTAAGAGTTAGGTTCAACATTTGTTTGATTTTATTTCCATGTTACTTTTGTTGCTTCCTCACAATAATGGTTGAAAGTTAGTTATCATAGGTATTTGTGGGTATCACCGTTGAAAACCCTCACAAGACTATAACTCATCTTCTATGGCTATTTAGGGATTTAAAAACTTGTTACATATACTAAATGCAATCGTAATTTCCTACGAAAATGGATTACTTTAGGATTGTTTTATGTTTGCTCGAGGACAAGCGAGGGTTAAGTGTGGGGGAATTTGATAAGTTCACATTTTGACATATTTTTGTATCAAATTCTTTGTACTTTCCTTGTTTTATTCATGCTAATATTATAGTTTTATTAATATTTTATGTTAGGTAATCAATGAACAAAAAAAAGATAAAAAAGAGTCAAAATAAAATCGAAAAAGATAACATGTTTTGTGAGCAAGTTGGGAGATAATATTTTATTAGATCAAATAAATATCATAATTAGAAGAAAGTGACCATTTTTGCCTAAGTCCATTATGTGTTGATCAAAATATATACAAAAAATCACTTAAATTTTGCAAGTGATTGTTGGGCTCAAAATAAGCATGTTTTCAAATTTATATAGTTTTTGTATCTTGGACATAACTCTGTATTCAAAAACCCTATGGACTTGAATCTTACTTCATTTGAAATCTAAAAGATGAAACTACAATTTTTCTATTGGAAGCTCAACCCAAGTCTTGATTATAACAAAAAATTTGCCCAAGTATGTGCATTGGAAAAGAACTATTTATGCTACCACACTTCTTTAAATCAAACATAAATTTCTCCCCAATGGTTGGAATTAGGTGATTCAAGTTGAAAAATAAATCTAACAGATAAATACATAGCTTTCATATTGATCACTTTTATAAAATCAACTAATTTCATGGATAACAATGTGTAGCAAAAATAAAATCTGAAAAGAACATGTGAATAAATTCCCGGCTGAATAGGATAATATAGGAAGAAAGAGAAAAAATAATAAAGAAGAAAATATGGAGGAGGAATCCACAAATAAATAAATAAAAAGTATAAGAAAAAGAAAGAAGAAGAAAAAGAGGGGAGGATGAAACCTGGAAGATAAAAAGAAAAATAAAGAAGATGATGGGGGTGGAGGGTGGAGGGCAGAACCCAGAAAAAAAAAAAGACAGGAGAAGAAGAAGAGGAGGAGGAAAAGAAACGAGGAAGAAGAAAGAGAAAAAATATAAAAAAAAATAAAAAAGAAAGAAGAAGAATATGGGAAGATTCGGGAAGGGACGAAGAAATAGAAACAAGAGAAGAAAAAAAATGAAGAAGAAAAGGGAAGGAAAATCGGGAGAGGGGATGAGAAAATGGGAAAGAAGAAAGAGAAAAGGTAGAAGAAAAAGAGGAAGAGAAAATGGGGAAAGAGAAAAAATAAAAGAAAAATGAGAGGAAAAAAAGAGAGAGAAAGAGAAAAAATAGGAAGAAGAAACAAGAAAAGGGGAACTCGAGTCTCGAGACTCGAGAGAAATAAAGGTTGGCATAATTATTTTTTTTAAAGAAAAATCCAAAACCCAATATATCGAGTATTCGAAAAAATTGGGTACCCGATAAGTCGGGTACCTGAGTATATCAAGTTGGTGTCGGGTAACCAAATATGCTACCCGACCACCCGAAAATCTGACTATTCGACCTGATGCCCACTCCTACTCTTCTACTATAAAGAAAGGCTATTGGATGTCATTGAAGACACGTAAAAAACCCTTACAGGGGAAAAAAGTTTTATTATTATCTTTTTTTAGGCTAATTTTAGAGTAGTAACGTAAGTTTTTTAAAAGTAATAGAAACGTATTCTCTAGTATCTCTTCTATTTATAGTTTTTTCTACTTTCACTATGTCTTTCTAAATTTTATTTAACTTAGAAGAAAGGGTGAACCTCTTGACGGAAGAAGATGAACGGTTATAAAGGTGTATAATATTCAGGTGTATTGTATTATTATTTTAATTTTTTATTAAAACCCTACTTGTTTTGTGATGATTCTTAATTTATATATCACTAATGACACAACAAATACTTAGATTCATTTAACTTTTGGTATGGTTATACTCCACTGACTGTTAATATAAAATCTTAATTTATTATAAACAAATGTGTGCATAAATATTTTATTCCATAAATAAGTGTTGGTGTTAAAACTCTTCTTGTTTAGTGGCAATTTTTGATTGTATATCACTAATAGCACAATAAATATTTGGTTCATTTCGCTTATTGTACAGTTCTACTACATCGATTACTAACGTGAAACCTTAATTTGTTGTAGACAAAGATATGCATAAATACTTGATCCCATAAATAAATATTGGTGTTAAGAGATAATTTACAAACAGTAAGACAATATCATGATTATCTTAATACATGAGTTATTTGATAACATCTTCCCATTAGAATCTTTATTATATATTAATTCCAATAGTGGAATTTAAAAGATGTAACAATAATAAATAATTATTTTTCTATCTAAAACTTACGAGTGGATTCATAATCCTCAATACTTTTATTATTGTGATTTATTAGTTATAACATAATTTTTTCTTTATATTATAAACCACATAAAGCCCATCTTTTAAGAAATATAATTTTGAGAACTTCAAACAACTTTCTTGTGAATCAACCTCGGACTCCTGAGAAATTTATTACTTGACATAACCTTCACTTGAGTTTGCAACCTTAAAGTTGTAACACGAATGATGTAGGAGCGTTGTAGTCAACGAAGACTTGGTTGTCTAAATAATTTTCTGTGAATGACTTAGGAGATACATCTTTTATCTTAGGGATAAAAATCTATATAAATAGATCTAGAAGAATGATCGGACTATCCCAGTACATGTACATAGACAAAGTGCTAAAAAAGTTTAGCATGGAGGAATCCAAATGAGGATTTCTGTCTATGAGTCAAAGAGTTTCACTCTCTAAGGCTGTGTCTCCCAAGACACCTGAAAAGAGTGAAATGATGACTCGTATACCTTATGCGTCCATAATAGGGACTATAATGTATGTAATGTTGTATATAAGGTCTGATATCGCACATGTTCTGAGTGTCACGAGCAGATATCAGCCCAATCTAGGGAAAGAACACTTAAAATCTGTTAAGATGATCATCAAGTACTTAAGAATGACTAAGGATATTTTTTTGATATACAACAATGGAGAACTAAAACTGGAGGGATATACAGACTCTAGTTTTCAATCCGATATAGATGACTCAAAGTCCATGTTAGGATACAAATTCACCATGTATCGTGGTGCGGTTAGTTGGAAAAGTTCCAAGTAAGATACGACTGCAGACTCTACCATCGAGACTGAATATATTACTGCATCAGATGCAACAAAAGAAGTTGTTTGGATAAGAACCTTCATTCAAGGGTTGGGTATAGGTTCATCCATTGATGATCCAATTATGATTTGATGTGATAACAATAGGGCCATTGTGCAAAAAAAAAGAGCCAAGATCTCATCAAAAATCCAAGCACATAATGAGAAGATGTCACTTGATTAGACAAATCATTGGTAGAGACGACGTCGTTACGGATCGAGTTGCCTCAATAGAAAATATAGCAAACTCTCTTACTAAGCCCTTAGCACAGAAGGTATTCGATGAACATCTCGTGAAGATGGGCCTTAGATACATGAGCAATTGGAGCTAGGGCAAGTAGGAGATTATTAGAGTATGATGCTCAGTGCCCCAATTAGATTGAGTGTATTGTACTCTTTTCTTTTGTAAGACAATCTTATTGGGAATCATATTAATAAAAAAATATTTTTTATCTTATATCCTGCATTTTTTCTTTCTACACATTAGATAAAGTCTTTAAACCAAATTTAGCTATAGGGTTGATTTTGAAGAAAATTCTGATAGTTACCGATCTGGTTTTAGTTCGTAACGTACATTAACCTTAGGACCCACCATGTTTTGTAAAAGAATTAGGACTTTAAACAAACAAAGACCTCCCTTTGCCCCTCCCTTAGAAGAAACTTTTGTTGGGGATGAAGACTACCCCAATGATTATAGTGAATCTTGTTCCTCTGAACGGAGATGCAACAACATGCTCATTGCCACCCATTGGCTTTTAATTGAGTCTACTTTGACTCATTTTAATGTTAAAGAATTAAAGCATAGGTTTTTACATTCCCAAAAACTATGAAATTGTAATCCCCATTGTTCATGATATGATGCACTTACCTCCACCTGGTTGTGTAACCTTCTATCTCTCCATGTTGGAGGCAGGTTTTAGATTCCCTATACTTGACCATGTGGGTCTCATTTTGAATAGTTTAAATACTAGTCTTGCTCAATTATCTCCGAACTCAATCCGCCACATCTTAGGGTTCTGTATTCTAATGCAAGCCTTCGAGTTAGATCTTAGTCCTGAGCATTTTTTGGCCCTTTATTCAGTTACAGCTTCTTGTTGAACCGAAAAGTGGGGTTTTTTTCTCTATAATAGCACATCCAAACTATAGGTTTCTAACCAAACTTCCCTCATCTTTAGGATCCTGGAAAAAAATACTTGTTTATAAGATCTCCCCCCCAACACACCTTAGATTTTATATCGGGATTGGTGCAGCACAAAACCTAAACCTATAAATTTGGGTGAGGTAACCTGGGAAGCTGGGTTCGTAAATTGATTAACTACATACTGGTGTAATGTTGAAATACTCTTAAGGAGGATATTTTGAGGCTAGTTGGCTTGAGCCCTATCGACGTTCCCATAAGGAAAGGATTAGTAATTAGGTTTTTTCTCCTCTAGCTGTTCTATATCTGGTTGCATTCAATAGATCTTTGAATTCATATTGTCTTGCACATTGCATACTCTCAATTGATGTATCATTGTGAGTATGATTCTTCATTTATTTTGATTTAATACCATTATGTATTTGTGCAGTAATGGCGGCCAGAGCTACATGAGTTTCCAACAAGTTGAGGGAAAAAATAAATGCCTCTTTAGGCATCCGAGCTCAATCTTCATCTACCCTTGAGAACACCACCATGATTCTATTAGATTGTTGTGTTTGTTATAACTACAGGGTGTACGCTGTGAAATTTAAAAATTAATTTAAAATAAAACACATGCAACAACAATTGTTGCACCACTCCAAGTTTGAAGGGATTCTAATGATCGCGTATTTTTTATAGTTTTATAAAAGAGTAAATAAAGTCTCGGATTTTTACCTTTGATACACTCCGATTGCTGTAGGGTGTGTACCAATCAATTGCTATCAATCACTCTCAAAAAAGGTTCACAAGGTCCAAATGTTTCCTCTCTAAAAATGTCCACATGTTTGGACTAGAACATGAAATTAAAAATATCGCTAGTGATTTAATTCTTTTATTAATCTAGTTTGGAGTGTTTTTGTGTGTATTAATTCTTAATCCAACTTGTGAAAATAAGAATTCAATATATAGGATAATCAAAGAGGATTTTTTGATTATCTTCGAAGAAATTTTGGAAGAGAAAAAGTGTTAAGGAAGAAATATAATTTTGTCTTCTTATTTATTTGAAGTGGGCAAAAATTGGGATTAGATGGATGAAAATTATTCATCATTTTCCTATATTTTCATATGTTAAAATTAATTATTTTGAAAGAGTCAAACTCTCTGAAAAAAACTAATTCAATGAACCTATCTCCATAGAATGAATGTGGTCAATTTTGTGGACTTCTAGAAGCCACAAAATCACCCCCCCCCCTCTCTCTCTCTCTCTCTTCTTGATTGTATTGGACTCTTCCAATGCAATCAAGATAGATATCTAATATCTATAATTATCTTCATAAAATAATTTATAAGAAATTCATATTATCTTATTTTTTAATTTCTTCCAATAATTCAAGTGGACCTTCAAATAGAAAGTCATCTTAATTTTGGGCTTGAACTTTCACAAAATTCATTAATTAATTCAATTAATCAAATTTACTCAATTCCAATTAATTGATCTAATCAATTAATTATTACACTCCAATTGAAATTTCTAATCTTATTAGGTTCAATTAAATAATCTCTTTATTTAATTGAAAAATTAATTCAACCCATTGAATTAATTTTAACCCCAAATTAATCTCCACTAATTAAATAAATCCAACTACTTGGATTAATTCCTATATTAGAAATATTCTACTCCAAATTTGTATGTGACCCTTTAGGTTTACAACTAAACTATTTTCTTTGTATATGAATATTTAAGAGGGAGTATTGTAAATATATGAAATGAATATCACTAAACTAAATTTATCAAGTGGTGCACTAATCTCACTTTTATTGACTGTTTATTACTTTGTGTTAAATTATGAAAGTGACACCTTGTAATCTAATCTATAAATAGATAATATTCTTCAATATATGATATACAATTACAGAGAAAATTTGTTGCTTTCATTTGCATTCTTCTCTTTAGTATTTACAATATTTTTTTTATTTTCTATCATTTATTTTCATTACATATAATTTCTCATTGTTTTACCTCATATGCGTATTTTTAATGGACTTATTTTCTCAATAGTTGTCTTTTGGGTATGGTATTTTATTGCTTTCTTGATCGTGTGGTATACAATATTTTAGGGCCAAGTTTGTAATTTTCTGACTCAGCCAATTTTAGGCCAATTTAACCTAGATTAGAATTGTGTTATTAAATATTTGTTAAATCCTATTACTATTCTTTATTCGTATTTAGAAATAAAATTATGTTTTGCATTTTTCGAGTTCCCTTAAATTTTCTTGAAGCTTGAAGGTAATTTTTCAAATATTCTTAAAATTTTATCACTTTCTCTTCATCAATTAAATATACATTGTAGCCTTCATCTAAATCGTCTATGATTTAGGCCCACAGTATTTAACTTTTCTAACTATGACAAAAAAAAATTATTGGACGTCAGTCTAAGATAGGGTACGTGTGCAGTTATTATGGGATGTGGGTAGTTCAGTAATTTATTCAAATTGTATAATCAATTGTTTTGATGTAGAAGCAAATATGGATAAGTTTCCTAATGCCATGCAAAAACAAAGGTGAGTATTATTATGGTATTAATCCATATTAGATGGTATTGTTTCCACAAATTTGTTCCAGTCAATCTATGAGAAAAGGTCCTAACATATTTTCCAAAGAAACTTGATGCGATAATTTCACACAAACTTGTTCAAGGAAAGAGTTAAATTTGATGAAGACACTAGTCGAGTCATTTGTTAAGGAAAAATAGAAAAAGACAATTAAAAGCACTTTTAATAACTTATAGTGCGCAAATATCATTACTTCATAATATTTTATATATGCCGAGTAAAATACTAAATTAAATTTAAAGATAAGGAAAATCATATATTAAGAAAAAAAAATTATTTACAAAAAAATTAGTGATACATCAAAAGTGGTATTTGAATATTGAGTTTTGTCATGATAATTTTCACAAACTTATATACAGTTCAGTTTTGTTACTAATTTTTAGTGGCAACTTATATTCAATTCTTTTTCCATTAAACATAAGAAAATTATTATAGTGAGAAAGTAAAAATTCTTATCACTAGATGTATACAATTAATAGTAATTTTGATATTGTCACTAAACATATTCTTTTGGCTGTAATGTCATCCAAACATTATTCCCTCTCAAGCTTATACGTATTTTATGTTGGAAATAACTGGTAGCTGTAATATTGAAGTGGCTAGGGAAATTTTGTTAGAATAACAACCGGAAAGGAAAGGTCAATGTAAGAGTTTAACTCTTTATCTTTAAAATAAATTTTGCCCCGTACATATATTAACGGTAACCAGCAATCATTTTTCAAGATACAACGATCTAACTTGAGATACAAGTACATCAAATCTCAAGCCTATCGAACTATAAAAATGTTCAAAAGTCTCTTTTAAACACTAAGGAGAAAGAAAGAAAGAATATAAAATTTTGGGATAAAAATGAATGAATCAGGGGCTCTATTTATAATTGTCAAAAAGTTGTGGGCAACAAACACAATTGATGGAAAATTCGGTGACTGGACTGCCACTTGGCGTTTACTGGATAGCCACAACCATTCGGTGCCGACTGGCCAGACACCACTGCCCAATAGACGTCTTTTGGTGCTGACCAGATATCTTTTCGCTGACTAGGCATCTTTTCGTTTCGTCAGCTGATTCCATACAGTGCCACGCATCGTCATTTTAGTTAGTCCACTTGTTGCGTTTAGATTGGAAGGAAAAATAATTAAAAATTTAATAATTTTTTTTTTATTTTTTTGTATAAAAAGATTATATCAAGTAGGTCGACCAAGACCAAGCTCAAGCTTAAGCCTAAGTCCAGGCGGCCACATGTGCGCGTGTATGGGCTTTTGGTCCATACCTACAAGGAACTTTGGTACCCCTTTTGGGCTCAAACCCAAGTATCCAATTTGAGCTAAATAAAGTTAAAACTTTAGCACATTTTTTAATATGGGATGGTGACTTCTCACATTCCCATCTTTTCATATTTTTACAATTAATGCATTTAAGTTGCTTACTTTATACATTAATTTTTCATTCACCTAAAATTGGTTTTGAAAAATTAAATATGTTAAACTCATCTATCAGCAGTGTAGATTATGTTTAACTAATTTATTTTTATTTATAATTAAATGGAACTCACTTAATTATTGGTCAAAATGAGGTCAAAACCCAAATTATCTAAACCAATTTCTAACAATCCCCCACATAAATGAAATCAATGTAAGTGAGTATGTGTTCAAACGAAAAGCTATTGCATTAGGAGAGGTAGCTTGTGGCTCTAAACTTTTCTTAGCAAAATACTATCGAATTTACTAAGCTGCTCAGTGACGTGATGTCTTGAATTGCTCAGTTGTTTATGTAAAGCAAAACAATAGTATCTACACAATAACTTTTCTAACACCTTTTAGTTCTCATAGTTGTGTCCGTTTTGGGCCTGGACAACATCTTAGATTCATAAGTGTTTTGTTGAACCGTCATTCTTTACACTACTACAATTTTAAGGTTGCAAACTCAAGTGCAGGTTGTGTCAAGTAATAAATTTCTTGAGAGCTCGATGTTGATTCACAGGGAAGTTATTTGAAATTTTCGAATTTATATTTCTTAAAAAATGGGCTTTATGTGGTTAGAATATAGAGAAAATTTTATGTTATAACTAAGAAATAAAAGTAATAAAAGCACTGAAAATTAGGGATCTACTCTTGAGTTTTGAATAGAGGAACGCTTAATTATTATTATTTTTTTACCTCTTTTAAATGTTAGTATTAGAATACGTACACAATGAAGGTTTCAATGGAAAGATGTTATCAAATAGCTCATGCATTAAGGTAATCATGATATTATCATACTGTTTGTAAATTATCTCTTAACACCAATACTTGTTTATGGGATCAAATATTTATGCACACCTTTGTCTACAATAAATCAAGATTTCATATTAGCATCGGTGAAGTAGAACTGTACAATAAGCTAAATGAACCCAAGTATTTGTTGTGTCATTGGTGATACAAAAATCAAGAATTACCACTAAATAAGAAGGGTTTTAACGCCAACACTTATTTATGGTAAGTATTTATGCATATTTTTATCCACAACAAATCAAGATTTCACGTTAGCAGTCGGTGTAGTAGAACCGTACAATAAGAAAAATGAATTCAAGTATTTCAAGGGTTTCAATCAAAAACTAAAATAATAATACAACACAACTGAATATTATGCACTTTTATAACTGTTATTCTTCATCTATCAAGAGGTTCACCCTTTCTCCTCAACTAAATGAAATTTAAAAAGACATAATCAAAGTAAAAAATACTAAAAATGAAAGAGAAACTAGAGAATATATTTCTATTATTACAAAAAAACTTACATTACTACTATAAAATTTAGCCTAAAGAAAGACAACAATAAAATTTTCTTTACCCCTCTAAGGTTTTTTGTGTGTTTTGAAAGTCATCCAAAAGCCCCTATTTACAGTAGAAGAATACCTAAATTGACATCTTCAAATTTACTTTAAATGCACTCTAAATTGATTTCAAATGTTCTCTAAATTCACATGTCATTTTCATATTCAAATTTTGTCATACATTTTTCTCTATGCAATCTGTTGATTTTGGAAAAGTGATCAACATGAAAGTTGTAGATTTATTTGTCACCTGATTCTTTGTCAAAAGCTTTTCCATTCCAAAGAGTTGTGACCGAATTAGCCTCATTGATTGGATTTTCACTTGAAGAAGAAACATGATACTGAGTTAAAGGATTAGGTTGAGGCTGAGCAAGAAATCTACCTTTTTCATGAGTACACAAAGAAGCTGTCAGTGTTGAAAGTGTGATTTTGATCTTATTGATGGCTTGTGAAGTCTGGTTATTGATATTTGTTTGTCCATACATAAATTCTTGCAAAGTCTCTTTAAGGGATTTTATATGTGGAGTTGGATAAGAAGGGAACTTTGGTGGCTTTTGTAAATGTAGCAGTTAGGCACGGTTCTCATCTTGCCAATTAAAATTGGGATAATTTCTCCATTGTGGATTGTAAGTTTCAAAATATGAAGAATGAAAAGGCTTTTTAAATTTGTTCATGATATTTGCTTGTGCTGGAATATTTAGGCATTCATTGGTGGAGTGTCCAACAAGTTCACAAATGCTACAAACTTCTTCATCTTGCACATATTTGATTTTTTTTATTTTTTTTAAGTTTCATGGCCTCAACTTTTTTTGTTAAACTAGCAATCTTAGCCTTTAAATCATCTTCTTGACTAAGATAATATTTTTCTTTTTTACTATTAGCAAGATTAGACCTAATAAAACCTAAATTTTGATTCATCATGAATCATTGAAACTTAAAATGGGATCACAATTATTGTCATTTAGGGCTTGACTTATAATTCATGCCCTAAATTCAATTGGAGATTAGTTGTCAGAAGGACTGTACATGTATGGAACTCGTAACTGAAATATATTTATTTGCTATTTCACCAAATACTAGTTTGCCATGATTACTTGCTAGATGTTTTCATGGATAGTGAGGTTCTTGGATTTAAATAGTTAATAGATTTTTTTGTTAAAAAGACAAGTGTCAAATTCTATATTGGTCACTAATAAACCTCCATGCACACTAGTGCAACACCCAACATACCCCCTTTGTGATTGTCATGCAATCAAAAGATATATCAAAATATTGTAGGATGTACGCATAGCTACCATCGTGTCTCAAGTTCGAGGTCTAGTTATATACTATCGCAACACAGAAATTCTTATTTCGACAAACAAACCCTCTAATTAAGAATTTTATATGAGCCATGTTTGGTATACCTGTTCTCTAACAATCACCTATATACATACATTTGCATCTCTAAACTAATGCCAATGGAATATGATATCCTCGTCTTATGAGCATGCATCGTATGTGCAAGTCTTATTGGGCTATTTGATATCCCATCTCAAAAAGCCCTCGACTCAAAACTTATTTAAAACTAAAGTTTTAAAGACATGTTCCATGATTGTCATCATATCTATGACCATACACTAAGATGACCTAAAGGGTTTGGATGAGCAGACCCAAAAGGATCTAAAGCAGTTGGGGCAGAGGAATCTATAGAAAGTGATATAAAAGAAATAGATAAAACCAAAAATGATAGATAGAGTAAGATGGCTAACCCCTAAAGAATGTTACTTACAAAATCTAGGAAACCTTAAAGTTGGGACAAAAAGAAGTGGGTATATTTCGCTTCGAGCTCTACGATCTTGTTGTCAATGCAGAAATAACCTAATAGAATAACAAGAGGCTAACCCTCTATTTATGGGAAGAGAAGCCCTTACAGTTTTGAGGCAGAGGTTACATGCGGAAACTTTAATGGAGGCCATGTCTTCAGACTTGAAGGTGCCCAGATGAGTCTATATTAGCTTTTCCATTCCACAAGTAACCAAAAATTTTAAATTTTAAAATTTTCCATCTCTTTTTTGCAGAGAGTAGAAGAGTGATGATGTGTACAGATTAGGGCTTTAATGGAAAAGACAAGAAGACCCTTAAAATAAAAAGAATTTACAAAATAGGACAAGGTCCGAGTAAGATACAGTGGGTCGAACTCGACCCAACAGTTGACCCGAATTGTCAGCCACATATGTTGTGTACTATACTTGGACTAAAAGACTCTACGTATCAATATTACACATACTATAAATAGGCCTTCAACTCTCCTATTCGAGGTAAGAGGAAATGTAATTAACTACTATAAAGACTTTGAAATATAACTCTAAGACCATCGAGATTTAACTTTATCATCAGAGGGCTTTAGTTGAGGGCCACCTCAATAAGACTGACGAGTTCTTTCTTTTTTAGAAATTAGAAAATTACCATTGCAAGGTTTGAGGCATCTATATTGTATAGTTCGAGAGGTTCAGATCGAGGAGTGCTAGATCGTTGGGATACTGATAGGGGATAGGATCAAGGTGAAGTGGAACTGGTCAAGAAATGGGGGGCTTGCACGGGGGAGGGATTGGTGGCCGGGGAAGGAAATGGGGGCTAGTGAATTGAGAAAGAATATGAATAGTTTTTTTTTCTTTTTTTTAATCTTTTTTATGTTTTGTATTTTTTTTATTTTTAAAAATAATTTATATATACTGTTTAAATTATTTTTCTACTTTATTACCAAAATTGTGTTTTGCAATTTATCCTTTTTCAAAAAAATTAATTTGTTTTTATGTTTTACTAATATTAAAAAATTTCTATGCAGTATTTAAATTATTTTTCTATTTTATTACCAAAATTGTGTTTTACAATTTACCCTTTTTAAAATATTTAATTTATTTTTATATTCTATTTTCTGAAAATTTTGTTTATTTCAAATATATATTTTAGTCTATAAATATAAAATTTTAGTAATATTTAAATTTATTTAGTTTACGTATATAAAATGAGCAAACTTTTAACTCTTAAATTTTGCTCAAATTATTAATACTTAAACATAGTAAAAAAATAGAAATCATGAAATATATTAAACAAAGTTTTGAATAATAAAATAAGTGTATTTTGAAAAAATAAAAAAAATAATGAAAAATATGCAAAAGTAATTAAAATATTAATCAAATTATGATATTTAATGAATATAAAAATTATAACAATTATATTTCTATAAATATAAAATATTACAAATAGCTTCAAGTACATTTTTATCTCAACACATTTCGTGAACAATACTCCAAGTGCAAACTTGAATTTTCACATTAATTTTTTAATGTCATCAACAATTTTCGTTAGGTCAACTAAGAGATGGTGCAAAATGTAAGACGAATGTAAACCTTAAGGTTGGTTCTTGTAATTATAAAAGTTAGCGGGATTTTTATATAAATAAGCCAAACTTCATGATTAGTTTTTTATAATTTACCCTATTAATAATTACCAATATAATAACTTTATGTCAATAAATATGGTTGACATTACCAAATTATGAAGGTGGAATTCCTGAACTCTCAATTTTCCCTAGGCATTCGCTTTTTTTAATTAAGGAGGTCGAATTTTCGGGCTCTCCTTTCATTTGGGCATCCACCCTTGAAGGTCGGATCTCCAATCATTCGATTAATTCTTCAAGAAGTCCAACCCATAATGGTCACAAATAATATTTATTTACAGTCAATGATCTTTTGAAGAAATCAAATCCATATATTATGGGCTCATAATCAATAAGATCTTCACAAATCCAACCCCAATGGGCTCATAAATAATTTCAACTTGTAATCAATTAGTTTTTTATGAAATCTAACCTATTATAAATAATCTGAGCTCATAATTTATGAGTTTTTCAAAAAATCCAGCTTATATGAACTTATAAATAATCTCACCTCATAATCAATCGATTTTTCCAAAAATCCAACCCAAATGAGCTCATAAATGGTCTCAAGTCATAATCAATGAGCTTTTCTAAAAATTCAACTCATATGGGCTCATAAATAATCTCAACTCATAATCAACAAACTCTTTAAAAAATTCAGCCGATATGGACTCAAACATTCTTAGCTCATAATCAAAAGCTCCTCAAAAAATTGGGTCCAAATAGGCATAAACAATCCCAGCTCATAATCAATGTTCTCTCTAAAAAATAATCTCAACTCATAATCAATGAACTCTTCCAAAAATTCAACCCATATTGGCTCAAATATTCTCAACTCATAATCAATGAACTTTTTAAGAATCGACCCCAAATCTCATAAATTTCAACTCATAATCAATAATCTCTTCCAAAAATCCAACCCAAATAGCTCATAAATAATTTCAGTTCATAATCAAATAACTCTTCAAAAATTTAGCGCACATGAGCTCATGAATATATGGACATATGTCATTTGAACATATAGATGTACTCTCATCATGGATTTTCCTCACACCTCAATCCAATTTGTTTCCACAAATAGTGCCACTTGATGTGTATTAAAATAATGTGTATCAAGTATGTAGAAAATTCCCGATCAATTCCTTCAATTGGCCTCCAAAAATACCTGCAAAATAAGAGTTAGAGGTGTTGGGATTTACCTAGTTAACAAGATGTTTTAAAAGTGAAACCTTAAACAACAAAATGTTGTAAAATTCTGGTAAAAATCATCAAAAAGAACATACCTTTTGCCTTCAAGATTCGTACGCGCGTGTGTGTGTGTGTATATGTGTGTGTATGTTAAGGTGGTTGAATCCATTCAGGATCCGATTTCCTTATAGATAAAAATCAATTAGAATAATATATTTTAAATAAACATCAAGTAAGAGTTATGCAATGAGAATCTACAACCCGATATAATTTTGTTTTCTTATCAAGTCTTTCGAAAATAATTAGAGTTTCTCTAGATGTACGTTAAGTAAAAATGTCTTCAAGCAAGATAGACTTATTCATATGAACTCTATCCAAACAAACCGATAGACTTATCCATATCAGCTTCATCCAAACAAAGCTATCAAGTAAACTAAAATAATCTACATAAGCTCAAATAAGATAGATCTATGTAATTATTAGCCAATTCCTAGACTTATTGGTCCCATAATATTATGACCACTTGTATGTGATGAGTGTAATATGTTACCACATACCCCATGAGAGAAAAATATGCACCTCTATTCTTATAAAAAATTTACCTATATTTTAATATTTTTATTAAATAATAAGAATAATATTATTTTAACAATAACTTCCATAATATGTTAATATAACGATCTCATTTTGATGTGGAACATTGATATACTCTATTCCCCTCCTTATAAATTACAATTTCATTAATAATCATGTATTATTTAGTTGGTGTCTAAATTAAATAAGTATCTCATTTAATAAAAAAATACACTTATATTTTGCATTTGATATTTAAATAATTGATATATTTATCCATTATTTACATATTTAATTTATTGTATATTTGATTTATTAACTATGATTTCAAAATCCCCTAAAAAAGACGTTACAATTCTAAAAATAAGACTTCACAAATTTCATTTACCAAAATGCCCTTGTATGCCTAATGACCAATATAAATGCAGGATTCAAGCAAGAAACAATTATGGTTCCTCTTTACCAAAATCCCAACTCAATAATGAGGCATGCTAAGAGCTGGGACTTTTCTAAAGGGTTGTTGCCCCTCTTTCCTTGCCAATGATTTCACCAAAGAAATGTGTGAATCAACAACCCTTTTTATGCCACAGTCAAACTGGATTCTTCCCAGTGTGTGTGACTGTGTGTATATATACTATTATCAACTGTACAACAAAACAGCAGTATCTTTCAGAAACAATTCTAGTACTATGGAATCTCCAGTTTTCCTCATCAAATCCAAGAACCAAATTCCAAATGGTGTATAACAGTGATTGTCTCCTTCAACTGTATGCATGGTTTCACTTTACCCCTCACTATGAAATTCCCTTACCTTTTTCAGCGCGAAGGCTGTGATGAATTTCTTTGAGTTGGGTCGGGCATGGAGACGGATCTGACCCGTATCTTGGCGGGGCAAACCCGGATGGCATGTGTTTCTATCTCTGTTTATTTCATATGCAACTGGGTTTTGCAGCCATGGCGGTGCCTCCATCTCTTGTCTGATGTTTCCAGATCTGAGCCTCACCTTTTATTTCTTTGATTTATGAATTTCATTGGAACTTTTACTTTTAGTATAAATGGTCACCCAAATTTTATTATTTTAGCTCCTATCTCTTAAAGAGTAATTTAAAAATAATTTAATTCCCAAGAAATATTCATTATAACATTTTGTATTATTTTTAGATTTTTATTATTTTTTGAAAAAATTATAACTAATTGGTATTAAACTAAAATCGCAAGTCGTGACCACAATTTGAGATAAGTTTTACCATATTAATTACGAAAAGAAAAACTTATGTCAATAAGTAAAGTTAATATTCCAAAATTATGATTCGAAAAATTTGGATTTGTTACGGTTATTTTAGAAAAAATATTTTGAGAGAATGTAATACAATTTTTGATATAATATGAAAAATATATATTGAAAAATATAATATATATTTGAATGTATTTTAAAATAATAAATTGTGAATGAAAATGAATTTGATAAGTATTATCATTTACCAATGTTGTCATATTTTTAAGTTATTTACATTTCATGGTTATCACATTATGTGAGGGGAAAAAAACGTTTATATATTAAATCCTGTGATTTTGAAATGTTGAATTTAGTAAATTGTGATGATTCAGGCCTAATAGCAAGATTGCTGTCAATTGGGTTTGTAAATGGAGCCAGTTCTTGGAATTGCAGACAAGCTGTGACTTTGTTGGAAAAATAAATGTCCACTTGAAAAAATAAATGCAAAGAGTGGCATGAATTTTTTTCCAAACCTTTTTTTTTTTTTGGGTTTTTGTGATCGAATTGATTTAAAGTAAGAACTTTCCTTAATTTCTGACATGATTTCACTCAAAAAATTTATCTTCAAAGACAATTTCAATCTCCCAAGATGTTCTGATGGAAGATCAAGTTACTAAAGTATAAATGTGCCATGATTAGGCGTGATCTAATTGACTTGGACGGAATTAAAATTTCGATTCGTGAAAATCTAAAATTAAAAATTAAATAAAATTAATTAATTTGATTTGATTTTAATTTTTTTAATTTTTATTTTTTAGTTAACCAAACTCTTTAAAAAATAATTAAATAGATAAAAAATTAAATAATAGAATCAAGAATATATATTTTGTATTTATTTTTAATTTGAGTGAGAAAAATATAAATAAATAGTATAACAATACATCCATAAAAATATAATATGAAAATTATATATAAATATATAAAAATTGTAATACAATTTTTGATTCAATTTGATTAACTGAAATCAATAAACGAAATCAAATAAAAAATAAAAAATCAAACTAAAATTTCAATTTGTTTTTGACAAAAAATTAAAATTTTAATTTCAATTTGATTCGTCGAACTGTGAGCACCTAAACATGACTTTCCATTTCTCATGAATTTGAGCATAATAAAATGTTAAAATAGGAAAAGTTCTTATTCAAAACTTATCTGAGCTCAATCAAGTAATGGTTAATATAATTAATTATTTTATTTTGTGATTAACATGATAAGTATAAATTTAACCGTTTTTGAATTTGATCCAAGCAAAGCAAGCTTAAGGAGTGGGTAATATTGAACTTTTTCTTTATGGAACGTGTGTTAATGTTATAACCCGAATCCAAACAATTTTAAGAGGAGATGTAAACCCAATAAAACGTTTCACCACTTCACATGCAGAATTGTAGATGTTATTACTGTTATACATATATTTAGTATAAATTTATTGTTCAAACATTTTATTTTTTTATAAAATGTGATGTTTGAAATGTATCGTACACATTTATATATTAAATGTATGTACATATGAGGTAGCAAATGCTGCTTACTGATTTGCTGAATGACGAAACTACCCTTCTCATCAAAGCCATGTCCAAGGCCAACCCGGTTCATTCCCAGATCCATAAATAGAAATTCAGATACCTTGGCAGAAACTTGGCAATTTGAAATCCCAACTCAAGAATGAGACAAAAAGAGAGATGGGATGTTTCTAAGGGTGGTTGCCCCTCTCTTTTGGCCACTGATTTCACTCTTCTATCAAGAAAAAAATCAACAACCCTTTTATGCAACCTGTCACCCGGGTCGGTTTGATCCAGTGACTGTGTGCTCATTATTAGGTGAAGGATTGGATCCATGGATCCTCTTTAACTGCAATTCCATTGGATTTTTCCTTTGGAACTATCAAAGAGTCTACGGCTTCTGCCTGATCCTGCTTTTCCATTCCCATCAGCTACTTCTGCTATTCCTAATTACCAAACACCTCGGGATTTCTTGTTTTCTTGATTTCCCCACAATGACCAAAAATGCGATTAATGTTTTCGTCAATCGTTTCCAGTATCCAAACATAGCGTTAATGATTTTCAGCCTGTGGGCTGTGGATCGGTACAGTGAAATGTGGAAATAGTTGGTCCGAATTTTGATTTTCGGGCTATGTGGAGGCGGTGATGCTGAAGTTCTTAAGAGTTGGGTCGGGCATGGAGAAAGATCTGGCCCGTATCTTGGCGGGGCAAACCCGGATGGCATGTGTTTCTGTCGTTGAATATGCAACTGGGTTTTTGCAGCCATGGCGGTCCTCTCTCTCTCTGCCTGCAGGTCTGAGCCTCACTCTTTTACTATTTTTTTTTTAAATTTTTAATTTCCAATCACAATATTTATTTATACTATTTTCCAGGAATTTTATGAATAAATGGGTGATGATCTTTGAGCTCAAACTCATTTTGATTTGCTTCTATTTTTCATTTTTTTGGTTAAATTAAATGAAAAAAGGGCTTACTGCTGCTCCTCCTCCTACGATAAGGCATTCTCTATTTGTCGGGCATGGATAAAGACCGACCCACTTGGCTAACCTGGATGACAATTGTGTCGGACTCCTAAGCTCAGAGTTTCCTCCTTTACGTCTAGAGGTAATCATGGTAGAGGTAATTATGGCGTGTGATTTTTTTTATTAATTTTAAATCGAAATGCTATATACGATTTTATTGAAAAATAATTTTAAATTACAGTTTTGTTAAATAAAACGAAAGTGTGATTTTATGCGATTGCGGGCGGTTACAGGCACTATAACGATTTTTGTTGTGAAATTTTATGAACGTAAGTACACATTATCGTATACAAGTAATAAAGTGATAAATAAATTATCGTTAGTATCGAAATTATGTTAACTCTAATTTTATTTAAATAAACAAAAATAAATTTTTATGATTATAAATTAAATGTATCTAAACTAACTAATGATCAAAATTAACTAATAATAAAATTTAAAAACTTAAAAATCTAGGGTTATGATTTTACCGTAATTAATGCGAATTGAATAATTCATCTCATTAATATCAATTTAATTCTCAAGTAATAGTCGAGAATCCCTAAATTATCCACTAGTGTCTCCAAGGTCTAATGAAAATACCATTAATTGCTAACTCACTATATTCCTATGTGAATTACAACAATCAATAATTTATTTAGTTCTATGGATCTCCAATAAGACTACACAAATCATGCAAGTATATTCTTATCTCACATGTAATTTATGGTTCTCTACACATAGAACTAGACACATATATCACCTCTCGAGTCAATATGATTAGCAAAGCATTGAATTAGTGGCAAAATAATTGAAAGTATTAAAAACAATGTAGAAAACTCAACTTGAAAATAAATTGAGAATTGAATTGATAAAAATATTCAACACATTCTAATTAGATTACATTACAATCCTAAAAAAAAAAAAAATTAGTTCATGATGATAAAAATAAAAGATAATTTAACAATATCCATGAATATAATTAATGAGAAAATGAGGAAAATGAAATAAAACTTGAAAGATGATGAATTTCTTCCCTTGTAGATGTCTTCTTCTCAAATTTTGAAAAAAATCTCTCATCTTCTTCTTCTTCTTCCTTCATCTTTCTTGGCTTGTTTTCTTTTCACTCCCTCTTTTATTCTCTAAAACAAATCTGATTTCTTCAGCCTTGAGGCTTTTGAATTGTTAAAAATCACATAGGAGATGGCCTAAAGAGGGCAAAATGACGATTTTGTCCTTACTTGTCCGCCAACAGCGCCTAGGCATTGCACCTACTGCCCAAAATTTGTATCTGCAGCACCTATAGCCTCTTTCAACTGATGTTTCACTACTTTCAAGGCATAATTGGATTTTGATGTCTTCATATGAATTGTAGCTCGGTGTCTTTACTTTGTATAGGCACTTGAATCAACTTAATATAAAATTTGTGAAAAAAATTATGCCTAAAATACCAAGATGTGTCATAACAAAAATTTTCAGTCAAGTGCAAATTATTTAACCCGATTTTTCTTATTAAAATAAATATAACTGAATTTCATGATAAATATAAAAGTTATAGAACTATCTCTTATGTTTTCAATGGTTCAAGAAACAAATTAAAATGATATTGGAGCAAAATGTTATGATTGAAATACGAACAATGCCCTTAATAGCACCAAAAAGTGGATTATTCAAAATTTTAACCAAATTTTATGTTTCTTTCCATTTTCTTCTCATTTTGCCATTTTCTAAAATATATCAAACTAAATGCATAAAAAGTAACATAAACACTCAAAAATTAATCAAAAAATTAAGCAAATGGTACTTAATTAATGGGTATAAAATCCACTCGTCAATAGTTGTTGCTTTTATTTTTTATCTTAAGTTTTAAAATTGAGAGATGTGAGTTGGAAAAAAGAATAATCAGTTTAATTATTAAGGTTTTGTATAATATGTTAATTAAAAAATTAGTCTTTTAATGATAAATAAGCGGTTCGATTTTTTACGATTTTTTGACCTCTCAAACCGCTACCGCGGTTTTTGTTTCATATTTTAAATTACGGTTTTTATGATAAATTAATATTAACGGTGTGGTACGGGACGGTTCGAGCGATTTTTTAAAAATTATGACCACCCTTATTTACATCTTGGTTGGTTAATGACAACTATGCCCAATTAATTTGGGTTCTAACTTTGTACTTTAGGATGGGTAGGATGTATTTCAAGTTCTAATGTTCTCATTTGAGTGGGTTTTGAGGCAAGTATTTTGGACCTTGGCCAAGCAATTTAAAATTTATTACTCCGACTCAAAATTTAGTTGGAAAAGTTAATTTTTTAAAATATTTTTATAATATTATTCTCAAATAATGATTAAGAATTAATGATGTGGTGTTATTATTAAAAGCGAGGATATTTTTAAGAAAAAAATATTTTAAAAATGAAATCTTATTTTAAAATATTTCATAAAAAAATAATAAGGTTGGAACATGGTACTATTTATAAAGACATATATGTATATAGTATATCTATGTGTATAATTGTGTATATATTTGGTCAATGTGTGTGTTACATATGATCACACTTATATTACTTAAATTTAAAAAAACAAAAACAAAGAAATGAGTAAAATTTCATACAGTTTATATGAATATATAACTACAACATAAGTACATTTGCGAGTTAGAAGTTTTTGGAAAATGGAGCAAGAGACACTTGTTACTAATTACTATTTTTGAAAAAATAAAAAAACAAGAAGCAACTTAACTTTTATGAGTACAAAATCATTGGCTAATTTAATAGTTTTTTATAAATTTAATTAATAATTAATTTTTTATTGTATAATAAAAATGAGTTAATAAATTGGATGAAAGCGAGGTGCGCTTTTATTTTATGTACTTTTTTTTTAAATTTAAATAAAAACACAATTTAAATTTGCGCATTCTCTATTGTCAGCTCATCTTTCCTCCTCTCTCCTTCACTTTCCCCCACTTTCTCTCACTTTCCCACTCTCCTCATTATATATATATATATATATATATTCATTACATTTTTAACATAATTGTTATTCACATTTTAATTTTTCTATAATAATTTCAAATACATAATATTTAATTAATTATTTAAGTAATTAATTGTTATTATTAATTTTTTATATAATATAAATTATTAACATTATAAATCACATAAATGTAGGGAATTTAAATTTTGAATAACTGGAGTAATTCATTGTAAAAAATCTTATTCCATTGAAAAGATTAGGATAGTCAATGAGAAGATTGTCTAAATACTTCAATAATTTTTAATTAAAATTTTCAAGTTAAATGATAAATATAATATACATCTATTTCATAATTATTATAATAAAATATATATATATTGTAATTAAAAATATTTATGGTATGATACGAAAATAGAATGAGAAAAGAGAAGACAATTAATTATTGAGTAAAACTGGGGTGGAAAAACAACACGAAGAAAATAATAAAAGAAAGGAGGGGAGAGTAGGAAAGTGATAGAGGGGAGGGGAAGTGGGCGGAAGTGAGAAAGAGATGAGGAAAAATGACGTGACCAGACATAAAGCGCAAGATTGGTTTGCGCTTTTATCCAATTGGATTTAAAATATATATAATGAAAGTACAACGCTTTTATTTGAATATTTTCCTCTCATTATACAACAAAAAAATAATTATTAATTAAATTTATAATAAATTATTAAATTAGTACAAAATCGTTGTTTTGGTAAATTACTTTTTAATGTTGTAGTGAAGATTCTTAAAATATTTTGATCTTTTTTAAATTTTTTTAATAAAGAAATGGTTCTAGTAAATTTAAAAAGATCTTTGAAAACTCATCCCAAATGAAGTTTTTCTTTATGTCTCATGACATAGAGTTCTCGAGTTAAATTATGATCCACATTATTAATATTAATTATGATATTTTATAAATTTGAAACAATAAAAAGTTATTTAAAAAATATTAATTTCTCTTTCTAACTTAATATCCATGATGACAGAAGTAATAAGACATACTATAAATGAAATAATATTTTTTTCCTGGAAGCAAAATTTGAATGATGAAACATAAAGAAAAATAATAAAAAATAAGAAATTGTTATTGCATCAAAATATATTTTTTTATATGCACTTTATTCTTTTAGAAACATCAAACTCAAATATATTTTAATTTCTCATTCTTATATATATATTTTTTTCACATAGAAACACAAGCTAAATGTATTTTCATTTCCAACTATATAAAGTTAACATTTCTACATAACAAAGTCAAACATATTATAATTTTGCAAACATTAATCAAGTGAAAATGCAATAAGCCCTGAAAATACTAGAAATGAAAATAATGGAATGGAAATGAAACCAATGAATACTAGAAATATTAATACCTTATTTTTCATGGATTATTTTGCTTTCACATTAATACTTAATTCTCATTATACAACGTCTTCACTCTCTTTCCGTGATTCCATTTTTAATTTTTTGGAATAATAATATTGACATTTCAAAATACATTAACGGTAGGCCGTATTCTAATTTTTATCTTTACTCAGTAAAAAAATTAAAAAAAAAATAGAACATCAAAATTGGGCAAAAATACGTCAAAGTGTATATCTGACAAGCTACACAACGGTTTAAAGATTTCATCCAATGCTGGCTTTTTTAATAGAATATTATAATTTTCAAAAAAAATTATACAAATACCGTAAAACAAAACGTGTTAAATTTTTATGCAAGGCGACTTTGATGATGGTGTTCAAAGTCACCCATGAAGTTTTGCTGCAGCAACAGTGCTTGCTTTGACCAAAAGTCGCCCCTGATTTTTCCCCTCTCCTACCCGCTTCACCTCTATAAAATGCTTCCTGCATGTTCATTTCCATTCATCCGTTCCATCCCTCATTTTCTTTTCTCCACCACGGTCCTCCATTTTTTTATATTTTTGTTATTTTTTTAAAGGTATAATTATATTATTTATTTTTATTTTTTTTAATAAATTTAAAATTTATTATTGTTTTCTCATTTTTTTGGTTTGTTTAATAGGTTGTTGATTTTGAAAGCGATGAATATTTTAACCTTGATAAACTGTAAGTACATATATGAAATTTTAATTATATTTAAATTATGTAATTTTTGTATTGTTGTACTTGTACATAGTTTAGTTGAAAAGAATAATAACTTGAAAAATTAATATATTGATTAGTTGATTTGAATTGTGTAAACAATTATAATCATACTCTTAGATATTGTATATATTGATGCATATTTGTTTCAATTATTTGATGCATGATTTGAAAATTATAATTAAGCAACAATTGAAATATTAATAAATAAATAAAAACTTTCTAATTATTATGATAAAATAATAATTAACTAATGAATTAAAAAATAATTATTTGTGAATACATTTGTTCAAAGTAAATATTTTAAAATTCAAAATATAAAATTAATTGTTATAAAATTTATTTTAATGAATAATAATTTTAGTTAATTATGAATGATAATTATTAGAAAGTTCTTAATTGTTATAAAAAATAATAATTAACTAACTACTTAAAATAAATAATTATTTGTGAATGCATTTGTTCAAAATAAGTATTTTAAAATTCAAAATATTAAATTAATAATTAAAAAATTAATTTTAATGATTAATAATTTGAGTTAATTTGAAATGATAATTATTAGAAACTTCTTAATTATTATAACAAAAATAATTAACTAACTAATAAAAATAAAAATTTATATGTGAATGCATCTGATCAAAATATATTTTTTAATATTCAAAAAATTAAATTAATAATTATAATATTCATTAAAATTTAATTTTAATGAATAATAATTTTAGTTAATTAGGAATAATAATTATTCGAGACATGTTTTTTTTTTTTTTAACTTTTCAATAGAACTATCATTTATTTATGTTTTTAAGGCTTTTCAATCAAAGGGAATTGAAAATGTTCCTTTTCATTCCCATGGCATTTACATTTGGAAAATTTTATTACGCCCATGGGGATACTGCCCAAGTGTATTTATAAAATAATAGATGTGTAAAAGATGACATTATAAAACGAAATCATGATATATTTAATCTCATTATTTATAAAAGAGTATTTAAGTAAGTGACATAGAGTTCTCGTGTTAAATTATGATCCACATTATTAATATTTATTATGACATTTTATTAATTTGAAACAACAAAAACTTATTTAAAAAATAATAATTTCTCTTTCAAACTTAATATCAATGATGACATAAGTAATAAGACATACTATAAATTAAATAAAAAATTTTTCCTGGAAGCAAAATTTGAATGATGAAACGTAAAAAAAAATAATGAAAAACAAGAAATTGTTATTGCATCAAAATATATTTTTTTATTTGCACTTTATTCTTTTAGAAACATCAAACTCAAATATATTTTAATTTCTCATTCTTATATATATTTGTTTTCACATAGAAACACAAGCTAAATGTATTTTCATTTCCAACTATATAAAGTTAACATTTCTACATAACAAAGTCAAACATAATCAAGTGAAAATGCAATAAGCCTGAAAATACTAGAAATGGAAATAATGGAATGGAAATGAAACCAATGAATACTAGAAATATTAATACCTTATTTTTCAAGGATTACTTTGCCTTCAAATTAATACTTAATTCTCATTATACAACGTCTTCACTCTCTTTCCATGATTCCATTTTAATTTTTTGGAATAATAATATTGACATTTCAAAATACATTATCGGTGGGCCATATTCTAATTTTTATCTTTACTTAGTAAAAAAAAAAAAAATAGAGCATCAAAATTGGGCAAAAATACGTCAAAGTGTATATCCGACAAGCTACACAATGGTTTAAAGACTTCATCCAATGCTGGCTTTTTTAATAGAATATTGTAATTTTTAAAAAATATTATACAAATACCATAAAACAAAACGTGTTAAATTTTTATGCAAGGCGACTTTGTTTATGGTGTTTAAAGTCGCCCACGAAGTTTTGCTACAGCAGTAGTGCTTGCTTTGAAAGGGGTGACTTTTGGTCTGATTTTTCTCGCCTCCTACCCATTTCGCCTCTATAAAATGCTCCCTTCAAATTCATTTCTATTCATCCATTCCATCCCTCATTTTTTTTTCTCCACCACGGTCCTCCATTTCTTTATTTTTTTGTTATTTTTTTAAAGGTATAATTATATTATTTATTTTTATTTTTTTACTAAATTTAAAATTTATTATTGTTTTCTCATTTTTTTGGTTTGTTTAATAGGTTATTGATTTTGAAAGCAATGAGCATTTTAATCTTAATAAACTTTAAGTATAGATATGAGACTTTAATTATATCTAAATTATGTACTTTTTGTATTGTTGTACTTGTACGTAGTTTAGTTGAAAAGAATAATAACTTGATAAATTAGTATGTTGATTTAAGATGTGTAAACGATTATAATCATACTCTTAGATATTGTATGTATTGATGCATATTTATTATTTCAATTATTTGATGCACGAACAATTGAACTATTAATAAATAAATAAAAACTTCTTAATTATTATAATAAAATAATAATTAACTAATGAATTAAATAATAATTATTTGTGAATGCATTTGTTCAAAATAAATATTTGAAAATTTGAAAAAATTAATAATTATAAAACTAATTTAATGAATAATAATTTTAGTTAATTAGGAATGATAATTATTAGAAAGTTCTTAATTATTATTAAAAATAATAATTAACTAACTAATTAAAATAAATAATTATTTGTGAATACATTTGTTCAAAATAAGTATTTTAAAATTCAAAAAAATAAATTAATAATTATAAAATTAATTTCAATAATAATTTTAGTTAATTAAGAATGATAATTATTAGAAAGTTATTAATAATTAAAAAAAATAACTAACTAACTAATTAAAATAAATAATTATTTGTGAATGCATTTGTTCAAAATAAGTATTTTAAAATTCAAAAAATTAAATTAATAATTATAAAATTAATTTTAATGAATAATAATTTGAGTTAATTTGAAATGATAATTATTAGAAACTTTTTAATTATTATAATAAAAAATAATTAACTAACTAATAAAAATAAATATTTATTTGTGAATGCATTTGTTCAAAATATATATTTTGATATTTAAAAAATTAAATTAATAATTATAAAATTAATTTTAATGAATAATGATTTTAGTTCATTAGGAATGATAATTATTAGAAACTTCTTAATTATTATAATAAAATAATAATTAACTAACTAATGAAAATAAATAATTATTTGTGAATGCGTTTGTTAATGAATATTATTTTTAGTTAATTAACCTTATATATTCTTAATTTTTAAGTTATGTCAAATCCGAGAAAGATCGGTGTTGTGCATTTTGATGGTCAGATTTTATAAAATGGTTATTTTGTAACATATGATCGTCCTGCAATTAGAGTTAGGAGGATATCTCGTAGGATAGACTATTCGGGATTGTTATTGATGTTGTATCAAATGATAGGCATTGATAATAATCAGTATTTGTTAAAAATATCCACCAAGTACTCTGAAAATAATATGTCACGTCTAATATCAATCAACAATGACGAAGATTTGAAGTTTTTCTTTGATCCGGAGGTCGAAAATTAATTTGTACACCTTTATGTTCAAGGTGAACAATTGCAGCCTAATATTATGTCTGATATCCCTACAAGCAATGAGTATTACCAATATGTATCATATTTAAGAGATAATACCATTATTGATATGCCTACAATCACGTAATGGATGGCAAGTGTCGGGATTGAAGTTTACTGTGTTGTTGTTTCAAGCTCTAGCCAACATCATAATGTTCAATTTGAAAGTACATATGCAGAAGTTGCAGATGTCGGATCAGCCGATGAATTACCCGACCCAATGGTCGATAGTTTTGGTGCTCAAGAATATGTTGATTCTGAACCCGACGAAAGTGGGTCTGATGGTGAAGTCGATGGTGATGATGAGATAGATGTTGATGACATGCAAGAGATGTATAACCAACACAACAAGAACACCTCATCCCAATAGCACGTGCCAGTACCAGTGTATACCTCAATACGCTCAATGATTGTTGATTATGTGATATATTCGACTACTCTATTCTTCAACATAACTCATCCGGAAGTACTTCTAGACTCTATTGATATTCCAAAAAAAATAAAGTTTTATGATTCTATAAAATGAGAACTTGATAAGGGTATGGTCTTCAAAGATAAAAAAAAATTACAGTTTGCGGTGAAAGATTTCTCTTCGCAAAATACGAATATCGAGTGGTTGAGAGTACACCGAAGCTATGGAAGGTCGAATGCAAATATAGCACATTGGGATCGTGGTGCGGTTGGGGGCTTCGAGCAAGTTTCAAAGATAAGCTCGATTTATGGTAAATCACCATGTATGGAGGCCCTCATACATGTCTAATGAATATAGTGTTCGTAGATTATTGTAACCTATGCAAAAACATGGTTGCTACATTACTTGCAGACATGATTCAGTGTGATCCTACATTTGAAATTAAGTATATCCAGCAGACAGTTAAGGATAAATATGAGTATGAAATTTTATACTATAAGGCATGACATATCTTGATAAGGGCGAGGGGGAATGTTTATGGAACATGGGAGAGTTCTATAAGATAGTTTTCTAAGTACATATGAGCCCTATAGAAATACAATCCAGGCACAATTATCGAGTGGTATCACATTAACACTGAAAACCCTGAAATCAAGATGTTGAAATACGTATTTTAGGCTTTCAAGTCATGTATCGATGGATTCCAGCATTACTGCAAGATTATAAATGTTGATGGAACCCATCTTTATACAAAATACAAGCATAAGATGCTAGTTGCTATTGGGGTAGATGTAAATCAACATGTTCTCCCTCTTGCATATGCAGTTGTTGATGAAGAAACCTTTACATCTTGGAAATGGTTCCTTCACATGTTGTCTAAACATATTATTCGAGGTGTTGAAGGTGTATGTCTTATTTCTGATCGGCACGTTGGTCTTAGTGCAGCTGTTAAATACAAACTTGACTTTAAGCCCTCTCGTAGAGTACATCTTTTCTGTTTAAGGCATTTGTGCTCAAACTTCAACAAGCGATTCAAAAACATCAAACTGAAGGACATGGCATATAATGCTGGTTCAGCGTTGAGACCTACATAATTCGTGAATATCATGGAACAGATCAAGAGTCTTAGTGAGTTTGTATACGCATATTTGGATAACATTGATAAGTCTCAGCGGACCCTTTCTCACGATAAAGAATAGCATTGTGGCATAATGACAATAAATTTATCAGAGTGCTTTAATAGAGTGCTAAAAGAGTGCTAGACGGCTCCCAATCATTGATATTATTGGGATGATATTTCATCGCTCTGCAAAATATTTTTTTAATCGTACATCAAAGGATCATCAAATGATTGAGAAAAACCAATCGTGACCCAATGAAGTATTAAAACAATATGACACTTTGCAGAAGCAGTCCATATACCATAGTGTACATTTATTTGATTACACCGAGAAATTTGCTTTGGTAATAACACACCAAGCTAGATCATCAAACATTTATACACACATTGTGAAACTGAAGTTGTCGGAATGCTCATGCGGATGGTAGAGGCATATTGAAATTCCATGCTCACATGCAATACAAGTTTGTCGATATTTTGGGATTAATCCAGCAGTATTCATGAAATCGTACTACAACACTGCTTCTTATGTGAACACATATAGTGTGGCACGTTTGAGCCATTGCCAGATGAAGATTGTTGGGACACCCTTATTTTAAGTTGTGCTACAATCCATCTTTGCGAATTCGGAAATGTCGTGGATGAGATACTACTACTCTAATCTCGAACAAGATAATATTGGCCTCAAACACATGCTAAACAACAATATCGTGCAAGCTAATAGGACGATACATCACAACGTGGGACAACTAGTCGATAATGTAGATGATGTTGTTATAAATAATTGTTAGTATGTATTATTTTTGTGAAGACTAATTGATGACTTGTTAAATGACTTTATTGCATATGATATTTGTAATTTTTATCTATGTCATCTCATTTGACTTTATTACCACATGATTCATGATTTGACTTGTTTAATTTATGCAGTTATTTAAATTGTGTACATCATTATGAATGATATGTTTATTTCACAACTTGAGTTATTAATTAGGATTATTATTATTATAGGATGGACATTCCTACAATTTATGATCCCCGCGAGACGATAATTCTTTATAGACAGGCATATCACCGATCTGAGGATGTGTTTTGGGTTCTGTAGATAGCATCTTTTTGTTAGACATGGAGTTGGATTATTTTGGAGACTTGACGACGGTGATGATGTCCTGATCTCAGACTATATTATCGTGTCATTCATATATTATTTGACATGAGATTTTATGGAGTTTATAGGTGTGAATATTTTAATATTGATCATCATTTGATCACTGCACTTATTGAGAGATGGCATTCTAAGACCCATACCTTTCATTTTCGAGTTGGTGAGGTGATTCTTACACTATAGGATGTAGCAGTCATTTGGGGGCTATCAGTAGATGGGGAGCTCATTACTGGCATGGATATTAAGAGATTGAAATCACAGTGGTAGCAGTATTATCTCCATTATCTAGGATTCACACATGATGAGGAGTATTTGTATAGTTCGCATATTATATTGACCTCCATCAGGGATTACCTGATAGCCCATCCGGTGACTGATGATACCCTAGATGTAAATGTCGAGAGATACACTTGAAGATGTGTTTTGATTCTTCTGGGCAGTGTTATGTGCTCGAATACATCTGGCAACAAGGTGTCATTGCTGTATTTACATCATATGGAGCATATTGCAAACTGTGGTAGATTCAGTTGGGGTAGTACAGTCCTCAATTTTTATACCGTGAGTTATGCAACGCGAGTGCTAGAGAGAAGAAAAATATTGGTGGAGCCATGCATCTTCTATAGGTAAATTTAATTTTAATACCTCATACCTATATATACTTTTATTATGTCATAATTAAAGTAATTATATAGTGTTTAATTTCTAATTGAAATGCAGATTTGGGCATGGTCGCGTATTACTACTCTGGTACTTAGATAGTTACGCAGTCGGATTAATATAAGACCAGTTGTAGGTGATGACCAGCATGAGCTTTCTATTCCTCCATATGGTGTCAGGTATTACTTGTAACAATTAATATTAAATTATTAATAATGTGTTTATTTTTTAAATCAACTAGTTCATATATTATTTCATATGTTATATTGACATAATTTGTACTATATAGGTGGATACAGTATCATAGCTACACACATATCACGAGACATTCTATTAGGGTTGTTAGGGATATTCTTAACAGAATGACTGATAAGCAGGTAGGCAAGCTCATTTTTAATTATTTTAATTACATAGCCACATTGTAGTTACTAATTTAAGATTGTAAGTTTTTTAACAGTTTATTTGGCAGCCGTATAACCTTAACTAACATGAGATTCAGATTCTTGGAGATAGACATATTACAAATGTGTGGAGATCATCATGTTCATTGATTCACTATGACATTATAGAGATTTATCATCCTGAGCGAGTCATGCAACAATTCGGCATGACCTAGTATATTCCTTCAGATATACATGCGCATCATGGTACATTACACGATGTTGATCGCAAGGGACGCTTTTCTCAAAACTGAGCTCTTTATCACCAGCATTATGTGGCTCAATAGACAGATATGCATGCACTGGTTGTATCCATCCCTTATACTATTGGAGCTAACAGTATTGGAGATGGATATTTTACACGCCATTTTATATCTCCTACGTACTTGCCTATGCATAAGGGATATCAGCCTTTGGATACAACTACATTGGCTACTTTGGTATGCTTTTGTATATATATCTTCAATGACATTTATTTTTATTGTATAATTATATAAATATTAATAATTAATAATAAACTTGTTTATTTGTATTTTAGAAAGGAGCAATTGAGAGAATGAGGGTGAGTGTCGATGAGGATGATGATGTTGGGGAACCTCTTAAGAAATCTATTGATGAGATTTATATTGAGGTCAAACTTTTCTTTCAACGTCGTCGACATTCAATTCATGTGGCTCCTCAACAATCAACTTTACTTCAAGAACAAGATATACACCAACGTATGAGGACGAGAAGATGTAGTAGTGTAATAGAGACAGATGTGGCATGTTCATCTACTTATTGGGATCCCCCTGTAGTTATTAGTCATATTTCTACTTATTGGGGTTCACCTGTAATTATTAGTTATATTTCTACGCCTTACCATATCCCTCGTCCATATACTACAACTGATATGGCAGGTTCATCTACTTCGATATTTCCTATGTTTCATAGTATGGACAATGTTGTTAATTATTATGTGTCTCGGGAGGCACATCCAGATGAGCATTTCACTCCGTTTTGGGGTATACCGCCATACACACAGTCATTTTTGACACTACTTAGTTATGATTTTGGCATGGGGTACCCATCTATACGCAACAGCTAGGATATAGTACTCATCGTCCAGAGTTTGTTATTTCTCCCATACCATATCTACCTACATATAGTGGGTATCACGATCATGGAGAGTCGAGTTTCATCTCATCATCAGGTCGTTCATCTTTTAATGTAAATTATATTACAAATGACGATGATAACAACCAACAACAAACACATGAAATTTCTGTTGCTGAAAATAGACGTAGAGGTAGGAGACAGCGATATCGACCTCGTTATGACACCGGAGGACATTTTTAGAATTTTTTTTATTAAATTTTCATAAATTGTATTATATATTTTTTATGATTTTTTTGTATTAAACATTCAAAAATTTTGTTTTGTATATAATAATTATTGTACATCATTATTTATAATATTATAAATTATTTTTTTTAATTTTAAATTATCTCATTATTATTTAATTATTTTTAGTTACTTTATCATTATTTAATTATTGTTTAAACTAATTAATTATTATCTAATTAAAATATTTAAAAAATATAATTATTAACTAAATCATTACCAATCAATCAATGATAAATAATTATTTAAAAATTAATTATTATAAAGTTGCTAATTGATGTAGCTTGTTACACTAATTTCAACTTTATCTAATTTTTTAATTACATTCTAACTTACGGTATTCATATAATTTTTTTTAAAAATTACAATATTCTATTAAAATAGCCTCCAATGCTTGTTCCTAAATTTTATGAATGATTTTTGAGCTATTACGAGTGTGAGATGAATTTATAATAATACAAAAAAAATGTAGGTACCGGATGATATTTTTACGCCTACATAGAAAGAAAAAGAATCTCATTACCAATGAAGTATCCAAATATATATATATATAGGTTATATATATATATGTTAAATATATTTCACCTCCTCAATTATACATGTCTCATTTATGAGCCCCAAATTAACCAGTATAACACTACCTTCTTGCACTAAATATTGAACTAAATTATCCTTATGCCTCTATATATATAATTTATAAAATATTTTGAGTATTTTGCATCCTAAATTCAACTTCAAATTCATTTTTTAATTAAAAAGAAAAATTATTTTTCAATTATAATATGTAATTAGTAACTAAAGTAATTCAAATTTTAAAATTAAAGTAGTAAGATATAATAAATACACCAAAAATATTGAACAAAAAAAAATTATTTTGATTATTTCAACTTAAAATTAAATTGTTAACTATTTAATCCAAATGGATTTTAGATTGTTTTAATAAAGATGAATAATTTTATCTTCGCTAACTTAAATTAAGATATTCTTTTTCAAATTGAACAAAGATATATTTATTTATTTTTATTCAAAGAGTCCAAAGTTTGTTTAAAAATATTTTGGTTCACTTTTAATAAAAGAACATATCTAGAAGTTAACAAAGATATATTTGTTCATCTTTATTAAAAATAGTCAAAACTCATTCAGATTAAATAAATAATATCTTCATTTCAAGTTCAATTAATCAAAATTAATTTTTAATATTTGATATTTTTGTGTATTATTAATTTATTGTTTTATTTTGAAATTTAAATTACTTAAGTTATTAATTATATTTTAAATTATAATTACAAAATATTTTTTCTAGTAAAAATAAAATAAAATTGAATTTAGAGTGCAAAATGTTTAAAATATATTGAAAACTATATAAATATATTTGACAGTTTTATCCAAATATTTAAACGATACACTTATTTTATTTAGGAGAGTGAACGAGACATCTTGACCGTATATATAATTATCCATGCCCTTATGTTATTATATATATTAACATATGTTCTTATCCATTAATTGGGGTATAGTGTACCTCACTTACAATATTTATTTACCATTTTACCCATATGCTGAATTCAGGCTTTGGACCTGCCCTTTAAAAGGACCCGAAAACTTAAACTTGGGTTTGGCATCCTGCTCCAGAATGAGGCGTCAGAGAAAGGGATTTCTAAAGGGTGGTTGCCCCTCTCTGCTTCGCCTATGATTTCACTTTCCTCTCCAAACCAACAGCCCTTTTTTTCTCACACTTTGTGAGTGTGTGTGTGTGTGTGTGTATGTATATATGTATGTACAACTCTGTATTTTCCATGTCTCTTGTTCGATGGTGAACTGTACTTAAGGGAGTGTTTGGCTAAGCTTATTGTAACTCATTCTTGCTGATCTTGTCTGTATCAAGAAGGCTGTGATGATAATTTTTTCTTGAGAGCAGGAGAATCGGGCATTAGTGTAACCCGACCCGTATCTTGGCGGGGCAACCCAGATGGCGTGTTGTGGGGAGTCTGGGATTTTGGGCCTTTCTTCCCCCCAAATGCAACTGGGTGTTTTGCAGCCATGGCGGTGTCGCTTGCGCGTTTGCCTGATTTAATATAGATCTGAGCCTTAACTATTCCCCTGAATATCCATTTTTCTTTATTTATATTTTTTATATACTTTCCACAATTTTCCTGTGTATTTCAGTACGACTTTTTTACCCCCCTTTTTTTTTGTTCTTTTAATTGTGTGTATTTTCATAATTTGGTGTAAATTTTAAGCTAAATTTGATATTTTGATATAATTTGGCCTAAATTATTTTCTACTCACTATATCAAATTTTATATTAAATGAATTTTTTTTATTTTTTAATTAACACATATTTATTTATTTATAAAATTATTTAATTATTTATATTTTATTGCTATTAATTATACTAAATAAAAAATTATATATAATTAATATTATATTTATTGATTATATTACAAAAATATGTATTATAATTAATATCATAATAAATAAAAATACTACATTGCATACCAAGAATTATGAAAAAAAGAATTTAACAACATAACCAATGATCTCAAAGTTACTCTTGTTCTTTTGGTCAATATTTTGATAGTCTTGTAAGAGTTGGAAATAATTTATCAAATTATTAAATTATTATTTTTAATTTTATGTAGTATTTTAATTTTTGAATTTTAATTTTTAATATTTATATTGTAGTTTACTTTTAAATTTGATGCAAGTAATGTCATTTTAATATATTTATTATTATTATTAATTATTATAATTTATCACAAATTTTAATTATTTTTTAATTATTACAAATATTATTACAAAATAATAACAAAATTAAAATTGAATAAATAAAATTAAATTATAAATTAATTAAATATACAAATTAAAATTTGGAATAGAATAATTTTGATGGTAAATTGGGAATATATATATTACACTAAATTTGGTGTAAATGAATAGTATTACATCAAATTTGGTGCAATACTATTCATTACACCAAATTTGGTGTAACATTTGATACTCCATTGAAAATGAAATTATACCAAATTTGATGTTTTGATGTTGGATTTGGTGTCCCATTGAAGATGGTCTTAGACCATCTCCAACCCATTGTACCAAATTTGATGTAAGTTTTCATCAAATTTGGTGTTTTGGTGCAATTTGGCCTAAACCATCTCTAATCACTACAAAAAATGAATATTTTATTCTTATTTTTTTATTTTTTAATTATTATTTATTTATTTATTTATAAAGTTATTTAATTATTTATATTTTATTATTACTAATTCTACTAAATAAAAAATTACATATAATTAATATTACATTTATTGATTATATTACAAAAATAAGTATTACAATTAATATTACAATAAAGAAAAATATTACATTGCACGCTATGTAAAACAAAAAAAATTTTACAAAACAAATATAAAGACTAATATATTTTGGTTATTTAATTCTAAAAAAAATTACAAAATAAATATAAAAACTAATACATTTTGGTTATTTAATTCTCAAAATTAGTATATTCATCCCACAAATGATGTTATATTCATCCCATAAACTTTTACAAAATAAATATAAACTTTTACTTTTGAATTTTATGCAAATAATATTATTTTAATGTATTTATTTATTATTATTAATTATTATAATTTATCAAAAATATTAATTATTTGTTAATTATAACAATTAATCACTACTAATTTTATTGCAAAATAATAAGAAAACTAAAATTGAATAAATAAAACTAAATTATAAATTAATTAAATATATAATATAGGATACAAATAGAATTAAATTTGGGAGTACAACAATTTTGAGGATAAATTGGGAATATATACATTACACCAAATTTGGGGTAATATTGGAGATGGAATTACACTAAATTTGATATTTTGATGTACGATTTTATGTTGGATTGGAAATGCTTTTAGATTAGTTTCAATTTCAGGATATAGAGTTGCGGAGGAGGAGTTTAAAACAACTATATGCAAAATTAATGGAAATTTCGATTAATGGTGTAAAAACTTTTACACCAAATTTAATATTTTAGTGTAAATTATCTCCAATTTATTACATCAAATAAATATTTTATTCTTATTTTTGTTAATTTTTAATTATTACCAATTTAGTTATTTTTAAAGTTATTTAATTACTTGTATCTTATTACTACTAATTCTACTAAATAAAAATTATACATTTACTGATTATATTAAAAAAACATTACAATTAAGATTAAAGCTACTTTGCACAGTATGTATACTAGAAAAAAAATTCAGAAAACAAACATAAAGTTCAATAATGTTATTTTAATGTATTTACTTATTATTTGTTAATTATTATAGTTTATTGTAATTGTTATTTATTTATTAATTATTACAATTATTATTGCAAAATACTAATTAATTAAAAATTAAATACACATGGGATACAAATAAAACTAATATTGGGGTAGAACAAATTTCGGAGCAAAATGGTTATATATATATTATACCAAATTTCACTTAAGATTTGCCGTCGGATTGGAGAACATATTAAATCAAATTTGATATTTTGATGCTAGATTTGGTATTAAATTGGAGATGTTCTTAGTAAGAAAATTTGATGTTTTGGTGCTAATTTTGGTATTGGATTGAAACTGTCCTTAGTTTATTGATTATTTAGCAATTGTATTGAAGTGGATAATGAAAAGAGGATAATCAGAAATTTTAGCTGAATCACACAGAAAATTAATGTAGAACAGTGAAATGAGAAGGAATTAAAATTGGAATAAAAATTATTGACAATAAACAACGAGCACAGCCTTGTCGAGCTCGCATTTTCCCATAAAAAGGAAATTATAATATAATTTGTGCGTCGTTATGCGAAGTTTTTTTTGTAAATTTACTATTATTATATTGATTTACTAGAAATTTACGTAAAATCTAAGTTCTAAATTTTCACAGTTATTGTAGTGAAGAAAATATGACATCTCTAATGCAACTTAAAATTATTTCATGTCATGAGTAACAAATGAAAAAATTATATATAATAACATATTTTTAAAAAATAATATTTTTTTTTTAAATTTTTTGTGGTGGGTTAAGATTTTTTTTATTAAATAATGAATTTTATGTAAAGTCTCCTAATTAGTTTTGGGATACCAAAAAAATAGTAAGATATGTAAGGAACTCTCATCTCCTGCATTTGTATTATACAAGAAATAAACAAGAAATAAGGAGATTACAAAGTAAGCGTATGACAAGGTACCGCGCTTTTTTAATAGTTCATAGTAAAATTAAGATTTTGTTAATTATTTACTGCATTGCGGTGGTTTTAATATTTTAAGGTAAAGGCGTATATGCAAGCGCCTATGTGTATTTTTTAAAATAACAAAAGCGCAGAATTAAAATATATCTTCATTCAATTTTTTTGAAACAATAAAAATCGTTAAGGAGCATTTAAATTCCGTGTATTCATATAATATAAATAGAAATATATATATATATATATATATATATATATATATATATTTATACATATATTTCTATTTACATTATATGTATAACTGAAATTTAAATGCTCCTTAATATTTTTTTTTATGAAACTAGAAAAAATGCGTATTTTCATTCCTCACTTCTGTTGTTTTAATATATATATATATATATATATATATATATATATATATCGGAGCAGCATTTTTAAAAAAATTAATAAAAAATAAGAGGCACACTCTACAAGCATGCCTTTTATTACAAAAGGCACACTTACGAATAAAATATTAAAGACCACGACAATCGTAATAAATAACTAACAAAATCTTAATTTTACTATAAATCATTAAAAAAAACCAATGTAAAAGAGTTATTACGTGATAATTACTTGGGTTGATTGCACAAGGGTGGCCTTGCAAAAATATTGCAGTATTCATAGACATTTTTCGTCAAATATTATTAGAGTGCATATAGTAATATAAGGAGTTTCAATATCATTTTCTAATTACAACTACCAACTTTTTTTTTAGTTGCTACATTTTAAGAAAATTTGAATATCTATATTAACTAGAAAATAAAATAAAAAAAAATTACCATGAAAATCAGAAGCCCTTAGAATTGTTGACGTTATCACATCAATAGTCTTAGAGAAGACAAGCCCTCTAAACTTACCACACCACTACAAATGTATATATCAAAGTATAGTTCTAAAAAAATGTTTGCAAAGAATACTTCTACTGTTGCTAATTTTTGGACTCACGCTGTATCATAATTTTTAAAAAATCACCCGAATCACTCGAATCGCCCGAACCGTCCCGTACTGAATATTGATTTATCACAAAAATCGCGATCTAAAATACTAAACAAAAATTGCACCGCTAAGCGGTGCGGTGACGGTTTGGAAACTAAAAAACCGCAAAAAACTGAATCGTTTATTTATACGTTAAAAAAGTAATTTTATAATTAACCTATCATACAAAACCTTAATAATTAAGATAATTATTTTTTTTTTCAACTCACATCTCTCAATTTCAATACTCAAGACAAAAGACAAGAACAACAACCATATTACATAAATGAAATTAAATGAATAAGTAGAATATATGAAATAAATTAAAATTTATACACAACGATATAGTTATTTGTTAGTACATGAAATATTATGATATTATTTTTAGGATAAAAGATCATGGTGTTATTTTCATGTTCAAATAATTTTTTTTATTAATGTCTTAATTTTTTGAAATTTAATCATTTTCTCTTTTTGGGTAAAAAATCGTCAAAACGCCCACAACCGCTTTAAGTTTCACTTTCGTTTTACTTGACAAAATCACAATTTGAAATTATTTTTCAACAAAATCGCATATGGTAATTTGATTTGAAATTAATAAAAAAATTCATAGAACCGCACCGTGATTATGAACCCCAACTGTTGTTTACCCCAAACTATATGTATATAACACTTTGCTCCCTCAAGCTATGAAAATTTAAATTTTGCCCCTCCAACTAAAAAAATATGATATGTTTTTCAATTTTACTCCTATTTTTAAAATATTTGGAAAACTTTTGAAGTTAAAATATTGAAATATTAAAATTTTATTTGAATTTAATAATACAAAGCAATACTAGGCCAATTTCAAAATAACTTGTTGACTTTTATAAACAATAATTTTTATTTAATAAATTAACTTTATCTTTAATTATAAAATAGTTTTTAAATAATGAATACTTTTTAGGAAAAATCAAAAATACCTTTAAGTAAAATGTTTGCTCTTTCTAAGAAATTATATAAAATAATACTGTAACTTCAAGATAAGAATGTCTCCTAATGCGATTGTTTACCATATGCAACTGTTTATCGCAGACATAGGTCTCGACAATGTTGTAAGACTTGCATTAGGCTGATGCCTACCAATATAGGAAGGTCGACTTGATTTGTCAATATTTTTTTCTCAAGATTTAAGAATATTCTTTTTGCATTATTTCTTTATTTTCTAAGTGATGAAATTTCACACCTACTTTATAACTATTAATTGCTTAACAATTATTTATGATAATCAAGAATGAATTAAATTAAAATTATTTTTAATAATGATCTAATTCTAAGTATAAAAATCAAATATGAAAATTTAAAATTAATTACTTCAAGTTAATTGATTTATATTATTAAATTTAAATAAAAATGTCCTACTTATGATAATTAGGAATGAATTTAAATTATTAAATTAAAATTATTTTTTAAATAGGATTTAATTCTAAGTATAAAAATCAAACATGACATTTTATAATTAATTTCCTTCAAATTAATTGATTTACAATATTAAATTTAAAAAAAAATTCGATATTTGTAAAGAGTAAATTGACAAATAAATTCTTAAATAGAGGGAGCAGATTCTATATTATTATAATTTGAGGGGATTAAATATTGCATACATATAGTTGAAAGGGGGAAAGTTGTTATTGTGCTGTAGGTGTTCTTACGTTTCTGCCCTTGCCGAAGGGCAAAACACCTACAGCACAGTAACAAAAGCCTGTCTATTTCCATGGCGACCCGAAAACCCAAATCTGAAAACTCTTTGGAATGAGGCTGCGGAGGGCTGGGGTGTGTCTAAGGGTGGTTGCTCTGTCTGCATTTGCCCATGATTTCTACTGTAATCACCAAACAGCCCTTTATGCATGCATATGTATTGGGATCATAATTTTTAAAAAATCGTCCAAACCATCTCGTACCCGCATCGTTAATATTGATTTATCATAAAAATTATGATTTAAAATATAAAATGAAAACCGCACTGTTTTAGCAGTGAGGTGGCAGTTTAGAAGCTAAAAAATCGTAAAAAATCGAATCGTTTATTTATACTTTAAAAATCGTAAATTTTATTTCTACTAATTGAGTATCATTTGCTTAACTTTTTAATTAATTTTTGAGTGTTTATATTATTTTTTATATATTTAATTTGAAATATTGTAGGTAATAGTAAAATGATAAGAAAAAAAAAATAAATATAAAACTTGATTAAAATTTTGAATAATTCGTTACTTGGTGCTATTGAAGGTAGTGTTTGTATTTCAATAATAACTTTTTGCTCCAATATCATTTTGAGTTGTTTCTTGAACCATCAGAAATCTAAGAGATAGATATATAACTTTTTATGTTTACCATAAAATTCAATTATTTTTATTTCAATAAGAAAAATTGGGTTAACTACACTTGACTGAAAAGTTATTTCTATTTCAATGAGAAAAATTGAGTTAGCTACACTTGACTGACAATTTTTAGTATGACACATTTTGATATTTTGGGTATAATTCACTCTACATAAATCATATTGAGGTTATGCATGAAAATATAGAAAGATAAAATATATGACTACAATTCATATGAAAACATCAAAAATCAGTTTGATCTTGAACGTAGTAAAAAATTGATTGAAAGAGGTTATTAGTGCTGTAGATTAAAAAATTATGATATTATTTTTATATTCAAATAATTTTTGTATTAATATTTTAATTTTTTAAAACTTAATATTAATAAAAAATCGCCAATAAGTCCGAAACACTTTACAATTGCTTTCATTTCATTTGAGAAAATCATAATTTAAAATTAATGAAAAACACCGCTTTAACTGCACCGTAATCATCGCATCCATATATATGACCTCTACATTGCCATCACCATCATCCCTCCTCCTCCTCCCTCTCTGTTTCTCTATACAAATACGTGGGTCCTGCGGATGGGCTGTGAGGATACTTTTTCTCCAGTTGAGTTGTATGGCAAAGGGGGAGAAGAAACGCGACCCGTATGGCGGGGCAATCGTGAATGTGGATTTTGCAGCCATGGCGGTGTTTCTCTCTCCCTCGCCGGATAATACGAACAGATCTGAGCCTTTTGCTTCAATTCTCTGCTGTGTGATTTTATTCATAAATCGCATTAATTCATAAGCGACTCAATCGCATTATGCAGTGACTTCACGGTCTCTTGCTCTCTCTATATATATGCATATAGATATATAAATATTTGTATATCTATCCGTCAAGAAAGTTCTAGTCCAGACGGCTGCCGCCTTCAGATTTCGCGGCCATTGCTGCTGCTACTACTACTACTACCACCACCACCATTGACTATCGATATAAAATGGGAGGCTGTGATGATGAAAATATTTCGGATGGTAAGACGGGCATTGGGGAATCCGACCCGTATCTTGGCGGGGCAACCCGGAATCACGTGATTTTAGATTTCCTTGGGTCTAACTTCATAGTGTAACTGGGTTTTGCAGCCATGGAGGTGTCAAATTTTCCTCTGTCCATCGTCGGACAACAGATCTGAGCCTCAAAACCTAGTAATATTTACCCTAATATTTCCATAGCTTGATTTTATGTATTGCTACTTTTGGGTTTTCTGCCGTTTAGGGAACAAAAAGTTTAATTTGAACTGGGTTTTCATTTTATGAAGTGAGAGTTAATATAAAAAACCATGCTATTTATGAGTTCTATTTTGTCAAAAATCACATTTTTTTACATTTGAAAATGTGAATTTCAAGTCATTACTTTCTATATTGTTTCTTGTTTGAATCAAGCACTGACACCCTTGATAAATTAATTTGTGTAGGTTATATTATCTTTTAGAAAAAAGTGATAAATGAGTAATTAAAACTTATGATTTAATAAAGAATGTGATTATTTTATTTAAACAATATGTTATTTTATATGATTAATTGAGGAATATCCAAACATCTTTTTGTATTATGTTTATTCTAATCTCCTTCCTCTTTTCATCTTCAGACTTTTTATTTCCTGTTTTGTTCTTCTGCTATTATCTTCTCTGTCTTCTGTCTTTCACTTTTTATTTCTCTTTTCTAATACGCTGGTGCCCCCGCGATACGGTGGTTGCCACCCTTCTGTTCCTTTTTTTTTTCTTTTTTCTCTCTTGTATTTTCCTTGTTCATCTCATCCCCCTCCCCCCAACTCTTTTTCCCTCCTTTCTTATTATTGTAGGCAGCGACGCCTCCTGCGAGGGCTGGTTTGTTTCTGCACTGTGTGGAGGTTTGGATTACATAATCTTGGCTTGGATTTGCACAATATTAGGTTGAGAATTTGCTGCTTGGGCCGGGGATTGTGGGGGTGTTATGAGCAGATTTTGCTGCAAAATGATTTGAAATCAGTTTGCTGAAACTGGGAATCTTTTTATAGGGGCAGACGTGTAATTTCGTATGAAAACGTCTGATTGCATATGATTAATTGGTATATTAGACCAATCCATCGCTGTAAACAAACCTCTGTAGAGATAAGAGTACCTATGTAAACTAACCAGTCCACTTTCAAAATTAATCAAAAATATTTGGGTTATTAAAAAAAAAATATCTAGAAACTAACTTGTCAACACTATGGATAAGCTCTACCAATCTTTGTCATATTCTATTGGACACACCGAACTAAAAAACAGGGACATGGATGAATCAAGCCCCCTGAGCAGCAATCTCATTAGCTTCTACAATTTGTGAACCAAGAAGACACAAATCCCATGGATAGAGAAGGTGAAGAAAGGCCAATTCTGATAACAATGAAAGGGCATCCAGGAACAGGAAAGAGCACACTGGCAATCGCCATTGCGAAGGCCCTCAAATGCCCATTAGTAGACAAGGACCATTTCCGTGATTGCACATACAAAATTCAACAGGCCCTCATGCAAACTTCACCCACCACAGCCACAAAACTGTTGAATGACCTGTCATATGAGGCGATGTGGCGAGTGATCTCGACTCAGCTCGACTTGGGCCTAAGTGTAGTCATTGACTCTCCGCTTTCCAGGCGCGCCCACCTCGACCGGCTGCTGGAGATGGCATCCGGGATCGGTGCCCGCGTTGTCATAATAGAGTGTAAGCCAGGGGATGAGGCAGAGTGGCGCAGGCGGCTTGAGTTGAGGGGTGCGGATGGTGGCTCGGGGTGGCACAAGCCGTCAACGTGGGGAGAGATGGAGCGGTTGTTGGAGGGTTATGGTGGGTGTTGGGATTATGATGTGAGTGAGGTGCCTAAGCTTGTTTTGGACACTACAGCTCGTGTTGAGGTTGCTGAGCTGGTTTCCAAGGTGATTGAGTTTGTATATTCTTGAAAACTTGAAATCTTGACTAGGGCGAAGGTATCAGTATTAGAGTTAGTAATTATGAAATTGGTGGGGAAAATCTTAGTCCATACTCGATTTGATAATCGATTTCGACTGATCTCATGCTAAGTATAATGTATTTACCTTGTGATTGGTCGAATTTCTTAAATTGTGAATCAATCTTATAGTATATGGCATAAGTTTTATGATTGATTTGGGGTTGTCCAATCGAATTTGGGCTAACCATGCCAAAACTTCATAATAGCAACCAGAAGATCAAATATGCCAGTCCCATTGTTGTTTGATGGAAGAATACAGTTTCTGTTCAACTCTCTCAACAAGTGGAAAAAATAGCAGACAGTGCTGCATAAGAGAAAGACTAATGCACTTTTAGACATGAATTATGGGTATAACAGTTGTGAATGCAAAAAAGCCAGATAACAAGACCATTACTACTATAACATTCAATCAAGAAGTACCTGAGTAATATCAGCTGGATAGTTGTAAGTCCATATTCCTATAAAGGGATACAAATGCAGCGCAAGAGTTCGTATTAGTAACTCAATAACAGAAGAACACTGCTTGCCTAAAAAGAAGCAAGCATCACATCAAAGGGTCCAATTTGTCTCAATATCATGTTTTATCATACCTCTTATGGAAATGGGGGAAATTCGTGGAACGTTCCTAATGTCTATCTTTCTCACACAATAAGGTGCACTATATGTGGTTTCAATAGATAATTAAGTGATACACAAAATTGTGTGAAAGATACAGAGCATTGTACTTGGTGTTATACAAAATTCCCTGGAAATACCATGCAGAGATTCAACATAAGTAGGCCTTATCTTTATGGGAAACAAAAACCTAGAAAAAGTTTTTGATCAGGGATGGCAACGGGTGGGGCAGGTCTGGATGGATAGGGTTGGTCAAATCCAAAATTCATCCAATCAAAGAAGAGCTGAATCCAAACCCGCCCCACATTCATTAAAGACCCACTTCAAACCAAAAACTCGGCAAGTCCAACCAAGGTTGGACCTTGCAGAGTAATGGATTTTTCAAAGGTATTAGTATCTTATTGTTGAATGTAAATGCCCAATAACAAAAAACCTGGGCCAGCCCAAAATAGTCCATGAAGTGCGGAGGCTTGAAAGCCCAAATTAGTTCATCACCAGAACCAAGTTTCTGCTTTCTATTTTTTAAAATTACTAGAGTACCCTTTGCCCTGAGAACAGGAAAATTTGCCAACGGTTTGACTCGAAGCCCAGGTCTGCAAAAAAGGCTAAAAGCAGGGGCAAATATACAAAGCTTGATTATATACTGCAAAAAGGCCCCAAGAATGAACAATGGGTAGAAAGCTCAGAAAGGGGAGAATGAGGGTTACAGTGAGGATATGGGAATTCTCAAAGGGTGGTTACCCCTCTCTGCAAACCCAATGATTTCTTCAATTGACCATGAAAAAAATATCAACAGCCCTTCAATGAAAAAGGAAAACAAAGCAAAGAAAGATTGCAAAAATACTCCCTTTGTCCTCAAATTTATTTCACCATGCAAACAGACATACATATGGCTACTCTCTCTCTCTCTCTCTCTCTCTCTCTGATGTGAAGAGGCTGTGATGATGATTCTTGTTCCTTCTGAGCTTATCCATCGGGCAATGAGACGGACCGACCCGTATCTTGGCGGGGCGACCCGGATGGCATCTGATTTGGGGAGTTGTTTTCCCTTTGTCAGATGCAACCGGTGATTCTGCAGCCATGGCGGGGTTGAATTCTCGTTGCCTGATCAATACCATAGATCTGAGCCTCCATTTCATTTCCCCTCGATTTTCTTTACTTGGGTTTCTTGAGTTCATTTTTATTTTTATTTTTATTTTTTATTTAATTGATAATTGGCGTTTTGCATTAGGATATTAAAAATATTCGGCACGTAAAACATGTTTCGAGTTTTTGTCAATTTTTCGGTTCGATTATTCAAATAATAAATTTTATTAAAATAAAATATAGTAAGTGTAAAAAACTAAATAATAAAATCATACTTATAGTTTTATTTATTTATTTTTTGTTTTGGCGTTTAAAAAATTAAAAAAGAATTAAAATTAGATAATACATATAAGAATACGTATATGAAAATTATTTAAACATATATAAAAACAATAATTGAGTATTTAATAAGGTTCAGTAAATCAAAATGAAAAAATAAAAGTTGAACTATATAACAAAATTTGTATAAATAGAAATTTGTAATACCAAAACATTTCAAAAGTAAAAATTGAATACGATTTGATTCGTATTGAATTTTTATTTTGATTTAGTTCATTTAGTTTTTCAAAAGTGTGAACATTTTAAAATTAAATTGGGATTTTGTACCTTCAATTTACATTAATATCGACACAGTCGAATTAGATTAATGTTAACACCCTCCACTTTAGTTGAGTTTCGAGGATCAAATTCTAATTATAATTTTTACAATTGAAATGTTCACCTATTAAATAAATTATATTAAACACAATTTTAATATTTACTATTGAATGAACTAAATAAAATTAATAATCATTATTTTTGAATTTAATTACTTAATTATATTTTGTTTTTCATAATTTAGAGTTCTAATATAATATAATTTTTGTAATTAAATATATAAATAAGGTTGGACTAATTTATTAGTTGGCCCTAGTAACCATTTGCCTAGTGGTAAGGCATTTTAGTTTAAATAATAACATTACACTAGTAACTTTTAATAATTATTTTAAAAACAATAATTTAAAATACATAAAACATACATTGCTCTCTTGTTTTCCACCTTAATACATATGTTAATGAGACGGATTTATGACCTCTTGAACCTGACCCATTATTTTTTTAATTTTTTTTTCTATATATTTATGTTATATTAATTTATTAAAATATATATTTTTATAAAATTTAATGATATTAGTGTTAAAAAATATTTTATTTTTTTTAAATTATTAAATGAATCTAGTCTAATTTTTTGGATTCAGATTTAAATCGGATTTGGGTGTTAAAATCTTGACAAAGTTAACCAAACTAACTACGTTATCATCCTGAACATCAATGGTTTCCAAGAGCCGTAAAACCGTAATCAAAGGAGGGGCAAATAAGGAACAATGCCAAGGTACCATATATTTAAGCTCAAAGCCCACGAATCAAGAATCAGAGCACCAGCGCAGAAGGGAAGAATGAGGGTTACAGTGAGATTTGGGGTTTCTTAAAGGGTGGTTGACCCTCTCTGTAAACCCTGTGATTTCACCCATTAATTCGAAAAAAAAATAAAAAATCAACAGCCCTTGTACACAAAAACCATGGGAAAAGGAAATAAATCTTGTTTAGGGTGAACGATAGTTTTCGTTTAAAACTACATATAATTGGTTACACTTTGCACCCTCCAAACTATGAAACATACAGCAGCCATGTTTGCATATGCTATTCATCTTCTGTCTGTCTATCTATCTGTCTGTTATCTATCTATACCAAATAATGGGGCTGTGATGCTATTTTCTTGATTCTTTCTGCGCTGGTGAATCGGGCATGGAGAAAACCCAGCCCGTATCTTGGCGGGGCGACCCGGATGGCCTGTGATTTTTGGGGGGTTCTTGTTCTTTTTTCCCTGTTAATCGCATGCAACCGGTGATTTCGCAGCCATGGCGTGGCCCAATTTCTCTTTGCCTGTCCACGAACAAAAGATCTGAGCCTCTTCTTTTTTTGTCCTTTCTGTAATTTTTATTTTCTTTTTCTGGGTGGTGCATTTTATTTATTTATTTATTTCTTGGGCTTCCAATAATTTATCTTTGAGGGTTTGAATCAGTGACCCTTTTATTTCAATTTTCCCATCAAATTGCTCTGTTTTTCTTCATTTTCATTACGCTGATCTTATAAAAATGTTTTGCCATTAATTTACTTTGGTTTTCCCATTAAATAGTAATTTTTTTGTTTAACTTGTGGGATTTTACTGAGATTAGCTTAGAACAATTAGAAAATGGGAATGCTCAGAAGATCAAGTCATAGTTGCATAGCATAAAACTCTAAAACTAATACACTTAGCAGGGAGTTCAAGAGGTATGCTCAATCTGTTTGGATAAATTAATGCCTTCATGTACACCTTTAAAAATAGACAAAGGGTAACTCAAATGAAGACAGCCGAAAGAGAGAGGTTCATTGCTTAGAAATCCACGGAAACCTCATTATTTTCTTTTTTCAGATTTTTGTCATAATTATCGAATAATCACTTTATTTAAAAAGTTTAAGCTATTATTAGAGAGGATAGTCATTAAATATTTCATATCTCTAGTATATCCTCTTGAGCGTGTGATTTTTTTTAATTTTTATTTTTATTAATGAGTGGTAGTGAGATTTGGATTAAAGAGAACAAGATAGAGAAAAAAAGAGATGAAAGATGCACTGTAGACACACTGAGCTAAAAAATAGCAGCCAAGATCCACAAAGGAACAATTAGCTAAGTGAGCCACATCGTCCTTGCAGCTCGCTACATGTTTTTCCATACCTCGAGGAGGGTTGTAACATGGAAACAAAATAGGAGTGGTTAGGGATTGCCTCCTTTCTAGCCATCTCCTCTTCAAAATCTTGCTAGCTAGGCCTTTTTATTCGAGGGCGTTTCTCAGAATTTATTGGAAGGGGATTAATGGTGGGACTTGTCATGGAAGTAGGAAGAGAAGGCGTAGGAGCTGGTGAAGGATAAATTTCTCTCTTTTAGAATTTGTTCGACACAGTGATGGGTACAAGGGAGTGTTCTTGGGAGGCGTATTGCCGCCCTATTCATTATTTTCCATATAAAAAAAAAAATGCATCACCACAATAAAAAAAAATCAGAATTTGTGATTAGAAAAGAAACTTAAACGAAATTGGACTTCTCGCGATTTTGATCTCAAGTAATTATTTGGGCCAGGGTGAAGGCCAACAAGAGTTCAAAAACTAATTCCTAGATTTTGAAATAGTGCCCCATTAACCTAGTTGCCAACACGGTTTCTCTTATGACATGCAAATGGTTGGTAGAGATCAAGAAAATAACGTCCATTGAGTTAAAATCTCCACCCCTTTCATATTTTCAAAGGAAAAAAACTCTCTCTTCCATGAAACCACAGGAGCTGGAGGAAGTTGGGACTTGCTCAAGGAGTAAAATAAAATAGCCTTGCACTATGGCTGCACGAGGTGCAAAAAGCCCATGAAATACCCCGAGTGTTTTATTGAGGCCGTAAAATTTGGCGCACAAAACAAACCCAACCAGCATTCGATGAGATCGGGCACTACTTGGTTGGGAGATATGTCAAAATAATTGAAAACATCTTGAAAAAGGGGGTGCTGAGAAACGAAGACCCACCTCTAGTTCTAGGAAAATTGAAAGATAACTTGGTAGAGGAGAGTTAGCCTATTGATGGGGCAAAGGGATGAGATATTCATAACTAAGGGCAGAGCAATTGCTAGGCATTTTCTCCATGGAGCCATTTTCTCATCAACGCCGAGGCAAAGCCTTGGAAGAATACCTGCCGAAACTTCTCACTCTATCAAAGTGATGATTATCTCCACCCTTACTTTTTGAGTGACGCGGCAGGCGTGGTCATACGAGGGTGGGGCAGATGTGGTGTTGGACTGCCCCATTGAGAAGACTCTTGTAAATATTTGAATATAGTGTATATGAAAATTAGGCTAGGCACACATTTTAAATATATTTTTTAATAATTAATTTCTCCCATTATGATATAAAATAGTTTTCAAGTAATTGACCTACAAGATACAAAATTTATGATATACTAAAATTGTAAATTTACACTACTTAGAATTTTATGGAGCAAAAATCACAAGTGTTGATAAATATAAAAATTATACAAATAGAAAGATGAAAGTTCACTGTTGTAGGGAAAGTTCGTATATCTGTATCACTGTATTTCGTTCATTAATTTTCTGTTGTAAAATAAAATTTATTTATAGACTTTGAAAAATTGTCTCCAAAGAGTGCAATCTTTTTCAAGAGACGTCTTTTGGTGAAAAGACATCTTTTCATTTCAAAATTTCAACTGTTTTAATTCTGAACCTGGACAGATTTGAAAATTTGGTCCCTCTTTCCCCTACTTTGTATTTTATTTTATTTATTATTTATTTTTTTCTTATATATATATATACAAAAAATGAACTAGAAGTTTTTTTTGGTTTTTCCTCATAGAAAAGGACTCCAAAATTGTTTGGTAAGACTTACCAAACTTAACACATATTTATACATCAAGAATAACTTAATGACTCTAGCTAACAATCAATGTAGGACAAATGCATATGAATGAAAATACAACGTGAATACACACATTCTAATATGGGTCAGTAATATTATATGTAAATACATTATTTATATAACAATCCCCTACTTATTTACATATAATATAAAAATAAATATCACCTTGTTTAACATAGTGAATAGTCATGAAGTGGACAAACCTTTAACTTATGGTTGAAAATGAGACACTAGGGAAACATATTATCACTATGTATGGTTTTCATGTCCTTTTGTTTTTGCATACACATTTATAAATAGACATTGTGCTTAATCCTGATTTTTACAAGTACTCTAGAATTTTACTGAGTAATCTATAAGAAGCGACCTCTCACTTCTTTACTTGTATAGGTAGACTCATAAAAAATGTTCAAAACACATTCCACAATGCTATGAGTCTATTAAGGATTTTAAATCCAACCTACACTTGTTGTGGTAATAAAAGTGCATAGATCAAGTATGGAACTTTCAAAACAGTGTCACTCCAACTATTTTTAAGTTATGCACTTGAAATGTATCCAAATTCTCATTTCACCAACGTCTAATATTGAATTGTCTTTTTAACTCTCATATATAAGGTGACAAATGTGTGACATGTACCTTAAGATAGAGTTGGTTTCAATTAAAATATTATTTTAATCGGTAATAGTCTCATATCTCTCATGATCTTTGTAATCTTTTCTCTAAATATAGACTTTGTTAGTGGATCAGCTAATATTTGATTAGTAGGGAGATACTTAAGTACAATCTTCCATTTTTTAACCATATTTCTAATATGATTATACCTCAGAGCAATGTGTTTGCTATGACTTGATATTCTCTCATTCTTTGTACTATAAATCGCAACTTAATTATCACAATACAAAGTAGTTGGACCTTTTTTAGGATCTAATAAAGGAATAGTTATAAGGAATCTTCTAAATCATATAATGTCTTTGCTTGAAATATACATTGCTATATATTCAAATTCCATAGAAGATAAAGCAATACAAGTTTGCCTCTTTGAAGTCCAAGTGACCATGGCACAACCTATAGTGAACAACCAATCACTTGTAGATTTAGAATCAGCTTGGTCAACTGCCCAATTAGCATCAATATAATACTCAAGTGTAGATGAACTACAATCATAGTGTAAGCCATAGTTCATAGTAAACTTCAAGTATCTTAGTACTCTCTTTAGTTTCTTACAATATTCTTCACTTGGATTGCTTGTAAATCTACTTAATATGTCAATTGAACACGCAAGATCAGGTCTTGTGTGATTCACTACATACATGATGCTACCAATTATTTTGGCATATTCTTCTTGATTTATAGCTTCTCCTTTATTAGGAACTTAGCTTCACATTAGGATCAACAGGATACTTACTTTACAATCAAAGTAATTGAACTTTTTCAACACTTTCTCAATGTAATGAGATTGTGTTAATATATAAGTTTAATCTCTTTTGTGAACTTTGACTCCCAAAATGACATCTGCTAGACCTAAGTCCTTCATGTCAAAAACTTATTTCAAATAATTTTTGATTTCATTTACACATGTAATATTAGAACCAAAAATTAGCAAACCATCAACATATAAAGTTAAAAGCACTTTATATTCAAAAGTAACTTTAGCAAACACAACTTTCTACTTTGTTACTCTTAAAACCAAAGTTTCTAATTTCATGCTTAAATTTCTTAAACCATTGTCTAGGTGCTTGTTTAACACCATACAAAGACTTATTTAATTTACATACTTTATATTTTTCACCTTTAATAACATATCCTTTCGATTGATGTATGTAAATTTCTTCTTCCAAGTCTCCATTTAAGAAAGCAGTTTTAACATCTATTTGATGAATCTCTAAGTCATAAATAGAAACAATAGCAAACATAATTCTTATGGATGTAAATTTTGTAACAGGAGAAAATGTCTCAAAATAGTCTATATCTTTTTTTTTACTATAACATTTGGCTATTAATCTTGCTTTGTATTTATCAACAATACCAACAATTTTGAGTTTCTTTCTTAAAATCCATTTGCAGCCAATAGGGTTGGTGTTGGGAGGAGGATCCACAATAGTCCGTGTTTGATTATCAAGAATTGATTTAATTTCATTATCATGGCTCTTTTCCACATATTTGAGTTAGATAATGACATAGTTTCTTGAAAAGATTTAGGATCCTCTTCTAATATGTAAGTTAACATGTCAGAACCAATTTTTTTTTCAATTCTACGTCTTTTACTTCTCCTTAATCCAACAATTTTATAATTTTCATCCTTGTTCAAATTTGCATCATTCACTGATGTTCTAACATGCACACGTAAGCTAGATGGAACATATGAATTAGTCTCATTTGTTTCTAATTCAAGTTCATGTAACAAGTCATTATTAAGTTCTAATTTGTCTTAATCTTTAATAGTTAAATTTTCATAAAATCTAGCATATGAAGCTTCAAATACACTATTATCACTAAGCTTAAGAAATCTATATGTTTTACTAAGTAAAAAATAACCAACAAAAATAGATTTCACAACTTTACTACCAAGTTTTGGCCTTTTCAAAGTTGCATCTAAAACATATGCAATACAACCTCATACCTTCAAGTGTTTAATGCTAGACTTATGCCGAACCAACAACTCATATGGAGTTTTCATATGCATTTTATTTACAATTCTATTACTAATGTAACAAGAACTTAATAATGCCTATTCCCAATAAATAATTAAAAGTTTAGAGTGTATTAGCATGACACTAACCATTTCCAATAAGGATCTATTTTTTCTTTCGGCTACTTCATTTTGTGGTGGAGTATTAGGTGCTGCAAAATTTTCTAACTATACCATTTTGTAAATAAAATGATATAAACTCACTAGAAAAATATTCACCACCTCTATCCGATCTCAACCTTTTGATCCTTAAATTGGTTTTATTTTCAACTTCTTATTTGAAATTTTAAAGTTGTCAAAAGTTCCATCCTTGGTTCTTAATAAATATACATAAGTGAATTTAGAAAAATCATCAATAAATATAACAAAATAACGTTTTCTACCTCTAGTAACATGATTTTTATTATCACATATATCAGTATGAATGAGTTCAAGTAAAATAGTTGACGTAACTACACTTTTGAAAGAAGTTTTAGTCAACTTAGATTGTGCACAACATTCACAAGTGTTCATAGATAAAGTAGATGCAGACTTGGGAATTAAATCACAATTAATCATACGATTCATAGTATTCATACAAACATGTCCCAATCTAAAGTGCCAAAAATCATACTTATCATTTTGAACATAATGAAAAGAATTAATAAAGTAAGATGAAACATAAATATTATTATTAATGCTCAACAAGTACATATTGTTTTTAATGTAGCCTTTTCCAATAAATGATCCCTTCTTAGTTATGATCACTTTTTGGGATTCAAAAGCTACTTTAAAGCTATTTTCGTCCAACTTGTGGATTGATACAAGATTCTTCCTCATAGAAGGAATATCATACATATTTTTCAAAGTTAAAGTTTTTCCTGAAGTCAGAGGAAGAAAAACAGTTCTTGTGTCCAAAACTTCACTAGTTGAAGAGTTGCCCATGAAGACAGGATTTGTCTCATTATGCCCTCCATATGTCTTGAACAAATTTCTATTTGGAGTACATGATAAGTTGCACCCGAATCCACCCACCATGTTGAATCCATATCATTATTAACACAGATTTCGGTAAGCATAGCAATCAAATCATTTTCCAAGTTTGTCTCATCATTTTTCTTTTGTCCCTTGCGATGACGACATTTCCTAGCCAAATGACTAGGTTTGCCACAAATATAGCAGGGTCAATTTGGATGCCTTGAAGAAGTTCATCCAAAGAAATGGATTTCTTCTTATGTTTCAATTTCTTTTGATAATTTTTCCATGAATATGAAAGTTTACCAATGATAGTAGAAATTTGAAAAGTCTCATAAATGGGTTTACCCGCATCAGCACATTTTGTTGCTATATCATTTAATTCATTTACTTGATCAATAATAGGTTTAATATCCACCATCTTGCACTCAACATACTTGTTAACTAAAAAAGACTTATTTCTAGCATCTTCATTAACATACCTTCTTTTTATAGCATTTCATAGTTCAACAGTAGTTTTATGAACATAGAATACGTTGAAAAGTATGTTATTCAAGGACTGGAGAATGGTAAAATGGCAAATGAAATCATCATCTTTTCATTTCTTAGCCTTTTCTATAGTCTCTGCCTTCTGTGCTTCTGTTTTTGTCGAATCAATCACATGTTCCGGACATTGTTCAAACAACACATAGAACACTTTTACAACTGTTAAAAGATATTCTAACTTCAAACTCCAGCATTTGTAGTTCATGTGATACCCGAGCCTCTTACTACTCACATGGCCAAATATGATTCATGCATTACGTGTTAATTTTATATGCTAATTGCATTTCTATTGACATTGCATAATTTATTTCATTTTATACGACATTGTTGAATATTAAACTTAATTCTGAAGCTCTTGCCCGGTATTAGTTATTGAATTTTCTAATCTAAGTAGTTGATTTTATATTGAAATAAGAATAAAATGAGGTGGATCAATATTAGATATAGATGGGATATATATGTTATAATTTTGGAAGTGTTAAAAGTGTTACTAGTAAGCTTATACGGTTTAATTTGATTTGATCAAGTTACTTCAAAAGTATATATTTGTAAATTAGCATACTTGGGATATTGGACATGATATAATGTGATTTAAGTGTCATATTACAAGGCCCATATGTGCATATGATTTTAGAAATGCAAACTAGATAATTCTTTAAGAATCGGATACGAATCGGTTTGGAGATCGAATGAACGGACATAGGATTACCTATGGAAATGAATGGTGATTAAGATAGGTTGCAACCAAATAAAAATAGGTGAGACACAAGATTAGGGCTGCAAGATAGGGGAGAAAATCAGATTTTGCCATTTACTTGCCACCTCATGCTTTCTTATTAAGCTTAAGCTAACATCTCAAGCTAACACCTCAAACCCTTCACCCTTAAGCAACGACCAGACCCTCATTTCAGCCATTTTCATCTTCCAAACACACACCTTAATGTCTCCAAGTGATCCAAATTGATTCCAAGTTGAAATAAAATCAAGAAAAGCAAAGGAGAAGTGATTACCATCAAGTTAGCCTCAAAATCTGCATAGGTAACACTTATCTACGGTTTTGCCTTTGGTTTTCAGATTATTATGAATGGTTTTATGGTTTATTAAGCTTTCAATATCTCTTATAAAAGTGTTATGAAGTTTTTAGTTAGACTTTGGTGCACAAAGAAAGGGTTTTTGATGACAAACACTTAATAGCAAATACTTGTGGCAGAAACTGTCATCTTACTATTTTCTTGTGTTTTAGGCTTCAAAAGTGTATGGTATGTTGAATAAAACCTATAATTATTACCATTTACATGACCATATATGATTTAAGAGTATTGGAATGAAGTTTTATCAGTTGGAAATTGAAATAGAGAATGATATTGGAGAAACACTCAAACTGCCAAAATAGCAAAATCTGTTTTGGTGTGCTGTGAAGGAAACTGAATTAAGGGAGCTAAATCCATTATTTTTGGTAATAATATGACCTGGTTCTCTCCTTATATATGTTATCTAAGTATGGTGAAAATTTTGGAGTGATTGAATATACTTAAGGGTGCCAAAACCATTAATGTCATGAAGTGTGCAAAACTGTCACGGTAGAAAACAATCTGTTTCAGTATGTCGTGAAGAGAGCTGAACTTGGGAAGCTATATCCGTGATTTTTAGCAATTATATGATATGGTTACATTTATATACATGTTATATAAGTGTGGTAAAAATTTGGGAGTGATTGGATATGCTTAGGGATGTTAAAATTATCATGCAACTAAACTTGACAGCAAGAAAATATGAAAATGTGAATCTGCCACATTTGATCACTTAGCATGTTTCAACCTTGATATGTTGCTATTGAGTGTTAACAATTAGGTACATGCTATTAGATTTATAATACTTCAATTACATGATGTTTGCATGCATTTAAGATGAGAAATTGAGGTATTTGAGGGGCTATATTGTGTTCTAGTTTGTGAAAGCTTGATTGTTAACTTATAGCTTGGTGTTTAAGGTCTAGTATGAGATTTTGTGCTTTCAACTTGCCAAATTGGGAATGGTGCTTGATGTTGGGTAATATTACAGGCTATTTTACATCTAAGGTTGGAGAGGAATACTAAACAAATTTAGACTAAGCCACCAACCAAGTGAAAGGTAAGTAAAGATTCATTTGCAACCACAATGCATAGACATAGTAGATGTGTGAATTATATGTGATATCATAAATCATATGTGCATAGTAGAGGGCTCTCCATTGAGCATACATACATGGGCATTGTCATTAGCACGTGCATGCATCATATACGAGCATTGTGATAAATCTTGCATTGCACGGCATGATTCAGAGAAAGGAAAATATTTTGCTGACCACTACTAGTGCATCGAAGCATGCATGGATTTGCATGGTTTTATGCATGGATTTGCAGGTTCGCGTGCATGGATTTGCATGCGTATGAGTATGCATGGATTTGCATGCTTATATGATTATTGGCCATTGGATTATGGCGGTGTACAGAGCTCTTTTCCGGTGCATGGGATAGTAGCGTTGGTCAGGGGCCCAAGGAAAGAAATGATTTTGAGAGAAATATTTTGATGCATAAAATTGCATTGTGAGCATAGCATTTTGAGTTGCATGACTTGATATTGTGGATTATTCTTTGACATGCATAATCTTTACTTGCTGAGCGTTAGCTCATATAGTTTATGCATTGTAGGTGAGTACGACGATGCTTGAAGCATCTTTGGCTGGTTGGTCGGCTGTTGGAGCTCCTGCAGGTGTTTGAGGGAGTGTGTACATGGATGACGACCTGTTGGGCTATTTTGTTGGCTTGTTTTATTTTGAGTCTGGTGTATTATGTTTTTAGATTGTTACTATATTTCTCTTTTAAAACTTTACTGTAAATAAGTATGTAAATATTGTGGTCGTTATGGGTGTTGTGTTTTTATATAAATACTGATCCTTCTATTTTAAACAGGGTTGTGTATGTAAGAAGTGATATATCTTTTCTTAAAGTGTTACAAAAAAAATATTCCATGCATGCACACAGGTTCTATCATGTCAAATTATACAATATATATGGTTGTGTAGGAATGGGGGTGTTACAGTTCAGCCCATTCAATCTTTCCAATTTGTCTCCATCATGCAATTGTGCCTTGACCAGAACAGATTCCATTGCAGAAATCTTAATATCTTAATATTGTTGTAAATATTTGAATATCTGTATGAAAATCTGTATAGGCTAGGCATACCTTTTAAAGATGCTTTCTTTAAGGTATGAATTCCTCCTACTATGTTGTAAAATGGTTCTCAAGGAATTGACTTCCAGAATACAAAGCCTATGATACACTAAAATTCTAAGTTTACACTACTTAGAATTTTATGGAGAAAAAATCACAAGTTTTGTTAAAGATAAAAATTATACAGAAAGAAAGATGAAAGTTCTCTGTTGTAGGGAAATTTCGTATATCCGTATCACTGTATTTCATTCATTAGTTTTCTGTTGTAAAACATAAGTTATTTATAGACTTTGAAAGAATGCCTCCAAAGAGTGCAATCCTTCCTAAGAGACATCTTTTGGTAGACATTTTTTTATTTCAAAATTCCAATTGTTTTAATTCTGAACCTGGACAGATTGGAAAATCCGATCCATCTTTCCCCTACTTTTTATTTTGTTTTCTTTCTCTTTATTTCTTATATATATATATATATATATATATATGTATATGTATATGTATATGTATATGTATATGTATATACACACACACACACATATACAAAAATGAACTAGAAACTTTTTTTGGTTTTTCCTCGTAGAAGAGGACTCCAAGATAGTTTGGTAAGGTTTACCAAACTTAACACATATTTATACATCAAGAATAGTTCCATGACTCTAACTAGCAATCAATGTGGGACAAATGCATATAAATGAGAATACAATGTGAATACACACATTCCAATATGGGTCAGTAATATTATATGTAAATATATTATTTATATAACAAAGACTTATAGGATTTTGACCTACTGCCATAGGAGCTTATACGAGGGTTATGGTTATCAGAGTTTGTATCACTAGACATAATGAATTGTATTTACTTGACAAAGAGAATGAGAATACACAAAATGGGTGGCGAAAGAAGATTTGACGAAAGAGAGAAATGGAGAAGTAAAAATGTATGATAAGAATGAAAAAGGGGCTAAAGACTTTAAAAGGGAAGCGCATTTAAAAACCCAAGAGATAAGTGCAAGCTCGAAGGCTAGGACACGTGACATATAAATAGGAATAGGATTTGGTTAAATTTGGGATCTATTCTGGCAAGAAAAAAATAGACTTGGGATCCACCTTGCCCCTATCCAAAACTTAACAGTCCAACCCGCCAACCCATAAAACTTTTGCCAACCTGAAAAGAATTGGAATTGAAGATATTACAACAAATTAATTTTTGGTAAGCATAGAACCCCACGTTCATTTGTACAGATGTAGTATGTTAATAGGCAAGTTTTTTTTGATTCATGTTGTTGCTTTCCCCAATTCTTTGTTCAGATAAAATCAGATTCAAAACAAACTATTTCATTCGCAATCTCTAATCCGTGTCAAAATTTCCAGAAAAGATGTGAACATATCGTATTCTAAACATATGAATCAAATGAATAAAAAAAAAATTCTCTAGGTTCCTACATTTGAAAGAGAAAAGAACATATTTTTCACACACACCAAAAACAAATTACACGGATTTAAGGAGTCAATGAGTCATTGGCGAGCTTCGCGGCTGAGCTACTAAACTTTCAGTCACTTTCTCTATTTGCAGTGTTGGTTGGCGGGGAAGAGGGCATTTCCTGATAGAGTGGTTGGCCAATTGTCTGAGGGCGTACGGTGAAGGAGACAGATGATAGAGTACTTGAGAGTTGCAGAGAGAAAGAAAAGAAAACCCCAGATCGAGCGAGAATCTGTGGACCAAAATAAAAAATCTAAGACTCAGTCAAAGATTCCAAGTAACAACTAAAAAGAATAAGTAATTATATTTAAAATGTATAAATAATACACATCTTCGAATGGAGTGGGTTCATTATGAATTTTAGTTTGAACTCGTTTCATTGACATCATCCCTATACATGAACGACAAACACACTGTAGTTTACTTCAGAGCATGAGAAGGTAATTATAAGCTTTGGAAAGGCGCAAAAACAAAAAACCCATATAAATTGGATTAATTGCATAAAAAACCTCTATATTTTTGCAAAAACATAAGAAAGAACCTGAGTTAAGAAAATTGCCTAAGAACCCCCCATATCGTTACTTTTAGTTAAGATCATAAACGAATCCACATATTTTTTCTTAAAATAGGAGGTTTTTAGGTTATTTTCTTAACTCATTTTTTTTGTATTTTTTGCAAAAATACAAGAGGATTTTATGCAATTAACCCGTGTAAATTTAAAATTGCAAAGTTGACGAAGAAAGTTGCAAAATAGGATAAACCGGAGAGTCACTCAATAAGGCTAACTTTTGCTTAAACTAAAAGTTTAAATTTTGAGGGGGACTCCTAATAAGAAAATGGCATAATAGCTCGGCAAAAAGTGGATAAATCCTTAAAAAGTAAAACATCCAGCACTACCAATCCTCCAAAGGCACAAGCTTGCCATCCTGGGGCAACTACTCTACTAAAAATATTCAGCCCTATATAAAGGAAGGGAAGCACGAGTTTATGATGTATGAACTCAAAGGCAAGCATTTTAATTTACTTACTTATATTTAAAAAAATCATTAATTTAAATATCAGAAAGTTTACTTAACATCCCAACACATTGTAATCAAAGGCAAGCATTTTAATTTATTTACTCATATTTAAAAATTACTAATTTAAATATCAAAGGGCGAACATCTCAACAAGTTGTAATCATTTTTGTTGTCGTTGTAGGTGTTTCTCTTGTCAAGGTGATAGTTGGACGAAGCATAAGAAGAGTTGCGGACACCGTCCATGTTTATGTTTAGTGCTACTAATTGGGCTTTATGAGATCACATTCAACCTCAATGGAATTACCTAAATACCTTCCCTTTTTGGTCCCATTAACTATTCCAGGAGTAGCAGAAAAGTGGTCGAAACCATATAAATAACGAGTTTCACTCATTAATCAAGGGTTAAAAGCTCAGAAGAGAATGAGGCTAGAGGGAAGATTTGGGAATTCTTGAATGGTGGTTGCCTCTCTCTCAGACACTGATTTCTCCACTAAGACATTTAAAGGCAAAAACAACAACTCTTTTATCAGCACTATTTGAGTGTACATATACACATCTGTGTAGCATCACAAGACCATATGCACATAGATATATCTATATATGTATATACATACAGTATCCAAGAGAGACAGAGAAATAGTTGCTTTTCTGGGACCTAGTGGCCATTTTCAATCATACGTCAAAACCTATATCAAAATATTAAATTTGATATAATTTCATTCTCAATAGAACACCAAATATTACATCAAATTTGGTGTAATACTATTCATTATACCAAATTTGATGTAACGTATATATTCTCATTTTACCCCTAAAATTGTTCTACTTCCAATTTTAATTCCATTTTATATATTTAATTAATTTGTAATTTAGTTTTATTTATTCAATTTTAGTTTTCTTATTATTTTGCAATAACATTTATAGTGATTAATTATCATAATTAACATTTGTGATAAATTATAATAATTAACAATAATAAATAAATACATTAAAATAACATTACTTGCATAAAATTTAAAAGTAAAATACAACATAAATATTAAAAACTAAAATTTTAAAAATAAAATACTACATAAAACTAAAAATAATAATTTAATAATTTGATAAATTATTTATGGGTATCACATTTCCGGATCCTACAAAATCATCAAAATATTGATCAAAAGAACTAGAGCTACTTTGAGATCTTTGATTATGTTGTTGAGCTCTTTTTTGCATAATTCTTAATTGTTAATTTCGAAAAAACTCACGTAAATTCGGATCATTTATGAAATTTAAATATTTTAATAAAATCTTATTCTCCTCCCGGTATTCTGCCATGGTCAATTTCTTTGACTCATTTTGATCTCGAATCATCTGGATTTGACAAATTTTTTGTAATATAATCAATAAATATAATATTAATTATATGTAATTTTTTATTTAGTAAAATTAGTAGTAATAAAATATAAATAATTAAATAACTTTATAAAAAAATAAATAAGTGATAATTGAAAAATAAAAAAAAAGAATAAAATATTCATTTGGTGTAAAATTTCGTATAGTGATTGAAGATGATTTTGGCCTAATTATACAAAAACATCAAATTTTGTGTAAAACTTACACCAAATTTAGTGCAATGAGTTGGAGATGGTGAATTTAGTTCTATTTATCCAATGATCCAAACATAGCCTTAATCAGCTGAAGTGAACATATGGGGCTGTGATGAATTTTTTTTATTCTTCTTAGCTTTTTTCAGTCTGGGCAATGGGGGAACCCGACCCGTATCTTGGTGGGGCGACCCGGATGGCTGGTGAGATTTGAGAGCTACCCTCTATCTCGCATGCAACCGGTGACTTCGCAGCCATGGCGCGGTGGGCATTTCTCTTGTCCGACCTTAAGCAGATCTGAGCCTCATTTTTTCTTCTGTTTTATTTACATTAAAACCCTTTTACACTCAAAAAGAAAATGTGCAACATGGATGTGTTTATCCATTTGTTGAATTTCCGAGTTTGCAAAATTTCAAGATAAATTTTTGTCCCTTCTCATTTATAAAATGCCATGATGTGACAACTTTTTGAAAGTTGGATTTGATAATTTCTTTTAAGAAAATTACCTTTGAATTTAAAGATTTTAGAATTAAATATTTTAAATTCATAATCATAAAGTTAATTTAAAAATTTTCAAATCAAGAATTTCAAATCTTTAATGTTGCATTAAGATGGAAAGATTTAAATTTGAAAGAAAGATTTGAATTTGAGAAAAAAAATTTCAAATGAATCAATATAACATGAATTTGAAATATATCATAATAATTTAAAAAATAATTTTAAATAAAATTTTAAAATTTATTGTATCATATTATCTAAATAAATTTAATTAATTTATTGTTATAGATTTGAAATTATTTTTTTATTATTATAATGAATATTATATTCATTTAGTGTAGAAGTTATTTAAAAAAATTCACTTCAAATTCCTCAATTTAAATGTAACCTGAGAATTATTTTCTTTGCCTTAGATGGTTCATTTTGAATTAATGATTACCGTGGTGTGCAATCATTCAATTAGTTATAGACTAATCAATTGCTTTTGTATACAAAGAAGAAAAAAAAGGGTAGAAAGGGTATTATTGGGTACCAGCGATTCAATCCGCGATGTAACCAAACATGCCCTAGAATTGACATCTGAAATCCCAATTATACCCTTTCTCTTTGATCCTAACAATGCAATAATACTGACAATATATGCTCAAAGGAGGGGTAAATAAGGACCAAGAACACTATATATAAAATCCATAAAGGCATAGACAAAGAATCAATCTCACAGCTCAGAAGGGAAGAATGAGGGTTACAGTGAGCGTATGGGAATTCTCAAAGGGTGGTTGCCCCTCTCTGCAAACCCCATGATTTCTTCAATTAATTATGAAAAAAAATCAACAGCCCTTAAAAGAAAAGCTGAAAACAGAAAGAAATGTTAATCCAAACGGACTCTCTTGTATCTATCTGTGTGTATGTGTGTGTGTGAGATTTTGACGGTGGTGGTGGTGGTTGGCGACTGCTGACACTGTTCGATGTATAGAGGCTGTGATGATTTTCTTCTTGATTCTTTCTGAGCTGATGAAACGAGCATAGAGAAAACCCGGCCCGTATCTTGGCAGGGCGACCCGGATGGCCGGCGATTTTGTGGGGTTCTTCTTTTTCCCTTTTAATCGCAAGCAACCGGTGGTTTTTGCAGCCATGGCGTGGCCGCTTTCTCTTTGCAAGACAACAGATCTGAGCCTCCTTTTCATTTCTTTTCTCCTTTTTAAAACTTGTGGTCTTTTCGTTGTGAAAAGTTTTTGGTAAATTTTCAGAATTTGGTAAAAATGGTATTTATTTAAGGAAATTTGATATATATACATGATTATCATAGTCATTTTAAATTTATCCTTTATCAATGTAATTTGTTGGTCAAAAAATGGGGAACATACAAACACGAGGTAGAAATTAAAAGTAATAACAAATAAACGGGAAGAATAATAATGAAGTTAAATTGAGTTGAAAAATTATTATATAATAAATTATGAATTCTATTACAGAAAAATAATTTTTAATTATTTACTAAATTTTTAATTTAAAATTAGTGAAATATCATATGAAATATTAATAATTTGAGTCCTCATTTTGATTAATTAAGTGTTTAAATTTGAAAGTAATGGATATAACACGGAAAATAATGATGTTGTTATTGAAAACAAATATAATTTTGATATCTTAAATAACAATAAAAAGGCAAAATCATGATTTGAAAATAAAAACAAACGACCTGAATGTTTCAATCCAAGCTCAGTCTGAAGCTATTTTTTCTAAACAACCAAACCCCAATTCCGCAACCAAACGGAGAAAAGAAGCAAAGGAAAAAGTCTTCTTCGTCAGAAAAGGAAAATGAAAAAGCAGAAATTTACAGGCAAGAAAGAATCCGAGGCTCAGATTCGACTTATATCATCAGAAAGATGATGGCTTGGCCCGCCATGGCTGCAGAAATCAGTTGCCTAACTGAGATGGTGGCAAACAGTGAAAAAAGCACTAAGCCCATCTCATAGACCCTCTGATCTCGCCAAGCCAAGATACGGATTTGCTCAAAATCTGATCTTTCCTTCAAACAGAAGGACTAACGAGATCATCACAGCCTCAACATTATACTTTTCTTTCCTGCCTTAGCTTGAGTAGCTAGGTTTTTCAAGTGCTGTAACAATGGGAATTTGCTCTGGCAATAACAGCTTAAAGATCAGTGTACCAGCAGATAACAAGAAACAGATAGCAGAAGGGTTGTTGATTTTTATTTATTTATTTATTTATTTTTGTGGGTTGTGAGAAAATGTGGAGAAATCATGGACTGTTGGCACACACTGAGAGGGGCAACCACCCTTAAGACTCCCCATCTCTCTTGCGTGTGCAGAAACAGCAGACAGCCTCATTCTTGAACTGATGAGCTTTATGGAACCACTTTCTAATTTAAAGATTGTTTTTATGGAAAATCTTAGGGGCAACCTTGTATCAAGATAGGTGTCATCAAAATCAAGACAGTATTTTGTTGCCTGCTTTGACCCTAGTGGTGGACAAAGGGAACGGTGAAGAGTGGGGGTGCAGAGGGTATTCTTGTCATTTTGGGTTCGTGTCTTCCTTTTCCTGTTTTTATAATACAAAAAACAGAATGGGAGTTGAGATTAATGCAAACTTTAACAGTGATAATGCAGATTGTCAGTCTCAAACTTTAAGAGTTAAGATAGTGATCAGAATTCCTGTCTTAGGCTCTGTTTGGACTTGGGCCTAGGAGTTTACGGAGGAAAAGCCAAAAAAAGAAAAAGGAAAAAATGTTAACAAATATAGCACAAAATTGAATCATTTGAATTGTGGAAATTTTTTTACTTAATATTATTATCACAGAAATTCAAAATTCAAATCTCATACTACTGTTTTTTTTCCAAGTAATTTATCAATCCTAAATTGGCAAAAGGTGCAAAGGATATAAAGAATTATATGGCCTACAAAGTCGATAGTCATATTCCTTTGCATGTATATTTCTACTAGCCCATTATGTATGTCCATTATTATATTATATAGAAAATCAAATTCTATTATTATATTATATAGAAACCAAGTTAAGGACGGATGCAAGTTATTGTAGGGATATGATTTCTATTTTTATAATGAAAAATATGTTGACACTCTATAAGTATATTAGGCTGTCATACTTATTGAGATTATCATGTATTCCACTATTATATGTGATAGAGTGAAAAATCTCAATAGAGTAGATTTTTAGCAAATGTGATGAATATTTGTAGATGACAAATTGAATAAAAACCTAATATTGTCAAATAAGTTTAGAATTATTTATTATTACAAAAAGTCCTTAAATTTGAGGATTACACTTATCTTATATGAATTTTACTTAATTTTGATGTTGTCAATACGTGAAGCCTAAATAGAGGGTATGTACTGATACATTGGATTATGTAAAAGAAATATAAAGATTAGTTGTTATTTAATATAGAATTCACTACTAGGATAGGAGAGAATGTTCAAGATTATAACTTATTAAATTGGATTTAATCCAATCAGTAAAACATTTATCATCCAATTGCACATATGATATATATATATATATATATATACAAGAACAATTTAAATACCGTCTATTTTTTGAAACTTGTATGAAATATTATTAGTTGGTGAAATGATTTATGTAAATTCGGATGTCTTATATGTAATGCTATCTTATATGTAATGCACTAGTTGGAGAAGGTGCATCCCAAATTCTAATCCACTACTTCTACTCTCCTTCTCCGGCTGGAACACCTGCACAAAATGTTGGCGTGACCAGGCGTAAGAATTCCGACACTCAAGTCAGTGGCAGTCCTCTGGAAGAGGATAAAAAATAGATAGATATGTATATTCTTGATATATGAAAAGTGTAACCTGTATCATGCTTTATATTCTCTCATTTATAGATAGCAAATAAGGGTAAAAAAGAGATTTCAAATCTCAATATGTTATAACAGATTACTGTGCGCGTGCTCATATTCACTGATTTGCTCCTAAAAGATTCCCTATTACGTTTATTCCCCATTTTCTTCCTCACGGAGTTTCCGTTCGTGAACTAGTACTTGAACTATCCATCCATCACCCAACTGAATTTAGGATGACTGATCTAGCTAATCACTCGCCTTATATGACTCATGTCACCACCCTATCTGAAATAAGCCTAGCAAACCTTAGGGAAAATGCAGGAATACCTGAGGAATTCAATGTGGTCATGCCAGGTCCTTGCGACAGACCTTGTGCCCCCTCTCGGCTATGTGACCTTCTTTGTAGATCAATTAGAGATCGGCCTTAAGTTTCTCATTCTCGATCTATTTTACCGTATTTCTAAGAGCTTCGGTATTCCCCTGATGCAACTCGTTCCTAACTCTTTTCGACTCATGGTCGGTTTTTGGATAGTAGTTAGCTACTTTGGGTATGAGCCAACCCATAAGCTATGACGAGCTTTCTTTCATGCCAAAACTACTTTTCCAGTCTTATTTTATTTCACTTCCCAAGGAGCAACTAAATTTTTGCAAGGGAAACCCAGTTCCCTTAAGGGTTGGAAGAAAAGGTATTTTTACATTTTATCCCCTGATCCTTGGAATTTTCCTACTAATTAGATCACCGACTTACCTCACCAAGGTCGTGTGCTCGCCCTGGACTCGGCCGCCAAGGCATTAGCTCGTCGATTAAACCACAGTCCCTACCATGTAGGGTTATTAGTTGATTCCTACCCTTTACTTCACCATTTTCAACTGAACCCCAAAGCTATTCCACTCCCTCAACCTATAGGTACCATCTTGTTTAACTATTTGCTTGTGACTTCATATTTGCTAGAATGTTAACAGTATATCTTTTGTTTAGAGCAACTGATGGAATCCCACATAATAGTAGCTTATCAAGCTTGAAAAGCCATAGGAGGGTCAGGCCAGTCTGAAGGTCAATCCCGAGTCCCCCTGACTAGTGCACATCTGGATCACCAACTTGTGCCCGCAACCCAAACTCCATCCGCAGTTCATCCACCACCCCCATTTGTCTCCCCACCTGCTGCAGCTGCTGCTCCCACTTCTTCCCGAAGTAGGGGAAAACACCCAGCTTCTACCAGTGGCGGCAGCTCAGGTCCATCCCAGCGACCCCATCTCAATGCCCCTACTTTCCTGAATGCTTCTTTTTTCACTAGCAACTCGGTATTGGATACTCGAGATAGAAAACTCTATGCTGAGTGGCATCAGGGTATACTCAATTTCGTGGACCAGTGCTTCTTAGGGTCCATGGATTATGATGCCCACCTTGACGATCATGCTTCTAAGGTAATGTTCCCTTCTTAATATCTATCATTTATTCTAACATCATTCATTCTAACAATCAACAACTTGTCTAACCTTCTCTTTCTCTAGGCTATATTGTACTTGAGCTCCTTGATGGCCAATCTGCGATCCAAATTACCCTCTTCGGAGGAAGATGAGCTTAGGCAACAGTTGGAGAATACGTAACAAAGATTGTAGCGATGCCAAGCCCACACCCATAAGTTGGAAGCAAATCTCGAGATAGCTCGGGGTAAACATGCTTTCCTAGAGGAGAAGATAACTGTGGTGGAACGAGATAGGACCACCATAGAGAATCAAATGTTAAAGGCCATTGAGGAGGCTTCTATCTCCTGAGCTAAAGGTCATGCTGCAGGAGTTCTGGCAGGTCGGGCGAAGTGGGCCAAAGAGAAAATCAAATTTCTGCAATCCCCAGAATTACTTAATCACCTAACCTCTGAGGCCTTGAATTATTTAATCCATAGTTTCATGCACTGCTTTAGCCAGGTCAAAGAGCTAGGTATACTGGCTTAGATCCAAACCTGGATCATGCTGTTAAAAGTGTTCCTCCACTTGACAATAGGTCTGCTCCTGTTGTTGACGTAGCTGGTCCTTCACAACCATCAGCTGCACCCACAGTTTTGGGGGATCATTCTGCCCATTCATCTCCTGATTCTTCCACAGCTGTTGTCCCTCCAGATCTGACTCTCGAGCCTGCCATTAATATTGAGGATGATAGTTCTTCCCCTTCCGGGAATCTAGATGATGAGGGTGATGTTATAGAACTCCTTAGTGTTTCTGATTACGGAGTAGAATAGGCTGTGTATATTTTTGCAACAATTTATAATAATATCATTTCATCTTTATTGTTGTTGTTTGGCTTTATTTTTCCAGCATCTGCAATTTTCTTTAGTAATATTGTCCATAGCATTTATGAAATATGCACATCTCAAGTTTTGCAATTGAGTTATATGTCTTACTGAACATATTCATGCTTTTTAATATAGGCTGTGTATATTTTTGCAACAATTCATAATAATATCATTTCATCTTTATTGTTATTGTTTAGCTTTATTTTTCCAGCATCTGTAATTTTCTTTAGTAATATTGTCCATAACATTTATGAAATATGCACATCTCAAGTTTTGCAATTGAGTTATATGTCTTACTGAACATATTCATGCTTTTTAATATATAAAAAGATAATCTAGCTCAGGCAGACAAGTTGAATTGGCATTAGAATTGTTTCTTGAATCATTCTCCAAGGAGATCGATCTCTGTGAACCCTCCAAAAAACCCAAATAGGTCCAGTTCAACTGGCCTTGTCTTAGAATTTTTTTTTCTTAAATCATTTTCCAAGGAGGTCGGTCTCTGCGAACCTTCCAAAAAACCCAGGTAAGTCCAATTCAATTGGTCTTGCCTTAAGAGTTTTTTTCTTGAATCATTTTCCAAAGAGGTCGGTATCTGCGAACCCTCCAAGGAAGCCAAATAGATCCAGTTCAACTGGCCTTGCCTTAAAATTTTTCTTGAATCATTTCCCAAGGAGGTCGGTCTCTGCGAACCCTCTAAGGAACCTAAGTAGATCCAGTTCAATTGGCCTTACCTTAGGATTTTTCTTGAATCATTCCCCAAAGAGGTCAGTTTCTGCGAACCCTCCAATGGTGGTAAGTCCAGTTCAACTGGCCTTGCTTTAGGATTTTTTTTTCTTTACAAATCAATTCATAATATGTCAGATAAATTCATTTCATTTCTTTTGTAAGAAAAAACTCAAGATTATATATAAAACTTCTTCAAATGGCAAATATTCTATGGTCTCGGTATTTTTTCCCTTTCTCATCTTATAGCTCATAGGCACCTCCAACTATCACCCGAGTTTTCTTATAAGGCCTTCCCAATTTGCTTCTAATTTTCCAGTTTATTTTAAAGCATCTGCTCGCCATAGCACCAAATCTCCGACCTGAAAATTTTTTATTTTAACCTTCTAGGAGTACTCGGCTCGAATTCTAGTTTTGTACGCCTCCATACGGAGGTATGCCTTCTCTCTTTCTTCATCAATCCAATCTAATGCTTCTCTCATGAGTTCGTTGTTTTCTTTTTCATCATAGCTCTGGATCCGGTGAGTTTTTATTCCGATCTCAGTAGGTATAACAGCCTCTGCTCCATATACCAAGCTGAACGAAGTTTCTTTAGTTGTAGTCATTGGTGTTGTACGATATGCCCATAATACCGAGTCTAGCTCATCCACCCAACCTCCTCCAGATCTGTTTAACTTGGTTTTGATTCCATGCAATATTATCCGGTTGGTCACCTCAACTTGTCCGTTGGCTTGGGGATGGGCTATCGAAGTGAAGTGTTGCTTGATCTTCATCTCAACACACCAGCCCTGTACCTTTTCCCCTGGAACTGAGTTCCATTATCTGATATCAGGTCGCGCGGAACCCCATATCTACATACTATGTTTCTCCACAGAATTTCATGACCTGTGACTCTGTAATCTTAGCTATAGGCTCAGCTTCTACCCATTTACTAAAATAATCTACTACTACTATTAAGAATTTCCTTTACTCTATCGCTAGGGGAAAGGGTTCGATAATATCAATTCCCCATTTGGAAAAGGGACAAGATGAGCTCATGACCTTCATCTCCTCTGCTGGTTTATATATTAACGGGGCATGCTTTTGGCATTTTTCATATGTTCTAACCAGGTGTTGCGCATCCTCTTTTAATAAAGGCCAGAAATACCTAACTCTTGCCGTTTTATAAGCCAGAGCACGACCTCCTCCTTCCTCATGAATTTCTCGCAAAACATAGGCTCTTTCCTCTTGTGATAAACATATCAAGTATGGTGTAGAATAAACTCGCTTATATAACAAACTATCAATTAGACAAAATCTAGTAGCTCGTACCTGGAATCGAACTGCTTCTCTTTTATTTTGTGGCAGTTCTCCCTCTCGCAGATATTTCAGGGTGTTGGTCCTCCAGTCATCTTTCTCTTCCACAGAGGCTACTTCCCCCATACTGTGTTGATAAGCTGTTAACAATGTGTTTTTTTTGGTCTTGCAATCGGTGGTAGAACTTGCAATTTTGAAAAGATAATCCGCCTTAGCATTCTCAACCCGCGGTATATGACTTAGCTCAATTTTTGTAAATTTCTTTTTTAGCTGAGGTACCTATTTCATATAATTTCTCATTCTTTCCTCCTTGGCCACAAATTCTCCATCAACCTGCTGCATGACCAACCTTGAATTAGAATAGACATTTAACTGTCTGACCCCCAGCTCTAGAGCCATCTTCAATCCCCTCACCAATGCCTCATATTCAACTTCATTATTGGATGTTTTGAACTCAAATCTTACTGTAAATTCCAGTTCTTCCCCTTCTGGATTGGTTAGCACAATACCTGCCCCACAACCGGATATGGTAGCCGAGCCATCCATATGCAGCAACCATGTTCTGGGCCCTCATCTGCATGTGTCATTTCCTACAGAAAATTTGCCAAGGCCTGCACTTTGATATCTACTCTTGACTGATAATCTACATCATACTCGCTCATCTCTACTACCCATTTCATCATCTGTCCTGAAGTTTCTAGTTTACTTAGCACTTGTCTCAATGGTAGGTTAGTTCAAACCACTGTCTTATGCGATAAGAAGTATGGCTGAAGCCGCCTAGTGGTCGTTACTAGGGTTAATCCTCTTTTTTCTATCTTAGGGTATTTAATCTCCACCCCTTTCAATAATTTGCTTACATAGTAAATAGGTTTCTGCTTAGTTTCTTTCTCTCTCAACATCACTGAGCTAACGGTCGATGTCTACTGACAGATATACATACAGTGTTTCACCTTGCACAGGTTTGGTCAACAAGGGTAGCTTGGCTAAGAAGTTTTTTAATTCATCAAAAGTCCTCTGACATTCCTCAATCCATTCAAACTTGTTAGCCTTCCTCAAGATTTTGAAGAAAGGCAAGCTTCTCTCTGCTGATCTAGATATGAATCAGCTCAGAGCTGCTATCCTTCCCATGAGCTATTGAACCTTGTCAATACTATTTGGAGGAGCCATATTCTGTACTGCTTTTACTTTCTCAGGATTCACTTCTATACCCCTCTCAGTCACCATATAATCCAAGAATTTACCAGACCTAACCCCAAAAGCACACTTAGAAAGGTTGAGTTTCATGCAATACCTCCTAAGGACTCCAAATGCTTCTGCCAAGTCAGCAACATGAGCTTCAGCCTTTGTTACTTTTTATCAGCATATTATCCACGTATACCTCCATGTTTCGCTCGAGCTGTTCTTTGAACATTCTACCGACCAGCCTTTAATATGTAGCTTCTGTATTTTTAGTCCAAAAGGCATAACCACATAACAATAAGTCCCTATAGAAGTTATAAAGCTTACTTTCTTATGATCTTCAGGTGCTAACATGATCTGGTGGTACCCCTGCGAAGCATCCATCATACTTAACAGCTCACAACCTGAGGTAGAGTCAACCAACTGGTCTATTTGTGGCAACAGGTAATGATTTTTAGGATATGCTTTGTTCAAATCTCGAAAATCAATACACATTCTCCACTTTCCTTCTATTTTTGGGACCAAAACGACGTTTTACAACCATTTTTGGAATTAGATTTCTCTTATATGTCCCGCCTTCAGCAATTTTTCTACCTCTTTCTGGATAACCTTATTCTTCTCAAGCCCAAAATGCCTCTTCTTCTGTTTGACAGGTTTGCATGCTGGGTCAACATTGAGGTGATATACTACCACACATGGATCAATTCTTTCTAGGTCACATACATTCCACGCGAAGATATCGATGTTGTTTCTTAAGAACTGAGTCATGCTATCTGTCAATTCCTAACTCAACTGTGTGCCAATCCTAGTAGTTCTGGTCCCATCCTCCAGTATTAATTCTATATTGATCAATTCCTCATTTGGCATTACATATTCTTGCTCAACTGAAGGCCTTTCTACCTCACTTCTTTTCATAATTTTCAGGGGTTCCCCTTCTGCACTTTGTTCTCTTTTAGCTTTTTTCTGTTTGGCTTTTCTAACAGCTTCCATATAGCATCTCCGAGCCGAGCACTGATCTCCTTCTACTTCTCCTATCCCTTCATCCACAGGAAACTTCAATTTCATGTGAAAAATGGACACCACTGCTTGAAAGGTGTTGAGCGAAGGTCTTTTCAGAATGATGTTATAAGCAAAAAAAGAGTCAACTACAAAAAAATTAACGATTCTAGTCTTACGCATGGGCTCAGTACCTAAGGATATCGGTAGGATGACCTGACCCATTAGATCTACCACTCCTCCGCTAAAATCGAACGGGTTGTATCTACTGGCTGCAATGTTATATCTAGATTCATCTTCTTATACGCCTCATAGAATAAGACATCAACTGAGCTACCCGTGTCTATCATTATTCTAACTACGTCAAAGTTAGCCATAGTTGCCATGATGACTAGTGCATCATTATGTGGTGCCTGCAATCCTTTATATCATGGGGCCCGAATTGGATCACCGATTTTTCATTAATTTTATGAACCTCTTCTTTTGAACCTCTGGGAGTAGATCGGGCATACACCTTCCTAGCTCGATTAGAGTCTCCATCTGTAGGACCTTCTAGAATTATTTGGATGAAACCCTCGGAGTATGGTGGTGGTTTTCTCTAGGGACAGCTCCAACTTTTCCTTCTTTAGTATCTCTTTCTGTCCAGGTCAATTGGAATTTTTTACGTTCAATCATTTTTTTTTCCTCTTTTTTCTTTACCCAGTCATCTAGCCATCCCTTTCTTATCATCCTCTCTATCTCATCTCTTAGATGCCGACATTCCTTTATGTTATGCCCATATTCATTATGGAATGCGTTGAATAGATTTGACTTGGACTTATTTGGAGCTGCCGAGTGATTATATGGCCATTTTAAACCCTTTATGCTTCGCAATAGCCATCAAGATATGTGCCATTGGGGCAACCAAAGGAGTGTATTGTTTGGGTTCCCCGGAACAGGCAAAAGAAGTCATTCTTCCGGCTTCAGCTTTCTAACAAAACCTTCTCCCTCTCTGCCGGGCTCTCTTCTATCTCTTTTTCTCTCCCTCATCTCTTTTCATTCGCTGAGCTTCTTCCATGTTAATATATTTTTCAACTCGGGCTAATAGGTCATCAAAACTTCTGGCTAATTTTTTAGCCAACGACCTGAAGAATTCCCCATCCTACAAACTTTGGGCCAGGACATTGGAGAGTACCTCCTACGTAGCTGAGGGTACTTCTAAAGTAGTAGCTATGAATCTTTTTATATAACTTCATAGAGCCTTGTTGTCTTTCTGCTTTATACTGAATAAAGTCAAGGACTTTTTTGGTATTTCCGAGAACATACAATTTGATGTAAAAAGGCAGAACTAAATTCATCAAAAGAGTTAATTGAGTTGGGGGGCAACTGGCTAAACTATTGTTAGGTTGATTTTGATAGGATAGTCAGGAATACTCTACATTTAACCCCATCAGAATACCTGTACAAGATAGCTGAATTTTCAAACTTGCACAGATGTTCCCATGGGTCAGTGGTACCATCATAATCATAATTTAATGACCTGAAGTTGGCTGTAGGTCGTCTATCATCACTTCCTCAATAAATGGAATTTCTCTTTTGGTCACTGTATTCTTTCCTACCATTTTCATCTTCATCTCTTTCAGTTCATTATGTAAATCTTTAAATTTTTCCGACACATCTGGCTCTTTTATTTTACTCCGGCACTCCCCTGTATGACTTTCTTCCAACCTTTCAGGGCGGAGTGATTTTTTCGGTAGCTTTGGTGGTGGATTAGCATCCCTCATTCTTAAAGCTACATCTACCGCCGTTGTGATCAGATTTGTCAACTGCTCCATAGTAAGCTGGACGACATTTCCTGCTCCGAATTCCGGCATAAAATTTACACAGGGTACCTGCATGATTCGGCGCGGTGGAATCCCAGGTGTTACCGGGGGTGGGCTATCGTTCTCCCCCCACTCCTGAAACTCTGGATCATGGTTGCGCCTGATGGCTGGTGGTGGAGCTTCACCGGATGTTCCTTCACCCAGTAATCCTTTTCCTGCCATCTCACGTCTTAACTCAAGTATTTTCCACAGACGGCGCCAACTTGTAATGCACCAGTTGGAGAAGGTTCACCCCAAGTCCTAGTCCACTACTTCTGCTCTGCTTCTCCAGCTGGAACACTTGCACAAAACGCCGACGTGACCCGACATAAGAACTTCAACGCTCAAGTCAGTGGCAGTCCTTTGGCAGATAATAAAAAACAGATAGATATGTGTATTCTTGATATATGAAAAGTGTAACCTGTGTCATGCTTTATATTCCCTTATTTATAGATGCCAAATAAGGGTAAAAAAGAGATTTCAAACATCAATATGTTATAACAGATTACTATGCGTGTGCCCATATTCCCTTATTTGCCCCTAAAAGATTCTCTGTCACTTTCTAATCGTAACCGTTTTCTCTTCATTATTTTCGTGAACTTGCCCAACCTGGAGGTCGGTCCATTCCTTGAATTCGTCCGACCTGAAGGTCGGTCAACTTTTTGAACTCACCCGACCTGTAGATCGATCAACTTCTATCCCATGGATGAGAATTTTTGGTCATCCCGTCCTGCCTTTTGTCTATCTAGCTCCCACTCCATAATCCGAGATGTACAGGTTCGTCCCAACCTAGATCGCATCAGCTTCTTACTTATGATTTGAGCTATGTGGGTCACTCCCGACCTATACCACATCATTATAAATATTTCTAATATTTGGGTGAGATTGCAACTCATAAAAATACAGTTACTGTTGCAAGCTGATATTAAACTTATTAAAGATGTAGATATCCCAAAAAATTCCATGCCATTTGTCTTCAAGGTGTTTTGCAAAGTGAATGTATAAGGGCCATCGATGGAATTAAACTTATTGTAATTTCTAACAAGATCAGCATCGAGTGTAGTAAATTGCCCAAGAGTGGATTTAAAAGAATGGAACTTATTTCATTTCCAATGTAAAGGGTTCAAACTCAATTTCATATGATAAACAAAGTTTGTAACATCTACAATAAAAAGTTTCTATTGTGGGTCATTACAATTCTTAATTATATAAACTAAAGGATGTTTCTATGTAGATGCTTCATTGTAAGAATTACGAGGCGTTTTATACTTATGATGACTAAGGAGTTTTTGTTCAGTTATTGTATGGGTGCTACGTTATATGAACTACAAGACGATCTTTGTTGGATACATAATGACTCCTTTGTTTTTTTTTCCTCTCTATTTTCAGTTTGTAAGAATTTAATGCACCATTTTCATTTATAAATTGAACTACTAAACTGCTGTTGGATAACAGATAAATCAAAGAACTCAAACCAGGTGAAAAAAAGTGAAAATGAAAAGAACATCCAAACTCATGGGTGAAATCTGATTGCTCCAATTTTGTTGTGATGTTTTATAGATTTTGATTTTCTGTTTTCCTTTCCATAATTGATATCATAATTAAGAGGTGTAAAATTTTACCAATTTGCCCTCTTTCATTGATCTAAATCACAAATTCAGGATTCGTGTCTTTCTCTGCGGATTTCGACCTGATCTAGAGTCAGAATCGAATCGACCAAAATCAGATCCGTCGATCTAGGAGTTTGACAAGATTGATTGTGACATCTGTATCTAATGATGTACGGAGTGTGTGAATCATTTACTATAAATACTTCTTTTGCTTAATTATTATAAGATAATTTGATTTTTTTTACTCACTTCGCTTATTAATTCATGATAGTTTCACGATCTGAACTAACTTAAATATTGAAGAATTTATAGTGAGACCGCTTCAACAAACCTGATATGTTTCAAGTATTGAACATATTTCCGAACTCAAGCATCCAATTTCGAATTCTATACAACCCAAACTTATTAAATTGATTTTCCAAATCTATTTTAAAGTTTTTTCATGTCTATGTACAATTTAAAAGGATGTTCTATGAGTTTTAATAAACTTTATAGGTTTTGTGGGTATATATTATTTTCATTTATAATAATTGTTAATTCCCTTTATGTGGATAATCCAACAAGAATGGAATAAAGAACTCAAAAGCAAGAAAAAGTTGAAAATTAAAAAATCAATTCGCTTATGTGATAATATGATGCATATTATACACTTATGGTGGTTACTGTTAACAAATTTAGGGATGATCATATAGGTGAATTTATCAAATTAATAAAAGGGTTTTTTTTTTTCGATTTTATTAATAATAATTAGATCACAGATATCTTTTGAACAAGTCATACATCTTATTTCCTTTTTACTTACACATTAAAACTTTATAGAATTATGTTTTTGAACAAGTCATACATCTTATTTACAAAACTTAATTTATGAACTTTGAAATTTTTTTATCTTTTTGTTTAGTACGTTCAATTTGAAAAATTAAAATTGGCTCTATTATAATTTATATACACAAAAATTTATGAAATATTTATCTAAAAATTTAATTTATTAAAATTGAAATCATCATTTATACAAATCAATATGAACAAACTCAAAAAACCTATTAAGATCAATTCATTAAATTTCTTAATCTAAGAAGTCCAAGTGAAATTTAATCAAATTGGTTTTGTGAAATGCAAAGTTGATGGATTGAATTATTTGGATTGAAAAACACTTTGAAGTAATTTTTCGGATACAAATATTTATTTTAAGAAGGTTTTTTATAGGTTTTTCCTTTACTTTTTGATTGTTTTGTATAATCCACTGTTCTAATTTATCTCACCATCAATCTTGGTTAAGATAATTACTCATTTTTATACTCTAGTAATTTTACATTTTCATTATTAAGTAATAATGTTATGCACAATTCATAATATTACTAAACTTTTCTATTTATTAATTTTTTTTACCCATGCTTAGCAAGAGGTTCAAGTCAATTGCAGTTAACACCAAACACTTCTGGTCAATTCTAAGAGTCCAAATCTTTTCCGTCCAAATACCAGCAAATAGGTAAGTGAAATAGGCCAGCGTTTCAAAACAATCCAATTCGTATTATTGGAAAACAGTTCAAATCTCATCAAAATTTAAGCCCAAAACATGTCAACTGTGCATTCCATTCTCCCAAGAATCCATTCACCCGAGAATCTGTAAAGATCCACTAGAGCAAACACACAGATTTAATCTGAACACTATGAAATTGTTCCAAAATGCAAAACAGAGAAAAAGGATAGGATAAAAAGATGGGCAAAAGCCACAAACATCATCATTCAGAAATTCTGCATTCTAAAGCTAAAAGATTTCTCAGATGATAAATCATTTCAAACATCTCCTCCCCCTTCTCTTCTATGTTTTTTATTGTGTTTTCTCCTTCCCCTTCTCTTTTCTATGTTTTTCTATTGTTTTTTTTTCCCCCTCCTCTGCCCATCCACATTAAGATCTGGACGAAGACAACTACTATACCCAAAAAATACTATACCCAAAAAAATGTGTGTGACAACATATGACAAATCATTTCAAACATCTCCTACACCTTCTCTCCCAACCCTTCTCTATTTTCTATTATTTTTCTTAGTTTTTTTTATTTTTCTTTTCATCTGCACAAACACATCAAGATCTGGAAAGAAAAAAAGGATTAATAATTATTATACCAAAAAAAATGCATCTATATAAGAAATTGAGGCTCAGATTCGCCTTTTATCATCAGAAGAAAACAAGGGCTAAACCCGCCATGGCTGCAAAAACCAGTCGCCAAATGAGACGGTAAATGAGTAAAACAACACAAAACCCATCTCAAAGACTATCTGATTTTGCCACGCCAAGATACGGGCTCGCTCAAATTCTGATCTTTTTGCTTCAAAAAATCATCACAGCCCCAAACATTCTTTCTTCACCTGGGCATCAATCGCCGCAAACTAGGGTTTAGGGTTCAAGGAATAGAAGTTTTATAAAGGAGAAATTGCTCTAGCATCATCATCATCAACATTTCAATCCTCTTATCACAAGGGCTGTTTGGATATATTAAAGGTTGTCAAATCATCGGCTGCAGCTTATTCGCACAGAGAGGGGCAACCACCCTTGAAGAATCCCAACCTCTCTCGCAGCCTCATACTTAAACTAATGAGAATTGGGGTATTCCGATGGGCCATTCTCAGCTATTTATAGTCCGGTTCCTCTTGCTTGTCCGGTTTATTGCCGGTTTTGATACTCTCCCAAATATGTCAAAAATATTAATAAAAATAATAATAAGTAGATATAAGTACTTGATAATTTTGACTTATATACTAATCGTGTTTAAGATGTCAAGAAAATTGACAAATATTTTTTTTTTGTCAAACGTCTAAATTAGATAATTATTAATTAAATTATTTAACCTAATTTTTTATCTAAATTCTATCAATTTATATTTTTAAAACTTATATAAATCTCCTTACCTATCATTTATAAAACATCCCAAAATTAAAAAATTAGATAGAGTTTGAGAGAAAAGTTTAAGAGTAAGCTTATGAAACAATTTTGTGAAAAAAATTTCCTGTGTTGGTTGTAAGATATAAGTGTTGTAAACACTTGTATATTTTTTCTTTTTACTAAAATGATTTGCAGCATATCCGGAGATGTAAGCATAATTGACCGAATTTCGTTATCAAATTTGTGTGCGATATTTTAGTTGTTATTTCACATCGTCACTCATCTGATTTATTGAGAAATTTTTATAATTTCCCAACAATTGGTATCAGAGGTTCAGGAATAATCAAAAACATGTGGAGGAAGTCAGATTTGAGTGGGAGCGATGGTCACAGATGAAGGAAATATGAAACTTGAGAAATTCGATGGCGTAGATTTTGGGTTTTGGAAAATGCAGATAGATGATTATCTATATCAAAGAAACCTTTATCAACCTCTCTCAGGGAAGAAGTCAGAGGCTATGAAGGAAGAAGACTAAAATTTTCTCGACAGACAAGCCCTTGGAGTTATCCGATTGACGTTATCCCACAATGTTGCTTTCAACATAACAAAGGAAAAGACCACGGTGGATCTTATAACGGCTCTCTCCAGTATGTATGAGAAGCCATCAACCTCAAATAAAGTTCACTTGATGAGCCATTAGTTCAATTTGTAGATGACGAAAGGCACATCGTTAGCTCAACATCTCAATAAACTTAACACAGTCACAACCCAATTGAGTTTAGTTGGAATTGAATACGTCTGTACCGCTCCTCGTGGAGTAGATCCCGCATCCAACCAAGTCTTTGATCAGGGAACGGGAGAATTCCCACTACCGCTGGCAGGCCAGCCGGGCCGATGAAGAAGTACGAGCATTAATACTTTTGTCTTCTCTACCAGAAAGCTGGAATGCTATTGTCACAGTTGTGAGTAGCTCATCGGAAAGCAATAAGTTGAAATTTGACAATGTTCGTGATCTGGTTCTCAGTAAAGAGATTCAATGAAGAGAGTCGGGTGAATCATCAACCTCTTCAGTTTTGCATATAGAGTCAAAAAGAAGAAATTCAACCAGAAGAAATGGACGTGGCAGATCGAATTACCGAGGTAGATCAAAGGACAAGAGGTCCAAATCCAAGAATCCCAATAATTCTCATAGCTCGAAAACCATTGAGTGTTGGAACTGCGAGAAGATCGGACACTACAAAAATCAATGCAAGAATGCACTGAATGACTAGAAGGCGAAGGCAGAGGTAAATGTTACTTCCACCTCAGGAGAAGATGATGCATTGATATGCTCTTTAGAGAGCAATGAGGAGTCGTGGGTGTTAGAATTTAGAGCATCGTTCTATGCTACCTCGCAGAAAGAATTCTTTAACAGGTATGTCCCCAGAAACCTTGGAAAGGTATATCTTAGTCATTATCAACTATGTGCTATTGTTGACAAAGGCGTAGTAAAGATTAAGTTGAACGAGTTTGTTTGGGAGGTAAAGAATGTCAGGTATATCTCTGACCTGAGAAAGAACTTAATCTCAGTAAAGCAGTTGACTAGCGAAGGCTACACTATGATCTTTCATGGTGATGATTGGAAGATTTCAAATGGTGCAATGATATTGCTCGAGGCAAGAAGAGTGACACTCTTTACATGACAGCAAGGGCGCGTTGTTTGATTGCAGTTGCAGTAGACAATGAAACTCCAAATTTGTGGCACCAAAAGCTAGATCATATGAGTGAAAAGATGATGAAAATTATGCACTCAAAGGGGAAACTTCCAAGTCTACAGTCAGTTGAGATAGACATGTGTGAAAATTACATACTTGAAAAGTAGAAGATGGTCAACTTTTAAACAAGTGGCAGAACCCCAAAGAAATAAATGATAGAGCTCGTTCACTCTGATGTTTGGGGACTAATGACTGTCTCATTCATTGGTGGGAAACACTACTTCGTGACTTTCATTGATAATCACTATCAGAAGGTATGAGTTTACTTTCTAAAGCATAGGTTTGAAGTGTTTGAAGCTTTTAGGAGATGGAAAGCTATGGTTGAAATGAGACAGGTCTCAAGATTAAAATGCTCAGAACCGATAATGGTGGCGAATATGAAGACACCAAATTAGCATGGGATTAGAATGGAGAGAACCGTGCAGTGTACACCTCAACATAATGGTGTAGCTGAGCGTATGAACAGAACGTTGATAGAAAGAGCCAGAAACATTTGTATACAGTCAGGTTTCCAAAAATAGTTTTGGGCAGAAGCAGTCAATACAGCAACTTACTTGATCAATCGAGACCCATCGACTCCATTTGAGCACAAAATACCAGAGGAGGTATAAAGTAGAAAAGAGGTAAAAGTATCACATCTAAAAGTTTTCGGTTATTTAGCATATGTGCATATTTGTGATCAAGGTAGGAATAAACTTGATCCCAAATCCAAGAAATGCACTCTCATCGGCTATGAAGATAATGAATTTGGCTACCGTATTTGGGATGATAAAAGTAAGAAGATAATCCATAGCAAAGATGTGATTTCGATGAAAGGGTGATGTATAAAGACATACATAAAATAGACTCCAACGACTCAGTGCAGAGTGAGCCAGTATTTACAGATATAAATATTGATGATGTCCCAAATAGTCCAGTGACGGAGCCGATTGTAGCAAGTCTTCAACTAGAGGAAATCATTGGACAGAGCAGTGCGCAATAGTCCAACACACCGCAGCCTCCTACTCCTACTCATGTGTTGAGAAGGTCTTCTCGACCTCATGTGTCTAATAGAATATATATGAACTATATGTTATTGACTGATGGAGAGGAGTTTGAATGCTATGATGAACCTTGCCAGACTGAAGATGCCAGCAAGTAGAAGCTTGCTGTGAAAGAAGAGATAAAGTCTCCAATCTCAAATCAGATATGGAAACTAGTTAAACTACCCATGGAGAAGAAGATGCTTCACAACAAATAGGTGTACCAGGTGAAAGAGGAGCATGATGGTTCACTAATTATCAAAGGATTCCAACAGAAGGAAGAAGTTGACTACACCGATATTTTTGCTCCCATTGTGAAACTCAATACCATCAGAACAATATTGAGTATTGTTGCCAGTGAAGATCTTCATCTTGAACAACTGGACGTGAAGATTATATTCCTTCACGAAAACTTAGATGAGAAGATATACATGCACCAGCTAGAAGGTTTCTCACAAACAGGGAAGAAGAACATGGTGTACAAACTTAAAAAGAGTTTATATGGTCTAAAATAAGCCCCAAGACAGTGGTACAAAAAATTTGATGGCTTCATGCACAAGGAAGGTTTCCAGAAGTGCAACGCCGACCAATGTTACTATTTCAAGAGATATAAATCCAGTTATATCATTTTACTACTTTATATCGATGATATGTTAGTAGCAAGTACAAATATGGATGATATCAGAAGGTTGAAGCAACAATTATTAAAGGAGTTTGACATGAAGGACTTGGGTTCAATAAAAAAGATTCTTGAAATGCATCTCACTTTCGAAAATAAATTATATACTTTGGCTATGTTGTTTAATACTATTTAAGTGATTAAAAATTTATTTTTTGAGACACAAGAGATAGGCAGAAAGGGTTCTTGCAGTTATCTCAGGTAGAGAACATCAGCCGTGTTTTGTAGAGATTTAACATAGGCGATGCCAAGCCAGTTAACACACCCTTGCCTAGTCACTTTCGCCTATCCAATGATCAATCCCTCAGATGGAGGAAGAAAGAGAATTCATAGCTAAAGTTCCTTATGCCTCAGCCATTGAAAGTTTGATGTACGCGATGGTCTACACGAGACCAAACATTGACCATACAGTAGGAGTTGTTAGCAGGTTTATATCAAATTTAGGAAAAGCTCATTGGGAAGCAGTAGATTTTGAGGTATCTACAAGGCACTATAGAAAAATATTTATACTTTGGGAAAGGAGAATTAAAAGTACAAGGCTACGTAGATGCAGACTTTGGAAATGAAGTCGATCACCGAAAAAACACCACTGGTTATATATTCACTGTTGGAATTACAGCTGTTAATTGGATGTCGCAGTTATAAAAGATTGTTACTCTATCCACAACAAAGGTTGAGTATATAGCAGTGACTGAAACCAGTAAGTAGAAAATATGGCTTCAAGGTTTGTTAACTGAGTTGGGATTCAAACATGAAAAGAATATTTTGCACAGTGATAATCAGAGTGCGATACACTTAGTAAAGAATTCAGCATTTCATTCCAAAATCAAGCATAATGAACTTCGTTATCACTTTATCAGATTTTTATTGAAAGATGATGTGCTAATACTGGATAAGATCCAAGGAAGTATTAATCCAACAGATATGTTGACAAAGACGATGTCTATTGACAAACTGAAGTTGTGTTCAACTTCAGTTGGTCTGCAAGAGTAACAAAACCGAAAAAATCTGCTGCATAAATAGGGTGTGAAGACAAATTGAAATCAGTTTTCAAGTGGGAGATTGTCAAAAAAATGGCCAAATATTTTTTTTTGGTCAAAAAATGAAGGGTGCCTAAATTATGTGAGTTGTGAGTATTGTAAATACTTGTATATTTTCTCCCTTTAGAAAAACAATCTACAGCAGGTCCGAAAACGTAGGTATAATTGACCAAACTCCGTTATCAAATTTATGTGTGATATTTTTATTATTATTTCGCATTCTTACTTATCTGATTTATAGAAAAAAATTCATAATTTCCCAACATAAAATACTCACAATCAATCCATTTTTAATACATAAAATCTGTAAAATGTTTAAATTTTCAAGTATAATATGTATCTAACTTATCAATAACTTAACCGATATTAAACATTAAATCCGTGCTTTTTATATAATATATTTATATTTATGTTCCAAATTCATTGTTCATATTTTTTTTTTGATATTCTAAAATGTATTATTAAACATAATACTGTACAAACATTAGATGTTCACCACTTTTTTCAAATTTCATCTAAAAAAACTCATTGTCGCATAACACTAGACCTATTATTTTGGATTAGAGGGATTAGTTCAATGGTATAATTATTACTAGATTTTCGTATTAATTTTCCAAATGCCATTATAATCATGTTTTTTTTTTAAATAAATGTGTTTGGCCTTTGTAGATCGACTCCTAGATAGAAATGAAAGGGATGAAGTGGGAGAAGGTGGAGAAACTTTAGCATTGTTTGGTTCTATTCTACATGTTGGATTACAAATTTAAATTCGAAAAGTTAAAAATTAGATTTTATTTTTTGTTTGACAATTTTTTGGATATAAAGTATCTGATTTTTAATACATTCAGTGATGGAGCTAAGAATTCTAATGATATTTTTTAATATTTTCAATCATATAAAAAATAATTTTATTATTTTTATAGGATAAATTTTATGTACAATTTAAAGTTTTAGACTTGAGGGGGCATTTGCCTTCATTGCCCCTAGCTCCATGGTGAATACATCCATCATCCACATTTTTTTTTCACACTTTCTCTTTCTTCATTATTGTGCCCTCAACTGCCGCACATATTTCTCTCTTTGTTTCTTTTAAATCAATACAATAAATTATCACAATACAAATTAATAATTATTTTATATTATCATTCATATAATCACTGTCAAATTTTATATTGTCAAGATATAACTATGATTTAACACAATTAACATCATTTCAAATAATAGTTGTCAATTAAGTTGGGCAGTTAATCGAACCACTAAAAATGAGTCTAGGATCAGTCCGTGAATAATACGGGCTACGTGAGTCAGTTTTCAATATATAAATTGGGTCTCTATTAGGTCAAATTAATAAAACTCAGTCCAATTTGCGAATCGGCCCATCTAAACTCAAGTTCGATTTAAAACCGACTCAGGTTCAAGATCCGCCTAAGCCTTTACGGACCATACTATTATATATTATAATTCATAATCATGTATTTATATTATTTTAACAAAATAAACATTCTTGTCCCAAAAGAATTTGAACACAAGAGCTATGCAAGGGGAGAAGAGGTTTAAATAACTAGGCCAACTTTAATTATGTTGAAATATTATCTCAAATATATATTGATAAAACATGTTATATCAAATAAATTAAGAATAATCATCAATTAAAAATTAATATAAAATCTTAAGATGACACATTTAAAATAATCAACTAAATAAATATATACTAGTTATACTAAAGAATTCATATAATAAGAACATAATTTAAAATAATACAGTAGTAAGTATAATAAATTTAGAAAATAAGTTTATTATTAACTATATAAAATAGTATTGAGTATAATAAATTAAACTAAGTCATGAAAATTAAAATATAAATTTAAAATGAATGTATACTAATTAATATATCAAATGAAAAATCAATATCTAAATTTAGTATAACTCAATTATCAAATAAAAATAAAGTATACTAATTATATAAATAATTTACAAGATAAAGACTTAAGTTTATAGTAATAAACTCAAAATAATAAAATAATGATTAAATCTAAATTTTAGGATGATATACTTTAAATAATAAAGTTTAAAATTTACAAATTCAATTTAGGATATAACTAATCTTAAGATATAATTTAGAGTAATAAATAAAATTTTTAAATTCAATATTAGGATATAAAATATATATTTGAATTTGTTAAAAAAAAAAACCTATAAACCCAACTCATAAGGCTAATTCGTGCAACCCGATACAGACTTGAGATCGGCCCACTAGCATCGAACTAATGAATTGAGTTACACTTGACTTTTAAATTTTTTATTCAACCCGGCCCAGACCCCTCCAAAATTGGGTCTGGGCTTAACCAGCCCACCTCCTAGATGGGCTTACACGGGCTTGGGTCGGTCCAGCCCAAATCGGCCCAATTTACATCTATATTTCAAATCAATTAAAGGAACATGTTGAAAATAAAATTACACACACTTTCACTAAATCTAATTTTTATAAATAATTCATTCAAACATATTTTTATTTTTTAAACAAAAATGAGAGAATATTTTCCACACAAGGCATTCTATAAAATTATTTTAAAAATAGAACCACACGGAGCCTTTGTGCCTCTATGAAACTCAGAATTTAAGATTTAAATGTAACCCCGTTAAAATTTCATATTGTTAACAGAAGAAACTTTCAATAATTAATATCTCCAACATCTATCAAAAAAAGAACGAAAACATTGAGCTGATTTGGCAACTGTTTGTAGCAGCATGGAAGTTTAACCTATTATCTTGATCATAAACAAAGTGTTGTTAAGTTTATGTATTCCCTCTATAAAGAATTATCAAATTCTATTAATCAAGTAGTATATGCTTTTATTTTGATTGTTTAAACAAGAAAAATATGTGCTTGCTATCTTTACATTGCTTAGTAAACACATACCTAAGAAATTACACATCTGGGATGAGTGCAAAAAATTTGCATAAATTTTCAAGAAAGAGAAGACTCAGAAGATGGAAATGCAACAGCAAAGAAGAAATTTTTCACTTTGCTGTTGTTGAAGACCAAGAATCTTTCTTTGACAAGCATCACAATCTAGCTAGTCCAAAAGATCACTGTCTGTCCGTCTACACACATATTCTGGTAAATCAATAGTGCATATCAAGGTATGTATATTTCTGTAAAATGTATTCAAGAGCCTTTGGAAACATCCTATGACTCGCATAAATATTAACGTTGTTGTTACAGCTCCATGACTATTCGTCGGCATTGCTCATTCTATGTATAGATGGTCAGAAGCGCCACCATTGCAGCAAAGAAGAGAACTTCAGTACTAACAGTTACTGAAGTACTTGAAGATTTTGGTGGTGGAGATGAAGTTGGAGTTTCGCTCGAGGAAGCAGAGTCCGAAGCAGACTGATCTGTAGAATTCTTGGCTATGGCAGGCAGCGGTGGATCAACCACATCTGCGGTACTGAGGAGGGGGGGTTCAGCTACTGGATCTGCTTCGTACAGGAAACCTGGTTGCACTGGCTGTACAAGGTATGCAGATCCATTGATAGTACAAGAAGACCCTGAAACATCATAGATTTCAGCGAGTGATTTCTTCATGTTGCATCATAAACTAGTAGCTAGCTAAGCATAGAAAATGTGGTCCACATAAATATGAATTTCGTTACACGAATTTTCCTTCAGTCTTGCTATTTTATTGGTTTTTGTTTGCTTATAGAGTTTGTGCTTTGTACTGGTACTTCAGTGAAGGGAGCATTAGTATTGGTTAAGCGGCTTCATAACCGAAACATTTGAACCCAAATTTGATAAGGGCCCCCCTTCTAAATGTGTCTAGACATCATTTGCTAGTTGTGGAGACAAGGCACAGCACTACTACACAGTTGAAAGCTATAGTCATCATTTCCATAAGAAGAAAAAGGAGGTAAAAATACTTACTCACAAACGAATTTGCAGTGGCTGGGTAGTCTGTTACGAAGCCATCCACATTTTGGAAAACGAAAGTGCTAAGCTCAACGTAAGGATCAGATAGATAATCGAAAATCAAGTTCTCAAATTCATTCTTTAGAACTCCAACATATACTGAGATATTAGCTGCGTGCAGTGCTGGGACAGTCTTGGTGAAGTTGAAGGCAAAATTGTTAGAGGCCACCACAATGGCATTTCTGTGCACCAAAACTGCATCAGCATAATTCTTGACCTCTTGTGCTACTTGATCTGGTGCACCACTTATCGACTCCTGGAGGTAAAACACTCTCTGGTAACTTGGGATGTCTTTGAATTTTAAGAGCACTGAGCTGTCATCTGACTGGATAAGAACTTTCTGGGTAGATTGCTTATCGAATGTGGCATTGCTAAGTGCAGTGGAGACTGTACCCACAATGTCAAGACCTTTTGAAGCAAGGTATGCAGCATTCTGAGGACAAAAATAGGTGTAAGAAAATGCATATTCTCCTCAGAATTGATCAAATGGGGAAAAAACCATATTTTAGAGTAAGGCTATTGCAGTAAAACAAAAGACCGTGAAATCGACTATAACTTTTTCTGCACTAATATGCGAGAAAATATTTAAACAAAAGATTTGCAGATGGACCCTGAAAATCACCTGTATGGATATGAGTACTCCAGTTACTGCTTTTGTCTTAGCAAGTTCCAAGAACTCAGAAAGGGTCACAAACTTCCCACTATTCTTGTTTGCAGGATTTCTAACAAGATCGTCATCGAAGAAACTCTCAATTTGGGCTGAAATCGGATGTGAAAAGGAATATGTTTCAATATAACTAGGTAAATAGAAAACTGAACAGATCAAATATAGCAAATTTGTCCTCTTTGAGAAGCTTACGCCTTAGAGATTGAATTTCACTCCATGTTAGATCAAAGGAGAAAACTCCATCGGCTGCTTGAATTTCTGGAACATTTGTAGACTGATCCATATAAAGAGTGGCTGCAGTAGTAGTTTTCATAAGGTCTGCTCTATCCGAGCAGAAGGCAATTCCATCTTTAGACATTTGAACGGAGCAATCAATTATATCAGCACCATCGTCTATTGCTTTCTGATAGGCAAGATCAGTTGCACCGGGGAAATCACCGCTAGCTCCATTATGTGATATGATTAACGCTATCATGCAAAGGAAAACATATCATATTTGATAGGACGTCATAATATAATTCATTTTCCTCTGCAAGGAAAGAATTTGAGGTATATTCCTTACTTTTTACTACCCTGGAAGCATTCTTGTTCTGAGGTAGGCATCCTGTGATGAGAAAGAGCAGATCATGTAAAAAATGCAATTAAAATGAAAGGACTAAACAAGAGATGAAAAATGCATAGTAAAATGAGCATGGATGGATGACTAGATAGCCAATTAGTCTCACCAATTGCTTCTGAAGCAGTTGAAGGGAATTCTGACAACACCCCATCAACAGAAAATTGAGAATTATCAACAAACTGTAGGTACTCTCTTGCTGGATCATAGCTATAATTGTAGCTTAGAAAGTTATCATTTGCAAAGCCAGAAGCGTACACGGCAAGCCCTTCTCTGTGAGCATCTTGCACTAGGCTTGTTGCCGGCTGCAGAATCCTGGCCTTATCAATAGGCCAAATGTATTCTTTTGGTACAACAATCCCAGATGCAAATGATTTGATCGTGGTGAGATTTTTAGCAAGTGAACCATAAGTTACATTGGTGGTCGGTTCTAATACGTTTTCTTCAAGGAATGTGAAGATAAGCTTTGTTTTGGCCATGCCCAACTTTGGTCCAATAGCCTTCAAGAAACCTATCTCTGGGGATGAGATGAACTCTGGTAATTCTTTCAATTGCTCTAGGAGAAAAGCTTCAGGACTGATATTGTGTTGCTTATAGAAGATGTCATACTGCAATTGACATTCAATATGCAACAAGAAATCCATAAACCTTTAAGTAGAGAATTATCTTACAACATATTGGAAAAAAAAAAAAAAAAAGGAAGTATACTGAAGAGAGGGACCTCAATGTTTAACCAAAGTCTTGTAGGTTTCCCATTCCTGTCTTCTACCAATTGAAAAGGTCCGATGATAGGAGCACCATCAAATACTCCTTGTCTGGTGAAAATGTTTTGTCGCACTGTGTGATACAAACATAACATCTCCATAAATAGTATAACAAAGAAGAACTACCATGTCAAACAAGCTAAAACAATGTACTTTCCATAGGACCACAGAATATACCAGTAACGTATTTTAAATCTTTCACATGAAAACAAGCACAGCTAGACATGCAAAAACTACAAGTTACCAAGTTGCCACCAAGAAGATAACTGAGGAAAAGTTGTTGTTTCAAGACTTACATGTCACATTCTCGAAAATAATATTAGCAGGGTAGTCCAACCCAAACCATCCATGGATTTCTTGTCCATTTACGTTGTAAGTCTTTCCTCCTTTAGGATATAAGTCTTCAATATTGGTTGCATTCTGAAGATTTATTTGTGCAACACAGAAGCCATCATTGTCCTTTGTAAAATGTAGATTGCAATACAGAATTGTTCCAGGGATGCTACTGTCAAGAGCAAAGTCATAAGCAGGCTGACTGGAGTCAGGGAAAAATCCAGAGTATCCACCATATGCTACAACCTCAGGCTGAACACCTGCAGTTAGGAAAATGCAGTGATTTCGATCAGTTATGGCTTTTTTTTTTTCAATATAAAAAAAACAGAAACTAAGAGTTCCTGCACCATCCTACCATTTAGAGTCGTCCATTTTTTTTGAGGTAGAGGCGTCCCAACGCCATGTTTAGCTTCAATGGTTTGAAACAAAAAGATACACAAAAGTAGATTTCCAATCATTTTTCTCCACAAACTGCATCACCAAAATGGATTCAATGAAATATCTAAACCAGAATGCAATTCCATAAAATACTAATATGCTCAAATACATGTTCACAATTATTCCAATTTTGCATGAAAAAAAAGCGTTTCATTATTCTTATCAGTATTGTGTATCACTATGGATAAAACCTTACTTCTCAATCTGAAATAGCACCAAGAATTGAAGGGGGCGGGATGGAAAATGGGATTCTTACAAGATTAAGACAATGTTTTCCTCAGCTTTTTCGTTTCCTCGTTTTCTTGGACTATAAACCGATATATCAGTTCTTTCAATAACAGAAACTGAAATATATTTAATGGTTGCTTCATCAACATATGTTCCACATTGTGCATGCATGTAATCAGGGAATCTTTGAACAGAACAGATATTTAGCAATTCAATAACATGAAGATGATTCCAACACTGTTGATTATAATAACTGGACTATGACTACAAAATTCAAGAAATCAAAAAAGAGAGAGAAAAAATTATTAACAGAAGAATTGAAGAAAAGCAAGAAATCCCATGAAAACTCACATGATCAAAGAGGGTTCTCAGATGGAGAAAAGTGGCATTCCCTGTTGAGTTTCAGGGGAGAAAAAGAAAAAAAAAGTGAAACTGTGTGGGAATGTGGCAGAAGGAAAATGAAGAAGGGAATGTAAAATGCGCATTAATAGCTCCACACATTCCTCGGATTAATAGCTGGTCCATGCATTAAATCTTAATTCAGTATACTGATTTGTGATCTTCATTTGGACTTATTCCTTTTGTTCCTCTTGGGTGGGGGGTCAAAACTCATACCATAACCGTTTCTAGGACATTAATTCTAGAAAAAAAAATTCCTCAATTTTTTGCTTCTATAAAACTTAAAACATATTTTGTTTTCTTAGATTTAAGTAAGTATATTTTTATAAATTTTCATCAAAAGAATTTATTATTTGTTTGAAAAAAGTAGTTAAATAACTTACCATAGTTTTACTTTTTGAACTATTTAAGTAATTGCTCACATATTTTTATATTTTAATTAAAAATATTTTCTCGTGCCTTGATAAGTAATAAAATTTAATTTCTGGCAAAAAAATAATGGCATATATAAAAAAAAAAACTAAATTCAATTTAGGAACCTGCAACTTATATCGGATTAGCGTTTGTTAAAGGCATTTGAACACTGTGCTTGTGTAGACGATTTGGGAAAAAACTTTTGACCTCTATGTTCATGTATCAAAATCTTTTACACCAATAATCATGTTTAGATATGCTATCACTTCTTGTAGTGTGGTTGTAGTGGTTTAAATCCATCCTTTTCCTTAAATTCGAGCTTTTCAAAAAAAGAAAATAGTCATATTTAGATATACCAATAATGTCCTAACACGAAAATCAAATCAACTAATATACCAATAATTTTAAAAAATTTAATATTATCCATTTAACTAAGCATAAATCAAGTAAGTATCAACATTCAACAATTAAAACTTAACATGTTTGTAATTGGAAAGGAAAACTCATCGCATGCTCAAACTCATGAAAGAGGACATGAGGCAACATACATAGAAGTATATTTTCATGTCTACTTGGGTTGTACAAAATAGCTAGAGTACCTGACAGGAAAAATTCGATATTTAATAAGTATAAATATATTATGATTTTTTTAAAAAAGTTACGGTGAAAAAGTTTGGCTAAAAATATGAAACATAAAATATACAAATTTGTAGGCATACGAATAAAATACAAATATAAAAGAATTATTTGAGAGAAAAATACGATTTATTTTGATACTATTATTATATGTATTATGCTTGTACTTATTTTAAATTATGCAAAAATAATTTTATATAAGATTTTATATTATTTAATTTATAATTATGACGCAACTTTGAGATAAATCTTTAATAATAATTAGCACTTTTATAAACTATTAGGTTTTTATTTTTTATTTACAATATTCAATTAATACTTATAAATAATTTGCATATATTTTTTAGATTTTAATTAAATATTAAAAAGATTTATTAAATTGAGTATTTTTCGTCAAGTATTTTACGAAATAAGTATACTAGGTGTATTAAATGTTTCATTTCAAATGTACAAATATTATTCGACAAGTTTAGAATGTTACGGAAAATGGAATTATTTTTTAATCATTCTTAAATATATGTATTATATGAATTTGAATAACAAAGAGTACATCAACAATTATAGGCTTTTTGTTTTCAATTCAAATTTATTGTGGTAATTAAGAAGATGCTTTTCTCACCTTAAATTATACAAATTTGTGCTTTATGTTTTCATACTTTATGTTTTTTATTTTTTAACTGAAATCCAATGCCCATACATATCTTTAAAAAAAAAAAAAAACCGTCCAACAAACCCCTGACCCTATGTTTCGCCATTGAATTTTGGTGAGAAAAATAGTAAGAAATTTATATTTCTACTTAAAATCATGGTGCTTTGTGCTTTATTTTTTGTTCATTATCTTTTTCGTCACTAAAATTCAAGGTCCAAATATATCATAAACTTAATTGCACCACCTCAAGAGAAATTCCTGGCTCTTGGAAGACTTTAATCTTGAGGGCGGAAAGTGTTACAATTTGAAGTTTTAGAACTTCAAAAATTAAATTCAATCATCATTATTTTTATAAAGAAAAAATAAATTTTATAGCATTCCTATTAACTTTGTAACACCCCAATAAAATATCATTATTTTAAATTTAATATTTTTTGTTACATGTTTAATCTTAGTACTATTTCTAAGGGTTTAGGTAGGAACAATACAATCATTCTTACACTTTTTATATTATACATATTATTTTTTATATTGTCTTGGGCAACGTGATAATGTCTTGTTCGTTAATTTTCTTGTAATTGTGCTCACAATAGGAGACACCGACAATAACCTTTTTGAGTTTTATTTTGGGGTGGTGTTGATCCGCCATTACCTACACAGAGGGAGACCATCACAATTTTAAGACAACGTCAAGTGACGTGACTCCTACAGGCCAGCTGTTTTATTTTTAATAACTTATATATTTTATAAAATTATTATAAATTATATGCATTCTTATGATTTATTTATGTCAAAATAATTTTATTTGCATGAAAGTTATTTTCATTAAAAAATTTATAATAATCTAAGATCGTGATAATTTATTTTAGCTAATGCGATTAATCAATTTTTATCATATTATATTTGTTAAATTGAGTTTTCATTGAATTCAAGAATGCAGCCGTAATAAAATGATTATTTTGTGATCATGGCTCAATTCTCATCATTTTTGACTTAGTTAGAAAATAATTATTGATGCTTTCTCAAACCTTGAAGAAAAACTTTAATAGCGCGTGACTACTTATATGATTATTTTATTTAATTTACTGTTAGTAATTTGTATTCGTTCTATGCTATTTTTAAATTGATTATATTTTAAAATAAGATATACTCGATTGTTTGCAAGTTGTAGTTGTTTCTCCATTTTGAAATTATTTTACAAAACGAAAAAAAAAAATCACAATAGGAACAACTGAATTGGGTTTGATGCTATATGATATGTGGTGAATAAACTTTCTATTATTATATGTAACAGATGTTGTGATTGAGCGTTTATTACTTGCTTCAAAATGTAAAACCGTTGTCTTTGTGAACATAAGCATACACTTTGTGTGCATTTTCATGTATTTTGCTATTTAATTTTGTGAATTTCAGCTTACCTGAAACTTTCTCACATTGTTTCTGTTCTTTTAATTTTGAAATGCAGTATTTTCTTCCGTGAATCATTTTGTAGTTACTTTAACATTTTTAAAAATCATTTTATGAATGTATTACAAATTCAAATTTTGGAAAAGGTGTGAAGAATAACTGGATCTCTATTCTTTCATTATCTTTTGGTTCAAATCTTATGGTTGTGATCATGTGACACAATCATTTGAATGCCTTGTTAATAGCTCACAAATATGATGAGTTTGCAATCCAATTTTTATAGGAAAAATATTCATTACATGAGATCTTCTGTTATTTCTTACATTTACATTGACACTTTCTTTGCCTTATTACTTCCTAGATAGCTATTTTTAAATTGAAAAAAAAAAATCCATCTCAAAAAGATGCAAGTAGTGTTAAGCCTCAGAAATTTAATAGCCTAAATTTTAAGAGATGTCAAAATCAAATGAGATATTGATTAACTGTTCTTGGGTTTATTTCTGCATAGATGAAAATATTGAATCAAACTCTTGGTATACCCCTATACAAACAGATTACCATAGTTGTAATCGTATCCTTAATACCTTGTTGGAAAGGTTTTATAATGTGTTTCATACTATTAGTAGTGCTAAGGAACTTTAGAATACCTTAGAAGGTGAATATGAGATTGATGATGCGGGAATAGAAATGTTTTATGCCTCTACTTTTACAAATTATACTATGGTTGATAGAAAATTCATTAATGTACAGATTTATGAATTCTAAAATTTGTTAAGGCCTTTAGAAGATAGTCGATCAAAATTTAGTGAAGAATATAAAGTTTCTTGTTTGATTAATAAACAATCAGTTCTACTTTTGTTAGGAGTCTAAGACTTCAACTAGAAAATTTGACTTTAACTCAAGTATTTAAGTTATTGAGGATAAAAGAACAATAAAAGATAAATGTTAAACAAGAAGAGATGAAGTTCAAGACCAACCTTGTCAAGGATAAAAGGAATAACAATGAATATAAGTTTAAGTCTTGAGGTAATAAGTTTAAGAAAAATAAGAAGTGTTGAAGAAAAGACTATTAAGAAACTTAGTCTGATAGAAGAGGAGAATATTATTTGGAAGAGTTGACAAAATATTGAGAAGTTCACCCTAGTCAAATGATGTAGTTGAAAGGAAATATAGGACTTTGATGGATATGGGTAATGCAGTATTGTTGAATTTTAGAACACCTAAGAAATTGTGAGGAGAAGCTATGTGATCTTCTTGTTTTATACTAAATCATGGGGTTATTTAAGATAATGATAAAACTCCTTATGAATTATAGAAAAAGAGGGCCCCAATACTAAATTTTCTTAAAGTGTGGAGGTGTCTAGCAAAAGTAGCTATACTTGAGTTTAAGAGAAAGAAAATATGTTCTAAAACTACAGATGATGTTTTTATTATATATGCTCAAAATAGCACAACAAATAAATTTTTAGTAGTTAATTTTAAAATTAGTGGAATTTCTAATAATATAGTTATTGAGGCTAGAGATGCTACATATTTTGAGGATATTTTTTCTTTTAAAACTAGAATTTCATATGAACCATGTATGTCCAAACTTGAATCTTTTAGAGATGAATCATCTACTAGTGTAATTTTAAAAAAATAGGAAAGGAGAATTTATGGAATTGAGGATAAGTAAGAGAACTGAGGTGAAGAAGAATTTTGGAGATGATTTTATCACATTTTTAGTTGAAGGAGATCCACAAACTTATGATGAAATAATATCTTCTATAGATGCACATTTTTGGAAAGAAGCTATCAATGATGAACATAATTCTATTATTTAAAATAATATTTATGTTTTATCTGATCTAATTCCTGGTAGTAAACCAATAGGATGTAAATGGATTTGAAAGAATTAGTTAAAAGTTGCTGGCTCAATAGATAAGTACAAAGCAAGATTAGTAGCGAAAAAATTTACACAACAAGATGGAATAGATTATTTTGATACTTATTCTCCTATTGCTAAGATTTCAACTATTATGACTTTATTGGCTTTAGCATCTATAAATAAGTTAATGATACATCAAATGAATGTCAAGGCTGCATTTTTAAATGAAGAGTTAAATGAAGAAATTTATATGGAATAATTTGAAGATTTTAAGATTAAATGACAAGAACATAAGGTATGTAAGTTAGTGAAATTTTTATATGGTTTGAAGCAAGTTCCCAAGCAGTGACATGAAAAATTTGATGAAGTTATCCAAAGTTATGGATTTAGATCAAATGAATATAATAGATGTGTATATTGCAAGGAGAAAAAGGGTGAATATGTGATATTATATTTGTATGTGGATGATATATTAATTCATGGGCCTAATTTGAACTTTATTTAAGAAGGTGAAAAGTTATTTGTCTAATAACTTTGAAATGGAAAATTTAGGAGAAGCTCGTATAATTTTGGGTATGATGGTTAGTAGAACTGAAAATGACGTTTTCTTAAACCAATCTGATTCTATTCAATTTTTTTTTTAGGAAATTCAATTATTATGATTGTAAGTTAGTTTCTACTCCTTATGACCCAAATGTACATTTACACAAAAATTTGGATGAACCTAAATTTCAATTGAAATATTTTCAAACTATTGGATCATTATTATATTTCACCAGTAAGATTCGGCCTGATATTTCTTATATAGTTGGGAGAATTAGTAGATATACTCATAATCCTAGTCAATATCATCGGAATGCTTTAGAAAGAGTTGTTAAGTATCTTAGAGGAACTCCAAATTATTCATTATGTTATAAAGGTTTTCCAAATGCACTTGAAGGATATAATGATGCTAATTGGATTAGTGATAACTCTAAAATTAAGTCTACTAGTGGATTTGTTTTTATGTTGTGTGGAGCAGCAATAGCTTGGAGATCTAAGAAACAAACTGTTATATCTAGAAGTACTATGGAAGTTGAGTTAATAGCTTTAGATACAACTTATATAACTGTCAAATGGTTGAAATATTTATTACTTGATATCCCACTAGTATATAAATCTTTACCCTCTATTTCTATACATTGTCGTAGTAAGGCTGTGATTGATCTTGTGAAGCACACATATTCTAATAAAAAAATAAGTAGACACTTACAATCAAGATACAAAAGTGTGAAGTCTTTATTTAAGATAAATGTGGTATCTCTTAATTTCATGAAATCTAGAAAAAAACTTGGCGGATAATTTTACAAAAAATCTACCCAATAAGGATATATTTAAATCATCGATGGGGATGGACATAAGCCCACAACGGAGTCACCTTTGGGAGTAACCCAACCTTTGTGATTGGAGACCCCATGAAAAAGGTTCAATGGATAGAAACAACATGTAATGCGTGACTAATTTAGCCCAACTTTTGAAAAGAAAATCTTCTTTCCATCCTTACAATGATAGTGCTTTATAGTGTGATATTAGGTTTGGTAGGCATTGACCCTTAATAAAACCAATGCGAAAATTCTGCAAGATATAGGTCACATGTACCATTGGAGGTTTCACCTAAATATGAGTTTTCATGAGGTCGTGACTATAGCTTTGGGTTGATTCTAGAAACTCTCATGAGAATCAAGATCAGAGGGCGTGTCCATTAACTACGCTAACCTGCTTTGAACAAAGACCAATGTCGATATTGTATGTGTAATATATTAAAGTTTGGCGAATGGACCTAATTCAAGATGTAGTCTATTATGATTTCATCAAATAGAAATCATCATTACTAAGTGTAAATTCAAGCTCAAAAGGCTCCCACACACCTTCCATAATATGCAGTTGCCCTATTATATTTTCTCATTTATATTTTGAAGTTTTAAACCTTGTGGGGGTTGTTACAATTTGAAGTTTTAAAACTTCAAAAATCAAATTTAATCATCATTATTTTCATAAAGGAAAAATAAATTTTATAACATTCCTATTAACTCTGTAACATTCCAATAAAATACTATTATTTTGAATTTAATCTTTGTTGTTACATGTTTAATACTAGTACTATAAATAGGTGTCATAGGGGTTTTGTTCGTTAGTCTTTTTGTGATCATACTCATAATAGGAGACAACGGCGCCTTCTTTGGTTTTATCTTAGGGTGGTGCTAGGAGACAACGGCACCTTCTTGGGTTTTATCTTAGGGTGGTGGTAAGCCGTCAATACCTATAAGGAAGGAAGGAAGGCTATTACGAACTTAGGACAACATCAAATGGCGTGACTCCTACAAATTAATTGTTTTATTTTTAATAATTTATATATTTTTTAAAATTATTATAAATTATATGCATTCTTGTAATTTATTTACATGAAAGTTATTTTTCTTAAAATTTAAAATATTCACAACAAAATGGGACAGGAAGCCTTTGTTTCTGTTTGTCCAAGATTTTTGTTCATAAATTAAAGCTTTGAAGATCATTTTGCTACAATATTTTCCATTGAAGATTGAAGTTTTTCAGTTAAATGAATAATCATTCACCAGAAAAATATCTTTATTATAAACATTAATTAAAATCGTAGTTTCTTTTGGCAAATCCTAGCTATTTCGGGGTCATTGTCTTGCCATTTTTGCTCTAGATTACTATATTAAATTAAATAAATAGGATCAAAGAGAAAATAACCTGTAATTTTTAGAAAAATGAAAGCTAAGTGACTAAGAGGAGAGCAAGAAATGTTTAGATGCTTAGGTTCTCTTCTAGAATGTATGTCCTAATCTTGTATTATCATTGATTTTCTGGTAGCTTTGCTTAGCTGGCTTATAATATGCTTCTGACAGTCTAGGTCTTCACTCATCAGGTTGAGACTCTGGTGGGACTAATGACAAGTCTCCCGAATTTTTTGTTCAATTGAATTATAAGCTAAACTCTCTGCAAATCAAAAGTTTCCAAGTAGGAAATGTACTTCTTTCTGCTCATTTTCTCTCTATAGAAAGCTTTCAATTTAATCATGCTGCACTGCTTAAATTCTGAAATACGGTTCATATAAATTCAAGTAGCAATTGGCAGATAATGGGGTTACATCACAAAATATAATTTTTATAATTTTAGAATATTTTTAAAGTAATTTTACTAAAAATAATGATAAGAATAATTAGTTGTTTTTTTAAAATACAAGGAGTTAAAAATGATACAATAAGAATATAAGTAGATAAAGTGATACCCATCGATAGTATATGAGGATAAAGTGATACAAATTGAGAGTATAGATGGATAAAGTGATACAATTAAAAATATAATGAGATAAAATGACAATTAATGAGAATACAAAAATATAAAATAAAATTAATAATAAAAATAATGAGCAAATTGAATGTTGTAACGTGCAGTGGTACCTTTTCCTTTAAAATTCATATAGATGTATAGAGATTGAATCCTCTCATATTTCATTTTTTTATAAATATATACTAGTTTAGGATATTATCTAGTCATATAAGCATCAATCAAGTATTGCGTGATCAAAATCCAAGACCCGATTTAGATAAAAAATTCTTTCCTTGTCAGCTCTCAGATTTTTTTTTGGATTTTCCCTTGATGCAAGTTAGACAAATGTGCATTCAAATAAAGCATGCCTATTTAGGTCGTCAGTCAAGACCAATTACCACATGTCGGTCTTTATTGCTTGCTATGACCAAAATATTAGGTCCTCTGAGATCTTGGGCCTACCCAGCATATCAACTAGGTTGGCCCATGAGCCTTCCCCTCATAGGTGTAAACCAACCTTGCATACATAATATGTGGCCCAAATACTTACGTCTAATAATCAGATTTAATTTATGTCACATCTCTGGAAGTAATTACGGGGCGGTTTTGCGATTTTGCGGTTTTTTTTACTAATTTTAAATCGAATTGTCATATGTGATTTTGTTGAAAAATAATTTTAAATTGCGACTTTGTCAAATAAAACGAAAATGCAATTTTGAACGGTTGGGGTGGTTTGACGATTTTTTACCAATAAGAGAAATTATTAAACTCCAAAAAATAAAGACATTAATACAAAAATTATTTGAACATGAAAATAACACCATGATCTTTATTTTAAAAATAATAGCACAATCTTTCATGTACTAATAAATAGTTATATCGTTGTGCATAAATTTCAATTCATTTCATATATTCTATTTATTCATTTATTTTTATTTAGGTGGAATGTTTGTTCCTCTTGTTTTTTATCTTAAGTCTTGAAATTGAGGGATGTGAGTTGGAAGAAAGAATAATTAACTTAATTATTAAGGTTTTGTATAATAAGTTAATTACAAAATTACTCTTTTAAGGTATAAATAGAGGGTTCGATTTTTTACGAGTTTTTTAACTCCCAAACCACCACCGCATCACTAAGATGGTGCGATTTTTGTATCGTATTTTAAATTATAATTTTTGTTATAAATCAATACTAACAATGCACTATAGGACGATTCAGGCAATTTGGACGATTTTTTAAAAATTATAATCATCCCTACACATTACAATTAAAAAGAATTTTATCAATTTCCAATCTTTTCATAGAGAATAAATGATCAATTCAATTTAATCTTGGTGTAACTTTGGAGGAAGTTACTCATTTTTTAACGTTTGAATTACGAGGAAATTTTATTTCATGAAATCACATCTATTATTATCTTCAAAATCAAGAAAAGCCCCACATTTGACATTAGATAGTTAAATTGATACCATGGTATGAAAGATGTCCTATTGATTGATATAGTATCCATGCCTCAGTTAAATATGCATCATGTGAATATAATGATGATAGGGCTTCCCCACAATCTAAGACATACACAGAAAGTATACAAAATCTGTTCATATTCCAGATTGTACCATTCATAGCAAAGAACTATTGAAAATCTCTCTAGGTACAGTTTTCACATATATTCTGCCAAAACTGGGGGTCAAGATGAATTAAGAATTTCCAATTAGACAAATTGTAATTGTATAGAAACAATGTTTTTCAAATCAGATTGGACCGGTAAGTTCGATCACTTCAATTGTGAATTGACAATTGATCCAATTTGATTAGTGTTAAATAATTATTTTTGTGATTCATTGGTGAAAAATCGGGCAGACTAATTTTTATTTTTTATTTTTTATTTTTTGAAGAAGTTTAAAAAATTAAACTTAGCATTTTATTATATATATTTGAATTTTAGATTTTGTTAGATTTTTTTAATTTTTTTTTATATTTTTTAATATTTAAAATATATTACATAACAATTAGTTCATTACATTATCATTTTATATAATATAATAAAAAATATAATTAATTTTTATTAAATCGTTTAAACTGATGGTTAAACCGGTCCAATCGATTGAATTGTTAACCAGCAATAAGATGAGTTTGATTATTAATTCAATTATAAAAATATTAATAGCAAAAATTTCATAATGCATTAAGAATTAATGCATCTTGCATTTTCAAATGAACATTTTTATTTTATGACAAGATGTATTAGCAATTGATTCATTACAACCAAATAAATTTAAAGAGTTCAATTTGGAAAATCTCACCAGTTATGACCATTATTAAACTATAGCACACAAGTCTTTTATATCCATTAGACCATAATCAATTACACTTTTGCCTTAAATCATGCAACCCTCAAATAAGGCTGATAAGATCTAATTAACATATCAACAGTTCGTTTATCTAAATAACATATCCACTTGAATTTCTTAAAAAAATTATTTCCTAAAAGGCGTGGTTTACAACCAACCTTTCATGAAAATTAAAATAGAAAAAATTGACAGAGTGTGGATCCACTTCATGTTTCACTTAAAAATTTAAACGTCAACTATTCATAATATTTTTGTAACATTTATTTATGGCCATTATAAACTATTAAAAAAGCCACTTCTCAGTTTCACGACTAAAATAAAATAGTATAAAATAAAAAGCTAACTAAGCTTCCAAATTTTAAAATTTACTTCATGCATTTTTTTACTGTTGTCCTGTAAATTAGTAAAACATATCTTGTTTCCGTCATAATTTACATTGTAAAGATCTCATACTAATATTTGCTAGATGGACTCTTCACAATTGATGAGAATTTAGTTTTCATGTTGGAATTTAAACATAAAATATATTTATAAACTCTATGGTAGAGACAGACTGATGTTAGATCAAAATTTGTTTATAAAGATTTCAAGGCGCGAAGAACACATTTCTTAAATGCAATATTGTCTCTATTACGAGGATTCAGATATAATTGAAGCAATTTGTTTTTAAGATACAACAAAGCCTTTGAATCTTTTGAAGTAAAATGTTAGAAGTAAGTTCAAAATTATTAAGAAAATAACTTGTATTTATAGAAAATAAAAAGCTGTGGATCAAGAGACATATTCTTTCTTAATTATTATCATAACTCTTCATAAAATATAAACTGAAGAAACACAACCTATAGAGTAATTTCGAAATTTTAAAAATTAATTTTCTCAAATTCAAAAATAATAGAGCAAAAAATATAAATTTATCTCAAGCCTCAAGTCCAAGTTTTAAATATTAATATATAATTATATATATTAAAAGCTCACTTGGAGTAGGCTAACATTTCATTTTAAAGGCCCTCTTGCTTTTCCACTTATAAAGAAAACTATAAATTCTCAAGTTATTAATGTGAGACAAAAAATACTACAAACTATATATTTTAACAATTAAATCACCAAAAAGATTGTAAGAAAAGAATTGAATACTAAATCAAAAATGTACTTGAATTCATAGGAATGCATAAATCCTTGGGTTTGAATCTTGAATAGAGTCTTGTAGAAATCTAGGTCTCATCCTTCCAACTCTAAACAAATTTTATTGTAACGTTTCTACTATTGCCAGAAATCAACCAAAGTTATTTGATATTTCACTCGAAATCGATAATTAAAAACTCATTTAAGTTAGGTTTATTAACTTGACAAACTAAATTTTAATATAAAATTATCAATTGGGACCGGCCTAGGCCCTCATACACCCGCCTGTGAGGCGGGCTGGTTAAACCCAGGCCCTGTCCCGAAGCGGTCCAGACCGGACTGAACAAAATTTATGGGAGGTAGGCCCAATTCAGCCCACTAGTTCGGTGCAGGTGGGCTGATCCTAGGCTTGGTTTAGACCTCACGAGTTGGGCCTACGGGCTAGGCCCCGGCTTGTTCTTTTAGAAATAAATGAAAGTGTATAACTTATATCTTAATATAGGATTTGCAAACTTTATTTATTTTAAATTATATTTTATGTTTGAGTTATCTTCTAAAGTTAGATTTGTAAATTATAAATTTTATTATTCAAAGCCTATCATCCTAAATTTAGATTTAACTTTTATTTGATAGTCTAAGTTTATTCCTATAAATTTAAGTCTTTATCTTGTGAATTATTTTATTTAATTAATATACATTATTTTTACTTGACTATAAAGTTATACTAATTTTAGATTTTGATTTTTTATTTAGTATATTCATTTGATATTTTAATTAGTATACATTCATCTTAAGTTTATATTTTAATTTTCATGACTTTCTTAGTTTAGTATACTTAATACTTAGTACATTTTTTTTTTTGTTACTAATATATTTTCTTTCTAAGTTTATATTTTATTTTTCATGAAATCTTTAATTTAGTATACAAGTACTATTTTGTTTTGTTAGTAATATATTTACTTATTAAATTTACATTTTAATTTTCATAAATTTTTTTAATTTAATATAATACTTAATACTATTTTATTTTGTTAGTAATAGACTTCCTTACTATTTTCATAACTCATTTTAGTTTAATATATAGAACAATTTTTTTGTTACTAATAGACTTACTAAGTTTATATTTTAATTTTCATGCCTTTTTTAATTTACTATAATACTTATGATTATTATTATATTTTAGTTTACTATAATTTTTTTTTATAGTTTACTATGATTCTTATTAACATAAATTTGTTTATGAGGTTTTCAACAAAATTGAGGTTGGCTCAATGATTTTGAGGACTCTCTTTTTTTGCAAATGGTCACAAGTCCTAATCCTTTATATTACAATTATTATTTTTTGTTGAAAAATTATAAATAGCATATAACATAATAAAATTAATATATATAATATTAAAATGCATGTGATGGGCGTGGCCAATTCTAAGGCGGGTCTAGGTTCAATGAATCAGTTTACGAGTTGGATTGAGTTTCATCCACCAGGCTCAATAAAAGGCCCAACTCATATACAAAACTAACCCAGATAGTCCATTAATATTCATGGGCCGATTCTGGATTGATTTTTAGTTGGATGGTTACGAGTTGGGTCGATTAGGCCCAACCCATTTGATAACTATGTTTGAATATATTTTTTTTCGCTCGATAAGATATGAAACTTGGCTCGAGATCAATTTGATTGATTAAAAATATATATATATATATATAAAAATATTAAATTACTCAAATTCTTTTTATATTCGACTCGATTAAAACTCGTTTAAATTTGAGTAGATTAACAATTAAACCAAATTCAAATACAATTTTTAAAATTCGATAAAAATTCAAACAAACTTAAATAATAATATATTTTACTCGACTTGATTTGTTTACACCCTTAACTTCCACACATATAGAATATATGAAAATAATATAATATATATTTAGATTAAGGACCTCAACCTATTATAATTTATTAAAATAAATAAAATAAAATATTATGTTCTTTACACATTAAAGCATATACCAATATCATAAAAATATCTCCTAAACCAATCATTTTATTTACTTAATTAATTACTTTCATAATAGACTTAAAGACAATATATAATCAACAAACAATAGACAATCGACATTCCATTAAGGTAAATCATGCAAAAGCAAAAGATGTAAATCTTTTATATCGATATCAGCTTTGAACTCAAGTAATGGACTCTATTATGCCTTTTGTCAATCTCATATAAATTGACTAAAGCCAAGCAAGTACTCAAGTGTGGAAAGTAATAAATTTCCTTTTTCTTGTACAATTTACGTCATGTTACGATGCACATTTATTAGAAAACTAAGATGCTATGAAGAACCCATATGAATTACTTTATTGCCCCTTACCAAGGAATACCCAGCAAGAAATTTAATTAGCTGACAAGAGAGTACTGTGCTATATTTCCAAAATGTAACGGTCAAATATTCACTCAGAACTTAAGTCCAAAACAAATAGTTGAGACAAATGTGAAATCTGATTTTAATTTTTTTTTTTTTTCTAGCATCTTTCGACATCAGTTGGTAAATTAAAATGCATGACCTTCTGGAAATCACACTTGAAATTAAGGGTAAATTAGTAACCATCCTTGAAGTTTGTATTATTTACAAAAAAAAAAAATCATCTAAGTTTATAAATTATAAATTATAAATACCTTGTTAACATTTATTTCTATTTTGCTAAAACAAAAACAAATTCCAAGAGAGTATTTAATTTCGGAACAAAAAGGTATTTTTTTATAAATAGATCAAATTTTAAAGATAAATTTTGTAATATATTTAAAGAAGAATAAAAAGAAGTTGTGGATTTCATAGGCCGGTTGTTTTTTCCAACATTTTCCTAGCAAACAAAAAAAATTCAGTTGGGAGGTATGAGCCAAAAGCCAAAAGCCAAAAGCCAAAAGAAAAAGGAAGCGCCAGGAATAAGTTTGAGTTTTCATAAAGAATTCCACGGCAAGCTTGTTTTGTTTTGGGAGAATTTGTTATGGAATAATATATTGGAGAATGTGTTTAGAAAAATATATTAAAATCTGTAATATATATTTAGTTTTATAAAAATGCATTGACCATAATATAAGATAGCGTTAAAATTAAATTTTATAAAATAGTATCTTGAAATTGTAGAAATTTATATTGTTCAGCATAAAATCTACAAGTTCATTAATAGTAAAAGTTTCCAGCCATTTGCTGTACCATAAGCTAACTCTGGCAGCGTCACCAATTATCTCAAATATTGTTTTAAAAATCATCGATCGATTTAATTAATTTAATTGAAAATTGAAGGTCGGTCTTCAATTAAGAATATAAAATTAAAAATTCGATTTGACCTATCAAAACAGGTCAAAAACCAGTCAAATTGATCAAAATCGATCAAAACTGATTTTAATTTTTTTAATTTTTTAAAAAATATAAATTTGATATTTTATTATATTTATGTAATTATTTAAATTTTATGTTTTGTTAGAATTTTTTTTAAGTAGTTATTTATCTATTTTTATATTTAAAAGGTATTATATAACAATTAGTTTATTATATTATGATTTTATATAATATAATAAAAAAATATAATCAATTTTCATTAGACTGATTCAACAGCCAATTGAACCAATCCAACTAATTAAACCACTAATCGTTAGTAAAAATAGTTTGATCATCGATCTGATTATAAAAATACTGATCCAATGATAGATTCATCAATAGGGACAATAATATTTTTTGTATTTTTCCGAAACCAAATTTGATGAGTTTTCCTTTTAAAATGAATTAAATCAGAAGTTGGGAAAGATGTAGTTTTAACAATTTGTGAACATAAAAACTTATCATTTTCATATAATCTCTAACCTACTTTTAAATAGATAAGCTTGATTACTATTTTCCCAATGTTTGTTTGTATTCCCCTAAATAAAATGCATCTTTGTTTTTTTTTTTTCAAAATAAATTCATTCATCCTAAAATAAAATAGGTCCACTATACATCAACTTCGTTACATTGCTCCATTTAAATATTATTGTAAATATATATCATCATATTTTTATATTAAAAATACCATCATAATTCATTAAAAGAAGTTTATATGATACTACTAACTAAATAAAAATTTACAAGATAAACATTTACAGTAAATAATATTTTTATAAAATAAAATCAAACATTACTTTTATTATTAGATTTCTTTCCCAAAAACACCTTTTCCAAAACATCTAAAACAAAAACAAACATTTAAGAAAATAAAGATTTCAGTTGCCACCATGACATACTTATATTCTACAACATTTAGGAGTAGGATATGTTTATGAATAATTTGTTGGTCCACTTGTGGAGCTCAATTTTGAATTGGACTCAAATGGAGTTCAAACTTGAGCTCCAGCTCATGCAAATATAGTCGAAGAACGTCTAAACCAATGCAGGAAAAATAATAATATAATGATAAAATAAGTAGCAATATTAAAATTGTTGATAATAATATAATTTAAGTAAAAAAATATTTTGCTGCAATAATAGTTTTTATAAAATTATTTTATTATAATAATAATATTTTTATAAATTTAACAGTGACAAGAATTATATTTAAATTATCACGGTTGACAATGCGATATACATGTATAGTGATGATTAAATGACTTCACAAATGTTGTCAATTTCTAACAAAATTATTGTGATAATTTTTGTTCTCATTAAGTTGTTAGTATATATGTTTCACTCTTTATTAATAATGACAACTTAGGCGTAATTTCTGTGTTGTTAATTTTCAGTAACAGCAACTTATTCATAATTTTGTTACTATCAAACTTGTAAAATTATTATTATAATTAAATAATAATTATTACCACTTAATATAAATTAGAGTTATAATTTTAATATTATCACGTGATATTTTATTACTAACTATTTTGAGTGAATTTTATTTTGCCCCCTCAAATAATTAAAATTTACAATTTGCCTCCTTCAACTAAAAATATAAATTTTAACCCCCTTAAAATATTAAAATATCAAAACTCTAAAAATTTATTTGAACTATGTAATATAAAGCAATTTGATTTAAACTGGACCAACTAATACTGTACAAATTTATACTAAAGTGATAGTTTTTATTTAATAAATTAATTTTATTATTAATTATTGTAAATAATTTTAAAATAATTAATACTTTTAGGGAAAGCTCGAAATACATAATGCAAAATGGTAATTTTTTTTTGAAATCTACATAGATAGGTAAGTAGAGAACTAGATCTCTCTAATAGTTTGGACAAAATAATCCATAGCTTCGGAAGATGGAATGCCTCTCACAAATAGGGTCAAAGTAAATCACTTACAAAAAATACAAGTTTTCATAAAGTTATATTATCACTTTTAAGACTTAAAAATATTCTTTTCACTCCATTTCTTCATTTTTAAATAATGGTTCTATTCACACTACTCTTATAACTATTTTTTACTTAATGATAATTTATAATAAATAGAAATAAAATTAACTTATTAAATAAAATTAATTTAGAGCAAATTATAGTTTGTCTAATGTAAATTAGTTGTTTTATATTATTAAGTTCGAATGGTAATTTTTAATTTTTCAATATTTTCTCAAATATATTGCAAAAAAAGTTAAATTTTAGAAATAAATTATATTTTCATAGTTTGAGGGACAAAGTGTATATTTTTATACTGTGGAAGGGCAACATATTATAGTCAAATAGTTGAGGGGAACAAAGTGAAATTCAACTTTTTTTTTCTTCCTTATAACGAACTATTAATATATTATTGCTTGATCAACTCTAAAAGGTCTATATAATATATTTACTCATCTACCAATTAAAATAAAATAATATGAGAAGGACAAGTAAAAACCTTTCTCTCCGCTTGTGCGCCTAACTGATCGAGTGACGATTCAACTCGATCACATCTTAAATTAATTATTAAAAAAAAATATTAGAGTAGTTAATTTTTACGCAGGAGTATATAAAATTTGATCAATCCATTAAATCGAATCGAAATTTGGTCAATCGATTAAATCGAATCGAAATCGAAATTTCAATTTGCACTGAAATTAAATCAATTTAATTTTTAATTTTTAATTTTCTAATTTTTTTATTTTTGATTCGGTTTTGATTTTTTGTTTTTGTTAAAACAAACCAAAAACTGAATTACTATTTTTATATTATATTTTTATACTATTTTGATTTTTAAATTATATTTTTATATTTATTATTTATTTTTATACTATTTTTTATGTTTTTCTCACCCAAACTAAAAATAATAAATAAAAAAATATATTTATAATTTTACTATTTATTTTTTATTTATTTATTTTAAGAATTTGGTTAAGCCAAAAATTGAAAAAAAAATTGATTGTAATCGAACCGAATTAATTTATTTTAAACAATAAATTGAAATTTTGATTCGTTTTGATTGGGTCGAGTGAAACCGAATGTACACCCTATTCTTATGATGATTTTTTTGAATAAACAAATTGCAACACACCAATTCATTCTTTACTGTTGAAATTAAACTAAATGCTTGCACCACTTCATTCTTTAATATTAAAAGTAAACTAAATGCAACTCACCCAATATATTGTAGTTCGTACTCTATATGTTGAATGATCCATCTTTTATGAATGCTTGGACCAAAAAGTTATATTGTGACTAAAACTTTTGACTTATTAATTGCAAGTAGGTAGTTTGTTTTTGTCAATTGCATATTTAGTTGGGGTGGGTGGAAGCACTATTCTTGCACAATATTAGGATGAGACTACATCAAATCTTCTATAAATTAATATTCCATATATTAATAATCTCTATTGTATAATAACTTTTTATGGTTTTGATTTGGGTGAATAGACTAATTTAATAAGTTTGATAAATTAATAAGATAATATTTTTCTAAAAAATTCTTATATAACTTGAGGTTCAATTCACATCACAAATTAATAATTTGGTAAAATTACAAATATAGTTGACATAATTTTTTTTTTAGAAATATCTCACCTACCTTGTGAGAAAATTCCTTCATAAATATTTATATTTTATATTATTTAAATATCTGAAAATGTACAACAATTTCTAATAACCATGAAATATAAGAAGACTGTGTTTGTTAATTTAAAGATTAGTTTTAACCTAATTCATTAAATGTTTTTGAATTTATATATATTCAATTGATTAAATAGGTAAAAAATACAATGAATTTTTAGTTGATTAAATGTATATTCATTGAAATGTAAATAGACTTGGATTACTTCATCTTCAATAGATTAAGTTAGTAAAATATAATAAATTCTTAATTGATTAAATGTATAATTATAAATAAACTTTATAAATTAATAAATATTTAATTATTAATTAATTAATTAGTATATTTTTAATTAATATTTTTTATAATTTCAAATAAGTATGACAATGGTTTCGGATCCAACTTAGACCCACCGCTCGAGACGGGTTTTAAAAATTTAAACTGGTCCATATCGGGTCTTGGATTCTTCATTTTCAAACCCGATTCGACTCAAATCAGATCCGTTTGATTTTTTTTTAAAAAAAATATTACATTTATATAATTTTTTTTGAAAAATAAATTTTATAAAAAAATTTAATAATATTATTTTTAAAAAATATAATTTTTAAAATTATGAAACAAATCTAACAAATATATCATCAAATTTGAGTCTGAATCTTTAAAAGCACGGATCCAATCTTGAGTCCAAAAAACCCTGACCCGACCCATCTCCATCGCTAATTTCAAAGTTATTAATTTAAAAAGATTTTACAGAATCATCATTTTGCTTTGTACGTGGAGAAGAGCAGATCTTATTAAATAAAAGGTCTTGGATCCGACAACACTTGCAAAGAATGCTTGCAAAGTTGACTTTCCAACAGTAGTCTCCCCATTCGTAGGCTTGTAGCCATATATAATTTCAGGATTTTTGCCTTTTTTTTTTTTTTTCTCTTTTAGGGCTACACAGCTTTATATCTTTCAAAAGGCACCTTTGAAATGACCTAACAAGGTAAACGTGTGAAACGAGTTATCCCACTCACCACAGATAATACCTACCCATCTCGTGTATAGTTGTGGGACTGAAAAAGTGAATTATGATTTATGAAGAAGAATGAGAAAATTATCAATTTTGAAGATGGAATTAATAAGATTGATTTGATAATATAGAATTATATTATTCGTAAATTATATAATATATTTTTTTAAATATATTTGGAGTGTAAGATTGAAAATTTAGAAAATCAGACTAATTTTACTAATCCTATGTTTTGATATAATGATTATATAATTCTAATGACAAAATATCCTAAATACCCTTGAAATAAAAAAGACTCTATACATGTTTGCTTCCTTCATTCTTAGTTTTTTTATATTTTGTCAAGTGTTTATGGTTGTGTATCTAATTATTCTCATAAAAACTTTTTCATGCAAACTCGGTTCTTGAATGACAATTGAAGGTAAGAGTGGGCAGATTATGTGGATATGAACAAATAAATATAAGACAATCAAAATATGAGCTCAAATTATAATCAAAATGAGAACATATAAAGTTTGAAATTTTTTTAGAAGAAGTATTTATATATCTATGTAAGTGTATAAAATAAGTTCAAAAAATATATAACTAAGTAAATGAAATTATTCATCTTTCTACATGGAAGATACAAATACTAAGTAATTTTTTTTAAATAAAACTTAACAACAACAAAAAATGTATAGTGAGAATATTTATATAGCATACTATAGTAAATATGAATAGTTAAAGAATTTAGCAACAAAAAGTTTATATGGTGAGAATGTTGTATCCTTTATTGTAATAAAAATTAAACAGTAAAAGAGTATGAAAAATATGGATCAAACTCAACTAGAATCAATAAAATTGCAAGTAATTTCAAGATTTTTTTTCATTTGAAAGCATCAAAATGGTAAAATTTTAAGATAACAGTGTAGAATTATACAAAATATTTATTTCTGTAATTTTCTTATAAAATCTCGATCAATTAAAAATTTTAATTTGAGAGGAAGGGAATAGTTTTATAAAACAAGAAACAGAAGACCGAGCAAGGTTTCATTATGTGAAAATACAAATTTGGGGATGGGGATATTAATATGAAGCATGTTGAAAATATTAGGTCTTTGATGGGTAATTTGGTCATATCATATTGGATTTCTGGTGCGAACAAGTAAATTCTCATTTAGTGGATCTATGCGCAAAGATTTGGGCTACACAATATGAGCGGTGAGCCCAGGATGTGTGTAATCATGCACATCTACGATACCATGCCGGGCCCATTATCTATCTCGGACTAAGTCCAAGACGCCAAACGTTTGACCAGTTCTGATTGTTCTCAATCAATGGAAATCTGCCAAACAAAACAGGCCCCAGGCGTAAATGACATTTTACTCCCTATATTTTTGAAAAGAAACGTATTACATCCTGTATTTTGGGGAAAAAAAAAAACCTTTGTATTTTTCTTTTTTTTAATAAAGAGACAAATAATTATTTGAACAATGACCATCTTACTCTTATACATATTCTAATGATTTTTTTCATTTTATTTTCATGGTTCGTAAACATTTAAATAAAAATATAAAGAATATAAATTTACTAATAACATCTGCGTTATTCTAAAATATATAACATAATACACATTATTTTTCTTTAGAGATGCTCATTCGGCCAAATTGAATTGTATCTAACCAAAATTTTGATTGAAAAAAATCATAAATCGATCATCGAATCGAATTAATCGATTATAAGTGATTTCTTTTTAGTTTTTTGATTCGATTTTTAGGTTAATTAATTTTTTTAGAAATTAAAAAATAAATAAAAATAAGTAATAAAATTATAAATGTACTTTTTATTTATTATTTTTTACTTGGGTGAGAAAAAAAATAAAAATAAATAAATAGTATACAAATAAAGAATAAGTATAAAAATATTACACAAAACAATTGTAAAAATTATATTTCATTTTCCAGTGCGTTTATGTTTACCAAATAAATAACCAAAATCAAATAAAAAATAAATTTTTTTAAAAATTTTAAAAATTAAAAATTAAAAATTAAACCAAAATTTTCAATTTGGTTTAAGTGCAAATTAAAATTTTAATTTTGATTCGATTCGATTGATTAATCAAATTGTGAGCACCCTATTTTTCTTGACATGTTTTTATTAATGATATCATATGAGATAAAACCTTAAAAGTTCATAATATTATATTTTAATTTAACTATTCAAATTATCTTGAATAAATAATAAGCATTAGTAAAAAAAATACTTTTTTCACCTCTTTCCCAATAATTTGTACATTGTTAATTAATATATATTCTTTATATTTAATTATATCACCTCAATATTTATGAAAATACAAAAAAATAAGATAAATAAAATAGAATTTTCATTTTATATGAAAGGGCAAGTTGGTCATTTTATAATTAAGAAAGAGTTTAAAAATCGAGTTGGATGCTATATGCTCTTTTTTTTTTTTTGTTTGAAAATACAATGGAGTTATATATATATATATATATATATATATATATATATTCTCAAAACATAGAAGGTAATGCACACTTTATAAAACATATCGGGTAAAGTGCTATTTACCGTTAAGGCTTGCTGGTAAATAGAAACTTTAGGAAAGTTTTGAGTTTCCATAAAGAAAATCCAGTTATATGCGTTTCTCAAAGTGAAATTTCTCTACCAAGGCCCAAACAAGCCCTGTCTTTTCTCCAAGATAAAGATATGGTAGCCCCTAAAATATGGTCCATAATATAAGGTAGCAATAAAAATTGGATTTTATCAAAATATATCTTGAACTTTTAGAAATTATATTGTTCTAGTATAAAACCTACAAGCTCATTAGGTTGCGTTTAGATTAATGGATTCGGATATGAGCGGATGATTTGGAAAAATAATTTCAAATGATTCCATGTTAGGTAGATTTCAAATCCATCAATTCAAAAAAAAGTTAAAGATGGGAGTTCAATTATTTGAGATCCATTACAGAATAAAATTATCCAAACATACTGAGATTGCATTTGGATAAAAGAATTTGAATTTGAGGGAATGATTTGAGAGAAGGATTTGGGAGAAAGATTTTAAAAGATTTCATCTAAAATGAATTTGAAATCCACCATAATAACTTAAAAAATAACTAAAAATAGGAGTTCGGGGATTTGAAATTTATTGTACCAATATATTATCTAAATAAATTTAATAAATTTATTATTATAAATTCGAAATCCTTAACTTCAAACCCATCAATCCAAATAAATCAATAAATTCGTTATTATAAATTTAAAATTTTTAACTCTAAATTCATAAATCCAAATACAGTCTTAACAGTAAACTTTTCAAGCCATTTACTATACAATAAGGCAACTCTTTCACATCACCATTTATACGAAAGATAGATTCTTTAACAAGGGAAATAATCTTTTGTATATTTTTCCAAAGCCAACTTTGATGAGTTTTCCTTTAGCATGAATAAAATCAGAAGTAGGTAAATATTTAGCTTTAATACTTTGTGACTTATTGTCATTTTACCAAACTACAACGTTTAGAATTAGGAAATGTTTATAAAAAATATGTTGGTTCACTTGTCGAGCTAAATTTTGAATTTGTGTCATTTTTTGTTGATACTAAATTGTGTGGATACATGTATCATTAATTATTAACCATGACAATGTATACACAATTGTTATGCTATTAATTTTTAATAGTGACAACTTATTCATAATTTTCATTACTATTAAATTTATAAAAATTGTAATTATAGTAACATAAAAATTATTATCACTTAGTATAAATAAGTAGTCATAATCTTAATATTATTATTTGATATTTTGTCACTAATTTTGTTTTAGTGAATTCACTTGCCACCTCAACTACATGCATGTAATACTTTACCTCTCAAATTATGAAAAAATTTACATTTTGCTCCTTCAACTAAAAAAAATATAATATATTTTCTAATTTTATCCCTCTTTTTAAAATATTTGAGAAAATATTGAAGGTAAAAAATTCAAACTTTAAAATTTTATTTGAACTAAGTAGCATGAAATGATTAATTTAAATTAAACCAACTAATCACGCAGTTGATTTTATACTTGAGCAATAATTTTTACTTAATAAATTATTATTTTTCTTAATTATAATAAATATTTTGAAAAAATAATGCTTTTAGTGAAATCTCAAAAGATTTGACAAATTCTTTTCCGAGACCAACGTAGGTAGTGATGTGGGTTACCTTTGAATGCTAAGTTGTGTTAACTACACCTCACCACATGTCCATTAACTCACTCTTATGAAGTTGGGTTCCCTACTTGTAACACGAACAAATGGTTAGGAGAATCCTAGAGTTATCCCAGGGAAGCGTAAGGTTTTTAGCTTCATGCGCTCTTACTAGTAAAGTGGCTCCTCGACCAGAATGCTTGAGCTAAGCTATGAAGTTTGACATTCGTGAGGATAGTTTCTTTGACTTTCTTTCTTATCTCTTTCCACTATCTCTTAGTTAGCAACGCAATGACAATGAATTTGACCTTCTGGGCATTGAAAAACTACTTTTGACCCCTCCGATACTTAAGTCAGTAAATATTTAAGAGAATAAATACATAAAGCAGGAAATTAGAGTGCATATCTTGTAAATGTGGAGAAAGGGGTTGCTTATACATGTTTATTTTGGGACATGTACCTTTGATATAATTTAAGCCTCGTGGGCGTGGTTATCTTGTCTGACTAGTGCTGGATGTCTCTAGGCCGCTTGGACCTCTTACGTGATTCGAGTCTTCATCTTGCCTTTGGATCACAATTAATTATTTATTGGGCTAAAATAAATAAAATAAAGTTAAATTACATGCCCATCATACAACCCCAACTCCCACGCACACTAATGACACAGAAGTTGGCTGGGAGTTGAGAGCATTGCCCCTGTGCAAGGAGCCCAATCGAGCAGGGTGAAGACATATTTCCCTACTCGTGCAGTTGCATGTTGGCACCAGGGGCGTTGTATGTCTATTTTATTATGAGGCGGTGGTGAGGTGGTTTTCATGCCTTAATAAGGGGAAATGGTTAAACTCACGCTTTTTGAGTTGCGATTTCAATCACTTATCCTCACGTCTTCATTTCCCTTCTTATTTCTCTCTCATTTTTTTCTTTTTGGCGAATGCATCGGTAAGGGTCGCATGAGTAGAGAGCGGTTGCCTAAGTGAGAGAGTCGTTAGCAGTGTGGCGAGAGTGTACTTCTACCTAAACGAGGATAGCTCATTTGTCCGGCTCCTCTCTCTTGGCCGAGGCATCAATGTTGATGCCTCGATCGACCTTTCTACTCTCGGCCTGCTTCATCCATCTACTCGAGGTGTTGATGCCTCGGTCGACTTCCGTCAAGCCTCAGCCAGTCGACTTTTTTTCCCATTGGGATACTTGCGATCTATTCTATCCTCATATGCCTGGGTGTTTCCTTTGCCCATGAGAGGATTAATTAGTCAGCAGAGCTCATAACAATTCATCTTTATTCCTTCTCCTTTCTTGTCACTCTCTGTACATGACTTAGTTAAAAATCTACATTCCAATGAGTAAATTAAAAGCATTTCTTCTAGACTAAATGAAGCACTTCTGAAGCGATTTTGATGTCTGACAAATTTGTTAGAACGTGAAGACTTGAGGTATCAGGGTGAAAATTAGTGGTGTTATTTCTACCTCTACGCAACCTTTAATGTATAGAGTTGGATCTCCAGCTTTTGTATACTAAGTTGTTTCCTCGTAGTAGCATGTTGTAGCTTTCCCTGGATATGTGATTTAGGCTAAGTCATCTTCAGGGATGCGAGAGTTAAAACTAGACGGCATTGAGTCTTTGCAAGCAAGGCTTATTATTGTGCCTAAGATAGCGTTGAGCCAACATTTACAGGGTTGTATGCGCATGATGGTGTAAAGCTACCACTTAAGGGACTATATGCCCAGGATAATGCAAAGTCATCACTTATGAGATTGTGTGCCAAGGACAACGTAGAGACATCGCTTACGGGACTGTATGCCTGGGATGGTGTAGAGCCATTGCTTATGGGACTGTCATGTGCCTGGAATATGCACAGAGCCATTGCTTATAGGGTTGTCAAGTGCCCAAGATGTGCGTGGAGCCATCGCTTATGGATCTATGTGTTATTTGAGCATATCATGCTCTTTGCATATAAAAGAGAAATGTTTGACATGCATGTGGTCATGATTTCGATTCCCACAAACCACGCCAAAATTGTTGTGTTATGGGATGACAAGTGTCTGCCTAAGAGGTATTGTTCGTTTTGTTTGACTTCATGATTTTGTCCTGGAAAGTGAAGGAGTTGACTCCTTACTTATAAGCCACAGGCCACTTGCGTGCTCATTTGATATGAGATGAATTTACCCCAATATAAGCCCTAGCAGGTGGTTGGACTATGTGCACGGAGAGCCCCATTCATGTGCTCATTCAATGTGGGATGAATCTCTCTCTAATATAAACCCCTAGTAGGTGGGTGGTGTAATACAAATTTCGTTGTTTGCAAAAATTACAAACAAGAAAAATAGTACAAATAAAGTTTTTATTGAAGTTGTTGAAAATATGTAGATATAATCTCTAATGATCCTCTGATTTTTCTTTTCAAGAACGTTGACTTTGTGAATTTAGTAATTTTTTGATGGAATCGATCATCCGATCTCCTTCAAGATTGACTTGATTTTTAATAATATTAATTTGAGAGTTTAACAACTTAATCTTGAATTAAACATCATGATTTGATGAGATCCACGACGAACGCCTTAATTTTCGCCTTGAACACCCTGAATCTCCTTGAATTTGATGGACTTGAGTTGAGAGAACTTCCTCTAACACTTATCTTGCTTGGACTTCTTCTTCTTTTCAACTTGTGTTTAATTTGTTGGAGATTACCCTTATTTATACTTGTAGGATGATGACTCTTGCCATTTTTACTTGATGACATGAGAGGATTTGATTGGTTTTTCATGATTTGATGGACATTTAATGCCTTAATCACAAGATGTAATTTGAATTACCAAATATTAGTATTCATTTCTATAATCTCCAAGATATGATCTTTATTGCCAAAATATAATAATTTGACATACGGTAATATTTAACTCTATCAATTAAATATCTTATTTAATTTTAAAATTCAATGATATTTCAAAAATAAATAAAAATATAAAATTGATAAATAAAAATATATTACACATGTCAAAACAGAATTGGCTACAAATTTTCCATGTCTACAAGTAGATTGTGTGCGCGGGGAGCTAGTGCGGGATTTTCACAGATGACACTAAACTAATGTGGTACGGGATAACAAATATATCCGCCCCAAAAAGTATTGTCCGTTTTGGCAAGGCTTATGATTTTGTCTTAGAAAAGGCGTTTTGTGAGGGAAATGGGGTTAGTCCTTTGCTAATAAGGCATATGTCACCCACGTGCTTATTTAATATGGGATAAATTCTCTCCAACTTAAATCGTCAGCAGGTGGATGGACTATGTGAATTGGGAGCGTGCTCATTCCATATGGGATGAATCCCTAGCTCTCTTTAAATTTTTTGATAAAATAGTTCCTTAACTTCAGAAGATGGGATGCCTTCTTACAAAAGGGATTGACGTGTCCAATGAGATCACTTACCCAAAACACAAATCTAAATAAAGTCCTAAAAGCATATATGGAGTTGATATCTACCCATTTGATATCTGCTCTATATCCTCATTTTCAAGATTTAAATCTATTTTTTTTTCACAATATATCTTTTGTTCCTAAATGATAGTTTCATTACCATAGTCTTATTTCTTTTAATTGCTTAACAACTAATTATAACAATGAGAAATAAAATTAATTTATTAAATAAAGTTTATTTTTAACTAGTAATCTAAGTATAAAATTCAATTATAGCAAATTGTAGTTTGTCTAATTTAAATTAGTTGCTTTATATTGTTAAGTTCAAACAACTATTTAAAATTTTTAAATTTTTGCACAAATATATTTGCAAAAAAGGATAAAATCGAAAAATAAACTTTACTCATCTGTTCAATTCGATTATACCACAAATTAATTGTCGAGGGAACAATATCAGAGTAATTGATACTTGTAAAAGTTTCTGATAAATTGAGTGCAATTCATTTTGTTATTGAAAATAAACTAAATGCAACACAACTAATTCATTATAGAATTATACTCAATTTATTACTTGGACCACAAAATGTTTATAATGTGACAAACTTTTTAACTTATTAAATGCGAGTACGTAGTTTGTGAATCTCAATTTAATATTAGGTTGGTGGGGGTGGGTGGAAGCACTATTCTTGTTCAAAATGAGAATGAGTGACTTGGGTTCATTTTGCTTTCTACGTGGAGAAGACCACGATCTTATTAAATAAACCTTGGTCATTGGATCCGACAACAACTTCCTCAATTCAAATTTCAAACAATAGACCAAAGAATGCTGGGCAAATTTTGAAAGCAAACTTTCATTATCTCCATTTGTAGCCATGTACATTTCCATGATTTTTGCCTTTTTCTCATTTAGGACTATACAACTTCATATTTTTCAAAAGGCACCATTGAAATGAAATAACAAGGTAAACTTGTGATCCCACACACTACAAATAATACCCAGTAATCTCTTGTATAATTATGAGACTTGAAAAGTGAAAATTCTTTTATTTATTTTAGCAATACAACAATACACTACCATATTTTATTCTAATAAACAAATTTTTAGGTTTTAAATAAAATACATGGCAAGATACATCAATTTCAAGCTACTTGTACCTAAATAAATTGTCTTTGATACACCTCAAGTTCAAGTTCATTTTTCTGATAAGTGGCTCGCAAAACCATCCAAATTGTTGAATGAACTTCCACCTTCACTTATGGAATCTATTGCAGCCTTGCTCAATGCCATGGCACGAGCCCTCCTCTCTGTCCACTTCTCACTCGTAGCTTCCGCTAGAAACTGCACTATATCATCGGAATCAAGCACCGTTTCAGCCCCTTCACACACTCTAATTGCGACATCCAACTGATCCACCAGTAAAGTCGCATTTAGAAATTGATCGGCACCCATAGGCCATGCCAACATTGGCACTCCAGCCACAATACTTTCCAACGTGGAGTTCCACCCGCAGTGTGTCAGAAACGCGCATACTGCTCTGTGCTTCAATATCAATACTTGTGGAGCCCATCCCTTGATTAAGAGCCCCCTCCCGGCCACACGATCCTCAAACCCTGGTGGGATGGAGCCATAATCTCCTTCATCGTGTCCTTTCGTTGCACCCTTCACTGATAAGATAAATTTCACTCCACTTTTCTCCAAACCTAAGCACAACTCTTTCATTTGCTTATTTGTCAACACGGCTTGGCTCCCAAAACACGCATACACCACAGTGTGATCTTGACACTTGTCTAGCCACGAACATATTTCACTGGCCAAAACCGAGCTGGACCCACCTCTCTCGGTCGGCCCAACATCATCAGGAGGCAACACAGGCCCAATGGACCAAACACGATCGTGGCCCAATTTCTTTACCCAATCATCCAAATGGATCCTTTCCAACCCATCAAACGTGTTGAACACCAACCCATAACTCGCCCCGTTACATAGGAACGAATCTCTGATGAATTCCGAATTTGGGTTCCCTTTAACATAACTCCGAAAAACAGGGGACAGCTGCCACCAAGGGTAAACTGGGGAACTCGGAATATCAGAAAACCCCACCATTTCGTTGTCATCTCCAGGATTTTTCCTCTGCGGCATTTCACGCCACAAGGAATAGACGAAAGAAATGGCGAAGGCGCCGGAGGGGAAAAAGGCGTAGCGGCGGATACTGAGCTGGCAAGCGAGGTGGTGTGTCCACCCCAAGAACATGTCGGAAATGATGGCGACGGGCGGCGAGGGGTGGTTGCGAATCCAGTGAAGGATAGGATTATGGAGCTCAGCCAAGGCGCACATCATAGAGCGGAAGCCGCCAGCGGGCAGGTCGACGGTGTTTTCGACGCCGGGGGGATGGCGGGGTGTGCAGGAAAAGGGAGGACGAGGGGGCTGATGGAGTTGGGGTGGGTGGAGAGGAGGGGGTTGAGCAGAGGGAGGTTTTTTGGGGTGACGAGGATGGTTATGGTGAGTCCACGAGTGGCGAGCTGGTGGGTGAAATCTAGGAGGGGTATCATGTGCCCCTGCGCAGGGTAGGGGAAGACCAGAATGTGTGCGCCGGATTCAGACATCATTTGACTGTTGTTTCTGTGTGTGTGTGTGTGTGTGTGAGAGAGAGAGAGAGAGAGAGAGAGTTTAATTGAGCAGGTGAGAAGCAGTTGAGTGAGAATGCAGGGTGAGAACATGTAGGGTTTTTTTACAGCGCATTTGTTTACATTTGAAAAAAGATTTTTTATTTGTATTATTTGAATAATTAAAAACATATTATTTTATCTGTTTTCTCAATAAAAAATTCCCTTTCTTTTTGTTTTTCAATTTTTAAAAATTAAAAATATCCATTTCTAGATTTATAAATATTATTTTCAGATTTTTAATCCTATTTTATCAAAATAGGATTCACATTATTAATATTTGATACGACGTTCTATCAATTTAAAAATAATTAAAATTTACAAATAAATTAAATAATATTTTAATAGTGAAATAAAAAAAATAATGAGATTTATACTAAATTAAATTCTCCTAATATAATTTAACTAATAAGACATGAGGAATAATAATAAGACTCATAAATTACCGATTTTATATTAAAGTATTATTATCATATAAAGAGTATTTTTTTGTAAATATCGTGACTAAACACTTTTTCAAAAAATCACGGTAGAAAATAAAAAAATCGAATATATTTTTATTTTTATATATTCAATATTTCAATATTACTAATTTAAACATATTTTTATTTTTACATAAAAACTTAAGAAAAATACTTTCAATCTTAAAAAGGTGAAATATGAAAATAAGGTGAAAGTGTACCAAACCGGTTCTTATTATTATATTAGGTACCACTCAACTTACAGCTGCTGTGGTTTAGGAGACTTTAATGCCTTATTTATTTTTACTTTTTCATTTTTCATTTGTCTTTATCATAGTTTTCAAGTGTTTTGTTTTTTTATATTTGATTGATTTTTATGTGAAAATCAAAATATATTTAAATAAAATGTAGAAGTATTTTGTTTTATTTGAGGTCAAACTTCGTTTAAATTTAATTTGAATATATTATTGATAATATAATTATGCATTAATTTATTTTGACTGAGAAATAAGTCATACTCAAATTATATTTTAAAATACAAATTGATAATCAAATTACTAGTCTATTTGATTCTCTCAATTTAAAAATATCAATTGACCCAAATTATAGTATATTGTATTTGTATATACACATAAGTTTGTGTATGTATATACTATTATTAATTTGTGCTTTACAATTGACCGTATAGAAACAACCCAAATTATATAAGAATCCGTAAAGGGTGGAAATTTCAGTACGGCTGAAATTTACAATCATTTTTTTTTTATGTAATTAGAAACAAAATCTGGGGGCAATTTCGGGACAACATCGTTTCTATACGACTCGCCTCCTTGCTCTAGTTTCAACCGACAAAACAAGAAAAACTTGGAAAAGAACCCACATAAGAACATAGCAAGGGTTAAAGTGTCATTTTCAGCGACTGTTTCGAGTAACAAAATAATAATAAAAAAATTGAAAATATTTTTTGAAAAGTCAATGGAAAAATGGTAAAAGTCAAGAAATAAGTACAAATTCATGAAAAATAAAAAAATAAAAAGATTCAAATCCGATACCATCAAACCACAAACAAGAGTATAAATGAATCGAGTCGAGATGGACACATTATTGTTCAAACTTATTTGATTTTTTATCGCATTTTAAAAATTATATTTGACTTTAATTTAATTATTAATTAAGTTAAATTTAAATGACTTTTAATCTAATCGTACACAAATTATTTTTTATACATATTTTTTTATTTTTTAATTAATTGAGATGAGCTCAAATTTAGTTTTAGATCTTATTTAATGAAAAAATGTGTTCATTCGTTAAGTTAATAAATTAAATTTAAATAAATTTTTAAAATTTAATTTTAAATTAAATATTAAGTAATTTAATTTATTTTCCACCCTTAACCAGAAGAGTGGGGTCTTAGACAACACATTTGTATAATCCCCTATAGGATAAATAAATAGGACAAAATTCTCAAATAAAATCATTGCCTTTCCAAAATCAGTATTCCACAGTGAGAAATTGCATAAAATTAATCTATCGGGAATAAATTTTTCAAAACATAAATTTTTTTGAAACAAAATTAATGCGCATGACCTGAACAATTTGAAACAAAAGCAATGACTTACACATAACAAAGGAAAAAACCAAAAAAAAAAAAAACAAACCATATCAAATCCTGAAAAAATTCAGCATAATGCATAAATCCCACAATAAAATAGCACACAGCGCCTTTTATAGCTTTTATTATAAAAAGGATATCCTTAGCTCATTATATAGTTTGCACTGTTGAATAATGGCATTCTCATCAATTACCCCTATGTATTAAAAATTGTAAATCAAATTTGAGAAAATAAATTCTAGACCAAACTTGAGATATTAAAATTCCTAACAATAAAAAAAAATGAATACCAAGCATAGGGCAATAAAATTATAATAATAAAAGGAAGTGAAAATAGAAACTAGGAAGAGAAATAAATTTTCAATAAAAATTTGTAATTTTCTAAAAGGAATAGTTTTTTTTTTCTCTTAATTGTTTCTAAATGTTGGTTTATAGAACCAAATCTTTGTTGTAATTTTCTATATTTCAGTACATTCAACTCAAATCAGATTTCACCGCATGCTCAACCTTCTGAAGAGTGTTTAGTGAAAATAGTCCCAACACCAAAAATTGACAGTGTGAATGCATGGAGCAGTAAATTACTTACCCTTTTTCAATAAAATCAATTATACCTATTTTCAATGTTTTGAAAATTTGACGGACTGATTTAATGGTTCAATCAAAAATAAAAAATCAATTCGATCTGTTAGGTATATATAATCAAATTTTTAGTTTGACCGATCAAATCGACCAAAATCATTCAAATCGGTTTGATAAGTTTTTATTTTTTTAAAAAAAATTAAATTTAATATTTTATTATATTTATATAGTTATTTGAATTTTGTGATTTATTAGATATTTTTTTAAGTAGTTATTTTTTTTACATTTAAAATATATTACATAACAATTAGTTTATTATATTATCATTTTATATAATATAATAAAAAAATATAATCAATTTTTATTAGATCGGTCTGATCGACATTTGAATCGATTCAATCAGTTGAATTGTTAATCGATAGCAAGATCGATTTGATCACTGATTCGACTTAGAAAATATTGTTTTATTTTAGTGAACCTTAAAATACTAAACATAAACATAATTCCCTCAATGCTTTGTGCATCTCAAAATTTTTTATTAGTAATTAACTAGTCTCAACTTTTGGAGTTATTTGGATATAATGCCAAACACTTTAGCAAGAATTGAATAAGCTATCAAGTAATTCAGGCACTCTTTTTTCGTTTTTTGATTTAATAAATTCAAATTTCTTCTGTTTAATCAGCATCTCCATTCATTTTCAATATTAAAGACAAAAAGAAAAAGTCGAAAGTGGTACATATATTTTTATTAAACTTATATGTACCTATAAGAACCACCCCTGCTAGAAAATTACAAAATTTTATTAGAAATATTATTATTTTTTTCTAATTTCTATTTTCAATTTGTTTCATTATTAGAAACAATTTTCCTATGTTTGGTTTTAATTTTTTTTATCGTTATTATAAAATTATTATTGTCCCAAATTTAGTTTTGAATTTGTTTTTCTACATTTGGTTTTGAATTTTAATATTCAAGAAATAATTGATAATAGTGCCATACATTAGGGGTCCAAATTATATAATGAGTTACGGTATTTTTACCCAAAATTGGACTGTTGAATAGTAATGGGTAATTAAACGTTTTAAAAGTTTAAAGGGGTTTGATGCAGATTCAATACTTTAGAATGCAAACTATGTGTAACCCTAAATTAAAAAAAAAATGAATAAAATAAAAATTCCCTAGCTAAAAAGCTCCACAACGTACCACTAAGTAGATGGACATTGATTGTTGTTGTGATTAAGTGATAGTGATATAATTTAATTTTTTTTTCTCCAAACCCTTACATCAAAATCAACTATAATATGAGTTACTGTATACATCATAAAAAAAAATCATCAAAGGTATTGCAGTTGATCCGATAAAAATCCTACGACACTCAATTCAATTTTAAAGCAGATCAATGAAAGTCAAATAACTTGAAAGTAGTTAAGTGTGTAATTAATTTTGCATATTTAAATAATAAAAATTGAGAGTATTTATACTATTGATATGAGAGTTTTCGAGAGTTTAGATCTTATGACCTCAATAGTTTTAACTTAAATATTACAGTTTAATTTATCTATTATCTTGTGGGTCGTATAAATTTAATTTATTAAGTTTTATCATTATTACGACGTATAATACAAATATATCTTTTGAACTTAGTGTTTTAATTTATTTTGGGCTCATAGCCCACTAGACAGCATGCTCAAAATATTGCTCCCTAATAGAGAAATATCCGTTGTTGGCTAGCTACAGATAGATTTCCGTGAGAAGATTCACCATCTCTATTACTATCATAGTCATTGTTATCTCCAATTTCAATATTTCTATCATTGCCTCCAAGAATAGTTTCCATGCTGTCAAGATATTCAATTTTTTTGGCAGTTCGTCCTTCATAAAAAAAAATCAAACTCATCATCTATTCATCTTCATCAATTACATCATCAATTTTTTCTCAAACATCTCTTTATTTAATTGGTTTTAAGTGGTATGGATTTAGAGGAGGAAGAAGCCAATAGGTCTTTAAATTTCTTTTTAAGTAACTTGCACAAAATTTATTCTAAAAAACTCAGCTGCCTAATATGTTTGAAAATATTTTTACTCGTTTTTAAATGACTTAGAGACTCAGTCTACTAAAAGTTAAAGTCTGTGTAAAGTTTTAATAAAATTGCACAATGAAAAAAATACTATAAAGCTAAAGTTACAAGACTCAACATTCTTCTGGTGTTGAAACATTTAAAACACTCAGCTATAACTTTTTGCTAAAACTCTGATTTTGCTGATTGTAGTGCAGTGGATGGATTGATTTAAACTTGGAATAGCCTCTCTCTTTCGTTTTATGTGTCTTCTCTTCTGACTCATTTTTAGTTGCTATTTTAGAGTTTTGAGAATTCTGCCCAAATTTCTTTGTCAATTTGCACAATTGAATTTCGTGCTTCTCAATCCTTCATCCTATCAGTGCTGGTTGTCCTTTTTCGGATAAATTTAATTTATTTTTCTTGAATTTTGGTTAGGCGTGTCAATATTGTTAAGTACTGTTTCATGGTAATCAGCACATCTCCTTATTCCGCTTAAAATTTAGCCTGGCTAAACTCTTTTCCTCCGAACTTGAAAATCTCTGCTTTGTTTTGCTGTGGTCTTTTTCTATTTTCTACTTTGTTGTTTTGTTCTGAACTGATTTGCTCCATTGTTCTAGTGTTCTTTTCTATTACACGAATTTTGTGATGAGAATTCACCCCATGTGGGGTGGGTCTTACAGCCTAACAAAACAATATATATATATATATATATATATATATATATATATATATATATATATAGCGCGGAAAGCAAAAAGAAAGAAGAAAATTTTCTTGGAGTCTCGCTTATAAATAGGCATGGCTCCGAAAAGGAAAATGCAAGCAACAAGAAGAATAAGAGACTTGAGTGAGAGGAAAATTAAGAGTGTATTTTGAGGAAAGAAAAGGAAAAATATTATAGAAAATTTTTATTTTATTTTAAAATAGTATTTCTATTTTCGTTAGTATTGTAAATTGAGAGATTTGATACATTTATAATTAAAAAAATATTTTTTTTTAAATTTTTTTTATGTATCCCCTATTTATTTTAGGACGAAATTCATTTGTAAATTTACTATACTTATAGTAGAAGTTTTTGAGTGGGTGCTGTGATTTTTTTAAATTTGAGTTTTTTACGTAAATAATTCTTGTGTATATTTTTTAACTTTCTCTTTCACATTATTTTAAATTTTTGATTTGATCATATTTTTAAATTTAGTAAATAAAAAAATATTTTTTTAATTCCGCTGCACATGCATCATTTATTTGGCACTCTTTCCCAATATTTTGAGGGTCCTATATATTCATCCTAGTCATAATAAAAAATTATACAATATAAAAAACTATACAATGTAAACCTGATATATGTGATGTATAAGCATTCCATTTCAACTTTGATACTACTGTTATAAAAATAGTTTCTTAGTATAGATTGTTCGTAAGTTATAAGCACATGTTTCAAAAAATAAAAGTTAAGGGTGTGCACAGTTTGGCAAATAGGCACAATCGTAATGATACCGAAATTTTGGTACATACCAAATATCAAATTGAAATTATAGTTTGGTATTCGGTATTTTAATTTTTAGTTTTTTTGGTATTTGGTATTGTTTTGATAATTTGATCTGGTATATCGTACCGTATCAAATGACGATTATATATATATTTTCGATATACCGTACCATACCAAATATCGATTATATATATATATTTTCGGTATACCGTATCGTACCAAATGTTGATTATATATATATATATATATATATATATTTGATATACTGTACCGTACTAAATGTCAATTATATATATATATATTTGATATACTGTACCGTACTAAATGTCGATTATATATATATATATATATTTGATATATTTTGATTTAGGATTAAAAATAAAAATTTATTCAAAACTCTGTTCTTCAGACTTCACTTTGTTCAATTCCAGCCTCCAGGAGGTGTTGATTCAATTATATTTCTTCACCAAAGACAAAAAAAAACCCTAATTACAAAATCTTAGCTTCAATTCTTCTAATTTATTTCTAAGTATTTTTTAATTTATGTCAGTTAGCCTATGTTAGACCCGACCACAGTTCAGAAACCGTCGGTTCCACGATTCAAGATTTTTCAACCCTTAACCATAACCGACCTTGCTAGTTACAGTTCGGGTTTTGGAACCGCTGGGCTTGGTTAACCGCCGGATCAGTTTCGGTTCCGACCTTGGATTATTTTTTTTAATTTTGAAATTTTTTGAACTTAAATTTGAAAAAAATGGCTAAAATTTAAATTATATAATTAAAAATAATTTTAAAAATAAAAAATGGCTTGAACTTAAATTTAAGTTATTTACGTATCCTGTTAAGGTATAGAATAATCAAAACCTACGTAGTTCTCTTACCTTTTTACCCTTCTTACCTTAGGGAGTGATGTGAGTCAATCACTCCCACTCGTTACCGTCGTCGTTCCATCCATGTTATTATCTTGATCTTCATTCGAATCTGACTGACCTTGTCTTCATATAGAAGCTTTGATCTAATCATCAATACATACTTGAGATTCTAAATTCTCGGGAGACAATATATTGCCTCCCACACTAAAGACTTGTTTTACTGCAACGGTTGAGGTGAGTGAAGCAAGTATCTCCTTCACCATCACGGATAAAATTGGATAAGTTTGCTCCTTTTGAGACTACCATCGCAAAATGTCAAACTCTCCATCATAATCTGTCTCATTAAACTCAGATGAAATATTAAAATAATTTTCAAGTTCCTAGCTGGAACTTGAGGATCTTGTAAAACGTTTATTCCATTCCCTAAGTAAAAGTTGTGCCGCCGTAAGCTTAGAACTACTACTGCTACTAGTACATTGTATATCAAATTGAGTTATTTGTGAGTCATATTTTGAACTATATTCATTATAAAATTCATTTAAAAGTGTTCTAACTTTAAATATAATATTTTCTATAATATCATTTTCATAACGTCTTAAAACTTTATAATAAATTAATAACACATATTGTAAACTATCTAATTTAAGCCTATGATAAAAAACAATATCAACTAAATTAATTTCTGAAAATTTTTTAAAAATATTTTTCCCATTTACACTGTATTGATAAAATATAATTTACTAAATTTTAATTTTCGGAGTTAATGTTATCATGTAAAACAGACGCAACATTACAATAATTTAATAATACTAAATGAGAAGTTAGCGAATAAACATTAGATAATTGTAAAGTAGCAACATTAAATATTTTTAAAATATTATAAATTTTTTCACATATTGTGCAATGGTGTGGATATAAATGCAAATGAGTAGTAGCAGTTTGTAAAAAAAACTGACATAATAAATCTTTATAATTAAAATATTCTTCTAATAATCTATATATTGAATTTTAATGGGTTGGAACATCCCGTGAAAATTCTTTAGGCCTTATACCGTTGATCTTGCAAAATCTAAATCATTGTTTATTAATGTGTGGATGTGTCCAAAAATAAAAAAAATATTTGCCTAATAGGTTTAAGTTGATTTTAAAAGCTTTTAAACCATCTTGTACACATAAATTTTAAATATGTCATATACATCTAATATGAAATTTTTTACCACCAATTGATGGTTGACGCGCTTTAAGATTATCAATACTGGTATTATTAGCTGCACCATTGTCAAATGATATTGAAAAAAAATTATTAATTAAATTATATTCTTTTAATATTAAAAATATAATTTGGGAAATATTTGAAGTTGTGTGTGGACTATAAAAAACTTTATATGCAAGTAATCTTTTTTAAACTATTCAAGAATCATTAATCCAATGACATGTAATACCCATATATGAATGTATTTACCAATAGTCACTCCAAATATCACTACATAAAGAAATTTTATTATTTATATTGATTAATATTTCTTTTAACTCTTTTTTAGTTTTATTGAATAATTTTTTGACATGACATGTCAGTGTGGTTCGTGGAACACCTTTAGCCGTAGGATTATATGTTATTTGAATTAACTTATTAAAAAAGAATTTATTTACAAAACTAAAACTAAGATGTTCAACAAAAACAAATCTAGCTAAAACTTCTCTACATTTAACATCATTATATTTAAATAATGAAAGATCATTACCTCTACCGGCGTTGAAAGATGCGAAGGATGGGATTTGAGTTTTAGTACGGTCGATGTCAAATTCCACTGGATGTTTCTTCTCCACATGCTTTCTAAAAGATCCATAACTACATCCGAATTGAAATTTATAAGATTGCGAGCAATGCGTACACTGTGCTCGCATCTCTCCATTTGGAAGTGTTACATTATCAAAATATTTGATAAAAATAGAGGATTTGAGAGATTGAGTAGATCGAGTATGAGAATCACTCATTTTTTCTGAAGTAGTAAATAAGTGATATTGCTTTTCATCGCTCCACTCCACCTTATAATCTATGTTGAGCCTATGTTGCTCGTTGGTAGCGGGTATTTTTCACTTACCTCTGTTGCTTGAACTGACCATTTTTTATAAATGATGAAAATTTAGAATATTGAATTGAAAAATGAATAATTGAAGATAAAGGAAGTAAAATATGAAAAATGAATAATTGATAATAGAGAATGTAGAAGTGTGAAAAAAATAAAAGGAGAGAGGATTTTTTATAGAGAAAAAAAAAATTAACCGTTGCCAATGGTATTGCAGCAGTTGGCAGCAAAAAAAAAAAAAAAAAAAAGAACTGCAAGGCCGACCTGGCGGTTCGATGGGTTGGGTATCTCCAACCCATAATCGGCACGTGAACCTACGGACTGGTTATGGGTTAAGCCCGTGACCCATGATCAATGATTTTTGAACCGTTGACCACGGGCCAAGTTTGGTTCTGATCCGGCCCGTGGTCAGGTCTAGCCTATGTTATAGAAAATTCTTATGTAAAATTATAAGATGTTAGTGTGTTTGATTTTTTTTTTGTTAGACTTATCTTGATAATAGGACTTATTTATTAGAATCGATTCATAAATGTGTGTAATGATGTTTTGATAAATATAATTATGGTGAAGCAATATTTTTTTAAAAGTCACCTTTTTTATCTAGGATGTTGTCATTGGCCATGTTTTCAAAATTGGACTGGACTAGCCGGTTCAATTGGTCCAATCGGGAACAAGAGGTTGGTTCGGTTCGGTTAGACACATAAAATCATTTGACCGGTCAAAATCAACTTGATCGATTTTTATCTTTTTTTTTAATTTTTTTAAAAGTTTAAATTTGATATTTTGTTATATTTATGTGATTATTTGGATTTTGTATTTTGTTAGATATTTTTTTAGGTAGTTATTTTTTTTACATTTAAAATATATTACATAACAATTAGTTTATTATATTATTATTTTAAATAATATAATAATAAAATATATCAATTTTTATTAGACCAGTCCGACTGCCGGTTGAACCGCTAATTATTAGTAAAATCGATTTGATCACCGGTCCGATTATAAAAACACTAGTCATTGGTACATTAGTAGTGAGTATTATTAAATGTTTTCCTGTAATTTGTGTAGCATATGGAAAATTTATTTTGCTATGTTCAAGTAGATTATAATCGATATAATAGTGATGATAGGAACTTAATAAATAATTAATTCGGTAAAAATCGAACCAACCAATTAAATTGGTCCGATTTGGTTTGGTTTTGTGGAATACCATATCATATTCCTACAATTTTTTTTTTGTTTTTTTATTATTTCAATTTTATCAAAAGTCATACCGAAAAAATAGAAAAATCAATAATCTACCAAATCGAACCGAATTATTCAGTTCGATATTCAGTACATTATTTTGATCTATCAAAATTTTGATTGATATGATTTTATTGAAAGAACAACCCTACTTAAAATGGTGAGCAATGAGAAACAAGCTACGATGGTGAATATGCTCTTAAAGGGATTTGACCTAGGAAGCTAGCAATTGAAGCAACACTTCCAAGATCACCTAAAAGTATTGTAGCACTATTAGTATGCACTTGCGAGATCAAATCATACATGATATAACACATTGCCGGTAGTTCATGGACGTAGCCAAAAAATTTAGGCTTGATTGGCGAGATTGAATGATTTTTCCCGAACAACGACAAATAAATGTTAGACTTTAACATAATATGATTCAATAATCATAATCCAGAATCATCATGTAAATTATCAAGAAATACTTTAATTATAAATTGGAAGCGTACATGAATCCATGACAATGAAAGTACTTGGGGTATGCGTCTTCCACAGTCAAATCAACTTAGAATGCTCAATGGGTCTCTCTCTAAGATGGAAAGAGGAGAAGGGCAATATTGTATGATATGACTTGGGGACCATAACCCATAATTTTCTTTATATATTAGGTTAAAAAGAATCCCATCAATCCTAAATTTGACTAGTATTAGGTCTCTATACATTACAAAGTCCACATCTTAAAGATATTCCTAGAGTCTCATATGGTAAATCACTTATTTGATTATATCAAATTAGATATCCTATAATATAATTGTTGTTTAAATATGTAAGTCTATATTAGGAAATTAATTCCAACAATCTCCCACTTGGACTATATATGATACCGTAAATAATTATATTATAAATATTGAGTGCGCACAAAATGTTATCTATCTTTGAAATATCTCATGAGTTACAATCTGGCCATCCCCTATATCAGCATGGGATCAAAGCGACCTTCGTTACATTTATTCGTAACTAGACCAATCAATGGTCACCACACTAACATATTCAATGACATAGATCGAGTATGGATGTATATTATGGAAATTACATGCAATGTGATCTCAAACATGCTTATTTCCAACTGGTCATTTTTTTATTCTTTATGAGATCATGCTAAACTACAAATAATTCAGAGTATGAAAATAAATCATCTTCTTTATTCTGCAGATAATAAACATAAATTGTATCTAAACCAAAAGAACATCAAAATTACAAACTCGCACTGAAATGCACATATCAAAGAATGCAATACCCTATGAGCAATGTGCTCATGAAACACCTTGGGTGATAAACCCTTGATGAACGGATCCGCAATATGGAGTTTGTCCGAATATGTTCTATAGACACTTAATAACTCTGAATTCTTTCTTTATTTAACAATATGAAATTTGATGTCTATGTGCCTCGACTTCAAAAAACTTCTATTGTTAATGGAATATGATAAGGCCGATTTATTATCACAATTTATCTTTAGTGGTATTTAATACCATCTTTAATATGCAACCTAGTGAGAAAGTTACGCAGCCATATCCCAGGATTAGATATCTCGTAACAGGCTATGAATTCAACTGCCATAGTGGAAGAAGTTATAATGGTCTGCTTAGCACTCTTCCTAGAAATAGCTCTTTCAACTAGCAATTAAGTATAGCCCAAAGTGGATTTCTGACTGAATAGGTACCTAATAAAATCAGAATCAGAATACCGAATGATCCCCTGAAGATCTGATTTTCGATAAGTGAGCATATAATCTTTTATTCTGTATAAACACAGTATAACCCTTTTGGTTGCTTCTCAAATATCCATTCGAGACTAAACTTGTCTCCCTTAACAATAGGAGTATCTCCTGGTGTACAATCTTTCATGTCAAATCTACTGAAAACCCTTTCGATATAGCTCTTTTGTGATAATTCAAGGATACCTCGAGAGAGATCCTAATGTATCTGTATACCTAAGACAAAAGAGACATCCCCAAGATCTTTCATCTCAAAGTTTTTAATCAGAAATCTCTTGGTTTCATGCAATAAGTCTATACAGCTACTAGCTAACAGTATGTCATCGACATATAACACCACAAAGATGTATTTACTCCCACTGAACTTGTGGTATACGCAATCATCAACCTTATTTACCTCAAACCCAAATGAGATAATGACTTGATGAACTTTATGATACCGTTAACGAAAAGCCAACTCCAAATCAAAATGAGTTACAACTGCTAAAATGATTCTAAAGAGTCTTTTAATTAAACCAAAATGAAAGTCTCTTTATAATAAATGCATTCCTTTTGAGTGAAATCCTTGACGACTAGACATACTTTATATCTCTCAATATTGTCTTTTTAATCCTTATTGGTCATAAATATCCATTTGCAACTAATGTGTTTCACATCTTTAGGCAATTTGATGAGATCTCAAATGTTATTATCTTTTATGAATTTCAATCTTTCATGGCATCAATCCACTTTTGAGAACTAAAACTTTATTATTTTGATGAAAGTTGATTGAATCATTTTTCATCACTCCTATGTCAACCTCATATTCATGGAGAAAGACGATATAATAACCAGAATCGTTGTTCTCTTTTCTCAAGTGGATTTCTTAATTGTATTTCCTCTTGAGATTGTTGAGTTTGCTCTTTAAAAAATAATTTTCTTTATTTTGAAGAGAGAGCTCCTCAACATTATCTTGATAGTCCGAATTTGTATCTTGAACAATGTCAGGAATAAAAGCTTAATCATTGTCAATATTAACAATAGGAAGAGAAATGAATTCCTCTTCAAAGACAATGTCTTTAATCTCATCTCCCTCCCAAACTCAACTTTCTCAAGAGAAATCACATTTCTTGTCTGAAAATAACCTAGTCAAGGGATCATAAAATTTATAATATCTTGAATATTTAGAGTACCTAACAAAGTGACAGCTTAAAGATGTGGAGTCCAGTTTCCTTTCATTTGGCTTTTAAGGCCTTACATTAGTTGGACGACCCCAAATATATTGCATATCCATAGTCCATAAGGAGTTTTAGCTAACGCTTTGATTGGAACCTTGTTAATAATGTAAGTTGCATTCTTTAATGCTTCTCTCAAGGTTTTTCGGTAAAGAAGAATGACTAATCATACTTCTTACCATGTCCTTAAGCATTATATTTTGTGTGTTTCGTACCATATGAACTGATATACAATGTTTCATTATACGAGACAATTGTATCTAAAATATAGATTTTCATTAATGATAAAGAACTAGTACCAATAAGATTTGAATCTGAAAAGAGACTAAATTTGTATTTTCCAAATGAACAAGAATAATTGAATTTGTCCAAAGTGAAAATAGAAATCATACTCAATCTAAATGATGATATTGTATGTCTCTTTCAAATTCAAAAAAATAACCGACCATTGATGATGTCGTAAAAAATGTATATAGCCTCAACTGTAACTATTTTGCCAAAGCCCACATAGATGCATCTTTCAACATTACTTAACTGTTGGCTCAATAGACAATTCTGCATAGACACACTTATGTGAATAGTGGAACCAAAATCTACCTACCAAGTTGTCTAGGTTAAAAAAAAAACTAAACTAACTTAAAAAATGAACCAAAGTGAGAAGCATATTAGCATACTTGGGATATTTTTTCTTTGTGTGTTCACCCTTCTTGCAAAAGTAACAGGTAAATTCCTAATCCTATTTCTTTTGCAATTTCTGTTATGGTGTCCCAATTACAACTTACTTTCTTTTATCTTGAGGGGGTAGTTGCTAAGTGAGCACTTTTAGTTTTTTTCTCGCTCAAACCTTTCTTTTTCTTGCACAGTAAAATATAAACTCATTAAGAGTTCATTTGTCATTTAGGGTGTTATCACTCACTTTAAATTGACCATATTGCGCAGGAAGAAAAATGAAACCATATGCACGACCAAGTTCTCAAACAGCTCTAACTTTAGTGCCTTTAATTTGGAAGCGAGATTAGATATTTCCATAATATGCTTCTTTATGTTCCATTTTCCTTTATACCTTATTAAAACAAGATTAGCCAAAAAAGGTACTTATTTCAACCAATATCTTTAAGGAACTTTTTAGCACTATCCTCCTCAGAGATAGTTCCCTTAAATATTTTCAGAATTGTACACTTTATAATCATAAGACTCATGCGGTTAGAACAACCCCACTTTTCAAAGTCTCTTTAACCTTAGGGGAACTTTTATTAGTGAGCGTAGGAGATCGTTCTATGTAAAGCGCAAAGTCAAGATTCATGCACCCAAGAACAATCACAATGTTCTCTTTTAAATTGTTGAAATTTGTGCCTTAAAGCACAAATAAAATTAACATTGGCAAATCTTATAAAATTATATGCAGAAACATAATTCAGGAACAAAACTAAATAATATGCTCATAATCAATATTCACATCATCATAAAAAAATAATCCATATTTATGCATGACATAATTAAATAATAGTAGGCTTCATCATGAGATACTTAACACAACAATGATGTTTAGTCTTTGGACAGAAAAATCAACTGTAAGTGGTACTTTTAATGTAGTAATCAAATACTGACCATTAGTCTTGTCAAACAATAACCTTTTTTTGAACCGATTATTGCTCACATGGAAAATCTAATAATCATCACGTACTTATTACCACATGTATATCTGTTATTTGGCCAAATAATAACCTTTATTTGGGCCGATTATTGTTCGCATAAATAACAAACATACATATCTTAATATCCCAAAATAAATAAATCTACACAATAGATGTTACTTTGGCAACGTATTGTTTCAATCAATTTATTTTGTGATATCAGACAAGTAGGAACAAATATAATCTCAAATTTATCTCGCATGTTTATTATTTGGCCAAATAATAATCTTCCTTTAGGCCGATTATTATTCGCAAAGATATAAACATAATGCAAACATTTTTTTAAAATCTAATATTTCAAAAATAAATTTAATAATAGAAGTTACTTTGGCGACGTATTATTTCAATTTATCTCAATATAAGATAAGATTTTTCAAAATTTTATTTATTGGAATTTTACTGAAATTGGATCGAGTCTCTTGCGAATTAGATTTAAACTCAATTTTGAATTCAAATCTAATTCAATCCTTATGAGTTAGAATAAATTTTACCCACTTTATAACCCAAACAATGAGTCCAAACTTAAGCTCAAAATTCAACTTTATAAGTTTGAGCCCAATAACATATTTTTAGTCTTTATTTTGATTTAAAACTCGAAAATCAAATAAGTTTTAAATCTGAATCCATAACTGAATTAATCCCAAAATAAATTGAACTCAAAATTCTTGTAATTTAATCCCAAAATCACATAAATTCAAATTTAAATGTGAAATTAAGCCCAAAAACGCACCCTAAATCTAATTGAATTAATTCAAATAAATCAGGATCAAATTAATACTTAATTCCAAATTTAGACCTAAATTATAATTAACCTTTAATCTAATTATAATTAAAACTTAATCTATTAAACATAAAACACATCAACCACTCCTCTTTCTTTATTTTCCTTCGACCCACCTGATTTTCTCACCATCATCCTCATTCCCGCAGTACCCTCTCCACTTTCATCACCCATCATCCACTGGAGCAGCCAACTGCCAGAGCATTACCGGCGATTAGCCAACCTTCAGCAGCCCGAAAAAACGACCAGCCACCGCCAGTCGTAGCAGTCGCTGCTTCCAGCCGCCGCCATCGTACCCAGCCTCGCTTGAATTCCTTAGCCACCGAACCACCCTGTTCCAGCGGTCGCCACCGCAACCAGCCACCGAAGCAGCTAACGGCAAGAAGGTGGGGCAAGGGGCGGCGCACGGCCGCGAAACCAAATGGTGGCGCATGCTGCCCTGTTGTTCCTTTATCCTTTTTTTTTTGTTGTTGGTGGTGGAGGTGGTTTTCCGAAGGGGAGGATAGGAAGAAATCGGGTTTGGGGCTGTGGTGTGGCCGTCTACTTTGTTGAATGCAATTTTTTTAGTCACCAGACCAGCAACTTCAATAATGTGGGAGAAATAATCTCACTTAAAAATTAATCTGCAAAGCAGAATACGTAATTGGAAATCGTAATTCCCAAAACAAATTCTGTTAATTTGTAACCATAATTTTCGTAAAATCATTCTCAAAATTTTTCTTTCAATCATGATTATAATAAACAGAATATAATCACAAATCAAGAAATAAAGAGTTATTGATAATTTATCATGAATTGTTCTTATACCACTTGTTAGAATTTAATATAATACAATTCAATAATTATAATTCAAAATCGTCATATAAATTATTAAAAAATACTTTAATTTCAAATCGAAAGCGTACCTAAATCCTGACAATAAAAGTACTTGGGGTATGCGTTTTCCACAATCAAATCAACTTAAAATGCTCAATGAGTCTCCTCTAAAATGAAAAAAGGAGAAAGACAATATTGTATTATATAATTTGGGCACCATAATCCATAATGTTTTTTATATACTAGGTAAAAAAAAATCCATCAATCCTAAATTTGACTAGTATTAGATTTCTATACATTACAAAGTTCACACCCTAAAGATATTATTAGAGTCTCATATGGTAGATCACTTATTTGACTATATCAAATTAGATAGCCTATAATATAATTATTATTTAAATATGTAAGTCCATATTAGAAAATTAATTCTAACAATAAATGTTTATAACTATGTTAAAAAAAATTGTTATTTATAGAGGGGACAAAACTTAAAATTTAATAAATTTATATATAACATGTATAATAAATTTAAAATTATATGTAATTAAATTTAAAATTATATGAAGTTAAGTGGACGATCAGTTCCCACTTGTGTGTGAGGTAGTTATTTTTCTACACAATATTCTTTTAAGTACTTTTACTTAAGTGGTATATATGCAAGCATTCTGATTGTTCACCAAACATAGATTTTTTGGTTAGTGTGCTCATTGAAAAATATTTAAATCCTGCATACCATTGTGATTTGGAGCTTTCACACAAGGCAAGAGCTTTTGGATGGACTAAAAGAAAGTGGTGCAAAAATTTGGGTTTTTTTGATAAATTATTATAATTTAATAAAATAATTATTAAAATATCATAAAATATTTTAAGTGTAGAGATTTATGGTAAAGCGTTATTTTAGATGATGTTTTTATTTATTTATTTTTTTAATTAGGAAAGTGCTTGTAAAGAAAGTGTTACATAAGGTAACGCTTCCAACAGAATATGTGGAAAGCGTGTTGTAAATTATTTTTCAAAAGAATCTGCAGACATCAATCAATGTATGGTTGACCGGATTTACCCATCTGTCAATTAATAATTTACAAAGAAAGTAAGAAAGCGTTACCCCAGTAACACCTTTTTTGAAAATGCAGAATTTATCAATTAATTAATGCAGACATGCAGAATCTGTCAATTAATGCAAACATCAATCAATGAAAGGTTGACCGGATTTGAAAGGAAGACGTTATATGCGGTAACACTTTTCTTGTTGTAAAATATATTTTTTTTTAAAATTTTGTTGTATTATGAATTGTTTTAACAGGTTTTCTTTTCATACGGTTCACGGATTGTCATTTTCTTCTTCACTCATTTTTCTTCTTCTCATTCTTAACTATTTCTCTCTCCCAACTTTTTTTCTTCATCTTCGTTTTTTTCTTATTTCAAACTTTTGTTCTTAGTTTCTTTCTTCACCAACTAAGCATTCCAATAAGGCGGTGTCAACAACGATAGCAGCGACGCGGCGGCTATCATTTTTAAATTAGTTATTTAAGTATTACTGTTTTTAAATTATTTAATTGAGTATGCATTATATTTTGAAGTTAAGATGTTAGAAATTATTTTGTTGTTAATTTAAATATTAGAGAGATAACAACAGTTTTTTTTTATTAATCCATATTTTGTTTGATTTGATAATATGTTATATTAACAATTTATTCATGTTGGGACTAATTAAAACACCAATAACAATTAAAAATAATACTCTGTTGGTACATCATAAAAATAAAATGTACATCAAAAGCTTTTCTGTTAAAAAATATATATTAAAAATGTAATTTTATTATGACTTAGCGCATTTTAATTAATTATTAATAATTGTAGATAGTGAATAAAATAAGAAATAGGTTAATAAATAAATATAAATAAATAAATAAATAAATAAAATATATTATTATTCTAAAATAGATAAATATAATATTTATTCACCAAAATATAGTTAATAAATATGTTGATTAAATTAATTTAAGAAAATAATTATTTAAAAATCACAATTACGAATTTAGGCTAAAGATTGACGGTATCTAATAATGTTTCAAATGTAAATTAAGATTGTGCATGTCGAAATCTTATTTTTGACTAATTAAATATAAGATTAACAAAAGAATGGTTAAAGACAGAAATGTTCATTTTGTTAATATTTGAGACTGATTAAAACATAGAAAAAGAAAATGGTTAGTCCAGAATGACCAAGTTTAATTGCGTAGTCAATTCACTAATTATACGTGCTCAGTTCATAAACGAAAAATTCTTGGCTTCTCTCTAAATTAATCACCTACTCCATCATCATGGATTAACTAATTTATTAACAAAATTACAAGTAATCAAGTTTGTCTTTCAAAGAAAGTGACAACCTTTGTTATTTTTTAAAGAAAACCTACTCCAGCTGTTGTTTTTATATTAATTATTGATTGACCATATGATGATATCAAGATTGATTGACCAAGAAACATATGGAAATTGACCACTTCTATGAGATTAATATTTTGATTTGGTCTGGGGCACAAGAGAACTAAGTTAAAGGATTTTTAGTGATTAAAATAAAAAATGGGGGTTTGAAAATTAATAAAAAAATAAAATAAAAAAATAAAATATATTATTATTTTAAAAATAGATAAACATAGTTAAAATATAGATAAATATTATTATTTTAAAAATAGATAAAATATAATATTTATATACAAATAATATAATTAATAAATATGTTTATTAAATTAATTTAAGAAAATAATTATTTGAAAATCACCATTACAAATTTAATAATTATAGATAGTGAATAAAATAAGAAATTGGGGTTTGAAAATTAATAAATAAATAAATAAATAAATAATATATTATATATAAAAAAAGATAAATATAATATTTATATACAATAATATAGTTAATAAATATATTTATTAAGTTAATTTAAGGAAATAATATTTGAAAATCACCATTATGAATTTAATAATTATATATAATGATTAAAATAAGAAATGGGGTTTGAAAATTAATAAAAAAAAATATATTATTATTTTGAAAATAGATAAATATAATATTTATATAGAATAATATAATTAATAAATATGTTTATTAAATTAATTTAAGAAAATAATTATTTGAAAATCACTATTATGAATTTACTAATGAATAATTGCATTTAATTTTTGAAGATATGGCACCTCAAAGAAAAGTTACAGTTATGGTGTATGCGGGAGGTCAAGTGTCACAAGATTATTGGATTATGATATATGACCGTCTTCTAGTTGCATACATGAGAATTCCTCGTACAACAACCTTTTCGGAATTATTGTCAAAATTGTATGAACGCACCCGCATTGATAGCAATTAATTCTCGTTGAAAGTGTTTGCTAAATTTTCATAAGTCTACATGCAATGGATAAAAGAATCAATTGTGGAGATAACCGACGATGACAGTTTAGGGTTTTTCTTGGATCCAGAGGCTGAAATTGATAATATGGATATTTATGTTGAGAAAGAATAAATTCACCATAGTGTTGCTCCTTCAGAAATGATGATGAATCAGGAATGGGGCTCGTATATGTCTCTTTTAGCCCAAGAAACTATTGTGGATCTTTCTATGGTGACACAAGGAATGTCAATTGTTGGAATAAATTACCTATGCGTGGGTGCTTCTACATCTGCTTATGCAAATTTTGGTATTGGGCAGTACAATATTGAATCAAGTAGCATGAGAGAAGCTGATAATACATACACGGAGTATGTCCCTGACGCTGAACCTGATGATACTGATGAGGACATGCAGGATGATATCAATGATCCAGTAGCAGACAGTTTTGGGCCCAACATACCTAGTGATTCTGAACCAGACGAGGTTGAGCATCCAATTCCTAATGATAATGAGGATGATATTGATGTTGATATCATGTTGAATACATTGTCACCACATGGTAAGGGGACATCGTCACAGTCTGAACTCCTAGTCAGTGCATCAATACCCTCCACCTCAAATGAACATATACTTCATCCATCGATCCCATTCATCTCTACTACTTCTCCAAAGGTATATGCAGACTCTATTTTTATTTCAATTGGGGACTATGGTAAGTTTTATGATTCAAATAGAGGGGTTCTTGATGTGGGTATGATTTTTAAGGATAATAAGCACTTGATATATGCAATAAGAGATTTTTCCATCCGCTTTGCGAGACGAGAGTATCGTGTGGTTGAGAGTACGCCGAAGCTATGGAAAGTAGTATACAAACATAGCAGAACAGATATGTGGTGTAGATGGGAGCTTCGAGCATCATTAAAATCAAACCTTGGCATGTTTAAAATAACAAGGTATGGGGGGACCACACATGTATGATTGATAGAATGTCAGTTGACCACCATAATTTAACAAAAATTATATTGCTACGTTGTTGGTGGGGATTGTTCGGGATGATCCTATGTGCCAGATAAAATATGTTATGCAATTTGTGAAGCAAAAATTGGGATTTGAGATTTCATATTCGAAAGCATGGTATAGCTTGAAATGCACCCGAGAAAATGTGTATGGGACTTGGGAGAGCTCAGTGCAGAAACTTCCTAAGTTTATGAGAGCTCTACAAAAGTCAAATGAGGGGACTGTTGTTGAGTGGGATCATAAAGACACCAGAAATCCAAGACAAAAGATAATCAAATATGTCTTTTGGGCCTTCAATCCATGTATATAGAGATTTCATCATTGTCGCAAAGTCATAAGTGTCGATGGAACCCATTTATACACAAAATACAAACATAAAATGTTGATTGCAGTTGCTATGGATAGAAACCAACAGGTTTTGCCTCTTACATTTGCAATTGTCGATGAAGAAACTACTATGTCTTGGAAGTGGTTTCTACAAATGTTGAGCAAACATATTATACGAGGGGTTGTGTCTAATTTTTTATCGACATCCTAGCATTCTTCGAGTAGTTGAGAGTGTACCCGACTTCACACTTTCTCGTGGTGTACATCGATTTTGCTTGAGGCACGTGTGCTCAAACTTCAACAATCATTTCAAGAATATACAATTAAGGGACTTATGTTACAGAGCTGGTACTACACATCAAATAAGTGAGTTTGAGAAGGCTCTTGAGGATATTAAAAGCATTAAGCCACAAGCATTTGCATACTTGACAGAGATTGACAAGGAGAAATGGGCATTTACTTATGATGGATGGTGGTGAGGTGGACTTCTGACCACCAACATGTCTGAATGCATCAATTGAGTATTAAAAGGTGCTCGTCGCCTTCTACTTACAACTATAGTAGATATAACATTTCATTGGTGTGCTCAATTTTTCCATAAACGGGTGCTGAAGGCAGATAGGATGATGCAAAATAATCAAATATAGGCTGATTATGCATATAAGAAATACAAGCATTGGGAGGCATGCTCATTACATCATATTGCAACCATATTTGACCATAATCAGCAGTCAGCTTCCGTTATCACACAAACGCGCCATGGAAGTGGACATAGGGGTCATAGACACGTTGTGAATTTAATGTTAAGGGATTGTACATGCGGCAAATGGAAGTTGTTTGGGATTCCGTGCTCTCATGCTCAGAAGGTGTGTGTTGCTTACAAGTTTAACTCTGCAGTGCTCGTAAAACTGTATTACAACATACAGAGTTATAATCAAACATATGTTGGTGTATTTAAGCCGTACATGGATGAAAATTATTGGGACACACTTGATTTTGAGCTATATCATGATAGCACTTTATGGGTTATTCCTAATCGAGGCGGAAATCGGACTTCTTGCATCCCAAATAAGATGGATTGGGCATAAACTCGTGCGAGACAACAAGCTCGTAGAGAACAAGCCTGCCAACAACAATGTCCAACACAGTCTCAGTCATGAACTTTGCTCGATTTTTGGGTTGGCTCATTATACAAGTTAAAATTTGTATTAACATATTATTATATTGAGGTTTTTAATGCCAAATATTTGTAATGCACTTATTTTTATTATTCGTGGTTGGAATGATCATAATACTCATTTTCAAAATATTTATCATGCAGTTAATTGATGTAATTATTTATAATTGTGGTTGGAATAATCAAAATACTAATTGGTAAACACTTATTCTCATTACATATGTCTTATTTATATTTGAATCATGTCATAAGTTTATTATTACTTTCATGGTTTCATTGATATAAAATATTCTAACTTGCAGGATGGATTTGACACAAGTATATGGGCCACGTGATCCGAGTTTGTTATCTATGCAGTCACAGCATAGATCCGAGATTGTGATGACAGGGATGATTGATGAGATATTACATGGGAGACAGGCTGATGGTCCTTTTTAGCATCTATTTGATCAGATGCATCTGCATGCACGCGTGCTTACTATATTACATTATATGGGATTTTATGGTGTGTATAGATGTGGACGCTTCATTGCTGATTTTCACTTGATTACCGCTTTAGTGGAGAGATGGCGCCGAGTGACACATACTTTTCATTTTTGAGTAGGCGAGGCCACCATTACATTATAGGATGTTGCAGTTATTTGGGGTCTTTCTATTGATGGTCATCCAGTCACAGGTGTAGATCACGATATGTCTATACCACAGTGGGTGCAGTACTGTGAGGTTACTTTAGAATTTCATCCTGCGCCCGAGCATTTTAGAGGGGCACGTCTATATACCAGTGCCCTCGCACAATATATGAGACAACATCCTGTGACTGATGACAGTGATGAGGAGCATGTACACTAGTACTCCCGTGCATGTGCATTCATGTTGCTTGGTGGTGTTATGTGTCCTGATTCATCAGGAAATTCAATCCCGTTACTTTATCTATCGAAATTTGAGAATGTTGATGAAGTTAGTTGGTACAGTTGGGGTAGTGCTGTATTGGTTTTTTTATATCGTGAGTTGTGTACGGCATGCTCCAAAACAAAATGCAATATTGGTGGTGCATTACAATTATTACAGGTAAAATTAATACATATTTATCTTATAATTTAATACATCTTTATCATATTTTGCATTGATGTGAATTTCAATTCTTCTAGATTTGGGCGTGGTCTAGGATAACGCCCATTACACTCGTTGTTCTAAAACCATGTGTAGATTTAGAGCCCTGGGAGATTTATTTAGAGTATGTACTTCCTAATCCTCCCTATGGTGCACGGTAAAAAAATTTAATTATTACATTTTTGAATATATATTTTTTATTATGTTAATGTAAATAAATAATTACAGGTGGAATACGACGATGACTTAGAGTCATACTACTCGATATTCTATGCGCATCTTTCGAGAGATGTTTGATGCTATGATGCCACACCAGGTCAACAAACTTATAATAAAGTTTTATTTGCCATCACACGCAATATATTATTAATATATATTTTTCTTTTTTGCAGTTCATTTGGCAACCATATGACATGACTTCCCAATACATTACTGAGTTGCCACCATATTGTAGTCCCCAATTTTAGACGTCCACATGTCCATTGATCTTCTGTGCACGAGTTGAGATGCACTATCCTGAGAGGGTTCTTCGACAGTTTGGGATGATACAAAACATCCCTCCATTTCCATAGGATCGTGACACAGATTTGCATAGATTTGACCATAAGGTAGTATATAGGATTTAACTGGGAAGCTCATCACATACAATACATTAGCGCATTGATTAGAAGATTTGAGACTATTGTGCGCAGACCACTCATCAGAGATACAATCACTAGAGATTATGGATATGATGAGTGGTATGACAGAGTTACACGTCGTTTTATATCGCCTGCCAATAGAGTTCAGACTACAGGCCACCAAGTTGGGGATGCATCTTTGATGCAATTTTTGGTACGTAAATTGATATTTGATATATTTATATTTTTTAGTTCTTTTATATCATATATATTTATATTATGATTTTTTATATGTATTTTAGGCTGATCAGTTGACCTCTCTTAGTATAAATGCTCGGATGAGGCCTCTTGAGGATTTGACTGTAGCTAATTCATTATTGAAGCAATATATTTCTATTGGTGAGCAGGCAGCAACCCTCTTCGTCAGTCGAGATTTGCATTCACAAATGCCCCGGAACAACTACAACCACCAGATGATACACAGACTACGACAAATAGGAGAATGAGAAGTCATACTGAGAGGTCCAGTAGCTCAGTAGAGGTTGATACTACCAGTCGGACTCAGATAACTCTTTTCACCGGCCATGTTTTGACATCATATCACTGTCCTCCAGCAACAGATGTAGCCGGCCCTTCTACATTGCCTGTCTCTTCCGATGATGTTTATAGGCCAGTCTCAGTATCAGATGATTATTTTTCTTTCACTCCTTATGATCCGACAGCATATACGTACTCGCAGGTACAACTTAGACTTGGCTTGGGATTGATGCCTGAAAATGTATCACGTCTGGAGTTTAATATCTCTTATGTTCTATTCCATCCAATGACATCAATGTATCGAGATCATATCCATTCTTCATCGAGTTATCATAATACATATGTAGATAATAATTCGCAAACTAATGAGATATCACAGTATTTTGATACTGTTGCACAGAATAGAGGAGAGAGAGCTAGAGGGCATAGGAATAGGCAACCAATGTGGTTGTGGTACTGGCGGACATTACTGATTATTGTACATAAAATATTTAATTTTATTACACCATTCATTTATATAATAATTTTTTAAATTGTTGTTTAATTTTTATTTAAAAATCTAATTTTTATATTTATATGTACAATATTATAATTACATAAATGCTAAATATACATAATATGAATAAATTATAGATATACACAATTGGCATATCATGTATATATATATTAGTTACTTATATATATATATATATATATATATATATATATATATAAATTAAAGAAAAGATATACACAATTGGCGTATCATGTATATATAGTTAAGAATTTGAAAGCGTTATTTAAGTAACACTTTCAAATTGGTTTGACTTTGAAAGTTTTCAAATTCATTAATTTGAAAGCATTACTTCACGGAACGTTTTCAAATTGAAAAAAAAAATTATTGAAAGTATTATTATAATTAACACTTTAGTATAATTCGGTGATCCCCTGTCATTATACGGTATTTTAACAAATATTTTAATAAATTATAATATTTTACCAAAAAAGCCCAAACACCTGAGCCAGATGCTAATGTGGAAGTATACATCACTTATTTTATTCTTTACTAGGATAATATTAACCTTTATACTTGTGAGAAAAAAGTACCCAACATATTATATATAACTGCATCTTAAGACATTTTTAATTTTGTATTTTCTTTATAATAGGGAATATATTTTCGAGAGGCCATGTATGGATTTGGTGATCCACAACCATAAGAGGCCAAAAAGAAAAGAAAAAAAAAACTGATCCAGGTATTGAGGAAAGTTGCTTTAAGAATTTTGATCACAAACTTCATCTAGTGGAAAGTTGCTTGCCTACAAAAAGTTGGAAAGATTGGTTTATGCTCATTACAATATGAGATTGAGATTGCACCATCCATCTTATGAAGAACAAAAGTAAATTCGATCTTGTCCTCGGGTACAACTCAATTGGTGAAATTATCAATTTGAATTTGCTTCCAGCGGTGGGTGGGGGTTCGAATCCTGATGGGAACCTGCGGCTGAATTTCGATATGAAGCAATCACTGTACGGTCTGTGGGACCCTGCGGCCGGAGTTTAGTATGATGCAATCACTATAGGTTGGACTCCTTGTGCGCAAAAGTGTACAGTTCTTGTTAGGAATCCGGGAGCCAATTGAGACATATCCCACGATTTACCCCCTCTAAAGTACTAGGGAAAAAAAAAAAAAAAGTAAATTCGATCTTTAGTGCAAGCCAATTGACTTAGGCCACATATTTGACCATCAATTAGGCCCAACACCTTTTAGCCACATGCTCTTCATCTAAAAATAAAAATAAACATAATTTTAGAGTAGTTATATTTCTATATAGATTATATTAGTTTAGAAATAAAAATATATTTGTTTTATGGTATTTTTTGTATGAAAAGATGAGAAATATTAGCACGTTTGCAATGAATTTAATAGATGTATGAAAAGACATGAAATATTAGTAGATTTAAAAATATATTTTGAAAATAAAAATACATTGTATTTCTAATGAAAATGGGTAAAATAATTTCATTTTTGGAATTTTAAATAGTAAAAAATGAAAAGATTCTTGTGGAAATGAAACCAAACGAGCTCTAAGAGCATGCTTGATTATATTTTCAAACTCATTTTCATATTTTTAATTTTTTTAGAATTATAAATATTTTTATTAAGTTTTTGTATGAAAATATTAACTATAAAGGTATAAGAAATGTATTTGGTTTATGATTTTTTTCATGTGTGAAAAGACGTAATTTTCAAATTATGATATTTTTTTAAAAAATATTTTTTAATGATAACTTTTCCCGTCATATCAGCTTGATTAAGAAAAAAAAAATATTCTCCAACCTAACTTATCATATCAGCTTGATTAAGGTAGACGTATATTTCATCATGGGATTCTGCCGGATAGTTCTTTTCCTCTTGTGATCTATATTATGATAAAAGAAATTTTTTAATTTATCCCAGCAAATCGTGCAAAATTATCTACATTCCTTAATTCCTTCAACTGACTTATCATTTGCTTTAGTAAAGATAAAGCAATCATCCACAAAACTTGGTAAACTTTTTCAATCCTAGCTAGCTTATTCCTTGATAAACCAGCGGTAGAATCCGGTATGGTCCAAGAAACTCCTCACTACTTTCACCGATATAGGAGGAGGCAACTTCTCTATCATCTTGACCTTGGCCTTATCCACTTCAATCCTCACAATTTCTCTATCGGCTCTATCCACCTCAATCTCATTATGTAATATTTTGTGACCAAGTACTATCCCTTCTTGCATCATTAAATAACATTTTTTTCAATTCAAAACAAGATCCATCTCTTCACATCTGGCCAAATTAAGATTCAAATGTCGAGAAATTATTCATGAAAATCTCAAACAATTGCCTGACAGATTATGACACATAAGATTCCATAGTAGGATTAATGCACATGCGCCGGCATATCATATTACATAAGCAACTGGGCTCTCATCATCCATATATACATAGACAGGGCAAGTAAAATAAAACCCAGGCAGCCCGTTGCTTTGGATATATATTATGTTACTTTAGTTGAGTGCAGAAGAAGCTCGTAACAGATCAATGTCTCATTTAGTTACTGCAAATATGTAGCTTGTGGAATCTTATGAAATTTCTTTACCTTAAATTGAACCCCATCAATTTATATCATCTCTTTTTGTAAAGTTAAAAAAATTAAGTGCCGTCACAATATTTGAAATTTCATTTTATCTCAACTTTTTTCACATCAATTTTCTCGAAAAAATACTTGTCTACACTTTGTGTTAAATATTAAATAGTGAGGATAATACTACACTAGCACAAGAATTTCACTATTGATGTGGCATTTTCACAGTTTGGTTTCCTCTACTACTAGTTCAAGAGCTCAGGCTTTCTGAAACTTGCATTCAAGCACTCACATAGACTAAATAACCATATTATTACTAAATGGATTTGAAAACTATAAAAGCCAGAAGACTGGTAAAAATCAGTATCTTGACATATTACCATCACTCTCTATAATAAATATATATATTAGGAAATCAAGGGGAGATGATAAAAGGTGAAAGGTAGGCTGGAATCATCGTGTTTTCATATCCGAAATTTGACTCACTCATTGTGTCACACCCATGATTTAGGACATAATATGCAATACTCGTAAGTACAAAAGACTCAAAAACATTAACCACAAAATAAAAAATACTAAAGTCCATAGAATTATATTTTGTAAACTAAAAATTGTTGTTCAATACTTAAGATTAGGAGTCAATCCCAACTATTACAAAACTTAGAAAATCGTCTTAAACAATAAAATAAAATTCCAAGCAATAAAAATTAAATTTAAAAATTAGGGAACATCTTCAAATCTTATCACCAATCCCATAACTGATCGTCCCCTCGTTGTCATCCAAGTCCTTTACAAAAATGATTACAATAATGGCATGAGCAAGTTACATGCATAATACAAAAGTATAAAGAAAATCATGCTTTTATTTCTCTTCCAAACAACAACAACAAAAATAAAAAATAAAAAAATACTTTCAACAATAAAACAACACAGATTGAAAAGACAAAAGTATATCATGTGATCACTTTTCGCATTAAATCAGACAAAAAAATCAAAAAATTGTACTTATCAGAATATTTCAGAACTCAAAGAGAACAGAACATATAACTTATTAGATCCTTAAACAAAATATATACGTAACTATCACATAATCAGAAATTCATTTATTTACTTATTTATGCTCATGAACTTTCAGAATGTCAATTAGTTAACTTGGTAAGGTCTTAACAGAATCCCCTTTAAGAGGGTCCAGAACTATTATTACTATTACCGTAGGAATGACATTAACTATTATCATTCAGAGCATAATCATTATTCATTAATTAATTTTCATCTTTATAAACATAAGATCACATGGTGAGGTTTATTTAATAGAAAATTTAAACATAGCAAGCTCAAAATCCTCTTTTATACCAAAAAAGAAAAAAAGTCATTATAATATAACCAAACATATCTAAATGGAAAACAAAACAATATAATTCAGTAAACCTCCCATACCAGCAGACATCATCCCTGCTGAAAATCCGATCTCTCTCTTTCGTCTTTCCTCCAACTTAATATCAAACAATTCTATCGCACATAACTTATCTTGTGATTCATTATGATACTTTGAGGAAGTTAAAAACTGCCTGAATAGAATCAAATGAGGATGGAAAGACTTCCAAGATGGTGTCTCGACCCATAATTTTTCAAATTTAGAAAAAAATAATAATATTACCCATATTTTAATTAACTAAAGTGGACCTAAGCCCATATAAATGGAATTACAATACATGGGCTTATTCTTATACTAGTTATAGATCTTTAACATAACTTGAAATAAATCAAATAACTTGGGTGGGGTATTGCATCCTCCCCCATAAATACATGTTGTCCCCTAAACTTTACGTACATTGTATTCCAAAAAAGTGCGGATAGCACCCATGTCCTCTTCTAATTCCCATGTGGCCTTGCATTTAGCGGATTTGACCATTGTAAGTAATTTGACATAAGTAATTATCCTAGAAAAAGATTGACCATTCTTAAAATTAATCAAATTAAATAAGAACACCTAAATTATAAAATAATAATAATAATAATTATCCTACGTCCCAAAATTTGTTCCTTATGATCCCTATCCTCAATGAAAATTCCTTGTAGCTCAAAATTTCTTTGATGTGCAGAGGTTCTGGCTCTAGCATGTCGCTCGGGTCCATCAAGTGCTTCCTTAGTTGAGAGACGTTGTGTAATCAGGACAATGCCAGAGGTAATGCTAGACCAATCAAAAATTCATCACACCTACCTCCTATTTTTTATTCTTATCCTTGCTCTCATTGAGTTGGCTTTGGAGATTCACTGCATAATCTTGGCAATCTAATTGCCTTACTCAAGTGAACTCACAAGGCAATTCATCATCTCAACTGGGGAGGGGTTCGGGAAAATTATACCTCAAAAATATCATCGCAAAGGAAAACAATTCAAATGCTTAAGCTTAAGAATCAATCCTAACTATTACAAACCTTAGAAAATTGTTTTACACAATAAACTAAAATTCCACGCAATAAATAAACATTAAAGTTCAATTAAAACTAGGGAAAATCATCAAATCTTGTCACAAACCCCAGAATTGATCGTCCTCGTCGTTCTCATCTAAGTTCTCTGCAAAAATAGTTATGATAGTGGTATGAGCGATAAATCATCCCATAAAATAGTTTCTTAACCTTCTATTATCGGATTTTAGCAAATTATATACATAATACAAAAAGCATAAAGAAAATCATGCTTTTATTTCTCCTCCGAAAGAAAAATAATAAACTTTCAACAATAAAACAGTTCGAAAAGACATATATATCATGTGATCACTTTTCACATTAAATGAGGCAAATACTCAAAAAATCGTACTTACCAAATTATTTCAAAACTCATGCTTCCAAAACTTTCAGAACTCAACAAAACATGTAACTTATCACATAATTACAATTCACTTATTTACTTAATAATGCTTATGAACTTTCGAAATTCCAATTGGGTAACTTGATTAAGGTCTTAACTATTATCCCCGTTAAGAGGGTCCAGAACTCCTATTATTACCCGTATGAGGGCCTTAACTATCATCCCCGCTATGAGGTGTGCAGAGTACTGCTACTATAAACGTAGCATGGCCAAACTTTCAGAACTCATATTTAAACATAGCATTCAAATCCTCTTTTATACCCAAAATAAAAACAAAAAAACAGATCATTCAAACCAAAAACACATATTTTCATACAAAATGTTTTACAAATACATTAAAGGAAGAAATCACTTATGCATCTCAAACTTTGCTTTCACTTAATCTATGGATTAGTTCGAATCACCTAAATCCTATACACAAACATATCTGAATGAATATAAGTTCATTTAATATCCATGTTATACCAGGTATATGGGTACACTTGGTTTATGGATTAAGGCCAAGTATCCCATTTGTAAAAAATAGGATACTTGGCTGATGGATTTACACCAAGTGTGTGTACACTAAGTATAGCATTTACAAGACCGTCCTAAATATACCCAAACGAATAAGAACATAAAACAAAACAAGAAAATCCAATGGGCATTCGCCCAGACCGACAGAAATCTGCCTTTTCTCTTCTGTTTTTCATCCAACTCAATTTCAAACAATTCTAACACCTCATAAACATCATACAAAACCTATCCTATGACTGATATCATGAAAAATGATATAAAGGACACCAATATAATGATCCTTAGGTTCTTCGCCTTCCTCTACATGATCTTCCTCACCTAGGACGAATTTTACAGAAAGTGTCTTCTAGGGTGAATTTCCATGTTAAAGTCTGACGGCATAAGAAAATGAGTCCTAGGGTTTGATATGACATGATACGATATATATATATGTGTGTGTGTGTGTGTGTGTGTGTGTGTGTGTGTGAGTTTATAGCAAGGAAGTATGGTTATATGGTTAGATGTAGGGGTCAAAAACTGCCAAAATAGAGTTAAACGGGGACGAAAAGACTTCCAAGATGGTGCCTCAGCCCTTAATTTCGAAAAATATAAGAAAATAATAATATTGGTCATCTTTTAATAATTAAAATGGTCCTGGGCCCTATAAATGCAATTACAATTCTTTGGCTTATTCTTATACCAGTTTGGGTCTTAGCATAACTTGAAATAAATCAAATAATTTGGACCGCATATTACACCTCGCGTGCAGAAAAGTGATTGCAGCACGAGATAAAGAAAAAAAATGGGCAACATGTAAGAACATTCAAAGATAAAGAACCAATAAAGATGAGTCATATTTCACAATGTAAGAAAAAATGACAAAATAAAGACATACACAACACAGGTTTCAATTTGTACAAACTAATATTGAGATTGAATTAGATCAAGGAAAATCTAGTTAGATTTAACATCCACACAATAGCAATCCACATATAAGCTGATCAAAGCTCTAAAAAAGACACGCTGGAATTGTATTGCAATAACGGAAGCACTACCAATTTGCCCACATAATTTTCTTTTATCTCATTGAGGAAGAAAGACACAAGGGAACCAAAGAATTCAGCTTTGTAGCCTTATATAAAAGATATAAACAACTCTGTCAAACTTCACATTTAACAATGAAGCAAGTAAGCCATACATGAGATGAGATGATCCCCTTCCTTCTGAAGCATTCACAAGATTGTACAACATTGATTGGTTTTCTTCGCCTGCTTGTAAAACATCTGTTTTCAAAAATTTCAAGAAAGTTCTAGAATTAGAAACGACAAAGCAAACAGGATGCAACTTGGAAGTTCAACAGTCAACCAGTTGCACATCAACAATTGCCAAAGAGAAATTATGTGAACCATTGCTACCATATGTTCTATAACCCAAAGGGTTTGTGAGCAACTAATTGAAGTGAACCATGACCAAAACAATAAAGCTGCATTTATTTGGGAAAACAAGAAAACAGGATATTTTTTGTTCTATGTTAAAGCAATACCTATAATTTCTTAGTAGTAGTTCATAGAAACTTTTTCAACAGTTTTAACTAGCCAAATCAAGATTCAGAAATTCAAAAAGTTCAAATGAGTAGAGCTTTCGAAAATATTTAGCTTCAAGTTCAACTTGATTTTAATATTCTAACCTTGAGCTCAAGCAATATGACTCTATAGGTTCAAGCTCAAATCGGAATCATCTAGCTTGAGCTAGGCTTGTTACCTATCAAGCCTATTCGAGCTCGAGCTCGAGCTCAAGTGGCTAAATTTTTCACAAAATTTATAACGAACACAAATTTGAAAAACCAGAAAGCATATGCAATATGCTTCAGCAATTTTGCTAATTTTACTACATAATATATTCAACAAAAATCATCCAAGCATTTAAGCTAAAAATTGAAAGCAGATAAAATTTATAAACATTTGCAGCAAATTCTCATTCAAGAAATTTTTTTCAACCCACAAAATCACCCACTACATAAACACCAACCATCCATCTACAAGAAAATTCCACTTCAGCATATCAAATACCAAAAACCAACATGTCTATAATTTTAGGACCGAGCTTGAGCACAAATCTGAAACAACTACCTCCTCACTTGTTACAATAAAATCTATTCTAGCTCAAGATTGAGATCGAGCCTTATTCAAGTACAAGCTCGACTCGCATCACTCCCTCCCCACAGTTATAGTGAACACAGATCGGAGAGACCGAAAAGCATAGGCAAAATGCCTCAACAATTTTGTTAAGTTCACTAAGCCTATAAGGTATATAATGAAAATCATCCAAATATTTAAGCTAAATACTGAATTCAGCTGAAATAAAACTACAAAACTGCAGCAAACCTGAATCCCACACAAGAAATTCTCTTCAACCCACAAAGTTACAGACTGCATGAATATCCTAACCATCTATCTACAAAGAAATTTCATGCAAACAAAATAACCAACACAGAGAGCATTTCCAGCAAGCGGCAGAGATGGGATAGGTGAGTTGAAAAGGAGAATAAAATTTACTACAATCACTATGATAGACAAGCAGACAATGAGTATGTGGTAGGCTTGAGTGGGTCTAGACGCGGCAGCGAAGAATGGCCAGAGGGTAGGACAGATTAAGAGAGGCTCTTGGAAGCTAGGGCTTCTTAGATGTAATTCTGATATGTAAAATGTGATGAATGTCATAGAGTTATAATGAGAAGTTTAGTTTATAGTAAAAAAATATTTTATTACAATTTATTGTTACATCCTTATTTGAAACAGTTAAAAAATATAGAAACAGTACAAGGCCGCAGGCTGGAAATGGGGCTTGAGCCCAACTGCGAGCTTGATGCAAAACCCTGGTCAAGTCAAGCCGCAAGGGTCAAGTCATCTTGCAGCACTAGATCTGACAAACTAAAAAACAAATTCCAGTGCAAGTGTTAAATTCACTTTTACCAAATTGCAAGCTTTCAACTGCTTTCTAGAATGGTTCCATTAGTTGACCACACAATGTTGTTCCTTCTGAAACTATAGAGGAATGGTATAGGAAACACAATTTGGTTTCTAACGCAAAGGTACATTAAAGACATTGTTGATTTAATTTAACAGACATATTTGTATAGCAGTTTCTTTTATTTTCTTAGCATAAAAAACTAAGCAAATATACTCTTCCAACCCCTCAATCCCTGAACTCATAAAGAAAAAGCACAAATAGAAAAGCATTTTTTCCTATTCCTAGTAAGTAAATCAACCAAAAAAATTCACTGCTTTCTAGTGGGCGCCAAATTATCAAAGCACAAACCAGGAAAGAGTAACAAATTTTAGCAGTCAGGATCATCAGCAACTGGTGCCTATATGATATCACAGTCAATCCTTTCTTCAGTGATTATCATGAATAGTAATGATTTCTTTAACACATCATGAAAAGAAATTTCCAGGAACTCAAAATCCAAAACACAACTCTAAGCTAAATTGCATGTCTGCCCAATTAGTTTGTGGTCATAATATATTAGAACAAAGGTAAGATCAAGTGTGTGCTCATTCTTTCAAGTGACCACTCAGAAAATAAAAACTAGTTACATGTGCTCCATGCATAGGCTGGAATATACTTCAGACAAAATCTAACTAGAAATGCAAACCTGAGAAGCTGCACTGAGATCTGAACTCTTATCAACCAAACTGTCTAGCTTCTCACCCCGTTCTAGGACACTGTCGATTGTCTTGTGCTGAGAAGAAGACCAAATACAATATATCATGACTAACAAGGATAAAAAAGGATGAAAAAAAAAAGGCAATAAGAAATGAATGCATTAATTAAATAGCACTACCTTATCCAACAGTTACAAGTATTTTGACAATCTTAAGCACATGCTTATTAGCTTATAAACAAAAAATATAGTAACTACTTGGCCATTGCTGATGCAAGTTGCATAACTTGTAAATATCTAATAGCCATTGTTAAGAAACATCGACTTAGAGGCCACCGCTTAAAACCCTTCAAACTCTTAAGCTTCTAAAAGTTTTGAAAACAGCAACCAGACTGAATATTATGGAAAGGCAATTTAAAATCATATAACATCTGGAAAATGGATGGAAGTGTTATTTCCTAGGATGAGGGTTATATTATTCGAAGCAGTTGCATACATGATCACAGACATCAATGTTTATCTGCACTATACATATGGTCAACAGCCCAAACCCAGAGACAGACAATTTATGCTGCGGTATATCCATTTCAAACAAATAGCTAAAAAAAAATTAGTTATAAAATATGTTCCATAAGTGAAAATCTTCAATATAGCGCACAAAATGGGGGAATTTGCAAGCAAGATATTCTATAGACATAAATAGTAGTTGGATATATAATTGAAATAAGTAATGCTCTCATTTTTTCCTATCAAGTTTTCCATTACATAACTCATGGCATATTCATAATAGTTGATTCTAATGGAGAGAATTGGGTAGTTTTTGATCCAGAACCCAAAAGTTGGTTTCCTATTTGCCAAAATCAAGCCGCAGAACTCACTATCAACTGTCTGTCAATCCATTGCCGGAGTCTCCTATTTCTTAATTTCCATGAAATCCTATATTCCATTAAACCAGGTCACGGCTTATTATTTTGTAATTGCTTCCAAAACCTAGAGATATATATAGTGCCTTATTCGTATAAATCAATTCTTTCTGGTTTCATGAATATGCAATATTATCTTAAAGCAGAATGTCAGTAGTATCTTGTCCCTACCCAGGTTTCCCACAACTAGCCAAGTGATTGAACATGCTATATCTGATTTGAGGGGGAAGGGCCAATTGGGCTTTTAAGAAAGGATGTTTTCTTCATCTAATAGAGACGGATAAGTAAGGGTAAACATAATTAGGTAGTTATCCAAATAAGCACTAATCTAAAAATGAACCTGCCTCATCTCCAATGAATGAATTGATTAAAGAAAAAACTTCTGAATCTTGAGTTGATTCACATCAAATGGTACCTTATCTACAAAGTTAAAACTGGGTTGTGAGCGGTTGACCGCTGACCAAAACCAAAATATACAGATTCGGCCATATGTCATTTCCATAGTGAGTAAATCACAGGGATAATGTGATCATTTTCTGCTAAATGAGATGACACGATCTCAAAGAGAATATCTATGATACAATTTTGCATAATGCATGAAATTGTTACTATGGAGAATCCTCAACCCTCCATAAGATAGGAAAAAACCAGCAAGGAACCATTTAAAACTGATAGCACAGTAGACCTTAGACCACTAATTCTCTTCTGTGTCTTTCTCACTTTCTATTTTACCTTGGGCTAGCAAACAAACATAAATATCATACCAGATTAACTATTCCATAGCAGAGGAATATGATCTAAAATGTTAGTCAATATAAATGCCAGCTAACTATCATAATCAAGATGATTAATAACATGGGAACAGTTCTATGGATGGTGAAGGCTTTGGAAAAAGTTGGAGCAGCATACTCACAAGAATAATTTTTGTTTCATCCAACTCCCGCTGAATTCTCAACAGCTTGTCGGCCTCAGCAGGGTCCTAAAGAGTTAGAAGGTGAGCAGTTAAGAAGCCCATGGGATACATGTATCCGACAGGATGGAACATAGTGCTTAGTAAGGAAAAGTTCCACCAATCATTTTCATTGATGATTGACTATACATGCCACAAATTTCCAATCAACAGAGTCGAGAAAAACTTAAACACCTGAAATTTGGTCAGTGCCTCAGTTAGATAGGGCCATTGTTGAGCATTATCAGCTTGCACAGTTTTCCATGAATCACCGAAGTGTTTTTGGTATTCATCTAATACCTGACAAAAAATCACAAATTATTGCAACATAATAATTGGTCGAAAGGCAACTTTCCCCCATAAAAAATAAAACAGTATGTGAAAATAGAGTATCTACCTGGTTGAGCAATGAAAATGCACTTCGGACGGGGTAATGGTCATCCATAAAACCCAATGCACATAAGCCATTTTGATTGTATGAATGAACTTTGTACTCTGTTTCGTAAATGGACCAAGATGTCAACTTTTTGCAAATTCAGGAAACAACCTCACTGAGATATTGCATATAATTTTACCACAGAAGGAAAAACTCTTTGGCACACATCATTTGTTCCTGATCTAACTCAAGTAAGTTTCTCAATAAACACAAAACCCAATTTAATCAGGTTGTACCAAAAATGACCACACATGAACTTGAACAATCATAGAGACAAAATAAACCCTTCAATACTCCCAAAATATAAAAACACTAAGTTTAAATACAAATCAAGCACACATCCAATATCAGCCAGAGAGCCAGAACCATTGACGGATGTAATGGGGAGCAAGAGGTGGCTTATTTCCCCAAGCCTTGGTATTAAATATTCATCCCTATAGGGTTCTACACGTGTTTCTAGGTTTGGCCCCTCCAATCAAAATAAAATAATCTCCCAATCTCGTTGTGTATTCAACTAGTGTTTCAAATTTAATGTCTAGTTTGTTTTTTTTTCGAAACTAGGCGTAAACAAATAAACAATAGGCCCACATTGCTAATGCTAGTCAAAAAGTTGTCAGAAAGAAAAATAAAATTTGTTTATTTGTCAGCTTCCTTATACAACTAAATAGTGCTCGCTCCATCCAAATCTCAGTGCCCCATTTTTAATTGGCACAAGGTTTGAAAGGAGGGTTGAAAAATTGAAAGTTTCGGATATCTATATAACCCCAAAAAATAGTGGTTGGGATATAGTGATGTCACATCATTATTTTAAATGAGATAATTTTTGGAAAGAATTTGTTGTTTTAGGAAAAATGACATTATTTGTAGACATCACAAAAAGGAAATAGTAGCAATCAATTTGGGACAGAGGGAGTAGTTGCCCAAACTTTACTCTTTAGATTGATTATTTACTAATGCCAAGAGAAGAATGCAGATAAATTTCAGTAGAGTTAGATTTTATGTTATGAAGGAGCGTCATGCACCAATCTGATAAATATAGTAAAGGATTGTTGAAATGATTAGGAGTTCAATCAATTCTTTGCCAAAACTTATATTTTTTTATCTTCACTAGTAAAGTAAAATTAAGATAGATTAAAGTTTGAAAATCATAAAATTAGCAAACTTTCTCGGAAGTAAAAAGCAACTTGGTCCCCTAAAATTCAGTCCTGGATTCATCCTGCCCAGAATCTCATAATAATTTTCCCAACTCTCAGTTAACATTGTAGACCATCTCCCATCCCTCATATCCACTAAAAACAATGTACATGTTGCAAAAATTCCACCCATAATTCTCAATACTGCTATTGCCAAAAATATTCGCTGGACTACATGCTCAGCTACCATTCAGAGATTAAATTCCATAACCTCAATAATGACAACAAAATATTCTCCCAAGCTTCATCCAATTCCTCCCTAATATCTATTCAAAATCAAAGCAAATTTCAACTAGTTAACTATTTATTGCCCTCTATAACCATGGCTTGCAGTAAACTGTTTACATTAGAGTGCCTACAAATTAATACCAGTGCAGAATTCATGAGGCTTCAAAACATTATCAACAAATTTAATATTCAAGACAATCATTTTATATTGTGCTAACCACAAAATTGTGGTTGTTATGCTTGATTATATTGAAGTGTTTTAATTTAAACATAAGACTTCTCGAAGTAATTTTTTATTTATTGATAGTACATGCTTTTGATTGCTGGGTGAATAATTCACACAATCTTTGAATAAGGAAAATTTATTAAATTAGAATTCTACCTTAGCTGATTAAACAAACATCTCTTAGAGAGAATTTTAAAGATTATATAGTCGAGAATTTCAATTAATTAAACACAATTAGATAATACTTAATATAGGGTTTAGACCTACTTTACTAATTCATGTCCTCGTGTCCAATTTTAACTGAAATAACACATTTTCCACCTCTCCTCTTCCCAATCAGGTTTGACCATTATCCCCTTTTGAGCAACAGAAAAATAGATAGCAATTACACTATTGAACCTTCTACTTACAACCAAGCGCCTCTGATTTCTCCACGGGTGAGGAGCCTTCTCTCGTACTTTCTCCCTCTTCTCAATCAACCCACACAAACCCGATGACCGCACACAGCCATAATTCTCTGGTGATGGAAAGCATCTAATGGCGGTTTTTAGCTAAGGGACTATCCCTTCAGTCATCTTTTAAAACCCCAACAAGGTAACCTTTAAAACTCATGGACATTTGGCTTGGAATCTAAAATTTGTGATGGACTGGGGGATTTTGGTGTAGTGCAGAATATGATTTTCAAATTTCATGTGAGTTATTGGACGGGTTTCTGGTTTGCATGTTGATTTTGAGTTGGATAAGGTGTTTTCCTAGGTTAATTGTTGCTAAAAACCTAAAATTAACATCGGTTAGTGGAGTAGAGGTTGGATGAGATGGGAAATTAGTTTAAGGGTTGAAGTGGAGCTTGGAATGAGGTCGCATATTAAATTTGGGGATATTTTTTAAGAAATTGGAATTGAACTTGAGTAGGTTTTTGTGTGAGTCGATTGAGAAGAGAGAGAAAGTGAGAGAAAACACTCTTGTCTTGTGTGGAAAAATCGAAGGGACTAAGCCACCAAAAGAGGCTCAAAGGACCTAAATAAGAACATCAGAGGTGAAAAATTAGCTATTTCACTTAAACCCCAAGACAAGTTGACCAAGGACCAAAAACTTAAAGTACAATATTATACATTGTTGTTTAATAATACCCTCATCCTAAATTTGTCGTTAGAAAAAAGTGTGTGCGGTGTATAAGGCATCGGTTACTACCTATTTTTTTATATGGACTTAAGCAGAGCTTATTACCTAAAGCCCAATGATGTTGGTAAAGCCTCAAGTCCTTTTAAAGACAAACTTCCCCATTAAATCAACAAACAAAGAACAAAAAAAAAAGAATCACTATGGTACGTGCCAATAGAGCCTGCCTACCTGGTTGAAAAATAAAAACTCAATTTTGCTGGAGTAATGACCAGACCAAAACAATAACAGGCCATTTTGATTGTATGAATTAACCTTGTATTCTAGTATCTTGCAAATAACCAAAAGACATAATGTCATCTTTTTGCGGATCCATCAAATAACCACAGATATTTCATAGAATTTGAAAAGAGAAGGAAAAATTCTTCAGCAACCAAGGTTCAATTCATTTGTTCCTCCTCTAATCAAGCAGATTTTATAGTATATACAATTCCAGGTAATCAGGTTCTACCAAATGTAATCCCCAATAGATGAACTAGAACAACAAGTAAACCTTTCAATATTCTCAAAATCTATAAATACCAAGTTTTAAGGAAACACATCAACCACATGTCCAATATCAGCAGCAAGCCACAACCGGATAATAATTTTCCCAACTGTTTTCCCAACTGTCCTCTCGGTCAGCTTTATTAACTGGTCACTCATCCCTATCCCTATATGTTAATAATGTAGACCATTCCTATCAATATTCCTACTTTAATCATTCATTTTAAGGAGAATGCCAATTTTATGAAAAGCTTGGCTAAAAATCGAAGATTACATAAGTTATCCTCACAAATGACAACCAATTGTACTCCTGCAAACTTGGTGCCACTTTGTCTCTAACATTACATCTAAAATCAGAGCCACGATTGACTAATTAACTATTTATGCCCAATAGTAAGTTGTGGCTTAAACTAACGGTATATGTGTGGTACTTAATTCCAACGTCGAATTCATTTCACAGGATGCAAAAGATTCTAAACAACTTTAGCAGTCACCAAAAGCCAATCATAGCATAAAGTGTTGACCCCATAGCAGTTGCATTACAAAGTATGAAAAGATGGGAGGAGAAGTTGGCAAAAGTAAGGGTGAAAATAACAATAGATTATTTCTTTATCTCTTGCCATGTGAAGTCCTAATTTGGAAAGCAATTCAGGGCCTTTCATATTAACTTTTTTATTCCCTGACCCTGCCATCTCCCGTCCATCAGGGAGTTTATCCATCAGTGCTAGACTTTATATATAAGATGGTCAGATCACTTGATCATTAACCATCAAATGGACCAAGTGAATCAACAGTAAATGAACCATAATTCAAGTAAGAACACCAACGGAGATAATATCCACCAAATTGATTTACTGGACACAGATAAATGAAATAATCAAATCAAAAACAGCTCCAAGTTTCCAGCCCTTGAACCCTTCCCGCCCACCCCCCAAAAAAAAAGAAAAAGAAAAAAGAAAACAGAATTCAGAATATCGCAAACAATTTCAAGTTTTTCAGAATTCAGAATATCGCAAACAAATTCAGAATTCAACATATATTTTTCCAACAATATAATCCCCACTAAACCAAGTGATTATAAAAACTAGCATAAACCAACCAACCAAATGAAAACATCAAAAAAAGTCAAGCAACATAACTCCTTCAAAACTTAACCAAAATAATAAAAACCAAGCATAATCCCATAAAATCATCAAATTCCGCACAATCACCAATTTAAAGAAAGAAAAAGAAAAGGAGAACAAAGAATAAACAGAACAGGAGAACTCAAAGAATCTTATACCAACGGACCTTCATGCTGGACAGACTGTCGTTGCCCCGGCGGCGTCCGTTTAGCTACGGTCCGACCCACGAAAACAATAAATTCCCTAACGCTGGGCCGTTGAAAAAACCCGAAACTGCTTAGATCCGATGCGTTTACCAATATAACGGGATCAGAACCTTCCGGGCTGCATTTCAGCACCATCAACGCCGTGATCTTCACCATTCTCAACACCCTTTTTCTATTCTGTTTTTTCTTGTTCTCCTTTTGTCTTTCTTTTTGTTCTGACGTTCAAGATTAGCTTAGCTACAAACTAAGAGAGAATTCTATGTGAACAGTAAAATTCCTCTGCCTGCCTTTAAGAAAATCAAAACCCAGAAATGTAAGGAGAATTGCAAGATGAAATTCTTGTATTTCGTTGCATATAGTTAATTATGGATTCAAGGATCAGATGCGGTCGGTTCTTCAAAACTTGTGCAATTGGGTTGCACTTTCCTGCCACGTCATACCAATTGGAGAATTATAAATAGAAGAAATTTGTTTAATTGAATTATTGCCTTTCTTTTTCTTAAAAAAGGAAAAAAAGATTTCGTATTTGGAAATTGTTATTTTCAGAAAATACATTTTTATTATATTTTTACTAATTATAAAAATATAATATTTATTGAATATCTATTAAAAATATTTCATACTAACCGCAATAAATAATATTTATAAAATACCTATAATTAAAAATATCAACAAACTCATTATCATTCTATTCTCTACACATTTTTTAATTTTACTGTCTAAAATATATTCTCACATGATAATTTTTCCAAAATGCTGAAAAATAACGCCAAACCAAAAAAAGCATTACTTTTAGGTGAGTAAAAAAGTCGAGAATCATATGTGGCTATATCTTTATTTGTCAAATGTTCCACTGATGCTATTGATTAAGTAATCTAATTATTACTTAAAAAGTAATATTGAACAATATAATGATTTTCTAAAATATAATTAAACAAAATAGCAAACAATTTAACTTTTAATATAGCATACTACTACATCTAAATGCTGAGGAGTATTTCAGAGTGATCGAAGAATAGTCACGAGAATAATAATATTTTTTTTCTTTTTAAGAGATTGCAGGTTAACCAAATTATTCAAATCTAAAAAGCATTTAAGACTCTATTTACTCTAAAGAAGGAGAATAATTTTCATACTCAAAAAACAAATAGGATATCTCAAATATTCTCATCCATTATTATTTGGAGGCGGAAAGAAAGCAGTCTAGATTCGATTACACGCTTTTAACAAAGCTAGGGGCCCAACCAACTAAGCATATTCATATAAACCTATATATATACATATATATATATATACACACACACACACATTATATACATATTTATACATAGCTCACACAAACATCCACACAAATTGGGGTCAATTATAGAGTTTAACTTAGATTTTTCCACCATTTGATCAAACAAGTTGATAGACCTCCTTGTTTGGACAGGTTAGATCTAAATTGAACCAGGATAATTTGTGACCTAAAGTTGAGTTGAATGACGCCTCACCTTAATTGAGTAGAAATCAATGTAAACTCAAGTTTCAAATTTTATTCAATAAAAAAATATATTTGAATTTAATTTGTTATGTTTAACAAGTAAACAATCGATCTAGATTATTTCAAAATTATTAAAATATATAAAAAATTAAGTTATTCAAACTCAACTAGTCTAATAATAAAATCAAATTCAATTACAATTTCAAACTTTATAAGAAATTCAATTAAGTTTGAATTCTATATTATTTGATTGTAGTCTATTTGTTTACATCCTTAATTATAATTAAGAGATATTGAATAAGTCTTTATCACATGTATTGTCAACACTAATTCATGCCTTATTATCTTCTTTTTAGTCCTAAAAATTTTATAATTGGCAAGCTTAGCTCGATATTTACCCAATGAGTTCAATTTTTCATGGCCTTAAATTTGAGCATATAATCTTGTGGTCGATTGTAATAGAATTTGAGTGATTCTAAACTCCATTTATATCAAAACCGAACCATAGCCCTACATAAATGCTCCCTATTTAATCAGTCTTCAATTTAAAATATCGTATTGATAATTAAACATACAAATTCATTTATTAAATATTTATACGTACAATTATGTTTTTAATCCTATGTCATGCTTGAGCAGATTGATTAACGGTTTGTTTGTTTCAATGAGAAGAAAGGAAGGTGAAAGGGGAAGCAGAGTGGAACTTATTTTATATTGGGTAATATAAAGTTGTTTGGTATTGTTTTCCTTTCAAACCAAGTATAGTATTCCTTTCAAATTTTTGGTACAATTTAAGCCTTTTTAAGAGTGATTGGTATAAAAGAACGGAATTAAGTAGGAATAGATTGAATTTAGAAATGAAATGACGATGAGAAATGAATTATATAACTATTATAATTCCTATATTTTGTATGTATAAAGAATGAGAAAGGAATAGAATCGTTATTTTCTTATTTAATTATAATATCATGATTGATAATTAGGAATGAATGATATGAATAGAACAAAATAGTTTTAGGATCAAATTACTTTTTAGAAGAAATTTTTTATAATAAAATTATATTCAATATATTGTGTATAAATGAATTTGTTATTGTTTTATTCTATGTTAAATAATATATATACATATATAAAGTATATAAATAAAACTTTACACTAATATATTTTTTTAAAAATATATCTAAAATATTGACAAATGGGTCTAGGAGCAAGTCCTAAATTTTATGTTAGAAAATCTTTAGTTATGCAAATAAAAAACATAATTATGCATAAATATTAACGCTCAAGATTTTAGAAATTCATGATTTTCACAATATATAATGATAAGAAAACATACATTTCTCCATAATCAGTGTTGAATATAATTACAAGAAGAATTTTAGAAAAACATGTGCTTCTCTCTCTTGACCCTTTTAGTTTTTACGTATACTTTTTTGATACAGAGAAAACTATCAGTGAGTGGGTTGAGAGAGGACTAAATTATAATTGACTTTATTTATAATTACATGGTCCATCAACATGTGCATAATTATAAATCTCTCTTTATTGATTAATGGGATTTGACGTGTGATAATTATCAAACCATATTTATCTTTTAATTAAATTAAAATATAATTACCTTAAATAAGATGATTATCATACCACAATTATCTCTTAGCTAACTTAAAAGATAATTACCTTAAATAGGACACGTTGGACATAAAATATATAACACTGTCCTACTTGGCCCATATGGCATCATTTAATTTAATGGTTTAATAATAAACATAATGCGCAATATAAGTCAAATCCTTTCTTAATTGATCAAATCATAAATTCATTATTAAGTGAAAAAACTAATACGAATCATGGGGATTGTACGTCCTTAGATCGACATAGTCCCTTCCATGTATTACAATATCAATTCACTCCCTCCTGAGAAGAGTCAAGGTTGAAGACGAGGAAATGAAATTCTGTGGTAGAATTTTTAACTAAAAATAAATTCTATTTTTGAATAAAATCCTGTAGGTGAATTCTTCTACCACAGAAAGAATACCTTATCCCTTATTTATATATTATAGAATTATTTTATCGGTCTCTATAAAGAAAACTCCGAACACTAACTGAAGGAAAGACTCAGTGTAGCGGCCATTCATTGCCCAACCGTGAGGGCAGCAATATACCATGAATGAGAGATATCATAATGGTCCAATATTAATATCTCATCATAGATAAATCCTTTACAATAACATAATAAAACAGGATGCATTAATTTATCAGAAACATTCAATAAATGAGCTCAAAATATCAAATACATAAATAACATAAAACATCATCATAATGTCAATAACAGTTGTCACTAATGTCAATTATTTTGACATGTTCATTAAATGTCTTTGGTGACAACCTTTTTGTCAACGGATCCGCAACCATAAGATTGGAGCTAATATGTTCGATTGACACTCTTTGTTTCTGAACTTCTTCTTTAACGACAAAATATTTTAATTCCATATGTTTAGCACCTTTGGAATAGTTATCGTTTTTAGAAAAGAAGACTATTGTGAAATTATCACAAAAAAATTTCAGTGGTTTGATAATACTGTCGACAATTTCAAGTCTTGAAATAAAGTTCCGCAACCAAAATCCTTGAATAATGGCCTCAAAGCATGCCACAAATTCAGCATCCATAGTGGATGCAGCAATGATAGAATGCTTCTCACTCTTCCATGAGATTGCTCCTCCAGCTAAAAGGAACAAATAGCCGAATGTGAATTTTCTAGTATCCACACATCGGCATAATCTGAATTTGAATATCCTATCACCTCAAGATGATTGGATCTCTTATACATGAGCATGTGATCTTTTGTTCATTGTAGGTATCTCAATACTTTCTTTGCAACTTTCCAATGCTCCATTCCAAGATTACTTTGATACCTGCCCAGCATGCCAACAGCAAAACTTATGTCTGGCATGGTGCAAGTCTGAGCATACATCAAACTTCCAACGATAGATGCATAAGGAATTTGTTCCATTTATTTATATTCCAATTCATTCTTTGGGCATTGCATAAGTTTCAATTTATCACCTTTTTGAATTGGAACAACAGATGAAGAACACTTTTCCATATTGAATCTTTCCAGAACTTTATTGATATATGTTTTTTGAGACAATCTCAATAATCCTTGTGATCTATCACGGAATATTTCAATTCCTATTACATAGGAAGCCTCACACATCTTTCATTTCAAAGTTCTTAGAGAGAAACTTCTTGGTGTTATGTAATAAACCAAGATCATTAGAAGCAAGCAAGATATCATCAACATACAAAATAAAAAATATAAACTTACTCCCACTGACTTTCATATATATACACCGATCAACAGTGTTTTCCTTAAATCGGAGAAAAGTTTTTTTGTAGTCAATGCCATCTTTCTGAGTAAAACATTTGGCGACAAGTCTAGCTTTGTGTCGTTCAATATTGCCATTAGAGTCACGTTTGGTCTTAAAAACCCATTTACACCTAACTCTTTTACAACTTTTTAGCAATTCTACAAGATCTCAGACTTCATTATGAGCCATTGATTTCAACTCTTCTTTCATGACATCTAACCATTTAGTAGAATTAGTACTTTCCATGGCTTGTGAAAAAAAAACTGGATCATCATCAATTCCTACGTCAAATTCTGACACTTGTAGATAAACCACATAATCATCAGAAATAGCAGGTCTTCTATGTCTTTCAGACTTTCTTAATGCTATTTAATGTGGTTCATCTATTGTAGGTTCATTAGCAACAATTTCATTATTGGAAGTTTGATCATTTATTTGTTGTTCTTGTAAGTTGTTAAACGGTTCAACAACTGTAGAAACAATAATAAGAGAAGAAGTTTTAGGTAAATGAATCTCCACCTTAACTTTTTGAATTTCCACTTGTCGTGGTTACACACTTCTACTAATTTCACCATTTTCAATAAACCTAGCATTTCCAGTTTCAACAATTCTTGTACTATGGCTAGGACAATAAAATCTATACCCTTTCAATTTTTCTGGATAACTAATAAAAAAACCACTGGTTGTTCTTGAATCCAGTTTCTTTTCATGTAGATTATAAATTCTTACTTCCGCCGGGCAACCCTAAGCATGCAGGTGCCTTAAAATGGGTTTTCTTATTGTCCACAGTTCAAAAGGTATCTTCGGAACTGCCTTACTAGGAACCATGTTTAATACATACATGGCGGTTTTCAAAGCATGCATCCACAACGATAAAGGTAAAAAAGAGTTACTTAGCATACTCCTAACCATATCCAGTAAAGTACGGTTACATCGTTCTGCAACACCATTTTGTTGGGGCTTACCTGATATTGTGTATTGAGCACAAATGCCACGCTTTTCAAGAAACTTAGCAAATGGACTTGGAAGTTGTCCAGTTTCATCATATTTTTCATAATACTCACCACCTTTGTCGTACCTGATAACTTTCACCTTTTTGTCTAATTATCTCTCAATCTCATTAATAAACTCCTCTAAGGCGTCTACTGATTGAGATTTACCATGCAATAAATAGACATAACCATAACGTGAAAAATTATCAATAAAGGTGATAAAGTACTTTTCTCTACAAAAAGATGGAACATCAAAAGGTCCACATATATCAGTGTTTATAAGTTCAAGGAGATGTGTGCTTCTTGTGGCTGATTTCTTAATTGTGTGTTTCGTATGTTTTTCCTTAATACAATCCACACAAATACCAAGATTAGTAAAGTTCAAATCTAGAAGGATTTCATTCTTTACTAATCTTTGTATTCTTTCTTTGGATATATGACCCAAACATTTATGCCACAAATAAGCAGAACTTTCATCAACTAAATTGCATTTAGTGCCAACATTATGATGCAAGGTCAATAAAGTCTTAGCAAAAATTTCCAAACTTAAAGAAGTATCCAACTATATCAAGTTTAGATAAAGAAACTAAATTATGAGAAACATAAGAAACATGATCTAAATAATGTCCAGTATCTAAAATTAAATGATATGTTCTAATGGCTTCAACTGGAGCTTTGACTCTATTCCCCATGAACACAAATTTTTCATTTGGGTTTATGGGTTGGGTCGTAAGAAATCCTTGCATCGTATTTGAAACATAAGTGGTGCAACCAGAATCAATCCACCAAGTATTATAAAGAACTTCTACCAAATTTGATTCGAAACATACAAAAGCACTAGGCTTACCTTTCTTTTCAAACCATGCCTTACGTTTCAGGCAGTCTTTCTGATAGTGTCCAGGCTTTCCGCCAAAATGACACGTATCATTCTTTCATTCCTTCTTGTGGATTTGGACAGATAACCCATTAATCTTTAGTGGTTCTTTATTGCCATTTCCATTCTTTTTTACTGGTCTTTTTAGCTTCTGACTGATCCATGAGATTAATTAAGTGAATACCTTGCTTCTTAAGTCTTGCCTCCTCTTAAATAAGCATACTTTGCAATTCAGTCGCATTCTATTTATCTTTTATGGTATTCTAATTAATTTGAAATGGACTGTATGTAGGAGGCAAGTAGTTAATGATAAACTGCACAAGGAAGTTATCACTCACTTTCAATCCCATGGGCCCTAATCTTGTTGCTATATTTGTCATCTCAATGACATGATCATGCATTGTACGAGAACCATCAAACTTCATGGTGGTTAATGTACCCATTAGTGTCCCATCAACTAACTTATCAGCAAATGATGTGCTGTGAAGGAAACTGAATTAAGGGAGCTAAATCGATTATTTTTGGTAATAATATGACCTGGAATGATCTTCAACAAACTTCATAAATTCCTTAGCACTATCAATTTTTGGAATCATGAACATAATATTCTCTGTTATTGTCATCCGCATAAGCATAAGGCTCAGTCTGTTAGATCTTTCTCAAGTCTTATGCAAAGACCTTTGTTTAGTACTGCTAGCATCATGAATAGCAATAGGCTTATCAGTCGTGAGTGCCAAATCAAAATCCAGAATACCTAGGTGAAACTGGACTTGTTCGGACCATTTAGAAAAATTAAGCCCATTGAACTTCATAATAGACAAGGCTTGTGAATGAAAAGAGGCATAAATATGTGCTACAAAATACATAAAATGCTCATATATTAATGCTTTGAGTTTTAAACATAAACACATAATACAGATTCAGACATTGACATTCATGAAAATAATAAATGTATATTGAAGGTCACCTTTGGGTGATCTAACAATATACTAAATAAACATAATTGATGCTAGAATTTAATTTTACATAATTGGTAATTAAATATACTCTAATTATATATGTTTGCTATCTTGGATATACTAAACATATACTCATGATTATAAAACAACTGATCAACCTTTGGGCAATCCTTAAATATTATATAATCAATGAACTTCAATATACCCATAAAATTATATATCATCATGTATAATTGAATTTTATTTAATTTGACATCTATGAAAACTTTCTAATTTGACCACTCCTATAACTAACAAATTAATCATAATATAGTTATCAAACTAAATCATAATCATTATATAATTTGATAGACATAACGGTTTGACCACTTTAGTGACTAACAAACCATCTATCACATAAATTTCAAGTGAAAACTTGAACTATTAATAAAATTACAGTCACAGTTAATTTAAACGAAATCAAAGACATTCATTTGCAGCATGCGTTCAAAACTTACTTTAACAAACATATGCAATATATATATTTATATATGCATATAAAACGAAAAATGGGTCACAATACAAACATAAAATAAGCCTTAAATCATTAATGCCTATGCTTGATTAATGCCCATTTACCACAGTATCTTTCATTATTCAAATCGTGAGTGATGACGGCAAAGCATTTAGATGAATGTAAAACTAGATCAATACTTTTCAAATCAAAATTCCAATCAAACAATTCATTGAACCACATAACCTTTCATTAATTCAGATAAAGTTTAGTGGAAATTCTATCAATATCTTAATTAACATCAAGGTTTATAAATCAACAAAAATTGCAGCGAAAAACATAATTTAAAAGATTTCATAAATCATGAAAAATTGCAGCGGAAATTAATATTTTTTATTAAAAAATCATGAGTTCCTAAATCAAATGTTCTGATACCACGTGTTAGAAAATCTTTAATTATGCAAATCAAAAACATAATTATGCATAAATATTAATGCCCAATATTTTAGAATTTCATGATTTTCACAATACATAATTATAAGAAAATATACATTGCTCTATGATCAGTGTTAAATACAATTATAAGAAATTTTTTAGAGAAACCTGTGTTTTTCTCTCTTGACCCCTTTAGTTTTTACGTATACTTTTCTGATAGAGAGAAAACTATCAATGAGTGGGTTGAGAGATGACCGAATTGTAATTGACTTTATTTATAATTACATGATTCATCAACATGTGCATAATTATAAAATCTCTCTCTCTTTATTGATCAATAGAATTTGACATGTGATAATTATCAAACCATATTTATCTTTTAACTAAATTAAAAGATAATTACCTTAAATAAGATGATTATCATGCCACAATTATCTCTTAGTTAAGTTAAAAAATAATTACCTTAAATAGGACACGTGGAACATAAAATATCTAACAATTTAGACTCTAATAGGATCTGAATACGATCCATTAAAATATTGTACATATATTTTTTATTTATTATGTATGTATTCAACTTACGTGTGTATGTGTGTATATATATATATTAAAATATAAATATAATACTCTTATAATAATAATAATAATAATATAAAATTAATAAGTAGTTTATGCTATTATATATAAAAGTAATAGATATATTTGAAATTTTTATTTTTAATAATTAAAATATAAATAATTATTTTTTTGTTAGTAACATTATATTTTCATATATATAAAGTTATGGTGATATTATTTTAAAAAATATTTTTTAATATTTTTAAAATAATAAAATAAGTTTAACGGGTTCAACTTAATAGATTTCGAGTTCGAGGTCGTATTCATGTTCATAAAAATCTTGATGGGTCGAGTTTTGAGTTTTAACCAACACTTTTGTTATGTTTAAAAGGATAATTTTGTCAAAAAATATGAATTTATTCCTTATTAATTGGAATAGTTAATCCCGTAGGGGAGGAAATGAATGCTTAATTCATACTTTTGGGTATATGAATTCCTATAAAAATGGATATTCCTACACTAAATTAAACTAATCATATGAATGAGAATGAACTTGGGAATGTACATTCTATTTCCACTTCATTCCCGTGCATCAATCATTTTATTATACTTCTCCATATTTCATGCAATTAAAAATAAGGTGGGAAAATAAGACTAATTTTTTGTTTTATTGATTCACCATTTTTCTTTTTTAGTTAGAAACGTGTCTTTCTTAATAGGGATTGTAAATAAGAAGAAAATTAACTGTCAAATTTAAGGATAATAATGGAACAGATCCAAATTCGAACACATTCCAAACTCACATTGCTTGGGTGGGTTTAAACATTATAAACAAGTGAGGTGATTCTTGATTTTTTATTTTGCAAATCCGCCTCGTTTATTTTTTATATATTTTTTAATTTATTATATATGTAGTTATGTTATATTATTTTAAAAAAAAATATCTATTTTTAAAAAGATTGTGGTGTAATATTTTTTAAGTAATATATATTTTTTAATATTTTTAAAATTATAAAATATGTAACGGGGTTCGATGGGGTGGGTTTGCGTCTAGGTTTAGCAAATTTCAATTTTGGTAAACTTGTGTTGTTGCCATTTCTAATCAAATTGCTTGAAATATTTTTTTTGGAAAAATCTAGAATATGTATTCTCTAAAAACATGTTTATTTTGTTTTTTTTTAAAAAAAAAAAATCTTTAAACTCCGTATTCCATTAGGTTTGGGAGATTCTTCCTATTTTTCTCTAAAAAATATCTATTTAAGAGATATATTCCTGAAAAGAAGATAAAATTATATTCCTAATAATATGATTAGTATGTAAGAATACTAACACACCTTATTATTAGGTTACTTGAGCTTTCTTAATATCAACAATGTTGTAGGTAGCACAATGTGGTGAGCAATCGAAATTTAAGAAATTGATTTGTTGATCTTAATTTTCTTTATTTAATATTGGTATTGTGGTTGTAGTTAACATTGTGTTTACCGAATTAGCACTTATCTTACCCAATAACACAACAACAAGTGGTACTAAAATTATCTCTAGCATTAACTACCAAACTAGTTTTCAATGAAATATTTTTAAAGATAACAATATATCCAAACTTCTTTTCAGAATATATATATATATATATATATATCATATCAATTGTAATAATTATACTTTTATCTCTTATTTAAATACATTCTTGAAAAACATTCTCATTTCTCTAAAATTATTTTTTTATATACAACAAAATTACTCTAACCAATTTTTTTTTTTATTATTGTTTATGAAAAACTCTCTCATTTCTTTAAAACTCCTGAATGAGAAATTCCAACTCTATATGAAACAACATTGAACTCGAGAGGGATTCTTATCATTTGTGTCTTATTTTTCCTCCAATTATTCTCTCAAACCAAATTAATAAATTTTCTTATGCATCTTCTTATATTTTCTTTCCTCATGTACCTTCACTTTTCACCCCAAATGTTCAAGTTCAAGGAACAACTTTTTTCTCTTTTGTTCTTTCATTTTTTTATTTTTATTTTAATACTTCAAGCAAATTGTAGGATTAAAAATGTATTTAGATCAAACTGAACGTGCCTCAAATGACAAATTCATCCCATTTTAGTTGGATTTTGAGATCATAAAGTATCTCAGAGTGGATCTCCAATTTTAGTATTTCGGACATAATGACCCCAATTCGATCCATTAGTGTGTGTGTATATATATATTTATTTATTTATTTATTTATGTGAATATATCTATATAAATATATCGAAAAATATGTGTATGTTATTATACATATACTCACATATATAACATAAATTTAATACTCTTACGAATTTAAATAAAAATATAAAATTAATAAATAATTTATTATTTCAATATATGTAAAATAAAAATTAATTTGAATTTATATTTTTCAAAATTAAACCATGCACACATGAATTTACAATTAATTATTTCTTTGTTAATTCTATTGTTTTCTCAAAACAATGATTATATTTTTAAAGAATATTTTTAAAATTACAAACTTAGTCCAGCGGGTATAATGGGACAAACCCGCCAGATATCAAGTTTTAAATCGATTTGTTTCTCCAATTAATAAAAAAATTGATAATTTGATCTTAAATTTGACAAATGCTCAACTAATCCCTAATAAGCTGAAGCACTGAAAAATTTCTCATATCAGAGAGGTAAGCTTGGTTGGTATATACGTGGAACCCCTAATTAATTTTTATGTTGGCTTCTCTTGCTTTTCCGTTCTTGTATTTTGAATGGAATTTGGTCATTTGTTTTTAATGTTTTTACCAATTTTAACTTAATTAGTTAGGTTATTATTGTTGTAACATAACATAATTCAGTTGTAACATATTACAAAAAGTAAAACGAAATTGACGTGGTTCCGATAAATCTATTCTATAGGGCCACGCTCAAATTTTAAATAATTCATTAATTCAAGTTATAAGTACAATATTAAGATTTATTTAACTGAAAACTCCCTCTTGTAATTAAAGATGTTCTCATATGAATCAATTAGTTGAACTTATTCAACGAGATTCCCTAAACTTTAAATCTACACTATTGAACACCTTTTAATACTAAAATTTCTTCAGACAGCATATTAATCTTCTTTCAAAGATCTTCAAATTCTTCTTTAAAAAAATTGTGCTCTTCTTTCAAAAAGCTCACCCTATTCTCTTGAAAAGTGAAACAAGTTTGATGAGATTCCCTCGACTTTTAGTCTGTCTAAAATTTATCAAATGACAGATCAATTTTCTCCAAAATCTTCAAATTCTTGTCCCAAAAAATTGCGCTCATCTTTCGAAAGCTTATTTTCTTCTCCTGAAGAGAAGAGTACCGTGTTCAATGAACTGCTTATGCATAATATCGTGAATTTTAATGAAGGTGAAGCTTGTGAAATCAAAGCTCAATCACATTATTTGCTTTGAGAATCCTTTTATGCAGCAGCTTTGAATCCCAAAATTTCGAATTTGTTTGCTCTTTAAATCTTCTAGATTTGGAGCATTTGTAGATTCTCTCTTGTTTTATCCTCTAGATTTGTTCCTATTATATTTACAACATATTTTGCCTTGATCTTTTGAATGTTTTTTTAGAAATTATATATTTTTCATAACTATCTCACCAGAAGATCTTGTCAATTCTATATGCAAAGATATCAAAAAAATAATCAATATCTAAAAATAAATTATTCATTTCGACGTTTCAATTTCGCAAGGTCTGTACTTTCTAAAATTACAACATATCTTCCTGGTGTGATTTTTTTTTCATTTAATTATCCAAAAATGCCAACCAAGGACTTAAACAAATACGTCGAATTCAAATTGATTTGAGCAACTCTAGTTCTTTTATAATATGTTTGATAATTTATAAAATACCATAAAATATTTGTTATAATTTTTGAAAAAATGAGCTTATAAGGCTCCCAAGATAATAGAGTCTCGTAAGTTCTTTTAAAAAAATATATAAATTCTTTTAATTTTAACCGTGTTAATTACAAAATTGCTACAATTGACCTATTATAAACTTTATAATATTATTTTATCCAATCATTTAATAGCTTTTTTCTAAATAAGATCTAAAATTATATAATCTTAATTAAATTTAATCAAGAACCCTATTAATATGGACAAAGACACTCTTTCCTTAATATGTAAAGAGGTATAATACAACCCTGTAATGAGAATGTGTATCAACCAAAAGAAACTGTGACAAAAAATTATGACAGAGAAGTTCAGGGTACTTAAAACTTTTAACAAAGGATAAAGCTAAGCTTCGATGTTGTAAGAAATGTACAAATGATTGAACAGTTTAATTGCCAAAGCAATTAGTTGTCTAAAAGTTATTGTCCGTTCCTTCTTTCCCATATGACAGTTCTGCATGCATTTCTGCTAGCTACCTATCCTTTGACCTCGAATTTGCATTTGAGTTAAAGAAACAAGATTATAAACCTATGGGCTAAATTATAAAACTTACCCTCAAGTCTAGTCCAATTACAAAAAACCTCAATTATATTATAAAATTACAAATATGCCCTTAGGCTTTATTTGGATTGATGAATTTGAATCTAAGCATTTCAAATTCATAATAACAAATTTATTAAGTTTGTTTGGATAATCTTATGATTCAATGGATTTCAAATTCTTAAACTTCTATTTTGAATTATTTTTGAAATTATTGTGATGGATTTCAAATCCATCATAAAATGAGTCATTTGAAATCATTCTCTCAATCCAAATTCTTTCTTAATGTATTATAAATACCCTCTTAAGATTTATATTTATTTTACAATAATCCTCTCAATGGATGTAATTTGTAAAATAGAAATAAATGTCAAAGGAGTATTTTTAAATTACAAACTTAGATAAAAAAAATTATAAATAGCTCAAACTCAAGAGTAGTTTTTATAATTTATGAAAAATGTTGATTGAAAAGATGTTATCTTTTTAATATGGTATATGATTGGTGAATTTTGTATGTGGGTAATAGTGACCTAAAACTATGTAAGTTCAGATTTTAAAATTCTGCTGGCAACCACTTGATGGTAGAAATAACCCTCCTTGAATACAATTATGCTATCTGCAGCACCAACGATGAGTTTTAAGCTAAAATACTACAACAATCAAGTCATTAAGGTTATATTTGGACCTTGTATTTGAGTAAACAGCAAATGTAAAATAAAATGTCTGAAACTTAAATTAGAAAATTACATTATTTGATATGAGAAAATAATTTCTCTTAACGTTTTACTTGTCAAAATGACTAAAATCCAAACATAACATAAAGGAATAAGAAAGCTCAAAGGAAATTCTCACATAAATTTTGACTCAAAAGTAAAAAAGTATGAAATGAAAATTTATTTGCTTTAACAAGGTTTTTTTGAATTGTCTATTCAATGACTGAATTTTCGTAACAGTTTAAAAAAGAAGGCATTATTTTCTTTTGTCATCTTCTAAGGTGGGGTTATGCTCATAAGTACATGAAATGACTTTTGAAAACCTCTAGTTAGCTGCATTTGGAATTTTAGGAGATAAAAGAGATTTCGAATTATTTTTTTGTAAATTATGCAGCGTTCGACACTAATTTTAAATTATATTTTAAGCATTTTTTTGAATGGATTTGAAATTGATCACTTGATTTCAAAGTACTTTGAAATTTTTTAATTTATATATTTTTTTAAAATTCAAATCCTTTCTTCAAGTTGCATTTTAATTTAAAAAAATTTGGGTGTCAAAGAAAGATTTGAAATTAATATTTTTTTTATAGTTGAAACGACTTAGTACATTATTATATTGAGATGTCAATATCTAATTCAGTATAAATATCAAACAAGTAATTAATTACATGGAATAGTAAAATAACAATCCTCACATTCAATAGACTTGAACAAATATCCAAATGTATGAACTTAAACAAAAAGTCTCACTTGACGTCATTGACGAATTAAATTTTTTAAATAATTTAAATATTAGATGAATTTTAAATTTATCATAATAACTAAAAATTAATTTAAATTATTGTTATACAAATTTAAAACCCATACTAACACAAAATTATTCAAACAATAGCAATGAATTTATAATTTCAAATACTAAAATCCTTACCTTCCAAATTCCTTGTATCCACACACCCTTAGATTCTTGAAATTAAGTCATTGTTAGGACTGATAATAATAATTATCTTCATAAAGTCTTGGATTGATCATGGATATAGAAAACTGTTTATGCAATCTACTGTTACTATTGGAGTTTTCTTTTACACTTAAAGAGTCAAGACACTGCCTAAACTGAAAATCAACATATTACCCTCTCCATGTAAGAAAACTAAATTTGTCAGGATTGTATTGTATGGCTGGCAGCTATTGCAGCAGTGTGGCTCAAGTGCCAATTAAAGCATGCAACATACCAGAAACTCCAAGATTCAGCAATCCACCAAAATGCTGACCACTTCCCAACAAACCTTAAAAAGAGCCAAAATAAAGTTGTCAGATTTACATCATATAGAAAACTGACCTCTTCTCTACACACAGCACACACTAAGAAGGAAGACAGAATGGCTTCCTTTTCTTCTTTGCTGGTGCTGCTACTTCTCTTTGGTGTAACTCTAGCAGCATCAGTTCCTACTTATTTCCCTGGAATTTTCCAGTCTTCCCTGAAGAAAGTTGGAAAGAATCTGAAGCCAAAGATACCATATGAAACCCATTATTTTCCTCAGAATTTAGACCACTTCACATTTCAGCCCAAAAGTTACAAAATTTTCTACCAGAAATATCTTATCAACAGCCAGTACTGGCACAAGGGAGCCCCCATCTTTGTCTACACAGGCAATGAAGGAGATATTGATTGGTTTGCTTCCAATACTGGCTTCTTGCTTGATATTGCTCCAAAGTTTCATGCTCTTCTAGTCTTCATTGAGGTATCACAATTTCTCTCTCAAAAACCAATTATCAATATCTGCATGTACTCAACATTCCATCAGGTGAAACTTCTCTATTTGGTACCTAAATCACTTCTCTTGCATGGAGTTCCTTGTATTTTTTTCAAGGATTGATATAATGTTTATAAATAAACTTAAAATTGATGCTAGAATACTGGGATTTTTCATTTTTGTTTTAAATTTCAGCATAGGTTTTATGGAGAATCAATGCCATTTGGGAAGCATTCCTACAGGTCTGCAAAGACATTGGGGTACTTAAATTCACAGCAAGCGTTGGCCGACTTTGCTGTTCTGATAAGGAGTTTGAAGCAGAACTTATCTTCTGAGGCATCCCCTGTGGTGGTCTTTGGAGGGTCTTATGGAGGAAGTAAGTCCAAGCACTCCCTTCATAACTTTAGCTTGTGTCATCATTATTGAAACTGACATGACATAAAAGTACGTATTTTTTTAGTGGGACTGTTGGATATTGTTTTAATACAGCTGTGAATTATTGCCCGCTAGGTGGGTATTTTGGAGTTTTCTCACTGTGCATTGTCTGTATTCAAAATCAGTATTTTGGAGAAGATATTTTTGATGTACATTAGTTCTGTTGCTTAAAACTTGCATGTTTTATCATTAACCACTTGGTATGCATTTATTGTTGAATCAGTAATTTTTGATGTATAATATGTGCTTAATGTATCTTCTTTGCCTGATGAAACTATTCATTGTTCCAGTGCTTGCTGCTTGGTTTAGACTGAAATACCCCCATACAGCCATTGGAGCATTGGCATCTTCAGCCCCAATCTTGCAGTTTGATGGCATTACTCCATGGTCTAGTTTCTATGATGCAGTTTCCCAGGATTTCAAGGTCTAAAGGAATTATAACAATACCATCTCTTTAATTTCTCTTAACCGGAGCTCATGGAACAAAAACATAGCAAATGTGTTCAGAATAAATTTATTTTGGACAGGATGCTAGCCTAAATTGTTATGAAGTAATAAAGGCCAGTTGGGCAGACTTGGAGGCCATTTCAACATACAAAGAAGGATTAGCAGAACTCAGTCGGAATTTCAGTGCCTGCAAGTAAGTTTCAAGAAAGAAAAGCTAACAGTTGGTTGCATATTCAAAGGGATCCAAATAAAAGCATTCCAAGTGAGACTGATTTTAGTTATCTTCTGAGATTAAGGTCCCAAATTTGTTTGGATTGTGGATTCCAGTGCATACAAGCAAAAAGAAAAGACATAATTGATTTCCCTTCTCTTTTTGGCCCCTAAAAAATGTGAAAGGGTAGACGATATGCAATTGTTAGCAAGCCTATTAGTTTGCTTTTGTTCAATTGATTTAGTGGACAATGTTTAACTAGAAGTGAGAAGTGTTTTTGCCAGGTGTACTTTCCCCTGCTACAAATTTAATGGAATTTTATCTTTCGCTTGTGAAACATGGTTTTAGACTGAAGCACAGCCACTTTTAAGTAACTACTTTTATTGATTTAATCCAGAAGTATATAGGTGGAACATCAATTAGATTCTTGAAGATCTAAGAGCCTAGAATTACAATTCGGAATCGAAATAGTTCTTTAGGCTGATAAGTTGAAATAATTATTCATCTTTTTCGATGTTCAGCTCGTTCTGAATTATTATTTTTGGCTTCATCTTTGGAGTAGACTAATTTACATTTTGAACTGAATGATCATAATAAAAGTGAGTCTCATATTTCAGAGAAGTTCGCTCGATTTATTCTGCCAGAGACTGGCTGTGGGAAGCCTTTGTTTACACAGCAATGATGAATTATCCAACAGAAGCTAACTTTATGAAGCCATTACCTGCCTACCCTGTGAAAGAGGTGCGACATGCATCCACTTCTACTTGTGATGATAGACAAATTACTGAAGATTTTCTATTTTCTCAAACTAACACCTTTTTTTTTGGATGAAGATGTGTAAGATTATTGAAGGATCCTCACCAGGAGCTACAAAACTTAGCAGAGTTTTCGCAGCCGCAAGCTTATACTACAATTACTCGCAAGCTGAAAAATGCTTCGAGTTAGAAGATGAAACTGATGATCATGGCCTCCATGGTTGGAACTGGCAGGTAAAAGACATTAAAAGTAGAAAAAATTATGTACATGATTTAATTCTCAAGTCAGTAATGTTGATAAATAGTCGTTTCATCAATGAGAAGTTCACAAGTTCACCTTTTCTTCTTCATTTCATGCGGATTTAGAGAATAAGGAAACAAGAAAACAGCAAAACGCTTCAAACCATTTTAGTAGATCTCGAATTAATATGGAGAAAGTTGTCTAGAACAATCTGAGCTTCACTAAGTTAATTTTGCCAGCATTGCCTAGTTTGATAATGTATGTTGTTAGGATGCAAGAGCCATTTGAAGTTGCTAGTATATTTTTAGGAATATAAAGAGGCATATTTCCTTTCATTTTGCATAACAAGACTATGATCGGGTTACAGCAAGAGGGCTCACATATTTTTTATTGGAATGCATGAATACTGAATGCCTGAAGACATTAAATAAATTTCTTTCCTCTTTAATAGCTTAAGCCTCTAATCAACGTTGGTTGAAAAAAGGTGCTGGTTTACAGTTAGTAAAACATAGATACTGGAGCATTTGATTCGAGAGCTGAAATAAGTATAGACCTCAATACGCGTGGAACTTGCAGTTGGTTAATTAAGCCAAAAGGCTACACAAATGTTTATTATTCCTTTGTCTCAGTGTAAACTGATTATGCTCCAAAAACAACAATCTTTAGGCATGTACAGAGATGGTTATGCCAATGACAGTTTCAAATGAGAGCATGTTTCCTCCATCTTCATTCAGTTACAAAGAGTATGCAGATGATTGCATGAAAAATTACGGAGTAAGGCCTCGTCGGCACTGGATCACTACTGAATTTGGTGGCACAGTGAGTATTCAATACAATTTCTTTTTTCTCAACATTTCTGGCTTCATGGTGCAGTTCATTTCAATGCATTTCATTTAACCATGGGAAAAAACATTCCATTCTACATTTTAGTACAAGAACTTTTCCTATTAATCTAAATGTTAACTGTCTTAATAGAATATTGAACAAGTGCTGAAGAGGTTTGGCAGCAATATTATATTTTCCAATGGACTGCAAGACCCATGGAGCAGAGGCAGGTCGGTTAAAAAAACATATATTTACTTTTTCCGTGTCTAGCTACAGTCAGGCTTGTTTTTATCTTCTTGTGATACTAAGTGCACAGTTATATAACAAGTTAAGTAGTTAGTAATGGAAAATTCGTAATTTACAGCCGAATTAAAGAAGTTTATTAAGATCTTAGGTTGCATATATATATTTTTTTTAGTGGAGCTCATACGATTGTAATATGTTTATAAGCTTTCAAATATCTTTATAGAATTATGTTTTATAGAGCTGATAAGCTTAGCTAAAGTGTGGCTGTAATGAGTTCTCATTTCCAAACACAGGCCTTCGCCATTTCTGAATATTCTATTCTATGACTGAAGTTTTTATATTTCTCCATTTGAGCTTCAGCATCTTCTGACAACCGAGTTGCTCAAGAATTACTTTTTAAGATATACTCTTGAAAAGGATATAGTAAGAAAGAGAAGAAGAAAGATGATTACAACTAGCCCTTAACATGAAAAAGGCATCTTAATGAAAGGGTTTTGGAACTTTGATCTAGGTTTGAAATAGAGTATCAAGTATATTTACATTTAGTTAAACGTATACTTGTCATAGGAATAAGCATTTTTCGTCTAAATCATGAAAATCTTCTTTCTTAGTTTCATATCAATTCTTTTAGCTCTTCATATGTAGTGAAATTAACTTGTTTGGCACTCTCAAATTTCTGTAATCAGTGTGCTGAAAAACATATCTACTAGCATTGTGGCTCTGGTGGCTGAGAAAGGTATCTTATCTCAAGCAACTACTCTTCTGTAGTTTGAGAATAGGTCCATTCCCTTATTATCATTGCTTAAATGCTGTTGTTAAAACAGGAGCACACCACACTGATTTGCGTTCTGCAACGAGAAGAGATCCCGACTGGCTAATCGAGCAGAGAAAGCAAGAAGTTGAGATCATCCAGAAGTGGATTTCGGATTACTATCTAGACATGAAGCAAGGCTAGTTAATGATGAATATGCATAAATGATGTTGAAGGTGCAAATTCTGCATCAAGCTATAGAACATAGGGTAATGTGGATTACATCTGGAATATACACTACTGCAGTTGAAGCTTATAAAAATTGTTCCTTTTGTTGTTGCCTTTTCTTTGCATTAGTGCTTTCTACTTCTGTTCTTTATATATCAGCACTTTATGCAAATATGGAGTACATTACACTGAAATGAACCAAGTTATTCAATACTTAAATCGAAATCGATCACAAAAAACTTGAACTCTCCTCACTTCGTTCATAATAAATCAAGTTTGAATATATTTTTCTGTTTGACAAGATTTTTCTGTTTAGATTAAACTTAATTTGCTAGCACCTAGGCCATATATGGAGTGTAATAAATATGAATCAAATTATTCGATATTTGACTCAAAATTAATTTCTAAATGCTCATTTGAGCTCATTATCTTAAGTATAATAAATCAAATTTGAATATATTCTTTTGTTCCATGAGACTTAAAGTTCGATTTGAACTTAATTTGATAAGTTAAAAAATAATAAAATATTTATAGAGATATTTATGTTATACTCTATTAAAATTTATTTGACCTCGATAGAAAATTCAAACAAAATTCGATCATTACCTTATTCTTTTGACTTAATTCATTTGACTCAATTTATTTATTATCCTAGTGACAACATAAAATGTTGGGAGAGAATTCAAAAAAAAAAAGTTCCCACTTTTGAACACATTAATTTTCAAGAATAGTCGCCAATGAGAATTAACAAAAAAAGAAAGGCTTTTTCTCTAAGTAATGTATTTCCAATCACGCGAGTTTTTTTTGTCATTATTGCCTTAGAATGGGGATTGAGAAAATGAAAGATATTGTTGCCACCAGTATCTTTGATGATTATCATCTATATTATCTTGGCAAACATCTTTTCGTATTTTGTGGTTGTTTGAATAAGAACAAAATGTAAAAAATGTTGAAATCTCCTTGGTAAAATAGGACGAGTGTATTATGAAATATCAATTAAAAATATAAATCATATATACGTACCATGAAATGTATGAAGTATATTGACTAGATGAGTAGTGTCAAACCAAGATGAGTAGCGCGAGTTTTGGGTATTACACTCTTTTTTTTTTTTTAAGAAACTTATAAGATCGTATTATTTTATTATGAAAACTTATTGTAACACATCTCGTTGTTTGCAAAAATACAAACAAGAAAGATAGTACAAATTAAAATTTATTAAACTTGATAAAAAAATATATATATAATTTCTATTGATCATTTGATTCTTATCTTAAAAAATAAAGATTGTTGGGGTTTGAAATTTTGAAGGTGGAATTGATGACTTGATATCCTCCAAATTTGATTTATCATTCGATAATATTAATTCGAAAGTTTAACACCTTAATCTCGAATTAAATGTAATAATTTGATAAGTTTCGCGACGAACACCTTTATTTTTGCCTTGAATATCATAGAACTTCTTGAATTTGATGGACTTGGGTTGAAAAAACTTCTTCCCATTCTTCTTCTCAACTTCTGTTTAACTTCTTGAAAATAACCCCTATTTATACTTGTAGGATGTGTGTTCTTTTCATTTTTACTTAAAGACATGGGAATATGTTATTTGTTTTTCACGATTTGATGGATATTTACTACTTTAATCAAAATATGTTATTTGAATTACCAAAATATTGTATTCGCTTCCATAATTTGCAAGATGTGATCTTTATTGCCAAAATATCATAATTTGACACATGGTAATATTTAATTTCTATATCAATAAAATATCTTATTTAATCTTGAATTCAATGATAATTACAAAAATAAATAGAAATATAAAATTAATAAATTAAAATATATTATATATGTTAATGCATAATTGCCTGCAAATTTTTCATGTGTACAAATGCCCCCTCGAGACTTGCTCACATGCATTTGTTCCAACAGATGTGAAAAGTGAATAAGTCTTAAATTCTTTCATCGAAAGGATCAAGTGACCACAATTTAATTGAAAATATAGAGATAGCTTATCCTCATATCAATGAGTTCTTCTGTTGAATTGATTTAAACCTATAAACAATTTATCCTCATATCAAGAAGTTCTTAACTTGATTTGACTTTGTACACAGTTTATCCTCATATCAATGAGTTATTGACTTGAATTTGTTTAGAATTTATAGAAAGTTTATACTCATATTAAGAAATCTTGAATTTGAGTTTGTTAGATAATTTATATTCATATCAAAGAGTCTTTATTTGAATTTAGAATTTGCAGATAGTTTATACTCGTATTAAGAAGTATTGAATTTGAATTTGTTTAGATACTTCTTGTATCAAGAAGTATTAATTTGAATTTGAATTTGAATTTATTAGATAGTTTCCACTCGTATCAAGGAGTTTTTATTTGAATTTGAATTTGCACATAGTTTATACTTGTATCAAGGAGTTTTTATTTGAATCTCAAATTTGCAGATAGTTTATACTCATATCAAGAAGTTTCCAATTGAATTTGACTTTGTTAGATAGTTTATACTCGTTCCAAGAAGTCTTCTAGACCTTTTATACTCATGTCAATGAGTGTTTATGCTCTTATCAAGAAGCATTTGATTATGATTTAATATGACAATTCTAGATAGTTTATGCTTGTATCTAGTAGCATTGAAAAACCAAAGCTAACAGTTGTTGCATATGATACCACTTCTTCTTCATCTTCATCATCATTGATATTACTTGGGCGTTCTTGTTTGTCAAAATTCATACTTATCTCAATAGCATGTGCACGAGTTGCTAATTCTCCAAAAGTTTTTAGTTTGATTTCTTGAAGTATGTAGCAGAGATCCTAATGCATTCTTTGGATGTATATTTCAATTGCAGAAGTTTCTTACAAAGTATCTTTGTAATTTAAAGATAAATTTCTCCAATTATTGAAATATTCAATTATAGGCTCATCTTTTTTTAGTCTTAAGTTAGCAAGCTCAATCATACTAACAGTACGACGAGTGTTATAAAAGTGATTAAGAAACTTTTGTTCCAACTGCTCCCAACTATCAATTGAGTTTGCCTTCAAGTCGGTGTACCGATCAAATGCATTTCCCATCAATAAGCGATCAAATTGCCTAACCAGGCAGTCTCTATATGTTCAACATTGTTGCACGTCTCAAAAAAATGAGCCACAAGTTGCTTTGTGTTGCCTCTGCCATCAAGTTGCTAAAATATTGGGAGTTGATAGCCAACAGGAATCCTCAAGCTGTTAATTCTCTGAGTGTGTGGCTTGGCATAAGTCAAAATTGACTTGGAGCTTCTATCAAAGTTGTCTTTGATAGTCTCCATGATAATCTCATTTAGTTGGTCAATAGGAACCAACCCATTTGATGAAACTTGTAGGTCTTTAGTTGAAGACTTCTCTATTTCACTTGATTGTTGATTCGTGGACATCTCAGTTTCTTCATATGTTTCAAGTTGTTTTCCCATTATGCAACTAGCATCAATATTATCCACTTTATTCATCAACTTCGTGAGAGTCTTGTTTTTGAATATGCTTCGTGAGTCCCTCAACAACCTTCATCAAATTCGCAATTTGCTCATTCAGTGAAGTAGTTTGAACCACCATGACTGTTGCAATTTCAGAATTTGACCTTGTAGAAAATGCAAACATTGTAGTTGGATTCATTAACTCTTTATATGGGACTTCTGTTTCTTGCTTTGTCCTCAATTTGACTAATAATATTAAATCATCATATTCCCTTGCTCCCTTATGTTTATGTTTTAGAGTGGTGACTTCATGGCTCAATAATGCACCATCTTGTCTTGCCCCCTCATGCTTGTGATTTGGAGTGACGACTTCAACTTCATGACTCGAAATACACCATCTTGTCTTTTCCCCTCATGCTTGTGTTTTGGAGTGGCGACTTCAACTTTATGGCTCAATAACACATCACCTTGTCTTGCCCCTTTATGCTTGTTGTTTGGAGTGGCGACTTCATGGCTTGACAAAATACTATCTTCTCTTGCCCCATTATGCTTGTGATTTGGAGTGGCAACTTCAATTTTATGGTTCGATAACACTTAATATTGTCTCGATATAGAAAATTTAATTTTTGTGAAGTTGGAGCGATTGTCTTTCATCGTCATTTGAATTTTAAACTAGATTTGAAAAAAAGAGATGAGAGGTAGAAAACATCCTACTGGACGTGCTAAAAAATTGTAACACAGATTTCGTTGTATGTAAAAATTACAAACAAGAAAGACACTACAAATTATTTTTTTTTTTAACTTGATTGATCCTCTTATTCTTCTCTTCAAAAATAAGAATTTTTGAGATTTGAAATTTTGAAAGTGAAATTGATGACTTGATCTCCTCCAAATTTGATTTGTCTTTTGATAACATTAATTTGAGGGTTTAGCACCTTAATCACAAATTAAACGCCATGATTTGATGAGCTCCGCGACGAATACTTTGATTTTTGCCTTGAATACAGTGAATTTCCTTGAATTTAATAGATTTAGGTTGAGAAAACTTTCTCCAATACCTTTCTTGTTTGAACTTCTTCTTTTTCTCAACTTCTATTTAATTTCTTGGAGATGATTCCTATTTAATTTTGTAGGATGAGGGCTCCTACCATTTTTACTTGATGATATGAAATTTGATGGACATTTATTGTTTTAATCAAAAGATGGACATTTGAATTACTAAAATGTTGATTTTACTTTCATAATTTGCAAGACACTATCTTTATTGCCAAAATATTATAATTTGACAAATGATAATATTTAATTTCTTTAATAAAATATTTTATTAAATTTTAAAATTCAATGATAATTCTAAAAATAAATAAAAATATAAAATTGATAAATTAAATATATTATACATGTCAATGCATAATTGACTGTAAATTTTCCATGTCTACACTTGTAAGCTCCTTTTTCTAGAATAGTTGCCAAGCATTCTTGAACATTTTATAAGTTTTCAAATATTTTATAAAATATTTTAAAATGCTTATAAATTCATCCAAACAGCCACTTAAAAAATAATTAGATAATTTTTGAACTTTTGTTGTGTGAAATGGAGTTTCATAAACTCTTAAGCTCTTTCTTCTTTCTTCTTTTTATGGTAAATAAAGTGTCACTCATATGAGATTCCAAAAAAATATTGCCAACTTTAATTTCTTGTTAAATCTCATGGACTGATGTGAAATTAGATTATAACTTAAATAAAAATTAAAGAAATTAGATTATAACTTAAAGAAGGAAAACTGCTTTCAGATGAAAAAGAAAGGTTGACATGGTTTATTTAATACATTTCCAAATTGATATGTTGGATGAAAATTTTATTACACAACAGTTTTAACATAGAACAAGAAAAAATTTACGAGCACTTATTTCTCTTGCAGTTGCTTTCTCTTCTCCCTTCGAACAAAATAATGTGAAATTAATTGTCTTCTCATCTTTCTTTTACCTAAAAACAATAAAAATCTAAAAGGCTTGGATTCATTATAAGTACAACAATATAAGAATATTTTTTAAAATATTTTCAATAAACAACACTTATATTCAACTATTTTTTTCAAAGTTTATATTCTATTTTCAAAATGTATGCCCAAATATTAGAAAACATAACAAGACCTCATTTTCGGCATTAATTTGAGAATAAGTAAATCAAATATATTTTATTAAAGTAAAATATCAAATTCATCTTGTCAAACTTTGCAACTCACTAATCCAAATAAATGTTTATTTCACATAAAAATTGAGAAGATCCAAAGCATTCCCAAAAAAAAAATAATAAAATAAAAAATCATATCCATAAACCAAGTAAAACATTGCCTTGAGTTTTCATTGTCATCGTGTCCTTTTCTTCCTCCCATCTTCGTTTCACTTAATTATCATAACCTACAAAATAAAGTACACATAATGTTATATTCCTTTTATCCCAAATTTATTGATTTTATTTTTTTTAGGATGTCCCGAATGAGTCTTTATTTTTTAAAATAATTCTTTCCAAGAATATGCTCTCAATTAAAATTAGTTTTATGACACTACTTATATTAATCATTATAAAAATATAAATAGACAAAACTTTTCATATTCTTTGACCCATATTTAAAATTTTGTATTTAGTTAAATTAGAATTATGTTTTTTAAGATAACGGAATTATTACATTAAGCTAAAAAAAATGTAGTACTAGGCAACCTCGAAAACGTGACTACGAACCTAAAAACCATAGGTTATTAAAATAAAATAAAATAAAACACCCTAAAAATCGTCGGCTTTGTCCGGTTATAGTTTTTGGATGACAAATTTAAATTCTAACAGTATACAAATAGATTTCCATATTTTCTACACAATTTTTTTGGATATACTCTCTCAAAATTCAATTTTATTTTCAGAATATTCCATTTCTCAATATAATAATATTTTTTATTTTCACTTTTTTTTCTGTTTCTTTATAATACATTATTTCTCTCCCCCTTTAAATATAACATATAATAAACTATTACAATACAAACTAAATAATTATTTTGAATTATCATTTCCATCATTATTATCAAATTCAATATTATCAAAACATAACCAACCTCATAATTTGACACTATTGTGTCAGACAATTGATTTCATTTGAAGTAATACATGGCGACAATTTTTTTAAAATACAATCAAATAAAATTAATTTTTAAAAGTAATTTTTCTAAATATATTTTCATTCTCAAATTCATAAACATTCTTTAAAAACATTTTGAGAAATATAACCAAATGGAGCCAGAGTAAACTTGCAAAAAAAATAAAATAAAATTAAAGATGACAATGGCAAGTTGACAAGAAGCTATAGTTGTCCTAGGGAAAGTGCATCTTGAACTAAAATATTTATTGCATATATACACACACCGACTCCTTTCCAAGATTTCCCAACTCATAATTAAAAAAAGCAATTCTACCGCGTAGATAAATAGACTACACATAGATAGATCGCAGCAGCCGATGCTCGTTTCATTTAATGAACCACTGTTAGATCTCATATTCTTCCACACACAGAGAGACGCACACAGTGAGAGTGAGGAGGAGAGAGATGAGTAGAAGATCCGGGACTTGCTTGCGGTGTTGTTTGGTAATTTTTGCCGTGGTTTCTGCACTCTGTGTATCTGGGCCGGCTTTGTATTTTAAATTCAAGAAGGGGTTGAAATTGAAAGGGGTTTCAGCTTCTTGTCCTCCATGCGTTTGCAATTGTGCTCCTCCTCAATCCCTTTTTCAGATTGTTCCTGGTATGACTTCCTCTGCTTCTTGATCCAAGTCTCGATCTTTTTGTGCTTATTTGTGATTTTTAGCTTTCTGGGTTCTTGGATATTTGTCTTGTTTCCTCGTTTAAGTTTGAGGTCATCGTTGATATATTTTGAGTTTTGAAGGTATCCATGCTGTTTACCTCTATGAACTTGCTCTATTTCAGCTGAAATCTGTTAAAAGTTATTTGGTGCTTTGTTTTCTGTATCATCTCTCATCTTTTTCATTCTTTCTTCTTCTATTTTTTTTCTTTTTTTTTTTTTTTTTGGGGGGGGTGGGGGGTGGGGCTGGGTTTGAATGCCATGCTATTTATTGCCATAGAACAATCATTGCTATAGAACAATCACTCCAAGCTGCAATAAATTCAAGTTTGCTTTCCATAAACTGGGTGGAAAATTTGTATCTGTTGCTCACTCTTTTTTGGGAACTATACTTGCATGGTGCTGATGGGATTTAATGCTCATAATAAATCTTGGATCTCAGATAATACTAATTGTCTTTGTTTTTGGCATTCACTACTGTTTTTCATTGTCTGGCATTGAATTCAACACCATGATCCATCTTGGGGCTCTATTGCGTAAAGAAGCGTACACTAGTTATACAAATCGTGCACTCTTCATTGCACTCTAGCCTGATGCAAATTAATCTCGTAGTTTGGCAACACGAAGAGTAACCATTTGTTGTTCTTGTACTACAGTGCTGATTCGTTGAGCTACCTAGGCTACACAGAAGTGGTTGTTTGTGGTTCTTATGTTGACCTTTATGTTGATGATAACACTTCTACAAGCGGTCAACTTCTGAATCTTGCTTAAATGGGTGTTTCATATTAAGCTGCAATAAATTGATGATAATACAGGGTGGCTGTCCCAACTGAAGGCTATGAAACCAAAAGTCACTCAAACAATGAAAGGAAAAAGGTGTTCTTAAAATGAATAAAGGCATGCTCTATATTGCCACTCTTTTGCCACACAGATGCCTTCCTAGGTTCATGATCACGATTCTATAGCATTCTAAAGCTTTAGGTTTTATAGTAAACAACAACAATACTAATAATTATCTGATATAAAAAGTTTCTGGTAAGAGACTTGCTGTTACTTTTTTTGATGGTTCAAGTAACAGCATTAGTCTCCTGGATAAAGTTGTTGATGTCAAAGTTAATAGATACACAAGGGTTAGCTGTTTTCTCAGCTGCATGATTAAGTTTATCTTTAGTATGTACTATGCAACCTCATATATCCTGTAGCTTAAATGTTGGGTTAGTCATTGCACTTTTCATAGTCAATGGGTACTAGAAGAGAACTTTTATCAAATTATCAGGGTTAATTTTAGTATGAGCTCAAATTTGAGAAAGCAATTGAAGTATTTTGCTATGCTGAAATATAATGAATGAGGATTGGGGCCCAATTTTCTTTAATCTAATTTGGAAGGAGTAGAGACCTAGTTGTTTTGGCTTTCAGCAAACTGCTAGGAAAGAGAGCTTGGGAGAAGCATGTTGGGGTGGAGGGAAAGAGAAAGGAATGTAACCCAATTCATTTCTTCAGAAATTGGTGCATAAATCTATTACGAGAGGTGCATAACTGTAGACAGTACTTCTGGCTGTCGAAGTGATCTAATGCAATTATTTTTCTTCCGCAAATTATAGTTGTATATGCATCTTAAGCTATCCTGAAATAATGTAGTGCATTTTGTCAATTTTAAATGAACACCTTGACAGTTGCAATCATGGTCTTCTTTGCTTCTTAATCAACCTCTTGACAATATAGACTAGTTCTATACATCTGGATTCTTTAAATTATGCTTTAGATTACGTGAGAATCTTATATCAGGCACACACACCTGCAAATTTTCAATCTTTCTGTTAGAACTCAATTATTGGGTAATAACCTTTTGTTTCGCACATCATTCATTTGACTATCTCCAAGTGAAAATTAAGCAGTTAGGACAGTCATGTGATATCATCATTATAAGACGAGCTCCATATTCCACTATATTTCCTTACTATTTCCTTCAAAGGCAATAAATAAGCAATTATGAGAGTAACAAACTTCATTTCTTGGTGATGCAAATCCAGAAGTCAGATTAATAAGGATATTAATAGTTTATAACAATCTTCAGTGTTGTTAGCTTAGAGAATATCTATTATTTCACACGCTCTATCTTTTGTATTGATGACCTTTAACAGATAAATGGCATTTTCTAGGAGAGGAAAGACAACATAATGTGAGCCTTATGGATAACCAGCCACATTATTGAAATTCTACAGTCTCTAAGACAGAGATTCTTTTGGGGTTTAACTTTATCTCTTGAAGTAAAAAGGGACTCATAAATGGGGTCTTCTTCAGCAGATATGTGACTGAGAAATAGTTGAAACAAAACAATTCTTTGAACTTTCTACTAAATCTATAGAAAGAATTGTATGTGGTAATGTGTATTTCTGGCATCAAGTGTTGGCTCAATCCCTCAGGCACACCATCCTTTTAGACGATCTTGATCACTGAATTGGCTCCTGACTGGTTAACAGTGTGGCCATTGCATCGTAAACTTAAGGCACATGAATGCGGAAAGTGCAATGTAATTGTTCAATATAGCACCTGTCAGCGTTATTGGCAAAAACCCTCAGTCTTCTTGAAAGAGGGAAAATAAGAACATTGAAATTCAGTTATTTGCTATCAGGAACTGTTACTATGCAGTAGTTTTACCCTTCCCCTGTTCCTTCTCCCACTTTAATGCCAGAGAAAAAGCATAAAGAAGATAAGAAGACACTGAAAAATGAGATAGGTATTAAACTGACTGCCTTATTCTAAAAGACAACCTACTACATCACATTCTTAACCAGATATTAGTTTGGCTGTGTGGAGAGAATTTTAGCATCCTCCCTTGTAGACTTCTTATCTTTTATCCATTTTTTTTTTTACGTTGCTTGTCTGAAAAGGTGCAAGTATGGTTTGATTCAGTCTTGTTGTGAACTAGAAAACTCAACTTCACTGACACTTTTCGTTTTGTTTTTCTTTTCCTTGCAGGCTTGGCTAATCTCTCTGTTACAGGTAAGGATAGCGTGTAGGAAGATTTCCTCTCTTTCCCACTCTTTTTTCTCCTTGGGAGCAACCTTTTGGGGGTGTGCATGAAAAAATAGGATATTCATTGTTATAATCATTCAATTTATTCTAAAGATTCTAAAAAGATGGCACCAAAAGGCTTTGCCTTTCTGTCTTTCTGGTCTCACTTTGAATTTACTTCTTTTGATTGTCTTGCAACTTCATTGGCCGAAGTTAGAAGTTTAAATATAATGCAATGACATTATAAATTCCTTTTTCATGGTACTCATTAATAAGATCAAAATCTGACTAAAAGTGATCTAGGGACTAGGGGTGCACTGAGCCTTTAATTTTATCAGCACTTGGTGGGGCCTTCCCCTGATATTTGATAATGTATATATTCTTCTTTCCTATTTAAAGTGCTCTTAGATGTCGGACTGTATACTATTTAGAATACCTTGGAAAGTTATTACAGGCATTTTGCATCTCAGTTGCAAGTCTATTCTTTTCTGCGACTTCAGGTTTTATGGTTTCCAATGAGTGTTTTTTGAGTTGCTTGTGAAATCATTATTAAAATCATGATCAATTTTTTTCATTGAAATAGATTGCGGGAAAGATGACCCTGACCTCAAGGAAGAGATGGAGAAGCAATTTGTGGACTTATTGTCAGAAGAGCTAAAGTTGCAAGAAACTGTCGGTGAAGAGCACTCCCACCATATGAACATTACCTTAGGGGAGGCCAAAAGATTGGCTTCCCAATACCAGAAGGAAGCTGAAAAATGCAATGCCGCCACAGAAACTTGTGAGGGAGCCAGAGAACAAGCTGAGGTGCTGCTCACTAAGGAGAAGAAGATAACTTTGTTGTGGGAACGAAGAGCTCGCCAAGTTGGTTGGGAAGGGGAATAGCTATATACAGAAATCATATGTTTCTTTATTACTGATGCTCTACATGTGAATCCAGGAATGACGAGAACTTAGAGATTATCCAGCAAGCAAATTTTGCAGAAATCTCCTATCTTTTCATTGGCGTTCTCTTTCTGGTACTTGTATTCAATATTCAGGCATCTTTGGCTAAGATATGGTTCACACAAGTAGAACTCAGCTGCAGTGAGAGTATAGAAAGTATTTGAATTTCAAATTATAAAATGTCTGAACTAATATCATTTTGCTATTCCCATGAAATTTATAAGGATTTGAATCCTTTCCATTGCAAGAAGGCAAAGTACATTTCCGATATAAAGCACTGCATTTACTTTTTGTTTTTCTCTTCTAAAATTGTCAATTATGGAGATTTATGCAGAAGGTTTCCCACTCTAAAGGTAACATTTCATTCCAACATTTAGCAAGTTCACCATGCGCTTCTCTGTTAAGACGAAAGTGTGAAGAAACGGCAAGACTTGTGAGAATTATTTTTTTTGCATTATTAATTTCTAATATATAAAAAAAATGTCTGAAGATCATAACCTTAATTATTTCACAAATATTTCCATGCATATTTCATTAATAACTATTCACTCGTATCCAAGTCCCAAACAGAACATTTAAGCAAACACCATGCTTAACAATGAGAGCTTTTAATAACCATGCTCTCTCGCGTAAAAATTTCATTTTGCCATCAAATTACGAATTATAATTGCGTACATTCTGCTCGTCAACTTATATGAAACGAAAAAAATAATACAACAGATTACTTACCCTTTACAATTTTTTTAGTTTTTCTTTTTCTTTTTGCACAAGTCATGACTGTCAATTCTTGATTTTATCAATTAAACCTCCTCTTTTTTAGTTTACACGAGATTGGGCTAAGACCCACAAACACATTTTGAAAGAATGGTCATCCCTGAAATGCCTTATTTATCTCACTAAGAAAGAGTTCAAAGTTTCTCATGACAGCAACTACAATGCTATTCTCAATTGCAGCTGGGGATAAAAAATATGAACAGGAATAAACTCAAACATCCTACAAAGATTCTGAAAGAAAGACAGATTACATATAAACAGGGATTCCTGATTGAGGAGTTCCAATGTTTTGCAGCCAGTCAAGAGAAAGAGTGGCTAAATGGAGCCTCCTATACCTTGTCCAAAAGAATAATCATCCAATCCAAAGTCGCAGTTTGGTATGGTTTCATCTTGTTCCTACACATTAAGAAAACACAATATTAATATTAATCGAGAACCACAAAAAGTAATCCAATGATGTTCAGGGTGTCTTAGGCGAAGATGTAAATATTACAGAAAGAAAAACCAATGCATTTGAGATGACCAAAGATCGTCCACACGCGCATTCAAAGAAGAGGCAGATGATTAAGTCCACAAAGAGTTGAATAGTACTTGGGGATTCAAAGCTTGAACTTCCATCCCACCTCAACCAAAAAAGAGTGAATAATAACCAAGAAACAGAATAAGAATACAAAAGAAATTAGATGCATTTGAAGTTCTCTACGCCGGTGCAGATGTCACTACTGGCAAGTGTTTGCCTTTGAGATCAACACAATCAAAGATGTCTCTCAGGAATAAAACCATCATACCCGTTTGATCATAGCATTCATCATATCATCCAACGAATCATAACTACGAGGAACAAATCCACTTTGCAACTTTGGTTGCTCCAAAAGGAAGTTGTCATTGGCCCTTGCTCTTGATTCTGTCACCAACTTCTCATTCTCATTCTGCTGCATAAGAGTTGAAGCACCTCCAGCCAATCTGCCATTTACGAACATGCCCATCTTCTCGTTGAAGATTCCAGTATCCTGGTCCAAACTCTGGCTCAAGGGAGACACAACACCGTTCACAGGAATGTGAGCGTTTAAGGAACCAAAAGTAACTTTTGAACTGTGACCATAATTCTGCCCTTGTTCTGCCCACCTTTGGCTTGGTGTTTGAGCAATCTTCTGTACATCACCAACCAAACCTTCTCGATACTGCATTTCTCTTGAATCTTCTAGAGGTAAAGCCATGGTGGTGGAAGAAATATCAATAGGGCTGTGCTGTAAATAAGGACCACCTGAAAAATTATTCTCTCTCGCACTGTTCATAGGCAACTGACTGTGAAAAGGCACAATAGAAAGCAACGAATTTGGCTGCATTTTAGATGATTCAATGGTGATAGGATCCAGCAAATTGGAGGAACCATCAACACCAACATGAAAGGATTCTGAGTTGAAAGAAGCCATGTTATGAGAAGACTGATTCCCAAATCCTCCGCCACTCAGTGTTTGCTGGTAGTTCCCATGTAGCACCATGGGATTACTTTGGGTGCTGTTTAACATATTGCATGAGCCACCAATTACGGCTCCTGGATCTGTGAACTTATTGGAAGCATTATGCATTCTTGAGTCATCTACAGCATTGAAATTTACAATGCCTGTGGCACACTTATTCTGTTGTAACTGATCCAGTTCTAATGATGACGGAATTCCTTGAAATAAACTTGGATTTTGATTTGCAGCTGGAAGGACTGGATGCATTTTTCCGAGAGCAGTGATGGAGTTGCTCAAGTTTTGAGCATGGCTTGGTTGGATTAGTGTGGATGGAGTAAGATTACGAAGGTTTACATTGGCAGGAGTATTAAGTCTACCAAGCATACCCCCAGTTGAATAATGTGATAAGGCAGCATTTGCAAGTCTTCCTGGTCCAGCCAAAGTTCGAAAATCTCCAAGCCCCTCGAATGGACCAATATGCATGAAAGGGGAATCCTTTACCCCGAGTGCAGCTACCATGTTCGCTTGCTGGGTTGCAACTGAACTAATTCTTTTCAGGTAAAGCCTATACTTCTGCAATAGTAAAACAAGTTAAGCATTAAGTTAAAGATCAAAAGATAAACTTATCATCCATCTTTTGTAGCTTTATACTGCAAAATCCAACAATGGCCCCAACTATTTGGAAGGGCCTTATACTAACTGAAAAGGTGGTGATTAGGAGTTGCATGTCATCTCTATTTGTTGGTTTCTTTTACAATTAAATACTTGCAACGTATTAATTGGCCGAAGGTTATTTCAACACTGAAAGCAGGACAGTAGTTCAGTCCTGACGGACTCCATTTGATTCTAAGGTTTCTTGATGCAAGAGAATCAAACTTAAGTTATATACACTCATGGAATCCCCTTGACAACAGACATCCTATTTGAGGTCTTACAATAGTTTCAACAGGCAGCACCACCATTCCTAGGGAATATTTGGAATTGAGGATATAATCTACTGAAGAAAAGTACCAAATAAATTAATGACCTCAACTCCTGATAATGCATAGAATTGAGGATATGATCTACTGAAAAGAACGGCCAAATAAATTAATGACCTTAACTCCTGATAATACCAAAGCACTTCTCTTAAATATTCTTGGTAATATGCAGCCTAAAATGTTCCTAGTCCATTATAATTCTGATGGATGAAAAGATATTTCATTAACGCAAGGAAAATGACAAGAGAAGGTAAATTAGTGCCTGGAGATGGCTTGCCACATTTTCCCGGGTAAGCCCTTCGACATTCATCAGGTCAAGAATCCTTTTAGGAACAGCCTCTGCAATGGGAAAAAAGATAAAGCAGAATGGACATCAGAAGGTATTGTAATTATATGAAAAACATGCAAAACCCCAAAAGTATCTAGATGGCAAAGCTTACTTTCAATTCCCAACTGGTTCACGGCTGCAACAAACTTCCTATGAAGCTCTATAGACCAGACCACCCGAGGCTTCTTCTGTGTTGCAGGGTCTTCACTTTCATTTCCATTATCTTCACTCTCATCTTCCTCGTCTTTCCTCTTTCTATTTATTTTCCCATTCTGATCTGCATTACCTGTCGTTGGAGACCCATGACCTTCTTCACTTGCCTGATTAGCATTGACTTGATCAGCAGATTTATTCTGGTTCTTTGAGTCAAACTTTTTTCTCCTGATTACATGTTGCCATATATTCCTCAGCTCCTCAATCCGAATAGGTTTGACCAAATAATCACAAGCACCATGCGTAACCCCTTTCATTACAAGTTTGGGATCACTATTTGCAGATAACACTGCAACAACAAAGCATTAAGAGAAATTTTAAGGTGAATAACTACAACTTCAGTGATTATGCATGCAATTCATCAATCAAATCTTGTGGACTTAGATGCAAAACTCAAAAGACCAAAAGGGAGATTGAAGCTAGTTGGCCTCAACGATCTAGTATATTTACAAAAGAAGACGAGAAAGAAAAGGAATGGGAACATACTGATAACAGGTAGATCCATTTCAAGACCAACAAGTTCCAGAAGCTTAAAACCATCCATGTCTGGCATATGGACATCGCTGATCACCAAGTCAAATCTATCTTTGTTTTCCCTTAACATCTTCAGTGCCACCCTTGCCTGACTCGTTGTAGTAACTGTGAAAAGCAATAAACATTTTCATGAAAAATCCATGGCAGTGGAGACCACATTCTCTTGTCTGGACTTAGATGCCAATCACCAGAATCAAAATTGTAGACCATATCAATACATAGATACAGAAAAGGAAAATGCATTGAAAAACGAGATGAATTTGACAAAAATAAACGAAGATGAATCAAATTCTTCCAGAACACTAGTGCACTGCAAACGGATCACAAGAACATAGGAACTCTTGAAAGCAATTTTCATGATCCAAATTCTAATGCATATCCATGAGTATCAAATAATGTATGTTTCAAACTTCCATGATAAAGAGGGCTGCTAGGATTAGCACAATCTTATTTACGATCCATAAGATGTTATTCTTAATAAGTCCTCCATGCAGCAAAGACTTTAAACCAGTAACAATCATTTATAAACAGCAAGAAAAATATGGGATTCAGAAAAAAACTTAAGCATATCTTTGGAAAATAACAGGGAAGGGACCAATTTCATGTTTCCTTAAGTTCATTAAAAGCGGTAGTTTACGAAATATCAGGTCCAAATCCAAAACAAGGACCCAAACTTGGACAAGGCAGCAGGCATTTATCAATAAACCGAAACTAAAAATAAATGAAAATCAGAACCTTTCACATGTCCCAAGAACAAGTTGGGAAGTTGAACAATTGGATCCACAAAATCCAGAACCTTGCGAGCAAAAATAAAAGCATTAGGCTGTGAAATGTTCAGGCATAACTGAACACCACAGCTTCAAAAATCTAACATTCATGGGAGCATATACAACAATTATCAGTTAAAATAAAGAACCTTCAACAGATTTAAAATTAATAACAAAGAAATAAGCAACTATCCTTAAGTCAAACCAAAAATTGATGAAACGGAGAAAACGTATTGAGAACCAAATAGCAGAGATTTAAATTAAAATTCAGAAAAACTGTCAAAGTCAGAAAATTCCACTGAATCTTGACTACCAATCAACACGTCGAGGAAAAGAACAGAAAAAGAATATACCATGATACTGGCATTTCCTAAGCAGAGTATCCAATAACTTCAAGCAAATTGGGTCATCATCAACAGCAAGAACACGCATGCCCACAGGAAAATTGTCACAATTTTCATTGTCACCCCTAATTTTTTCCACAGTCATTTTCTGTAGCCCACAATTCCAAACGCCCCAGATGTGAAAAACAGAGATTGGAGGCTAAAAAGTCGAGTCTTTAACACTAAAAGTCACTTTTTTGAACAATTCACAAAAACCCAGATGCGAAAACTTCTTTCAATATCAAAAATTGAAGAATTGACACAAATTGAGAGAAAGATCACAAAAAAACACACAAACTACACCGTGTCGTGTGTGTAGAGAGAGAGACAGGGCAAAGACTTAGTTGAAGTAAGTAAAAGCTGTACGTATGGACAATGATGGTTTCAACCCAACAAAACACCAAATCGTATCAGTCTCTCTCTCTCCCTAATAGAACTCTGTGTGTAGATCTTTTTTGTCTTTTGCTTTTCTCTTTTTCTCCCCTTCTGTTATATTATTGATTGGTGACAAAAGGTGAGTATATTATTATAGAATATGGACATAGATACAGATTGATGTATGTATATGCATGTGTATAGTGGGATTGAATAATGGAGGTTTACGGAGTCAAATAATGGAGGATTGTTTACAGTAACTTTTTCCTCTCTCTTAATCTGATGGAGCCAGAAGCAGCATGCAATTTTGGAAGTGGAAGACTTTTTGGAAATGGTTTGGTGTGTCTCATGCCCACCAAGAGGTGAATACACCACAGTTATTTTGAGAAGTTTTGACCTTCAGCTTGCATAATAACATTGTACTTCAGAGCCATCTCCACTAAAAGTACAAGATGTAAAGCACGCATTTTCCACACGACGTCTCTTTTGAACTTTGCTTTCAATTTTTTTCATTAGGACAATAATGCTATTTTGGAAATGTTAAGGTTGTCTTCATCAACGATGTTCTTTTGAAATTCCTTCCCTGCCCTCCAAAATTGCCATGAACTAGGTTATGGCCAAATTTTTAGATTTTTAGATGAATTGAGTGTAATATATTTTATTTATGTAATAAAAAAATAATAAGTAGAAGAGTAAATGAATTGAGTTGAACCAAATACGATACTATTTAAATTTATTTAAATTTTTATTGAATTTAAGAAATTATATTTAAAATTGATTTGATTATTAATCAATTTGAACCTGAAGATTTTTAATTGAGTTAGAGTAAATTGATTTTTTATATATCTTTAATTACTTTTTTATTAATCGAATCGAATGAAAAAATATATTCAACCCTAATTTATAACGGACCGAGCTCAAATAATTTTTTAATAATTAATCATGAGTCTATTATCGAATAACTTGATTTGATTTTTAATTCTAATAATAAGTGAATGAGATGTATTTTAATTAATTCTATTGCACTCGGTCCAACAAAAAAAGCGGGCACCAATTTACTTGGAGGGTAATTAAGTCTTTTTGTAGAAGGTGGTAGATAAATTACTTAGAAGAATCTACTCAGAATCTTGGTAATAATTTAGGAGTTCAATGCCAATGATATTCCCATTTTCCCTTTTGTGGAAATTATTTACAGCATCAAGCAATACAAAAGTTACTCTATTTCAATAAAAAAAAAAAAAGATGCTCAATTTGTGCTTCAATTTTCAAGAAATTGTCAGCAAAGTCTAAAGGCAGTTTAAGCCACTATCCAATGAAGATGAGGTGATTAGCATCTTCAACAATTTTTTTTTTTTGGGAAAAAAAGAAGAAGAACTGTTAAGGTTATTTTTGTTGACAGCCAATTCTTAATTTGTTAATAAATGTTGATTAGTTTTGCTATTTTCGCTAATGTTTTTAAAGATTCATTCCTTGAATGGATTGTTTTTGAATCCACTTTGTTATACTTTTTTGAACCATGAAACCTTGAGGATGGTTATCATGTTGAGAAAAATAATAATAATAATAATAAGAACGCAATTGGTAGTAATTAATTAGTAAAATATGGGATGGGACAAGAAAAACTAAATATTTATATGTTTGTGAAATTATTTAAAAGGAAATGTTGAAAAATTAGGTCCAGAAATATGTCATAGGAACATATAGGATTTCTGCACCAAAAAAAAAAAGAAAAAAAAAGAAGAATAAAACTATATAATATCCAAATGCATGCATTAGAAACCAATGTAAATAGAACTGTTCGGAAATTAAAATACTACTTTTATATATGTTTTTTCATATATACACTCTTGAAGAATATTTAAACTTCAGTCCATACAGATTGAGATAGTTGATATTTTATTAAAAAAATGAGGATTCAAATGGAAATTAAAAAACTTAGATTCTTTTTTTTTTTATAATGGACTATCAAGCTCAAATAGAAATACGTATAATATATGTATTTTACATTTTAATTCAATACTACAAAAGATTTTCAGTAATCTATATCTATATCTATGTTATATATGTGAATCCTACAAGAATTTGTTCCCGTTCTGAAAATACATCCATATTCCTTAAAACTCTTGCTTAATGCTAAACAAGAGTTAGTTAGGGAAGAACAAAGTTTATTTAATAAAAAAATAATTAGTAGAAGAAAATATTTAAATTCCTAAATCCTCTAAATACTGGAACATAATCCTAGACCAAAGAATGTCCCATCTAAAACAACAAAAGAGCAAAGGTAAATATTCTTTCAATGCAATCAGCTAGAAGAGATTTTAATTATTTTAAGGAGATTTTGATAAAATAGGGCATATGTGATAAATTGATGGAAAGATTTGAGGTACATATGGACAGGTTGAAAATAGACTAAATTATAAATGCATTATTATATTTTCAAATTAAGTAACAACTAACAAATATAAATGAACTAATGTGATGAAATTTTAGAAATAATAATATATTGATAAATAAAATAGCAAATGAGAAAATATATTGTAGTAGTAACAATGTCACAAAGATAAGCTAAAGCTTTAAAGAAAACCAAATAAATATTAAATAATAAATATAAAAATCTTACAAATAAAAAGTTAACAATCTTATTAAATTGGAATTACTTCTTAAAAGTCCAAAACAAGTGAATATCTAACTAGTTGTCTTTATATTAATATTGACAATTCTTTTTATATCGCTATTTTTACTTCCATGTCAATTTTTTTATAGTAATACTATGGAGGTAGAATAACAACAAATGCCACATGAAAATTTAAATTGTTAGGAGAATATATATTATTTAATAGAAAAAAATAATATTTATAGATCCATGTGAATGAAATTTAAAATACGAAATATAAATTTGCAATACAAAAATGAAAAACGCCATTTAACATAAAAAATAACATTTATATGCAAGAATGTGCTAAAAAGTGTGAAGTTTAAGAAGAGTGTAAACAATGCGATGAATAACCAAGTTTAAAATTTATGGCAAGCTGTTGATACATTAATATGATTATCATAATTATATAACCTTACAATACAAATTAAAATTATTTTGATATTAAGAATGTATTCGGTTATTTTATTAAAAATAATTAATTTAAAATCATTCAATCTCAAAAAATTTAACAATAAAAAGACACTGGTGAAAATAACAAAGAGAACATATCATGCAGTAGGAACAAGGTTAACAAATAAAATAAAAAGAAAGTAAATAAACATTGAAGAATAAACACAGAAACTTGAAATTAAAAGTTCACCAATCTTATTAAAATCTTATAATTAATATTTGATTATAAATATTAATTTAACTCAAATTAGCCTTGAAATTATCTTAATTCGACTAAATACTAATATGCAAATTCATTATATATATTTTTTTCATTATTTTTGTCTAATTTATCATATTAGAAATAACATATTTATATTATAACACACACAAATAAAAGTATAATAACTTAACACTTAGAGAATTAAAATACCACCAAAAAATAATGACAGAATTATATTGTTTCCTCCTCAACATATTAATAAACAAAGGCACTAAAGTATATTAACCAACTAGATTAAGATTAGTAATCTCCCTCCCCCTTTTTCTAAATTACAATTGTATTCTATAACAGTTATAATAGAAACATGTAACAGAATTATGACCATGGTATTGTATATAGTTAATAAATGCTACATTTACCTTTAAATATATTTTTTTGCACATGCAAATAATACTTTCTAGTATAAAAAAAATCTAAAAATAAAAGTATTTCAATTTTTCGAACATGAATTATATGGTCCACACGCACGACTAACTACGCTTGAGATAAGTGCATGTATTTACACAATAATCTATACAATTACAAACAACCTTTAAATAATGAGAATGAAGAACCTAAATAAATATTGAACTTCGATATATTGTTTATCGAGTGATTGAGTGATGGACAAATACCTCATTTTATACTACAGATCGTTAAATTAAGTATGAATATTTTATTTTATATCATCATTATATATACATCCATCAACTCGTAAAATCGAATTGGATATTTCGACGGCATAAAATTTTCCCAAAACCCAAATGCCAAAAGACTCAAAACTCTTCTGAAGGAACAATAAATTGTAGAATATTCATAAATACTCACCCCAATCTCAAATATAATTGCACCAATAAAGAGTTCCTTGATAAATATGGCAGGCAATATGTGGAAGTTGATGGCCAATTATTCCTCATAGAATCTGCAGACAGTACTGAAATCCTATGTCTAAATTTAGCATTCAAAAGCCGTTTCAACATTTATTGGTTGTCCATATTTGAAATTAAGTTACAACAAGTATTAACGCCTTAGGAAATAAAGAGGCATTTGCATTTTGTAGAATGGGAAAATATCAAGAGTGCTGATTCTTACACTCCAAAATTAACTTTCCATAATCTAAGGTCATTAGTAAATCGAAAGCAATACACCCGATCTACTATAGAATTACATTTCCTTCTTCCACTCTAATATTATTCATGATATAAGTAATAACTCTTAACACAAGTTCATGTTATTTTGACTTCTTTTGATACTTAGTATCAATTTATGTCAGGAATCTGTATTCTTTTGATAGTCATATTTTATGTCATGAATCCATAATTTTCGATGTAATTCATAGTGATATTTTTTCAACCAATTATGTTGTTGAGTATATTAAAATAATATTTGTAAGTATAATCAATAATTTTATACCACCTCACATTCTGCATACATTACATATAATTTATTATTTCACATACTGCATATATTACACGTATAATTTATTATAGAAATAGACTACTATCCATTCTTTTGGTGAAATAAAAATACAATTTTTTTACGATAACACAGGATGTTAGATGTTCAATACCAAACGATGAAAATTATTCCACGTCAGTACAAGATTAATTCCACTATTGACGTATTAACGTGACATGATTATCATAATTTAATATAAAAATACCTAGTCTAGCCACGTAGGACAAAGCTTTATGGGCAAATAGTGGCATATTCTTCACCCTATATTTTTTAAAGGAAAAGAAATCAATTATTAAACAGTAGAAAGAAACTAAACAACATAGGCATATACTTAATTATTCCTTTAAAATTTTCTCTGTCAATAGAACTAGATGAAATGCGAGGAACATGCTATTTCTTTTACTAATTAGAAACTAAATTAATGTTGAAAGCCTTTTTTTAAGTATAGTACTCGATTTGAATAATCTAATTAGAGATTAATTTGTTTTCTAATAAAATATCCATCCAGTTCTCGTCCACTAAAAAACTCTCTTTTCTCAACAGTTAGTCGCAAAGATGATAATTTTCTTATTTGTTGATTTATTTCAAAATTTTCTGGCTTATGTCGTCATATTCCATGATAAGTCGTGTTTGTTTTTGAAACACAAATCTCTCAAGTTTGACTGTCCAATACTGACCATAATTCATCTGTAAATAATAAATAAATACTCGTACAAATTATTTATGCACAGCTTTAAAAACATTTTTTTGCCACCTTTTATTGATATATTATGCAGAGTAAGTAATGTAATAAACTATATTAGCCTTCTGCTCATATGTGATCTGTACAACTTGTATTGTATCTCACATTTATCATATCTCACATGTATCAATTGTAAGTCAACTAAGGTTAATTTATACCTTTTTTTAAGTTTAATTGTGCTTATCTTGTTAGAAGGAGTAGCAATTCTTTTCTCATTGTTAGTGTTAAGTTGTACAAATTTTATGATAATTAGGTTGAATATACAAGGCCCTCAAAATTCTTTTGATTTTTTTTTTGTAAGGAAATAGTTGTAAGAGTTAATTTTATATCAGAGTAAAGTAAAACAAAAGATCAAATTAGAGTTCGATTAGAGCATTAGAGCAGAAGATTAGAGCAGAGTAGAAGTTCTGAATTTTAGCGTTCTTAGGATAAGCTGAAACAAGAGTTCAACACCAAACCATAAGGGTTTTAGTTGGGGTAAATCTTCAGTGGACTAGGGACGTATGCACATTATCATGAAGCAGTACTTCAAGTTGTCAATAGTACTAATGGGCATAACAAAAATTCAAGAAAAATGGATAAATTTTATCTAATGAAGGTTGAACAATACAAGAAGGGCGAAGGATTGAAAATACGCACAACTAGACGTACGAAGGGCAAGTATGCAAAATGGACATTGAAAATTTAAAGCAATGGTTGCAACGGGTAATAAATTCAAGTCTATAATTAGCAAGATGATGGAAGATATATATGCTATTCTAAGAAGTCACAGATCAATTCAAGTGGAAATATTCCTAAGTCCTAGATCAGTACTTTGCACTCAATAAAATTAAAATTTGAGCAAATAGTTGTTAGTTGAGTGTCTACACACTGTTTTTATATCACTAGAGGAGTGTTGAGTTTTGTGTAGGCTAATGCTTTAATAGTCGACTCTTGTATAGGTGACTTAGCTTAATCAATCGAGTCTTATGTGGAAAGGGTAGCTCGAGTTTGTGTAACTAGCATTTGTAACTAGAAGCAGGACTTTTATAAAGAATATATGCCGATATCTAGTGGATTCTTCTAGGAGATTGGAGAAGAGTAAACATATAAGGATTACGTCCACCTTTGAACTATTATAAAATTTTGTATTTTTTTATTATTTTTGCAATTTATATTTGTGTTAGCTTATTGAATTTTTACATTCATACTATGTTTATTTTATAACACTTAACAACATTTACAATCAGTGACTTGTTCTTACTTTACCTTTATCATAAGTTTTCATTGTGCCACGCTAGTGAAACTTAGCATGACTTAAGTTTTCATCAAGCAAGTAATTGTCTTTTTCTTCAAAACAAGTGACTAGATCAAGTTACTTAGAAATTTTTAAAAGATTTATTTAATAAAGTTAATGTCCAACGAGCCAATTAAATTATTGGACATTGGACAAAGGTCCTAGAGTAATGCCTAGGAAAAAAGTTTAGGAAAGAGAATGAAAAAGAGTTCTCAAAAGAAACCAAAGGTAAAATTGGGTAAGGGTAGAGGTACTAATCCGAATTAGAAAGGTATGTGTCACCATTGCAGCAACATATGGATTTGAATCAGAAAAGTTCTAATTTGAGTTTGTACTTTTTTGAAATTAATCATTTTGGTTAACAATACTTCTTGAGTATTGAATACCAAATAATGATCTCATCTTTAACAAAAGTTACAAATGATGACAAAAACCAAGAAGCTAAGGAGAGGAAGGATGACCTTTAGGCTTGAGAATAGAGCAAGTTTTGCTTCAATTAGCCATGAGAATGGTCCATTTAGCTCTAGATGATGGAATTTGGTAGTATTAATCAATTATTTTTTGTACCAAATATTGTTAAGAATGACATCTCTGTTGGATAAAATCAAACAATTGAAATATTCTACAGTTCTTTGATTTGTATTAGTGCATTGATTCTGTACACTATTTAACCCTAAAATTCTATTCTTCATATTAAATAAAAGTAACAAAGGAAAATTAGATAATCAAAATGACACATACTTATGGCAAATAAAATTAGGATATATTAGTGAAGGATTCATATTATTACGATTACACAATTGTTTGACCTCATAGACTCACAAGATATATCAACTTGTGAATCTTATATTAATAGAAAAATTACCATATCTTTATTTGTTGTACGAGGGAGCCTCATATGGTTGTATGCGCCTCCCTAAGTATTAGTGCAAGATGAAATTATTCTTACTTCATTATCTTTATCGAAGATTTCTCTAGTTATGAGTATGTGCATCTAATAAGATACAAGTCTAAAACCTTTGAAACGTTCAAAGAGTTTAGACATAAAGTAGAGAATCAAACTGACTGAAGTGATAAGATCCTTCATTTCGATTGAGACAATGAATACTTAGTTGGTGAATTCTTTGATTATCTAAAAGGGAATGAGATTCTATTTTGCCTTCATTTTGGAGATACGCCCTAGAATATGCAACGTTCTTACTCAAGTTGGTGCTCAAAACACCAAATGAGATGTGATAAATTGACCTCATATAACTACTTATGGGTATGGGGGGTCCTGTTTAGGTGAAGCAACCAGTAAGAAATAAGTTAAATGCAAAATTCATTATATGCAAGTTTATGCAGTTTCCAAAGGAGAGTCTGTTGAAAATAAACTCGTTTTAAGTCCAAATTTTAATAAAATCCATATTAGCTCAAATTTTAGAAGTTTCTAATTTTAGGTAAGGTTTGTGACATTATTAAAAATTATGTGATAATTTAGTTGACATATGTATGGTTGTGATTTTAAGTTATTTGTTTATTTAATGGTAAAGATTTGGTAGAAACTAGTATAAATAAAGTTTGTTTTTAGAGTGTTAAATCATCAAACAAAATAGAGAAAAACGAAGAGTGATTAGAAGCAAAGCTTCTAAAGAGAGTTTAGAGAAATATTTGAAAAGTTTGTTAAAAGTGAAATTATATTGAGATTGAATAGTTTGAGTGTTCTCTCTTGTAATAATATTTGAATGATCAATATTTTGAGTGATAAATTTTCAACAAAGTGACATCAGAGCTACATATACAAAAAAAAAGAGTTCGTTGAGACGAACACAATGTCGAAAAAAAAATCAGCCAAATCAAAGTTTTGAAGTGCCGCTACACTGCATTAAAAGTTTCTAATCCAACTCACAGAATTAAATCGAGTCAAGCTAAGTTAAAATGAGTCATTTAACCTATTGACTAGGTCAAGAAGCTGTTAACCTAGCATTGACTAAGTTAAATGGTTGACTTTGACCGTTGAACACTGTTGACCAAGAGTTGACCAGGCACTGACTAAGCCCAAAATTTGACCAAAGTTTATTCAAAGGTTTTTCGGTGCTCTGGATCCATCTGTATAGTCAAAATCTCAAATTTCACACTTTATTGAGAGTTAATGGCAAGTAGCAATTTGGCGGCATTCCAAGTTCCACAAATCATGGGAAGCGACTTTGCCAATTATAGTATCAAAATGAAGGCACTCCTTGGAGCACATGATGTATGGAAAGTCATGGAGAAAGGCTTTGATGAATCCAAAGATGAGTCAACACTATCTGCCACACAAAAGTATAGTTTGAAAGACTTAAGAAAAAAAGACAAGAAGACTCTCTTCCTATTCTACCAAGCTTTAGATGATGATGGCTTTGAAAAAACCTCAAGTGCTACTTCTGCCAAGCAAGCGTGGGACATGCTCCAAGTCTCTTACATGGGAGAAGAAAAGGTTAAGAAGATAAGACTTCAAACTTTAAGAAGAGAGTTTGATTCATTGCATATGAAAGAAGGTGCGCTTGTTTCTAATTACTTTTCTAGAGTTTTAGCCATTTCCAATCAACTAAAGAGAAATGGTGAAAAATTAGAAGATGTAGCTATCATTGGAGAAAATTCTTCGATCTTTTGATGCAAAGTTTGATAGTATCACAACTATTATCGAGAAAACTAAAGATCTAGAAACAATGACAATTGAACAACTTTTGGGTTCGCTGCAAGCTCACGAATAAAATAAAAAGAAGAAAGTTGTCGTTGATCAACTTCTTAAGAAAGAAGTCCAACCAACCAACCAATAATGAAAAAATATTTAACAATAATAGAAGTCAATGTGGAAGAGATCGTGGACAAGGACGAGGTCGTGGTTGTGGTCCTGGACGATGTTAGAATTTCAACAATAACTCCTACAATAATTATGAGAAAGGTGAAAGCTCTATGAGGGGTCGTGGCAGAGCTAATTCAAACTCGAGGTATGACAAATCTCAAGTTCGATGTTATAATTGTCAGAAGTTAGGATATTATGCTAGAGATTGCAGAAACCTCAATATTAAAGTAAATGACAGAGTCAATTTTGTGGAAGAAAATAAAAAAGATGGAGGCAATATTTTGTTACTAGCACACAACGACAATAATGAAGGGTAAAAAAATGCATGGTACCTCGACACTGGTACTAGCAATCATATGTGTGGAAAATGATCAATGTTCGTGGAACTTGATGAATCAATAAGTGGGAATGTCTCTTTCGGTGATGATTCCAAGGTAGCAGTAAAAAAAAAGAGGTAAAATTCTTATTCGCTTGAAAGATGAGAGACATTAATTTATTTCAAATGTTTATTATGTACTCAATATGAAAATAAATATTTTGAGTTTAAGACAACTCTTAGAGAAAGGTTATGATAATTATTTAAAAGACAACAACCTTTCTATAAGAGATAATATAAATAACTTGATTACGATGGTACCAATGTCAAGAAATAGAATGTTCTTACTTAAGATTCAAACAGATGTGGCTAAATGTCTTAAGGCGTGCTATAAAGATTCATCATGGCTATGACATCTGAGGTTTGGACATCTCAACTTTGGAGGATTAGAGTTATTATCCAAGAAGAAGATGGTGAGAGGTTTGCCTTGCATCAACCACCCTGACAAACTTTGTGAAGGATGTCTACTTGGTGTAATACCCAATCCTCACACTACTCACTTGGCCAATGTGATTCATGCATTACATGCTACTTATATGCTAATTTGCATTAATATTTACATGGCATCTTATGTAGCATTCTTAATCGTTAGACCTCTAATGCTATCACATGATATTAGTGATTGAGATCTTATAACCTAATTAAGAAATTCTTTATTTAAATAAGAAAAAGAATAGAGTGGTTGATATATTGGATATTCATAGGTTATATATTATAATTTTGGAAGTGTTAAAGGTGTTACTAGTAAGTTTATATGATTTGATTTAATTAGATCGGTATTTTAAAAGTATACATCCATGGATTAACATACTTGGGATATTGGATATGATATAATATGATTTAAGTGTCATAATACAAGGTCTATATGTGCATATGATTTTATAAATACAAACTAGACAATCATTTAAGAATCGGATGTCAATCGGTTCGGAGATCGAATGAACGAATATAGAAATTATCTATGGGAATGAATGGTGACTAAGATAGGTTGCAACCAAATAAGAATATGTGAGACACATAATATTAGGACTGCAAGATAAAGGAGAAAATCAGATTATACCATTACATGTCACCTCAAACGTTGCCACCTCATGCTTTCTTATTAAGCTTAAGCTAACACCTCAAACCCTTCACCTTTAAGCCACGACTAGACCATCATTTAAGCCATTTTCATCTTTCAAACACACACCTTAAGGTATCCAAGTGCTCCAAATTGATTCCAAGTTGAAATAAAAGCAAGAAAAGCAAAGGAGAAGTGATTACCATCAAGTTTAACATCAAAATCTGCATAGGTAACACTTATTTACAGTTTTGCCTTTGGTTTTTAGATTATTCTGAATGATTTTATTGTTTATTAAGCTTTCAATATCTCTTATAAAAATGTTAGGAAGTTTTTAGTTAGACTTTGGTCCACAAAGAAAGGGTTTTTTATGACAAACACTTAATAGGAAATACTTGTGGCAGAAACTATCACCTTACTATTTTCTTGTGTTTTAGGCTTCAAAAGTATATGATATATTGAATAAAACCTATAATTATTACCATTACATGTTCATATATGAGTTAAAAGTATTGGAATAAATTTTGATCGAATAGAAATTGAAATAGAGAATGATGTTGGAGAAACACTCAAACTGCCAAAGTAGCAAAATCTATTTTGGTGTGCTGTGAAGGAGACTGAATTTGGGGAGCTAAATCCATTAGTTTTAGAAAGAATATAACCTGGTTGTATTTGTGTATATGTTATATAAGTTTGGTAAAAATTTGGGAGAGATTGAATATACGTAAGAGTGCAAAAACCATTAATGTCATGAAGTGCGCAAAACTATCACCGTAGGAAAAAAATATGTTTCAGTATGCTGTGAAAGGAGCTAAAGTTGGGAAGCTATATCCATGAGTTTTAGCTATTATATGATATGGTTACATTTTTTTTTATGTTAGCTAAGTGTGATAAAAATTGGGGAGTGAATGAATATGTCTAAGGGTTTCAAAATCATCATGCAAGTTAATGTGGCAACAAGAAAATATGAAGTGGTGAATTTGTCTCATTTGGTTCATTAACATATTGTAGCATAGATGTGATGCATTTGATCCCTAACATTTAGAAAAATATTGTAAGAGTTATAATACATCAATTAAGTGAGGTTAGTATATATTTAAGATATGGAACAAATGTACGTAGAATGTTGTATTCGGTTATAGTTTCTAAGTGGTAAGGTTGTTTAATTAAATTGAGATTCAAGATCTTTATACTACATTAGATATAATGAACTTGTTAATTGAGGATGGTGATTGATATCTTGTATTTTTACAGATTGTTTCATATATAGGGTTGGAGAGTAATACTTAAGAAACCTAAAAGTAACACACAACCGATCAAAGGTAAGTAAAGATTCATTTGCAACTACAATTGATAGACATAGCAAATATGTGATTTATATGTAATACCATAGATCATATATGCATAGCAGAGGGCACGCATTACTGTCATTCATGTCCATTGAGCATACATACATGGGCATTGGCACGTGCATACATCATATACAAGTATTGTGATAAATCTTGCATTGCACGGCATGATTCTGAGAAGGAAAAATGTTTTACTAACCACTACTAGTGCACCAAAGCATGCATGGATTTGGATGGTTGTATGCATGGATTTGCAGGTTCGCGTGCATGGATTTATATTCGTACGAGTGTGCATGGATTTGCATGCTTTTATAATTATTAACCATTAGATTATGGCGATGTGTAGAGCTCTTTTTCGGTACATGAGATAGTAGTATTGGTCAGGGGCCCAAGAAAGAAATGATTTTGAAAGAAATATTTTGATGCATGGAATTGTATTGTGGGCATAGCATTTTGAGATGCATGACTTGATATTAGGGATTATTCTTTGACATGCATAATCTTTACTTGTTGAGCGTTAGCTCATATAGTTTATGCATTGTAGGTGAGTCTGGTAATACTTGATACCATGGACTTACTGGGCAAGCTGTTGGGGTTCTTACAGGTTCTGAGGATCAGTGTACATGGATGACGACCTGTTGGGTTGTGTTGTGGGCATATTCTAATTTTTACATTCGTTATTATTATGTAAAGTGTTGACTATATATAAATAATGATTTTTCTATATACAGGGTTATATGTAAAAGAATACTTTACTGTTTCTCAAAGTGCTACATTTGACAAAAGTAAATATATATATATACACATGCACACACATGTGCTACCTTATCAAAATTATTATTATACCAATATCTATATTTAGTGGTGGGGGTGTTATACTTGGGAAGCAATTAAGGAGAAGTTTTCTGAAAGAGTCAAACTCTAGAACCTAGAAGCTACTTAAAATCATACACATGGATGTTTGCGGTCCTATCAAGCCAAGTTCATTCAATAAAAATAATTACTTTCAATTAGTCATTGATGATTTTTCAAGAAAAAATGAGTTTATTTCTTGAAGCAGAAATCAAAAGTTTTTTAAGCATTCATGAAGTTTAAGGCTGTAGTAGAGAAAGAAAGTGGTCTTCAGATCAAAGCCATAAGATCTGACCAAGAAGGAGAATTTACTTCGAAGGAATTCTAAGAGTTTTGTGAAGCAAATGGAATTCAGCAACCACTCACCATTCTAAGATTGTCCCAACAAAATAGAGTTGCAGAAAGGAAGAACAAAATCATTCTCAACATGGCACGAAGCATGTTCAAAAGTAAGAGAATGTCAAAAGAGTTCTAGGCAGAAGCTGTGGCATGTGTGGTGTATTTATTAAATCGCTCACCAACAAGAAATGTATAAGGCAAGACACCACAAGAAGTATGGAACAGAAGAAAACCTGGCATTTCTCATTTGAGAGTTTTTAGAAGCATAGCCCATGTACATGTACTAGATGAGCAAATAAGCAATTTAGATGATAAAAACGAGAATTTCATCTTCATTGGTTAAGACAATAACTCTAAAGGCTACAAGCTATATAATCCTAATAATGTGAAGATAATCATCAATCGTGATGTTATTACCATAACATAAAGATTACAACTTCACTCCTGAATTTGAAGATGATGAACAAACAACTATCGAACAATCGAGATGAGAGCCTGCTACACTACCTATTTTACCATTGTCAAATGATGATAAAAGTTCACCACCATCTTTCTTAGCTGAAAGGAATGAAGAATGTACAAGAAGTCTTCAAGAACTCTATGAGGTAACTGATAGGCTTGAAAATCTTACCCTATTTTGCCTTTTTGTAGATTATGAGCCTATAAACTTTCTAGAAGTTGCACAAAATAAAAAATGGAGAAACGCAATGGATGAAGAAATTAGAGCCATCAAGAAAAATGACACTTGGAAACTTGCTTCACTTCCCAAAAATTATAAAGTCGTTGGTGTAAAGTGGGTATACAAGGTGAAAAAGAATGCTACTAGATAGATTGAACGATACTAGGCAAGACTAGTTGCAAAATACTATAGTTAAAAAGCTGGCATTAACTATGATGAGGTATGTGCTTCAATTGCTCGGTTAGAAACAATAAAACTAATTATTTCCTTAGCATCTTAAAATAAGTGGAAAATACATCAGATGGATGTAAAGTCAACATTCTTTAATGGAGTACTAGAGGAAGAAGTTTACATTGAACAACCAATAGACTATGTGATAAAAGGACAAGAAGACAAATTCTTAAAGTTAAATAAGCCTCTCTACTGATTGAAATAAGCATCGAGAGCGTGGAATAGCAGAATTGACAAATATTTGCAAAAAAAAGGCTTTATCAAATGTCCTTATAAACATGCACTCTACATCATGAATAACAATGGTGATGTTTTGATTGTTTGTTTGTATGTTGATGATTTGATCTTTACATGGAGCAATCCAATCATGTATAAAGAATTTAAGAAAATAATGATAAAGGAGTTTGAAATGACCGACATGAGGTTGATGGCGCACTATCTCGGCATCAAAGTCAAGAAAAAAGAAGATAAGATTTTTATCTTACAAGAAGGCTATATAGAAGAGATTCTCAAGAAATTCAAGATGGATGATTGTAATCCAATAAGCACATCGGTAGAGTGCGGAGTAAAATTATTCAAGGATGATAAAGCAGATAAAATAGATCCAAAATTGTTCAAGAGCCTAATTGGATGTTTGAGGTATGCCTGGCATTTTCTTTGCAACTGGACTCGTGAGCCGCTACATGAAAGCTCCAACAACCACACACTTCAAAGCTGCAAAAAGAATTCTTTGTTACCTAAAAGTGGCTTGAAGACAACAAGGAGGACTTCTATTTGAATATCGATTCAAGGAGTTACCGGGAGGTGATTTTTGATATTGATTTGGAAAGATGGCAAGATGCCATGCAATTCAAGATGGACTTTATGTAATCCGACCAAGTATGACTGTAGTGGACTTGCTGAGAGTATTATACATATTGACTACAAGTAGGTCTATAACAAAAGCTTAGAGTAGACGGAGAGCGAACGACCTATAAGACATGGTTGGTGGTGAAAGATTACTCAAAGACAATGTGTTGCCTATGAGGAAACGTTTTCGTTAGTGGCGATGCTGAAATTTATAAGGGTTTTCTTGCCATATTTGGGTGTTATGACTATGAAATTTGGTAAATAGATGTGAATATTGCTTTCCTTAATAGAAACATTAAAAAGGAGAACTATCTGAAGCAGCTGAAGGGCTTCATATCCAAAGGAAGTGAGAAAAAGATATGTAAGCTGTAGAAGTCCATTTATGGACTCAAATAAACTTCTCAAAACTGGAATTGATTCGATGAGATGATCAATTGATTTTCTCAACAATGGGAATGAGCCATGTGTGTACAAGAAATTGAAGGAGCGTGGCAATAATTTTAGTACTTTATGTTGATGATATGCTACTCATTATGAATAATGTAGGAATGTTATAGTCTATAAAAGCGTAATTGTTTGCATAATTCTTCATGAAGGATTTGAGAGAAGTATTGTACGTATTGTGAGTCAAGATCTATAGAGATAGATCAAGAAGGATGCTCAGACTATTCCAATTTACGTACATAGACAAAATGTTAAAGATGTTTAGTATGGAAGGATCCAAGAAGTAATTCTTGTAGAGGAGTCATGGGATTTCTCCTTCAATTTTTATATCTCCAAAGGCTATAGAGGAAAGAAAAAAAATGGCTCACACCTTGCACGTCCGTAATTGGAAGCATAATGTATGTGCTATGTACGAGACCTGTTATCATAAATGCTCTTAATGTCACAAGCATGTATCAATTTAATTCAAGCAAAGAGCATTAGAAATTCGTAAAATCGATCCTCAAGTACTTGTGAAGGACTAATGAAGTTTTCTTGGTATATGACAATGGCAATTAAAACTAGAATGCTTCATTGATTCTAGTTTTCAACCTCTAGTTTAATATAAATTATAAAGATATCGCTGAGTATGTGGCTGCTACATCATGTGTGAGTCATGTAATTTGACTAAGAATTTTTTTGAAAGAATTGAACATATCATAAAAAGAGCCAACAGAGATTCATGTCGACAATAAATCAGCAATAACTTTGGCCAAAAATCCAATTTTTCATAATCAAAGCAAGTATATTGATACTCGATACCACTGTATCAGGGAATGCATTGCGAGAAAAGAAATTTAAGTAAAGTATGTGAAATCGCAAGATCAAGTTGTTGATATCTTTACCAAGCCACTGAAGTATGAAAACTTTGCAAGATTGAGAAACTTACTTGGCATCGTAAAACAAGTTTAAAGAGGAGTATTGAAAATAAATTGTTTTAAGCCCAAATTTTAATCAAACCTATATTAAGCCAAGTTTTAGAAGTTTCTAAATTTAGGTAAGGTAGGTAAGGTTGGTGAGATTATTAAAAATTATGTGATAATTTAGTTGACAAATGTATAGTTGTACTTTTAAGTTGTTTGTTTATTTAGTGGTAGAAATTTGGTAGAAACTAATATAAATAGATCTTGTATTTAAAGTGTTAAATTATCAAACAAAAGAGAGAAAAACAAGAGTAATTAGAAGCAAAACTTCTAAAGAGTGTTTAGAGAAATATTTAAAAAGTTTGTTAAGAGTGAAGTTATATTGAGATTGAATAGTTTGAGTGTTCTCTTTTGTAATAATATTTGAGTGATCAATATTTTGAGTGATAAATTTCCAACAGAATATGCATAACAAAAAGTGTTTATTTTGGTGAATGCCACATTTTTTGGAAGGAGATTTTTTTGAATAAAAATGGCGAAACTATAGAATTTGAAGAAATTCAAGAACCTCAAACTGTCCTACAATAAGCATAGTGCCAAACCCCACCACTCAAACTTTTGGTTCCCAACCTCTAAGGAGATTCGACAAGATTGATGCTGCCTGAGAGATATATCCTCTTGCTTGAAGACAATAAGAAGGACTTCTATTTGAATATCGATTCAAGGAGTTACGGGGAGGTGATTTTTTATATCGATTTGGAAAGATGGCAAGATGCCATGCAATTCAAGATGGACTTTATGTAATCCGACCAAATATGATCGTAGTGGACTTACTGAGAGCATTATACATATCGACTACAAGTAGGTCTATAACCGAAAGCTTGGAGTAGATGGAGAGCGAACGACCTATAAGACATGGTTGGTGGTGAAAGATTACTCAAAGACAATGTGTTGCCTATGAGGAAACCTTTTCGTTAATGGCGATGCTGAAATTTATAAGGGTTTTTCTTGCCATATTTGGGTGTTGTGATTATGAGATTTGGTAAATAGATGTGAATACCGCTTTCCTTAATATAAACATTAAAAAAGAGAACTATTTAAAGCAGCCAAAGGGCTTCATATCCAAAGGAAGTGAGAAAAAGATATGTAAGCTGTAGAAGTCCATTTATGGACTCAAATAAACTTCTCAAAACTGGATTTGATTCGATGAGATGATTAATTGATTTTCTTAACAATGGGAATGAGACATGTGTGTACAAGAAATTAAAGGAGCGTGGCAATAATTATAGTACTTTATGTTGATGATATGCTACTTATTATGAATAATGTAGGAATGTTGCAGTTTACAAAAGTGTAATTGTCTACATAATTCTTCATGAAGGATTTGAGAGAAGTATTGTACGTATTGTGAGTCAAGATCTATAGAGATAGATCAAGAAAGATGCTCAGACTATTCCAATTTACGTACATAGACAAAATGTTAAAGAGATTTAGTATGAAAGAATCCAAGAAGGAATTCTTGTAGAGGAGTCATGAGATTTCTCTTTCAAAATTTATATCTCCAAAGGCTACAAAGGAAAGAGAAAAAATGGCTCACACCTTACACGTTCGCAATTGGAAGCATAATGTATGTGCTATGTACGAGATCTATTATTATAAATGCTCTAAGTGTTATAAGTATATATCAATCCAATTTGAGCGAAGAGCACTAAAAATTCGTAAAATTGATCTTGAAGTACTTATGAAAGACTAATGACATCTTCTTGATATATGACAATGACAATTAAAACTAGAATGCTTCATTGATTCAAGTTTTCAATTCGATGTAGACAACTTAGAATTTGATACTGGGTATGTATTCAACCAAAATAGTGGTGCGGTTAGTTGGAAGAATTCCAAATAAAAGACAATTGTAGATTTCAAAGGCTGAATATATTGCGGCATACAATGCTGCAGATGAGGTTGTTTGGATGTGAAACTTCATTTAAGATTTGAGTGTAATTCCCTCTATTGTTAATTTGATTTCAATGTACTGTTATAAGAATGGTGTGATTGCGAAAGCAAAGGTGCCAAGATCTCATAAAAATGTCAAGTATATTTTAAGGTGATATCAGCTGTCAAAATGGAGAAAGTTGTTTTGATAGAAAACTTACCAAACCGACTAACTAAATCCCTAGTGCAAAAAGTATTTGAATGGCATTTTGAGAGGATGGACTTGGGATTCATGTGTCATTAGCTCTTTTGTTGTTACTTGACGAGTTAATAAGTCTAATTAAGTTAACTAGACTTAGTTATGAATATGTTACCTTTACTGGCATTTTAAAAAGTTAAACATAACTTTTGCATATTTAAGAAAGAATCTAAATTAAACAAGGCAACGAAAGAGAGTTTTATTCTAAAATCATGAGAATTCGAATTTGCTCGAAATTGAGCAATTGGGTCAAACACCCCTTGCTGTATAGATAACTTCATAGTTTTACAAATTATAAAAGGAAATTGATGTGCTCACATTGACCCAATTCGCATGACAAATATAACTGAACTTATCTTGTGATTCGTCACTTTTTAATATATAAACTAGTCACATACAAATATAACTTTACTTGCTCTATAATGATTTGGTATAATTAAATCAAATCTGATTAAAGTTTTCTAGAATTCGACCATCATGATAAAGTTGAAAAAATTCATATGAACTTCTCAACAAATTACTCTGTTAATTAAATGTTGAGGTGGATCATTACAAAGAGATTCACTACAATCTTTTATTTTTTTGGTGGTAAAATTCATTGCTTCAAAAATGTTGGATGAGCTTGAATAAGTTCCAAGGAGTCAAGCTGGTTTTTTGCTATAGAAAGACTAATATGGCTGCAGATGTATTAGCCAAAACAGCAGCCACGCAGCCTTACTCAAAGGCCTATTTTGCAGATTATGTAGATAGACAGACTCCATCTGCTAACCTTTATTTAAAAAAAAAAAGTGTCCAAAACTTGAATTAATTATTTCAATAGAAATCCTAAGCTTTGTTTGATGTTGTTTCCGATATTTTAAGAAAACTATTATGGGAAATATATTTTGAGCAGTAGAATGAATGAATATATGGATAATGAAAATGTGTTTGAATGTTTTATCGGAAAAAAAATGATATGATTTATTTTGATATATATTATTAATTCTAAATATATTTTTAATATTATTTATTGTTGTTAATGTAAGATATTTTTAATTGTAAATATTTTATCAATATTATTTTTTTGTAGTTAGTTGGAATATAGTAAGTATGATTATTTAATTAAAATAATAATAAATAGTTATTCTTGAAGGAATAAAAATATATTTTTTTAAAATATTATTCTAAAATACCTTTTTCGAGAAGAAAAATATTTTTCCAAAATAAGGTAGAGTATTTGATCAACCCCCACCCACCCACTTCACCAAAAAGAAAACTTGCATTCCCATAAGAGTGAGGAAAAAACTGAAATTTTGACATGCCACTCGATGGCCCTTAAAGAAGAAGAAACACACGCATAATTTTCAGTGGTCACCCTCATTTCATTTGTACCATGACCAAAAAGGTACAACCAAGTACAGCTCGGATGTCTGCGAATGGGACCACCTATCAAAAGCGTATGAGATTCCCCCCACGTTTCGGAATCTGATTAGCTGGGTGGAAAGGGCTTACGTAGGACCATTAGAGATTCCCACAGAATATAAAACATTTTGCAGCCTTTGGTTTGATAAAGACACGTCGGTCGCAGGTTAACAGATGTCGGGCCCATTTTGGCATTTGGTCCAATAAGCTCAAATCATGTGCGTTTGATGCTGCTTTCTCCTTGAATTCAATGTTTTCCATTTTTTGGTACAATGTTATTAAACATTTGCATCCCTTGCAAAGAAAATAACTCACATTTGAATATATACTGAATTTTTGAGTTTTATATAAAAGTTGAAAAATAAATATTTTATATATTTTAAAATAATAATTAAAATTAGTAATACTATTTTTGATTAAATGATAGTTTTAGAAAAATATCCATTTTAAGAAACAAATTTTTATTTTGAGAGATATCTTTTAAAAAGAATAGAAGCAATAAATTTGGAATAGAAGGAGTTAGTGATATTCATATCTTTATAATATTAAAAAAAAATTAACAAACTTTCATTTTTTTAGAAATGAAACGTTATTTTGAGATTAAAAATGAAGAATAATAAATTTGTGATGTGACAAGATTATTATTTCATCTTCAAAAATATATTCTTTTTTTTAAATATCATCTTACTTAAAGTCATGATTTGGTATCTCTAACATCAAATTATTATTTTTAAAGATTATAAAGATACCCAAAAATTATATTTTCTTAATTCTTTTCTAAAGTTTTGCGATGAATCAAAATTGTATATTCAATTTGGAAAGGAAAACATTTTTTATTTATTTTTAATGTAAATTCACGTTAAGCATACTTGATAAAAATAATACAAATGTAATAATATATTCTTCTCCAAGGTCCAGTTAAAAAAATACGGCTCAAAATTATGTAGATAAAATATGTACTCATACACTCCCTTTAACAGACTTGCCAAAAAAGAAAAGAAATAAATAAACACTCCCTTTAACCTAATATTTTAAATGTAACTGTCGCACTATATGATTATACAAATATTGATGTATCATATTTAATATATTTAAACAAGAGGATATCATGGCAGTACCTGGGTTGCATGCCCTACCATGTGAATGCAAGGATACATATCCCTACTAATCCGGAGAGAAAGTATTAACAAGTCACAGGGTGAGTTCTTCCAAAGCTTAGTTTAATACTTTAAGGAAATATTTTAGTATAAATTTGATTTGGCCAACCCAATCATGATGGATAAAAGTGTACATAATTTTTGATTGATTATGAATATAAATTTATTTAACGGATTATGTTAAAAATAAATGAACTGTTCGATCTTATTATAGACTTTGACTCGTTTAATTAATCGAGTCTGAATAAAAATTTCCCGACATAGGAGCCACCTTGCCGGAGGTAATACACAGAGAGTAAGAGAAGGAAAGAAACCAAAAGCATGTCTTCCAAACACTTCATAAGTAAATACAACCTTGAGAGTTGGTGAGCTCTCTCAAGAACACAAGGTTAGGATTCACTTCACACTCTCTTAAGGCCTTATACTTTTTGTGGTTGGTGTTGTTAATATTTTAAATTTTAATGAAAATAACTTTCATGCAAATAAAAATTACAAGAATGAATATAATTTATAGTAATTTTAAAAATATATAAATTATTAAAAATAAAACAATTGGCTTGTAGGAGTCACGCCACTTGATACTGTCTTAAAATCGTGATGACCTTCCTTCCTTGCAGGTACTGGCTGCTCACCATCATCATAAGATAAAATTCAAGAAGACCACTACCAGTGTCTACTATTGTTATCTCCTATTGTGAGCAGATCACAAGAAGACTAACGAACAAGAGATTAGCATATTGACAAATATAATATAAAAAATAATATGTAGAATATAAAATGTATAAGAATTTGTATGTGTTTCTACCTAAACTCTAGGACATCTAGTTATAGTGCTAGCATTAAACATGAAACAACAAAAAACTAAATTCAGAATAATGGTGTTAAATGGGGTGTTACAAAAGTTAATAGGAGGTTACAAAATTTATTTTTTTTTTATAAAATAATGAAGAGTAAATTTGATTTTGAAGTATTCAAACTTCAAATTGTAACAATCCTCCGCAAGTTTTAAAACTTCAAATTATATATACGAGAAAATATAATAGGGCAATTTGATACTATGCAATAGGTGTAGCAACCTTCCGATTTTGAGCCTATACTTAGTGTTGATTTTCATTTAAGGGAACCATAATGGACTACACCTTGAATTAGTCCTTTAGCCAAACTTTAATACATTACACACATAGTATCGATATCGGTCCTTGTTCAAAGTGGTTTAGCGCTGTTAATGACCATGCACTATGATCTTGATTCTCATGAGAGTCTCTAGAGTCAGTCCAAACCTATAGCCATGGTTTCATGGCAGTTCTCATTTAGGTGAAATCTCTAAGGGTATGTGTGACCTATACCTTGCCGAATTCCCGTCTTAGTCTCATTAAGGGTCAAAGCACAACCTAACATCAAACTATAAAGCATTATCACCATAGAGCTGGGAAGAAAATTCTTTTCTCAAAAGTAATGATAAATGAATCACGCATTATAGTTTTTTTCTACCCATTGAACATTTTTTATTGGGTCTCCAATTATAAAAGTTGGGTTACTCCCGGAGGTGACTCCATCTCAATGATTCAAATACACCCTTATTAGGTAGATCTTTGGTGAAATTATCCGCCAAGTTTTTTTTCAGATTTTACAAAATTAAGACATACCACATTTCTCTTCAATAAAGATTTCACACTTTTGTATCTTGCTTGTAAGTGTCTACTCATTTTCTTATTATAATATGTCTGCTTCACAAGATCAATCAGAGCCTTACAATCATAATATATAAAAATAGCAAGTAAAGGTTTATATATTAGTGGGATATCAAGTAATACATCTCTCAATCGTTCGATAGTTGTACAAGTTGTATCAAAAGCTATCAACTCGACTTCTATAGTACTTCTAGATATAATAGTTTGTTTTTAGATTCTCAAGTTATTGCTGCTGCACCCAACATAAAAAAAAAATCTACTAGTAGACATAATTTCAGAGTTATAAATAATCCAATTAGCATCACTATATTCTTCAAGTACATTTGGAAAACCTTTATAACATAAAGAATAATTTAGAGTTCCTCTAAGATACTTAAGAACTCTTTCTAAAGCATTCGAATGATCCGTACTAGGATTATGAGTATATATACCAAGTGTCCCAACTGCATAAGAAATATCAGGTCGAGTCTTATTGGTAAAATATAATAATAATCCAATAATTTGATAATATTTCAATTGAGATATTGGTTCACCAAAGTTTTTTGTGTAAATGTGCATTTGGATCACAAGGAGTTAAAACTAACTTACAATCATAATAATTGAATTTCTTCAAAAACTTTTCAATTGAATCAGATTGGTTTAAGAAAAATATCTTCTTTAGTTCTACTAGCCTTCATACCCAATATATAATGAGCTTTTTCTAAATCTTTCATTTCAAAATTATTAGATAATTAACTTTTCACCTTTTTAATAAAGTCCAAATTAAACCGAAAAATTACTATATCATCAACGTACAAACATAATATCATATATTCACCTTTTTCTCCTTGCAATATATACATCTGTTGTATTCATTTGATCTAAATCCATAACTTTGTATAACTTTATTAAAATTTTCATGCCACTGTTTGGGAGCTTGCTTCAAATCATATAAATATTTCACTAACTTGCATACCTTATGTTCTTGTCCTTGAATCTGAAAACCTTCAAGTTGTTCCATATAAATTTTTTCATTTAACTTTCCATTTAAAAACACAGTATTAACATCCATTCGATATATTGTTAACTTATGTATAGATACTAAAGTCAATAAAATCCTAATACTTGAAACCCTAACAATAGGGAAATAAGTATCAAAATAACCTATTCCATCTTGTTGTATAAATCCTTTCACTACTAATCATACTTTGTACTTATCTAATGAGCCATCAGTTTTTAACTTCTTTTTAAAAATTCATTTATATCCTACTGGTTTACTACTAGGAGGTAGATCAGATAAAACTCAAATATTATTTTGAATAATAGAATTATATTTATCATTGATAGCTTCTTTTTAAAAAAGGTGCATCTATAGAGATATTGCTTCATCATAAGTTTGTGGATCTCCTTCAACTAAAAATGTGATAAAATTATCTCCAAAATTCTTCTTGACCTTAGTTCTCTTACTTCTCCTTAATTCCATAAATTCTCCTTTCCTATTTTCTAAAATTATACTAGTAGATGAATCACCTCTAGAAGATTCAAGTTTGGACATACATAGCTCATATGAAATTCTAGTTTTATAAGGAAAAATATCCTCAAAATATGTAGTATCTGTAACTTCAATAATTGTATTATTAGAAATTTTACTATTTTAAAAACTAACTATTAAAAATCTATTTGTTGTGCTATTTTGAGCATATCCAATAAAAACAACATCTACAGTTTTAGATCCTATTTCCTTCTTTTTAAACTTAAGTGTAACTTCTTTTGCTAGACACCCCACATTTTAAGAAAATTTAGTCTTGGAGTCCACTTTTTCTAAAGGGATTTTATCATTGTCCCTGACAAAAAATAAAACAGCTTATTACCACTGGGTTTAAACTTTTTTTTCTCAATGTTATTCCTTTATCCTCAACTGGGTTGACCTTGACGTTCATCTCTTCTTGTTTAACATTCATCATATGTTATTACTCTATTTTCAACGGCTTAAAAACTAGAGTCGAAGTCAAATTCCCTTACTGTGTCTTAGACCCCTGGCAAATTAGATCAAGATGGTAATAGTTTATCAATTAAATATTAAACTTTATATTCTTCACTAAACTTTGTTCCACTATCTTCTAGAAGCCTTAACAAATCTTGAAATTCATGAATTTATTCATTAATGGATTTTTCATCAACCATAATATAATTTGCAAAAGTGGAGGCATAAAATCTTTCTATTACCGCATCATCAATCCCATATTCAGCTTCTAACGTATCCCAAAGTTTCTTAGCACTAGTGATATTATGAAACTCATCATAAAGCCTTTTCGACAAGCCACTAAGGATACGATTACGATAATGGTAATCTATTTTTGCAGGGGTATGCCAAGAGTTTGACTCAATATTTTCTATGGTAGAAATAAACCCAAGCACAGTTAATTAATATTTCATTTTGTTTTGTCATCTCTTAAAATTTAGCCCACTAAATTTCTCATGCTTCACACTACTAACATCTTGATGAGATGCCATTTTTTTTTTAGTTTGCTAGGGATTAATTAGGCAAATAAAGGACAAGGAGCAAAATATAATTATAGGAGTTAATAGTGATATCAGTAAATAATCAATAATGTAAAATTAATTTTGCAGCAAATAACATATATAATCGAAGAAAATTATTTTTAATAAAAAATTTCAGGCTTCTGGGACATGCAATTCTTATGGCACTCAACTTTAAAATGCAATAAATTAATACAATATGAATTTTTTTAATTACAATTAAAATGCACAATATGTAAAATCAGTTATTGGTTAATGAAATAGTTTATCCTTTCACAAATGTAAGTAATTTCAAATCAACTTAATATGTAAAATAATAATAATAATGATTAATCAAATATAACAAATAATCACGATCTTAGATTGTTGTGAATATTTTAAATTTTAATGAAAATAACTTTCATGCAAATAATAATTACTTCGATGCAAATAAATCACAAGAATGCAAAGAATTTATTGTAATTTTAAAAATATATAAACTATTAAAAATAAAATAGTTGGCATATAGGAGTCACGTCACTTGACGCTGTCCTAAGATCGTGATGGCCTCCCATCCGTACAGGTACTGGCGGCTCACCATCACTCCAAGATAAAATTCAAGAAGGCTACTATCGGTGTCTTCTATTGTGAGCACGACCATAAAAAGACTAACGAATAAGATTTTATCACGTTGCCTAAGGTAATATAGAAAATAATATATAGAATATAAGAAGTGTAAGAATGTTGTGTGTATTTTTACCTTGACCCTAGGACACCTATTTATAATGTTAGGACTAAACATGAAACAACGAAAAATTAAATTCAATATAGTGTTAAATGATGTGTTACAAAAATGAATAGGAGGTTACAAAATTTATTTTTATTTTATGAAAATAATGAAGAGTAAATTTGATTTTGATGTTTTAAAACTTCAAATTGTAATAGTTAGGATATAAATTGATTTGATGAAAAACTTGATAAATTGTTGAATATGGATTTTTTAATAAATATTATGATACTTTGTTATAGTGTAAAAATGATATATTTGTATCATATGTAATTTAATGTTTACATTGTAGAATAAATGAGTAATATAAGATAAAAGTACCAAATTACCTTTAATATTACAATTCTATTTCTGAGGATAAAAATTTCAATCGAGCCCTAAGCCCCTTCTTCTCTTCTTCGACTAGTAACCCAGAAGTACAAAGAAACAAAAGTGAGTCATTGGTAGGGCAATTATGATGTCTCCAAGGAAAACTCTCTTGAGAAAGAAGGTCTTGGTTGGGATAAAATTAATATGAGTGAAGAAATATAATCAACTGATACTTATAATGTATGATTCCAGAAACTTTCCAACTGAATATTTTGAGGGATTTGATAGGTTGAAAAAACTGTTGGCCAAAAGTAATAAATACTGACAATGATATTAATATGGTTCTCTTGAGTTTTCCAGTTCAAAAGTTTTGGATAGGAGAGAAGATGAGCTCGTTCGGGCAGCTACTTGATCTTTTCCTCAGCAATCAACATCTCATTTGAAGAGAATGAAAATAGGTTGAGGTGGGGTTTCATATTGTGAAGTAACCGAGGGCAATATTTTATAATTTCACATTATGATTCAAGGATAAAAAAGACATTTCGTTAAATGGATTGTAAAGTTGGGCCACTTGGATTATTGGATCCAATTTTGGACTTGAAATTATAATGTGGGTTGAAATTCAAAATTTCATCGGGCTAAAGATATCCATTGGACCCCAACCAAAAAAGTAAATAATGAATTAGATTGGTTTATTTAGTCAATATAAACCAATCCAGCAAAGTAAACAGTCCCTAATCGAAGATATTTTCAGACAATCACTAGATAATTAGAGCACCCAAAAACAAAAGCAGAGAGGCATGAACATGACACAGAGTTCAGAGGTTGTATCTGCGCAAGTGATCATAGAAATGTTTGGACATAATTTTGATGTTTGAAGTCGCAAATTTCAACAATAAAAGCCTGAAGGACAGAAAATGCCCTCAGTAGGTGGATGTATTTACTAAACATATGTATTTACTAAGCAGGATAGGATTTGTGGATTTTTAGACTGGTCATACCTGACCGATCTTACTCGAATTGATCTTGAATGGTCGATCTCAATCTTAAATATGTGTCTTCAACACAACTCGACGTGTTGCCTCATGTGATTGGCCCACATGACCCATTACTTTGTATATTCCCATATCATAATTAAAATGATATGTCATTTTATATTGCAAGCTTTGTTTTTGATGTCCCTTTAACATTATTTGAACTATACTAACTTAATTATTAAATGAATTTTGCTAGGATTATTTCAACGAACTTAACGAGATTTTTTAATTTAAGATTATTTGCCATTATCTTATCAAAAATGATACAAACTTATATTAAATGGTAAGCTATGATGCATAAATACGAATACGCGGAAACACAAATAGACATAACAGTTCTTCAAAGTTTAGGGTACGACAAGCCTAGGAAACAAGTGTCCAATGCACACATATATATTATAAATATATATATGCACATATATGTGTGCATGTAATTTGTAAAGATTTATTGAGTGAAAGACATTCATATAGATGATGAAGTTGAACGTCGGCTAGTGTGACACATGGATAACGGTGTTTCGAAAAAAAAAACTCTAAATATAAAATACGAGAGAAAGCTAACTTTTATAAGGTAAAACTTTTTTTTTTTAACTTATTTCTAGATTTTGTTTTATAAACTCTAATTCTAAAATATATGAAAAAAGACCCAGCAGTGTTCGACCTAATTTCTGGACACATGTCAAAGGCATGTCTATGTTCAAGACTGTAAGAATGATTTTTCAAAGTATCCGTGTATTATAGCTGCCTAATCTCATGAATAGTTTTCTTTTTCTTTTCCCCTTCCAAGTAAGTTTCACTACTTCAACATATTGTTTTCGCATATTTTAATAAATTGATTGGAAACTTTTTGGTCTATTTGAAGATCTTGATGATGATCTTGTTAGTCGTGTTGCTTCACTATGCCCAATCGGGCATCTAGTTCACACAAGCTCCTTATTGTTTAGTTGTCATTTTTCTTATTTATCTTAACTTAAAAGAATATGTATCATTCATTGCATTATATGGGCTTCAAGAGGGAAGAATTGAAGTGCATAATTCAACACTTTAACCCACTTTATGAGTGCCACAATTATTAGATTGTTGGATATATGATTTAATTGAATCTAACTAAAGTTGTCTTGACTCGCTGTTTTACCAATTTAAAGAATTTTTTTAAATCAAAAGATAATGAGGAACAAGACTAACAATTTTGCTGGGGATGTGCAGTAGATATCCATTCTTTCGTATAATAAGAGTTCCTTTAACAACTCAATTTGATGTGTAATTATGTATAGTATCGACAAAATTAAAGAAAACTGTAATACCCCTTAATTTAATTACAGAGTCTAAATAAATTGATACAATTAAGTCAAAAAATGTTAATTTTTCATCATTACTAGAGTTATGATTTTTAATAAAAGTCCTTATTTTTAGCTATAAGAGAAAGAACTTGAATCATAAATATATCAAAATTGAGTACATCTGTTTACAAAACCATAACAGAGCGGCTTATTTAAAAACAAGATAGAGTTTTCAAAATAAACTACCAAACACCTCGAAACATGGCATATAAACAAATTTATGTTTGGCCATTCTAAAAACTCAGTCAACCTCTAAACCTGTATATTTCCACCTGCATCACATGAATCTAATAAACTAAGGGCTCAGTAAGATGAAACTGATGCAATAACAAATAACATATATGCACATCTCATAAATCATTAAATGCATTTATTTTATTTAATAACTTTCATTCATAAATCATTCTTTAGGACCCTTGAAGTGTGGTACCTAACTAATAGCGATAAACCGTAATTTTCGAAATATGTTCATAATGATTGACCAATAAGAGAACTAATACGGGGTTTCCATACTTGATCTTTCAATTTTAGGTATTAGCCGTATTCTATCTCATTCATTGTGGCTTTCCTATACCAGTTTTTCAACCTCAAGTATTTGCCACCATTTGTTGGGTCCGTCGGTCCCTCTTGCATCCCTTGTCTACCCGACCATCAATCAAGTACCATACTTCCTTTTCAAAAACCTCATTATAATCTCAATAGTGTCATGCTTCATGAACCATATATGTATCAAATATTGCATAATTTGACAAACAATAACAATCACATTAAAACATGAACAACATTATATGATTATTGTGATACAGCAAATGAAAGTTTCAACTTACCTCAAGTCCACTTTGTGACAAGTGAAAAGACTAATCTCTTTGAAAGATATGATATGTTAAAGGCCTAACATAATTAAAACATGTACCATTTAATATCCTTTTTATAAATTATTTAATCTATTCTAATTAAAATTCATATACACTTTTCAATCTTTTGTAAATAACTTCATATCAATTACAAAACCTTAAAAATAATTCATACTCCATATTTTACTACTAATTCAAGATATTAAATATTAGGGCAGCCATTAAATAACTAATAATTCAAACATAATTATTAGGACATCCCCTAAAACATGCACACAATCCAAATTAACATGACGTAAATTCGATTCTAACTTAAATTGATTGTACCCTTCAATTAAGCAAACTAATTGCTATTGTTTTCAATTATTCAAAGAAACTTCCAAACACAATATAAGCATTAAAAAATCAATAGAAACAAGTAAATTAAACAATTTCACAAGACTATTAATTTTGCTAAAAATTAGCTTAACTAACTTGGTTTTGGCTTCAAGTGTAACTTACTTAAATTTTTAATTATACAAAAGCATACTAAAATATGTAATCATCCAAAATACTAAAAATTCATCATAAGAAATATTGAAAAAAAATATACCTTAATTAAGTTGGATTTAAGCTTCAAAATCAATGGTTTTCAAGCTTAAAAGGATGAAAACTTGTTCTATCTTGTGTTCTATGAATTCCTATGAATTGAATTCAATTTGTGTGGATATGAGAGTGTAGAAATTTGAGAGAAACTTAGGAGAATAAGGGCTCGTCGTTTTTGAGGTGCTTCCACAAGAAATATGGATGAAAATAATTTTTTTGACCTTTCAAAGAGAGAGGTAAGTGGAGGGTGATAATTGGTTTCATCATGTTTGGTGTCTTCTCATGCCAAAAGCCACGTTCATGGGCTAAGGAGATGACAAAAATTGATGTTTAGGTGTTATAATCGAGTGCAATGTGGTTTAGAATGGTTTTATGCAATCTAATCAACCAATCAATCAAATTGCACAATTTTGCATACTTTTAGTTCTTAGCAAAATGTAACATATTTCAAGTAAATATTTAGGCAATTAATCACTTTAGCATATAACTAGTATGGAGCAATACAAATAGTTTATTTTATGGCCATTCAACACATCAATGTTCCTTAACCGAGATACCAAACTTTTCATTGCAAAAAGGGCACTTAAGGAATATGTTAAATCAAGAAATGAAAGTTTGATCTCATATTTCATGTACTAATGCATATTAAAGCATAACTGAAGCATATAATAACAATTATTCATGTTCATGCAATCATGCTATTTGTATGCCATAATTCGATAATGCACATTGATTAGATACATATTCATGTAAAATGCTATGTAGGAGAGAATTGAGAATTGAGCATTACAAAAAATCTACTCCAAGTCCAAGTAATAAATAACTTTACTTATATGAATGCTTATAAAATCAAAAAGTGTAATTTTTGAAGTAGCACAATTTGAGTTTATGATGAAAAATTAATTATTCCTGATTCTTTTAGAAAAAATAGAATGTGATCCTACTATTGTCATAAGGAGTCTGTGTTGTATTTGTTGTGCCAGCTCTAACACAACATCAAATTACTTACCTTCCTTACATAAGAATGTAATGAATTTGTGCACCAAGTGGAATTCAATACATATGCAGTAACCTTGTCCACCTAACAGGAGGAAAAGCAACTCAATAATCAACAAAATTAAACTTAATGTGATGCATATTGATAGCTTGTTTAGAACTTCGCCTTTTGAAAGGCATAAGTGATGCATAATATGAGATAAATAACAAAATAAAAATAAAAATCATACTTTAATCAGTCAGTGATTCACACAAATATTGAGAAATTGAGGAAAAAGATGACAATCTCTTAAAATTGTTTATTCACGATCGTGTTCGTAACTTAAAGGCATTATAGACGTTTTAAAAGGAACCATATCAAACTCTAATATTAGAAAATATGAAAAATTACAAACAAATCCCGAAATTATTGAAAATTGTAAAATTAGCATTTTTTTTTTTTTTGGTAAAAATAAAAAGTGTTGTTTTGAATCTCGAAACAATAAAATTTAGCTAAAATCACGTTGAGCTTTGAGTTTGGAGTTTTTGCTTAGAAGCGGTCCCCCCACCCCCCAAGAAAAATAAAATAGTCTTTTGGGCCTTAGGATGATCACTTTAACTATAAATTTTTATTTCATGTGCATTGCATCAGTAAATTATAACAATGCAACTTAATTACACACAATATACGATATGATAAGAAATTTGGAAGGGTAATAAAAAACATGTTATCGAATTAATTCATGCACTTGTGATTGTGTTCTTAATGCATGTATCTTATGGAGATTCATTAAAGAACAAAGAGCGATAGACTTGTGGACACATGGGTACTTGACCACTAAAAGGTTTAATTGATATTTCAAAACAGAGTAGTAAGTCATGGAAACCTACTAATGCGTTGATTCTTCTTGACAATGATCTTCTCCATCTTCTATGTGATTTTTTTTTATTGACAATATTAACATCTGCTATTATTTCTTAGACTTTATGATAAAAGAAATTCACCTTTGGTTTCTACTCTTTTACGACTGACTTAGGTTTTGGAATTCATCGCATGAACCACTATATATATGTAATGATTATTGCATTGTGATGTTCATCATTAAGAATGTAAATGGGGTAAGTTTAGATTTAGACCCACTCCAAATTTATCATTCTTGGGACGAATTTTTAAAATTATAAACGTAATGGGGTGAATTTTGAATTTTTATTTTCAAATTCGCATCGCTCCGAATCCGTCCTATTTAGTTTATTTATTTATTTTTCAATTTAAAATATATGTATTTATGTGATATCATATTTTAAAAAAATATTTTTTTTTAAAAAAGTAGGGATATTATTTTAAAAATATATATTTTTTAAAGTTAAAAAAATGAGTCTTACCGGTCTAATTCGGACCCAATGAGTCCGGTGCGGAGCATGTATTGGGTCTTTAAAAATCTTAGTGGGACGGATTTTAAATTTTGACAAACTTGCCCTAAACCCGCCATGTTGACATCACTAATCATCATCCATTATGTTGTTTCAAAACTTTAGCAAAAATATTTGAGAAATTCTTTTACAAGGCAAATAAAGAAAAAGATAAAAAAAAAAAAGACTATTTTGGGAGAACCAATATAGATAAATAAATTGGTCAATATATGAGTTGACCAAAATAGATATTAGACAATATATCAAAGAATGACAACCGAATTATTTTCGCCAAATTCAAAACCAACCCATCAAATACTGGGAGGATATTAGACCTTCTCCCACCCTGTTCTCCACAACCCAAGATCAAATTTTGCAATTAAAAATAAAAGATCAAATTTATTAAATTTACCATTATACTCTTTAATTTTGAGAACTTATATTTTTAAAATTTAAACATAGTATGCATTTTCGCTAATATTTTTAATTTAATTCAGGCACACACATATATACATACATACACATATAATTTAATATGTAAATCAATATTTATATAAAGTTAGGTGGGGGGCCGTAACTAGTTAGATCCACCCCTATTGCCGTATCATGTGGACTGGAAAACAATAAAATGTGAGCTTTAATGGAGTTTGGTTCTAGCCCATTAACGTTGTCCTTTGAAAAAGATTATATTCTTCAAGTGTCAAATTCAGTGTATTTTGATCATCAAAACAGTAACATTGGCGGGTTTCTGCATAGGCTCTTCTTGTTTTTCCCACGCGTTTTCACTAAGAGGCTTAGGCCTGAAATTAAGACGTTAGGATTTAAGACCCATCAGTATATATATTAGTCGGTTTCTTTCATTAATATTTAATATCTTAAAAAGAATTATATAATTTTTTTTTTGTATTTCATTAATTAGATAGTTTAAGTTAATATTTGTTATTTAAATGTAATAAATGATACGATTGTTTGTAGTTCATGAGTTTAAAATTTAAATATTCTTCTCAAAAATTTAAAAAAGAAAGATATGGAATACAAGCAACAAAAAAGAATTTTCCAGCAATCAAGAAAAAAAAACAAAAAACAAAAATCTTTGCAGTGTTGTAAACAATACGCATGCTACTTAGAACAAGAGTAAGACAAAAAGCAATATTATAAATCAACGATTAATTTTTTACTGGTTTTTTTTTTTTTAACCTCAAACTATCCAAAGTTGACAATATAAAAAGTACGTGTAAGGACATAATTGGGGGAGTGTCGTGGAAAATATGAATTCTGGACTAGGAGTTTTCTTCGTGTCAATTGTGGGAAAAAGGCTTATTTTCTAAGAGTTGAAAATGCCAAGTTGGAAATATTTCTTCAACAAGAAACAGGTTAGCTCTTTTTTCTTAAATTTAAATTGGCATACGTGACAAATATTGAGTTTTTTTTACCAGTGGTAAAATTTCCAATATCTCAAACTTCTACACTTAATTAAATGTAAATAAGTTTAGGCCTCAATCTAAGTTCTTCTGATTTAGACTGTTGACAACTAATAAAATTTTCACAAGGCCAAAACCAAATAGCTGAAGTCACATAAAACTATTTTTACAAATTGGTCCCTACTTTACTTGCTGCTTCCAGTTTCTATTAGGGATATCAATGGGGCGGATGTGAGACGAATTTGATTAGATCCAAAATTTGCCCCACCAAAAAATATATAAACTCAAAACCCGCGCTGCCTTGAATCCGTACCCAACGGGTTTAATTCGTCAAACCCGTTAGTTATTTTGTTTTTGAAAAAAATCAAACAAAAAATAATTAAAAAATAGCTAGAAAATAAATAATTATTTTAAAGTATAATAGAAATGTAGCGACCGAAAAAATAAGGATGGAAGGAGAAAAAAAATAAAAAAATCAAACACATGAAATCTAATCTATTTATATATTTTATATTTAGGACGGGTTTGAAGCGGATATTTTTGAACCCATTACCCATCTCAAACGAATTTGTGATGAGTCCGGATAATACCAGAACCCATTAACATTCCTAGTGGACCCATTAACATTCATAGTTTCTATAATATATAAGTCATTATTTTGAAGACAACCTCAATTGGTTTCACTATTATGTTTGGCAGATGTACATTTCTTTGTTGTCCTTTTCCATGAGTCTAGAAACCTAGAAATAAAAGTCAGAATTTGGAGTAGGTTCAACCAGTTGCATAAAAGCCTAACACGATTCTATAACTCTAAAAATTAGCTATACATCAATTCTCTAGATCACCATTACGCGTTTCTAAATGCCCTTCAATTAATAAATTGGAGTTCGAGTTCCGTGTAGATTTTTATTTTTGTAATTCATTTTTCTATTGTTGAAAAAATTTATTTAAAATTTTTAAATTTTATATAAAAAATTTTATTATAAATTTTATTGCATTTTTATTATGTAAATTTTTTATCAATGTACACGTATTAGCAATTAATAATCAACAACAACAGTAGATTTTTTAGTATTTTATCATCTGTCTATAAAAGCATAGATAAAGAGCCATTTCTTTCCATGGCTTCAGCAACTAAAATCCTCTTGTTTTCAGCCCTTTCTCTTTTCCAATTACTTTCCTTTTCAGCTGGACAAGATGCTGTTAAAGGGGGCTATTGGTTCCCAGAAAGTGGATTTGCAGCCTCAGACATAAATTCCGCTCTTTTCACACATCTCTTCTGTGCATTTGCCAATCTTGATCCCCAAACCTATCAAGTATCAGTCTCCTCCTCAAACAATGCCTCGTTCTTGCAGTTCACGAAAACAGTCCAACTCAAGAACCCTTCTGTCAAAACCCTCTTGTCCATTGGTGGTGGAGGTGCTAACAGGACTGTTTTTGCTTCAATGGCTACCCAATCCGCCTCGCGAAAATCATTCATCGATTCTTCAATAAAATTAGCCAGGTCTTATGGATTTTCGGGCCTGGATATGGATTGGGAATATCCGCAAACAACTTCTGATATGGCAAACTTGGGATCCCTCTTAGCCGAGTGGCGCCAGGCGGTTGTTGCCGAGGCCAAAAGCTCCGGAAAGGCGGCCCTGTTGCTGACAGCAGCGTTTTACTACTCATCAAGTTTGAATGGATTGAACTACCCGGCTCAATCGATAAACGGGAACCTGGACTGGATCAATGTAATGGCTTATGACTTTTATGACCCCTCATGGTACAGGTTTACTAATTCACATTCAATGCTATACGATCCATCAGGCCAAGTTAGTGGCAGCAATGGCATTGGAGATTGGATTCGGGCTGGCGTAAGTGCCAAAAAACTAGTATTTGGCATGCCATTTTACGGGTACGCTTGGCGTTTGGCCAACCCCAGTAATCATGGCCTTTTAGCACCTGCAACTGGACCTGCCAGCGCAGATAATGGCGCGATGGGCTACAACCGAATCAAGAACTTTATCGCGCAGAACAATGCAGCCGTGCTCTACAACGCCACGATTGTGACGAATTACTGCTATTCAGGCACGACATGGATCGGTTATGATGATACTCAGGCAATTTCTGCCAAAGTTTCATATGCTAAGCAGAAAGGGCTGCTTGGGTACTTTGCATGGCACGTTGGAGTTGATAACAATTGGGCTCTCTCTCAACAAGGTCATTTTACATATTTTTGGCTTCATATTTAGAATTGGTATTTAGGATTGCAGCTTTTAATTTGAATCTTCTGCCTTATTATTGTCCTAATATGGATTGTTTTGTTTTATATGTTAATGCAGCTAAACAGTCATGGGGAGCATAATGTGGTGGCACTATTAATATTTCTCAATAAAAGAATGGAATGATTGTGCTTTCATGCAAAATAAACCAGTGTATTCACATTTATGTATTGTTGTATCATAGGACTTCTGTATTATTTGAAGATCCTCAGAGTTTCGAATGAGGAACAATAAGGGTGTAATTGTCTGGCACTCACTTTCTTGAAAAACATGTCTCTGAAAAATTTCACAGAAACACATTTGTTTGGAAATGTAGGTTTAGAATGTTGGATTATCATATAATTTCGGGATACTTAATGCATCTAAATTTTCAAACATTACATTACATGTAATCTATCGTATCACGAAATCAATTATGCATTTCGATGCACAAAAATTAAATCAAATATAAAAAAAACTGAAACTTTTATACCTGAAGCAGTACGGTTGATGACGCTGAGTGCATCGATTCAAATCGATTTCCATCCGCAAACTATTTGCAGCAATGATTAGTTCCAAACCCCTTGATCCCAAGTCATGTTGTTCTTAATTCTAAGCACAATTCACAGCCGAATATCCACTCGCAGATAAACCACAATTTGATATTCAATTCTAAGTTCTAGGGTTTTATGCAACAAGAATAACAATTGTGTTAAATGTATAGTTTTAATTCTCAATATCAAATCTGAAAAAGAAGAATCAAAGCTTTTCTGAATGAAAGATCAAAGTGCAAGACTAGAACTTTGCCAATAGGGTATTCACCATTACCTAGTTGGCCGATTTCACTAGGCATGTGTGAAGTGTATATGTGATGCACGAAGCTCTATATATTTGTAATGATTATTATGATGCTCATCATCCATTATGCTGTTTCAAATTTTTAGCACAAATCTCAAACATATCAAAAGAATGGCAACAGGGAAGAATTTGACCAACTTTAAGACCAACCCACCAAATATTGGAAGGATCTCAGACTTTCTCCCACCTTGTTCCCTATAACCCAAGAGTTGTCTCGATATGTTACACTTTCCTTAACCATTCTGTTATTAAAAGAAAAATTATAAAGAGATCAAAATCATTCAAATATACCATTATAATCTCCAAAGTTACTATGAAATACCGTAATACTCAAAGTAGCAATTGTTGTATGCTTTACGTTTGAGAACTTATAATTTTAAAATTTAAACATCATTGTGTATATGTAATACACAAACACTTTAGTGTGTGTGAATATATACATATACATATATATATATACACCTTTTACACACACATATATTTTTAATTTTGAATAAATATTTTTATAAAATTATGTGGAGGGTTTGGTTAGATCTACCTCATTGCCATCCTTATATGAGTGGATAACATAATGGAGTTTGGTCCTCATTAATATTGTAGTTCAAAAAGATCACATTCTTCAAAATTCAGTGCATTTTCTGATCGTCGTTATCAAGACAATAACATTGGCTAGTTTCTGCATACTCTTACCATAGCAAAGACTTTTTTGCTATACCTTTAAATGCAGTCATGTTTTTTCCACGCGTTTTTACTACGAGGTTAGGCCAGAAATTATGAGGTCCGAGTTCAAGTCCTATCATTGTAGATGTTAGTTAATTTTGATTTCTTCTATTAATATTTGATATCTTAATATATAAAGTAACTTTTTGTATTACGAGTTAATTAGGTAGTAGTTCCACGAGTTAATTAGGTAGTAGTTTCTTTCCTTTATATTTGATATTGTACTGTATTTTATAAATTTAAAATATAGATATAATAAATGATATATATTCAATTATTATGCTTAAAAAAAGAAAAAAAAAAGGTATGGAACACGATTAAAATAAAAAGAATTTTCTTGCAATCAAGAAACCAAATAAATAATTTGGGACAGCCAAGGGACTTTGCCGTGTTGCAGACAATATGCATAGTACCAAATTTTCTTAATCCGCGTTGCTTAGAACAGAGGGCAAGACAAAAAGCAATATGAAAAGTACGTTTAAGGAATTGAATGGGGGCATGTTGTGGAAACTATGAATTCTGGACTTAGGTGGAGTTTTCTTCACCTCAATTATGGCCCAGACGTTTTGGTCATTATTCTGAAAAAAAGGCTTGTTTTCCTAAGAGTTGAATTCCATGCCAAGTTGGAAATAATCAAAAGGGTTGGCTCCTTTTTCTTAAAGTTAAAATGGCATACTTGATCTTTACAAATAATAAGTTTTTAAAAATTTCCAATATCTCAAAACTTCTAAACTTAAATTAAATATAAATAAGTTTAGGCTTCAATCTAAGTTCTCTTAAGTTTTAATTTATACTGTTGACAACTATTCAAGTATTAGGTGCCTGGATATTTAGGGCTATTTTGTTTTTCATTTTAATGTGATTTTTTTTCACTTTTTACTATTTTAAATGCATAAATTATGTTTGCTTTATCCAATTTTTTAAAAATAATATATTTTATATTCTCATTTTCTCACTCAAAACACTTATCAACCATATTTCAAGCCTATTTTTACACAATATCAATCAATCTTTCAATTTCAATCAACTTATTTCTCCCCAACCCTATATAATGGAACCCACAATTACACACTAACTCTCTCATTAATATATTTTTATTACTATCTACATTAATAATATAAGACTCACAACTACCTACTAACTCTCTTTAACATATTTTTATTACCAACTACATCATTACTCTAGGATCCATCACCTGAAATTTAATTTATTAAAATATTCAATTCACATAAAATATTAATTATTGATCCTACCACTATCAAATTATTTAATATTATATAATAATTTCATTAAAAATAATAAACCAAAAATAATTTCATGTTTAACTCTATAAAATTTTTATTTAAAAATAATTATCCAGATATATTTTTAATTTTATACAAAAATTAATAAAATTCTAATAAAAATACTAAAAATAAAAATTCTCACTGAAGAAAATCAAACATCCCCTTAGCCTCCATTGCTTGTCAAAAAAATTCACTTTTTTTTTCTCTGGTGGAATTTTTTTGCCAAAATTGTGAATGCTTATGAATTTTTTTTGGCAAAGAATGCGAATATCACTGTTAATTCCTCTCATTTCTACAGTTCAATTGTGCATGATGAGAATTATTTATCTCTAAAGCCCCAACACTTCACTCTCAATTTCATTTCACCCTCCATCCAACTGATGGCAACCACGGCCGATCCCAGCCACTCTTTTAGCTCCGACAATTTATCATTAACATCATCTAAACACAAAAGACAAAAGGTACAAAACAAGACCACTGTAACACAAATTTTATTATTTATAAAATTAATAAATAAAAAAAATAGTACAAATTAAAATTTTAATATATCAAAAAAATTAAATGGTTACAATCTCTAACTAATTCTTCTTATTATTCTATTCAAGCATAATATCTTTTGAATTTGAAATTTTGGAGGTAGAATCGATGATTCGATCTCCTTCAAATTGATTTCGTCCTTCGATAATGTTAATTCGAGGATTTAACACCTTAATTTCGAATTAAACGTTATAACTTTAAGAACGTTGACTTTGTGAATTTGGTAATTTGTTAATGAAAGTGACCATTTGATTTCCTCCAATATGAATTGGATTTTCAATAACGTTAATTCAAGAGTTTAACAACTTAATTTTGAATTAAACGTTATCACTTGAGTCAACTCCATGATGAACGTCTTGACTTTCGTTTTGAACACCGTGAATTTTCTTGAACTTAATCTCCTTAAATTGAGAGAATTCCTCTAACATATTTCTTGGTTGGATTTCTTCTTCACAACTTGTGTTTAACTTTTTGGAGATGACCCCTATTTATACTTGTAGCATGAGTACTCTTGCCATTTTTACTTGAAAAAGTGACACGATTTGATTGGTCATTCACGATTTAATAGACATTTATTGCCTTAATCACGAGATGTGATTTGAATTACCAAAATATTGGTATTTATTTCTATAATTTTCAAAATACAATCTTGATTGTCAATAATTAAAATTTGACACTTGGCGATATTTGATTGGTCGAAAATGTATATTAAAATATTAATTAATTTATTATTTACTTTAAGAATTAAACTTGATTAAATTCCCAAAATATAAATAAAAAATATAAAATTGATATTTAATATATTATTTTACACATGTCATCATTTAATTGACCATGAATTTTATTTATCTACAAATGTCCCTTCGAGAGTTGTTGGCATACAAGGTGTCTTAAAGTGAACCAGTCACGACAATTACTTTATTTTTTATTTTTTTTAATTAAACTTTACGTTAGATTTTGGACTTCAAACAAAGAATAACAATTTGAATGGCTAACTTCCAATTTGATTTTTCTAGCCCAATCCCTCTTTATCATCCCTTAAATCAATTTGACTTATTTGCTCTATTTGCTATTTTATATATCAATGGGCCATGAACTTAGGCCGAACACTGACCAACCTTCTGCAATTGAAATTAGATTTGGCAATAATCAGGTAAGCTTCAATCCATTCTTCCTTTCAGTTTCTTCTTTATTTTTTTCTTTTTCTTTTATTTGGCCCCACTAATTGACTTGTGGTGAATGTGGAGCTAAAACATTGACTTCCAGTTAGATTTTCTTCCAACTTGAAGCTAATACAACAACATGCTATGTTTCCTGAATATCCAACATTTTCTTCCTTTCCTAAAGATTTTTTGTTGTAAATTTTGACTGATCATTTTTTTTTCAATTGAAGAATGCAAAACCTTGTCAAATTTCCTTCCATCTTTAAATTACATGTTACTCTGTTTCGTTCATAGCAGATAACTTCCCTTTTGCTCGATTATTTCCTTCGGCAATTTCTTTCCTTCTTTTTTTTTAGCAATGAATTGCAACTCTTTCCAACTGAAGAATGGAAAACTTTCGCAAGTTTTCTACTGACTTTGAGGCTAAAGATCAGAGTTTCAATTGCAGTAACTTTCTTTGCTTGCTGAAATTATTTTGGCAAGAAATCAATGATACTTTCTATTTAAACAAGAAAATATTTCCTTTATCTTCCTTTCTTCTTCTCCAAGATCCAAAAGAATGGAAATTTCTGATTTTGAACCATCCATTCATATCTATAAAAGAAGAAGCTTTGATGCCTCATCACTGCATCCTATTCCGAAAAAAAACATTACGTATGTCTTATCTGTCTCTCATTTTTCTTCTTCTTTTTTTGTTCAGAAAGAAAGAGAATTGCACCCTGCATTCTTCTTCTTGTTATGAATTGGTATACTTTGCGTGTATTTGGAAAAAAATCGTCCGTAATATCTTTACTTGATCATCCACTACAAACCGGCATACTAGATGTTCAATACATTGCTTGAAAGAATCTGCTGAGTTCTAACTTCTTCTTTCTTTCTTTTCTTTTTTTTTTGTAGCACAATTTTCTTGGATTGTTGCGTAGGATTAACAAGAAGCTCCTGCAGATTTCTCTATTTTATTTCCAACTTGTTTTCTCAAAGTTTGAGGAGAAATTTACTACTTGGTGAGAATGAATCAATTCATTGAATGTGCTAAGAAGTCCTTCTTGCTTTTAAATTGATATGAGAGAATTTAAAGTAATTTTGGCTTCTTCTTTTCTTTTGGAATTTGCTAGTAGTGAGTTTCGTATCAATGGTTATAATCCGTACCACGATTGTTTTTATATATATATCTCACTCTTTTGCTTGTACTTTGACAGCTCTTGTAATGGTTTATTTCAAAGATATTTCTTCTTCTTCTGGAGTCCAACACTTGGTGATACTTGACAATGAGAGTCAATCCATAGAGAAAGGTATAATTTTGATGGTTCATGATCCCCTTGTTGGTCGATACACGAAGTAATGACCAAGGTTGACTAATTCATTTTACTTGGAGGAATGGTCTCGGGAGATTCCTTTAAGCAAGATTTCCAAGGTGTGGGCTTTACAAGCAATTCATCATCAGCAATCAAGCAAGCCAACTCTGTTGCCAACATTGGGTCGCCGCATCATTGAAAGTAATGCCAAGTTGGGGGATGCGATCCAATTCCTTATAGAGTTTCACTACATCAAGGGATATTGGGAATGGACAGAAGACATCCTCAGTCAGTGTGAGCACAAGCTTCTTGCGGCTCAAATATACGACTCGATGTATGCTTCACTGTTCACGTATGATCACAACTCCAACATAGTCAAGGCATTTTGCGAGGTGTGGTGTCCATCACCAACACTTTGTTGACTTCTCTCGGAGAATTGTCTATATCACTGTGGGATTTGTACACTCTTGTGGGCCTTCCTATGATCGAATTTCTTTATGATGAAGCTGTTCCCTATACCAAGGAGCTTATTGGCGTTGATGAGGCAAAAAGTAGATTCGTCCCTCACTCTTGCAACTACTTACTTCATGCTTATCATCTACTTCAAAGGAGTGCTAATGAAGATCAACCTTTTTAAGTATCCATTAACAAGTGGATTAGATTTTGGTTCAAGAAGACTGCGAGGTACCATTCATATCTTCTACGCAGAGAAAAGAAGACTGTCTATTCCAAATCAACTCACAATCCACTTGGCGACTTCGGTATATACGGAGAATGGTGCACGATGGAGAAGGCTTCATTTTCAAAGCTTGGCGTTAAAGAGAGCAACTGAGAAGAAACACATTTGGCGGCTTACTTAGCTTGTTAGATTTATACATTTGTTCTTCCTAGCGATGACATCAACTTGATACGCCCTAGTATCTTAAAAATGGCGAGCATCATGGAAATTGGGCGAATGGTGGGTCTTGTTGATCCCATCTTAGCAAGCATTTACAAAGGCTTAAATAAGATCGCGAATTTTGTAAGACCATCCCGCATGCATTCAACATTCCCCATATACTTTGTCTACAGTTGGTTGGCGTATTACTTCAAGACTCATCACCAAATTTGACAAGGAGTACGAGGCCCCAAAATGGCAATCTTCCATAGTGAAGGAAACGCAAGGTACTATGATCCCAAAGATGCTTGCAAGTGAATCCACAAAGAATACCTTGTTTCTCGGACTTGCACCATGATCACCAAGAGCAAGGATTTCTTATATGTCGACAAAGGGAATGCAGAGGGATTTGAGTAAAACTACTTTATTGCAATTCGCTCGAGCTTTCTCTTTTTACAACAGGGTGGACACTTTATCATTAAACCTTATAGTCCCCATCGATTTAGTCGCCAATTTGGATTCTATCAAGTGGTGATTGGAATTCTTACATGAGACATCCGCAAAGCTTTTAGAAAAAAGAGTTCATTATTAGCGTTTGTGCACCTTGTCCAAATTTATGTCTAAGGCGCATCTTCCTTGTATGCCCCCAAATGCAAAGAAGTTCTCATCATAAGACTACAAGAAGTGGTGGACCAAAGTTCATGAAATTTACTTTGAAGAAAATATTGCAAGCTTGGTCAATTTGAAGCCATGTAAGATCTCAACCAAAGGCAAGGAGCATGACGACGGAGATGGCTCATTTCATGATTCCCAAATATGCATATTGTTTCTTTTCGCGAAGAATGCAACACTGAAACCATTGAGCCTCTCGAAGCCAATAAGAGAAAGAGTATTTCTCACCCTATTAAAAAAAGTGGTAGTAGTAATGTGGACCGTCATTGGAAAAGACCAAAAAGGAACCTTGAACCTTTGGAGCCAAGGGACACTAACATTCATGATATTACAAACAACCTACGTTAAACGGGAAACTTTGTTGAAGGGGTTCTTTCTCAATTTAATTTTTCATTTTTTTTCTTTTTTTTTTCTAAGTTAACACATGTAATGTTTCAGTTGGAGGAATAACTATTTAACATTGATGGCGAGGGATCACAAGATAGCCAAGGGTCGATTGTGGGGCCCAACTTGTTGGCTACAAGTCCTTCAGTTGACAAGGAAGTACAAAATAAGACATTCAACTTGGCTCAGGCTAAACAAATGCATCATTGTACTGCATTTTCGGTGTTTGAAGGTGAAAAGTTTATACTTAACCACCAAATGAGTACCTTCAGAAGCTATGGAGTCATCTTCGCGAAAGGATAGCAAGTACTTCGGTTGAATCCATCTCGTCCATCAAAGATGACGTGTTCTTTGTGCTTGAGTCCATGAAGAACTTCAACAATTTTGAAAGCATTTTTTGCCAAGGCTGGTGCTTATGATAAGGCAAAGGTCAACATTATTCGAAAAGGCATCTAAAGAACTTCTTGCACAACAATTGAGTAAAGCTAAATGTCGTCTCCATGATGCCAAAACTAGAGAAAGCAAAAAAGTCAACCACATTCAATCCACTAAGGAAGAGTTGGAGCAAATCAAGAAAAAAACTTGACAACTTGAAGGTACAAATGAAGAACTTAACTGTGTCCTTGAAATGACAATAACTTCTTCAGAGTGCTCAAGCCGAAGTTCATGAGATTGAAGAGAAAGTAATTGCTATCGAGAATACCTCTTCTTTGAGTAATGAAGTAGTTGAGAACTTGAAAATTTCATTGGTACATCTTGAGGTTGCCAAAGACGAGTTGAAAAATTGAAATCCTTTTGCTTGCTAGTTGTTTAGGACAACATCATCATTCTCTAGATTATATAATAGAAATTTTCCTTTTTCTATCTTGCAATCCTTCAAGTGCATTTACTTTCATTAAAACTCATGAAGCTAATCCTCTCTTTTTTTGTGTTTTTTGTTTTTTTTTTGTTTTTTTTTCTTCACTAAATTACTATCCCATATGAAATATAAAACATAATTCATTACAAACTCATGACTGAACTTAGAAAATATCTAAGCTGCCTATATACCCTAATAAAGGGATCAAGTCATAACGTAGTTCAAAGAAACTTTTTTTTTTTAGAGGGGGTGCCGTACACAGTTTATACTCATACAAACCAGAAGTAACATGTAGTTTAGGCTCATATGTCAAGGAGCTTTTTTTTTATATATAACTACAAACATAGAAGATTTTCTTTGCTTGAAACCAAACTTCTGACAAAGCTTATCTATCTGACTGTTGCAAAAGGGCTTTCCATTATCCATGATTATATATTGCGGAATCACATAGCGATAAATAATGTTGATGCGAATAAAGTCAATAATATTTCCTTCTTCACTTATTTAAGAGGTATTGCTTCAGCCCATTTAGAAAAGTAGTCAGTTGCAGCCAAAATGTATAAATGTCCGCAAGAAGACTTTGTCATAGGTCCAACCACATCTAAACCCCAAGTATCAAATGGCCATGAAGCAACAGTAGGGTGTAATAGCTCCGGTGGTTGGTGAATGAGATTTGTATGAAACTGACAAGTTTGAGATCTTTGTACGTAATCCATGCAATCTTTTACCATTGTTAGCCAATAGTAACCCATTCTTTTTATTCAAAAATGCAACTTTGGGCCCGATTGATAAGCACCATAAATTCCTGAATAGGCTTTTTCCATAGCTTGAATGGTTTCATCATCACATAAACATCTCAAGAAGACTCTATCAAATGAACGTCTATAAGTGTTCTCTTGTAATAAATGAAGCGAGCCGCATGACGCCGAATATCAACTCTTTGACGCTGGTCATTAGGTAGCTTTTCATACTTCAAATAATCTATAAGTGGTTGAGACCAATCTTCCTTCTCTATTTCAAACACTTCAATGGCATGGTTTTCTTTTTTTTAATCATATCTCTCATCCTCAAAGATTGGTGGTATAACCCAACTTCTGCATATCGGTACACGAACTTCACCTTTAGGCATGATGAGTGTAGAAGCAAGATTTGCTAAAGCATCAGCTTGCTTATTATCCTTCCTTAGCACATGTTCAATTACTATATCTCCAAACTATCTATAACACAAATTTCGTTGTCTGTAAAATTAACAAACAAGAAAATAGTACAAATTGAATTGAAAAGATAAAATGGTTACAATCTTTATAGAGCCTCTGATTCTTCTCTTCAAGAACAAGAATTTTTGGGATTTGGACTTTTGGAGGTGGAATTGTTGATTTGATCTCCTCCGAACTTGATTTTGTCCTTCAATAACGTTAATTCGAAGGTTTAACACCTTAATTTCGAATTAAATGCTATTATTTGAGTAGACTCCGCGATGAACACCTTGATTTTTACCTTGAACACTGTGGATCTCCTTGAATTTGATCGCCTTAGATTGAGAGAATTTCTTCCAACACCTTTCTTGCTTGGATTTCTTCTTCCTAACTTATGTTGTTGTTGTGTTTAATTCCCTGGAAATGACTCATATTTATACTTGTAGGACATTGACTCTTAGATAAGCTATTTGATGAAGTGGCATGATTTGATTGACTCTTCATGATTTGATTGACACCACAAGATATGATTTAAATTATCAATTTGTGTTTGTATTCAGTTCTATAACTTACAAGATAAGTCTTGATTTTCAAAAATTGAAATTTGACACTTGGCGACATATAATTGGCGAATAAAATATATATATAATATCAATTAATTAACTATTTACTTTAGGAATGAAATTTGGTTAAATTCCCAATATAAATAGAAAATATAAAATTTATATTTAATATATTATTTCATATGTGTCACAATTTAATTAGTACAAATTTTATTTGTATACACCATCCAATAAGCCTTTTAGCATAATTGAAATGCAAAAGTAGGTCAGGTTTCTTGACTTCATACAGACCAAGTAACTGATTGACTACTAATTTAGAATCTCCATATACTTTAAGATGTAGTTATTTTATGTCAACAACCATTTCGAGTCCAAGGATAAGAGCTTGATATTCAACAACATTGTTCAAACAATTTTGGGTTAAGGTGAAGGAGTATGGCAACACTTCCCCATCAGATGTAATGAATACAACTCCAGCACTGGCTCCTTCTCTATGAGAAGCTCTATCAAAATACATCATCCAAGGAAGAGTGACTTCAATTACAAGAACATCTTCATCTGGTAGGTCATCAAACAACTCCCACTCAATAGTGATAGGATGATCAGCCAAGAAATTCGCTAAAGTTTATCCTTTCATAGCCTTTTGAAGGACATACACAATTTCAAATTAGTGCAACTGAAGGTACCACCTTACAAGTCTATCAGAAAGAACCAGCCTTGTCATGACATACTTCATTGGATTTGCTTTTGAGCTTCTGGATTGCAAAGATGAGGGCCAAGCATCTTTTTTCGATTGGTGAGTAGTTCAACTCATTTGGCATCATCATTCTACTCAAATAGTACAACACATGCACACACATGTGCTACCTTGTCAAAATTATTGTTGTACCAATATCTATATTTAGTGGTGGGGGTGTTACACACATCCTCCATCTCACCTTAATGACTATCACCGTGAAATGGTCACTTGTGATCTACCATCTCCAAGTTCTTCTTTTTGTCAAGTAAGCACTTCTCATCGTTTGAATAAATATCTATCTTATGATAAATTCTCGTCTTCATATCAATCTTTTTTAGTATCCATTTTATCTATAACATAACCTAAAAATTTTAAACAAGCTACGCTTGATGAGAATTGGAGAAAAGTAATGGCAGAGAAGATCAAAGCCTTGGAGGCTAACCAAACATAGACGCTTGCAGCTTTGCCACTGAACAAACGGGCAATAGGATATAAGTGGGTTTACAAAATAAAGCACAAACAAGATGGCGCAATTGAGTATTATAAGGCTCGTTTGGTGGTAAAAGAATGTAACCAACATGATGGGGTTGATTATCAAGAAACATTTACACCAGTTGCCAAGCTCACAACCTTACATTGTCTCCTTGTTGTAGCTGCGGCATATAATTGGCACCTATACCAACTTATCAGTAATGTGTTTCTTAATGTAGATCTTCATGAAGAGGTATTTATGCAACTTTCAGCGGGATTCAAATAGTCGGGAACACAAAACTTAGTTTGTAAATTGCAAAAATCTCTCTACAATCTTAAACAAGCATCACGTCAATGGTTTGCCAAGTTATCAACCACTTTGAAGAGTGCAGGATACACACAATTGAAGGCAGATTATTCTTTGTTCACCAAAGCCATGAATAATTCCTTTTATAGTCATCCTTATTTATGTTGATGATAATCTCATCGCAGGTAATGATGTCACAGGAATTATGGCAGTAAAGGAAAATCTGCAAACACATTTTAAGTTGAAAGACCTTAAAAAGTTGAAATATTTTCTTGGTATCGAGGTTGCACGCTCAAAGAAGGGGATTTATTTAAGTCAAATAAAATATGCACTAGAGCTCCAAAAGGAATTTGGCTACCTCAGTTCCCGATCTTCGAAAACTCCAATGGAATAAAATCTAAAGCTAAACAAAGCAGATCAAGAAATTTTGATTGACGCCACTCGATATAGACGTTTGGTAGGCCGTTTGTTGTATTTGACGGTCACCAGACCACCCATTACTTATAGTGTGCAAATCCTCAGTTAGTTCCTTGACAAGCCTAGGCAATCTCATTTTTTAGCTGCCATGCGAGTTCTACGTTATCTGAAAAATAGTCCTGGTCAAGGGATACTTCTCTCTGCTTCTAGCAAACTTCAATTGCATGCTTATTGTGATACTGATTGAGGAGGGTGCTATGATACAATGTGGTCCATTATAGGATATTGTGTTCTACTTAGAAACTCACCAATCTCTTGGAAGTCTAAAAAGCAATCGACAGTCTCACGCTCATCTGTTGAAGCTAAATATCTAGCAATAGCAACTACGTGTTGTGAGGTTACATGAATATGTTGTCTAATTGCAGATTTGGGGGTGTCTCATTCACAACCAGTACAATTTTATTGTGGCAACAAAGCTGCTCTTCACATATCTACCAATCTAACTTTTCATGAATGAATAAAGCACATTGAGATTGATTACCACATAGTCTGTGAAGAGATTCAACAAGGTTGGATATGCACCATATATATTCGGTCACAAGAACAGTTGACCGATCTTTAACTAAGGCCCTTGCAGCTGACATTTTCAGTTTGTTGCTTTTAGGGTGTTCACAACTTTTACATGCCACCTTGAGGAGGGGGTGGTGGAGAAATCAATATTTGACTTTCCATAAACTTTTGATACTGATTGAGATATTCTTAGCTCTATTAATATGATTTATTATCTTTTATTTTATATGAGATTATTTCATTATCATCTCCTTTTGTATATAGGATTCTTTCCATTCATAGTTTTCCTTTTCAATGTATATAATAGCACTGTATTATTCTGTACAGTTTAATTAAATATAAGAAAAAATATTCTTCTAATTCTTGTCAGTATATGATTAATTTCAAGTGTATATTTAAGAAAATATATTATACGTGTGGATTTTATGTATGATATGCAATATAATATCTAATTAAAATTGCAATAGAAAATTCAAAGTTGAGGGTTAGGGGCAGAATTTTTATTATATCACATCAGAGCATATTTTATGTGACAAATTAAAGTTTTACAAGAACAAATTAAGTTGGTTGTGCAACTAGCATAATTCATTATTTTTTGTATTACTACAAGATTAAGAATAACGTTGCATACTAATTTCATGCATATATACACTAGGGAGGATGAGGAGTGACCTGATCATTTGAAACTTGGTCACGAACGTTGTCTACAATTTCATCAACCTTTCCTGTTTCTTAAATATTCAAACACATAAATGGGAAGGATAATTAAATGGCCATGCTGTGTTGACAAAAGTATCTAATTTTTTTTTTAATGTTTTTCGTTGCAGTAATCAGAAAGGAGTAACACTTCTCTTGGAAAGCATAGTCAAGTTCCGTTCGAATGAAGAATTCCACTTCACTCATTAGTGCAAAATCTATTCTGATCAGTCTGTACCTCTGCTCTGGCTGATATTTATGTATGGAGGGCTGAAAAAAAATCAGGAAATTGTTTTAATTGTTTTTATAATCAGATCGGTTATCAAATCGATTTTGCTAACTATTAGCGGTTCAATCGGTCGGATCCGTTCTATCGGCGGTCGAACCGATTTAATAAAAATTGATTATATTTTTATATTATATTATATCAAATGATAATATAATAAAATAATTGTTATCTAATACATTTTAAATGTTAAAAAAAATAAGTAACTATCTAAAAAAGCATCTACCAAAACACAAAATCTAAATAACCACATAAATATAACAAAATATCAAATTCAAACTTTAAAAAAATAAAACTTAAAAAATTAAAAAATTAAAAAATTAAAAATCCATTTTGACCCGTTTGACTGATTCAAAATCGGGTCAAATTGAATTTTCGATTTTATATCCTTAACCAGATCGGATCAACCTCCAATTTTCGATTGAATTCAATCCCGTTTTGAAAATAATGAAATAAACAAAGGCTTATTGAGGCCAAATGTTGTCTGCAAGTAAAAGAAATATCAATAGCAGAAAACCAATCAAAATAATCAAAACAATGTATATTGGCTTGGAGATAAAATATCAATTAAGCTTTTGAAGACCAAAATGTACAATAGCAATTAGCCCAATGGAGACCACATTAAATAAAAGACCACGTTATGACTTCGTATGAACCGTTTACTACTTTATTTTTTATTTGCAGGAGCGACCCCGATGACCTTGTTATGGAACTGGCAGTGGCTAGGTACATTTCCGATGAACATTTAATTTTAGCAAGCCAATGTATCATATTACAGACAAATTAAAACTTCTTTAGTTTTAAAGATCGCAAGAAATCAAAAAAATATATGAAGAAGAATGGGACCCTGGTAGCATGGCTCCAAACATGGTTCACCCGTGAAGTTGTGGAGCAGTCTCAACAGTCCAACTCAGCACCCACAATACGTGGCAGTTAACTCCATAAAAGTTCACAAAACCCATTTCTATAAAACATGTGACTGGATTCCAAACTCAATTCTCAATAAAATATTTTGTTTCAAAGTTCAAACACTTTCAATGAACATTTCTTTCAAGTTCGACATAGTAAATGCCAATCAATTTCCAAGTATGTAATAAACAAGAATCGTGCTTTATTATCTTACAAGAATCATTCTTTACTCGCTCGCCGAATTTAGTCAAATGCCTAGAGGTTTTAGTTCAATATTAACAGTTAAATATAATGATTTCTCTAATAAAATACGACAATTTATAAAGATACAAACTATCTTATACTCATTCCGCGGAACATAAGAAACTCGAGGTATACTTAGCACAAGATACACGAACTCTGTAGTTTTAAAAGACAAGCTATCAAGTACAAACATATTTCGTCAAACACGTTTTTTTGGCTTCCTCATGCAACTCTTAACCAACGACACGACAATACTAATAGCACCTCTATAGCAACTACACCAAACACACCTCTTTGCGTGATTGGTTTATGATTTAATTGCTCAATATTGACTTCAGAAAACTTAGGAAAAGTTTTCTGTAGACAAGAGCAAGCATAACCCTTTATTGCAGAAAAGACAGCTACCACTGCTGTAATATTACTTTTTGAAATTTATATACTTTCTATTCTGAATTCTTTGAGAAGATTCATTGTCTTGAAGAATATTTGTGTGCTAGAAATTTGAACTCTGTAAATTGTTCTCCTGATATTTTAAAACAATCTTTTTGGAGATAAATATCTATAATTTAAATAAATAATTTGCATTCTCACTTTGTAGTTGCAGAAAATTATCATATCAAAAATATTATCGTTCCATTTTCTCGTAAACTAAAATCATACTTCATGTGTAGTTAGGATCCCAAAAACTTGAACGTTATGTATTGGACATTGATTAACATGACATTAGTAAGACCAAACAAAAACATCAAGAAATACAATCTTGGACCTTTTTTTTTGCATTAAGCTCATTACTCCCAAGCAATATGTTGAAAAAAAAAACGATATAAATCATCCCAAATTCTAACATAAAAAATTTCAATAGAACATCTGCAAACATATGAATTTGCCAGAATTTTAGAACCACAAGTACGATCTAAACGGCAAACCACTTATGTCAGCTAATATAAGTTAAATCGTTCTAACAAAAAGTTTAATCACACCAAGCTTGTTTAAATACCAGTAATAGAGTTTTAAAGAAAACAGGGGGTAGATATATTTGCCCCCTTCACCATAAAGAAATGTCTCATTGGTTATTGATTGAAGATTTCCATAGTCTTACGGCACCCTCAGTTTCGCTGAAGTCAAGCAATGTTCCATATTCAGGTTCTTCACTCTAAACTCTGTTTGCCTAGAAGTCACTTTTTGAACATGGCATTTTCCTTGTATCAATGACTCCATCCTGCTTAAGCACACGTAAAAAAACAATGATTATTATCTTTTGTAAAATGAAATTACATATCGAAATCACAATCTATGAACTCGACATAACTATACGATGTATCCAATCGAGTTCTCTAAGACAGATATGAAGCAAGAATTCAAACGTTGCATCAACTTTTCTGCCCAACTGGTAATAGCAATCCATATGATTGACATAATAGCATTTGATAGGCACTATACATAATGTATCAACATAAAAGTAAGATGAAATAACAAACCTTCCAGCAATTGGACCTTAAGTGGCAGATACAATCTTTTCCAATCAAGAATTACTAAATTTGGTCTACTCTAGCCTAGATCTTGACCAAATAGATAGACATATCAAAGTAGAACACAACACATAAACAATCATAATTGAACACATATAAATATTAGTTTCTCCATAACAGAGAGAAAAAGATCTAATTGTCTATCCCACTTCCTATTGATCAAATGGAGAATCATGACGATCACAGTAAAATATGTAGATGCATTATAAATATTGCCTTATCAACAAAAAGAAATATTAACATAAAATCGTTCATTCTAGGAAAAGAATACAACTGTGACATGATCGTAAAGCCTGAATGTTTTGAGTACTAAGGCCCCTGTCTTTGTGGAAATTATATTGAAGTCTTTCTCCCACCCTCTCCTTGTATTGGCAAATCATAATTCTCTATCATAATAATCATTGCGATAATCATTGCATTGGACCTTAGGAGGCTACATAAATTTTGAAAAAAGTGGTAACAGTGACAATCATCCCACACTGGTTGTGGGAGAATAGGGACAGGTTTTTAAGGACTTGTGCACCTCCTACTAGTCAACATACACAGAGAACATTTTTGGGTAAGTTGACCATGGCAATGATGTTTACTCATAAGCCTATCCTGAGTCCTCACAGATTTTCATGTGTGGAATTAGAATCGCCTTGTGATGCTAACCACTTCAATTTGCCTCCACTTGTGAAGTCGCCCATAAAACGAGAACTCGACATGACGAAGACGTCTCATATTTGAGTAGGGGAGTTTATAACACCCCTCCCACAGTTTGCATTTACAACACCTTCGGTTAGTCCTGCTTGTCAATGTTGCTTAAACATTTTATATCAAGTGGCTGGTGCCCAACAATGTTGATAAGGCAAGGAGTCAACCTCAGGTCCTCATAGTAACTTACTACTATTCCACATCCAACAATTCACCATCACTTCTTTTCATTTCGCATTACAGAATTTTGGTCAATCCACACTCAGAGGTCCTCAAAATTCTCTGGCTACTCAGCAAATTTTTTCTGCATAATTTTATCAAGATGCAAAGCAGCTGATGCAATTCCGTGGAGACCAGACGTACAGTTAGCTATATAGCACAGACCATCATTTTCATAACTTGATATACCCCAACCAGTAAGGATGCCCCATGCATCTTTGATTGAATCAATATGGATAAAAATATGAATAATCATCATGTCAATGTCTTTAAGTATTATATAACTTATTCAATTTCACTTAAATTGATTACTTGACTGTCCACCAGCCAAAACTCATTCAAATAGGCACAGCAAAGCATCTGGGAATCATCAATTGTGATACCTACTTTGACTATTTCAAAGAAGTGGCCTGGCCCCTATATCAAAAAATTAGGCGTTGCAGACATTAGGGCACCACAATTGCATAGCTAATTCAGACTGAATGAAGAAGCCCAAAACCAACATGCTATGCACCTTATACAGGGAACTACCCTATAAAGCCATATATCCATGCTCTGACAATATTAACTACATTCTCATTTTATAATTTAGCCAAACAAGATCAGCCAATAATATGACCATTTAATATAAATTTTTAGGCGCTAAAGTCTAGTATGTCATGCAATTAAAATTTCTTTTTCCATTCACATTGTCTTTGAAGTTTCGCAACCCTTAAGACTTTGGCAGAGGGTTTTACTTCATGTAATTTGAAATTTGTTTTTCCAGTCAGATTCTCTTTCAAAGTTTCCTAATTATTATCGGTAGTGGCTGTTGGAAGATGACAACTATATCATAAAAGAAATCAATTTTTTCAATTGCTTTCATCAGTAAAGGTTCTTTCTTATTTTCCATCCATCACAATGCCCTGTCTCTGCCTTTTCCTACTGTGTTCTGCTGTACATTTTTCCATATATATCCTTCACAATCAATCAAGCTGCTGAAAGACAACACTAACACCTATAGTAAAGCTATTTCAAGAGAAAGTCCACAATGTAAGCACATCATATATAATGCAAATTGAAAGAGGAAGAAGGCCACATATGAGAATATTACGAGATCTAATTAGAATGTCAAACTTAGAGTGATTAAGAATAACATCATCTTTATTTAGTCAAAGGACAATCGACAATAAAAAAGAAAATGAACCGGAATAAGGTTATGATCCATGCCTCCAAAATATAAGTCATTGAACAAGTTTTTCAGGTTTCAAGAATGTTACTGTATTAGAATATGTCCAATTTAAGGATAAACAAATAAAATTTTGTAGCAAGTGTAGAAAATCTTACATGTGGTCCAGTATGTCAAACTGCTGGTTGTGAAAAATACTAGTCAAGAAACAGCAGTTTCAGGGGCTAGTCTCCTCCTACCATTCACTGATTCGAAGCTCTCAATGTAATTTAAGGGGGGAAGGCAATTAAAACCAGAATATTGGAAGTCCACCACACTGGTGAAGACATCATATGATAACAAGATGTCTTCTTCTACTAAGTCCAGAAAGAGAAGCTTTCTATCTTTCCAAGATCCCACAGGTCTTGTAAAAGTTGAAAAGGGACCCACAACAAAGTTTTTGGTCCAAGAGTCCTGAACACCATATTTTGTCATAATCCATACCTCATAGTGCCTACTCCTACTTTCAACCTCAAGAGATATGACTGTAGAAAGAGATCCATTGATAACTGCTAATGCTATAAAGTTGTCAATAGAACAATGAAAACTGAATGGTAGGTCTAAACCCTGTAAACAATCAGAATACAAATCAATAGCTATGATACGGTCTTCTGTAGTTTGATTAGAGGTGATCCAGTGCATACACCCATTTATAGAAGTTGGTGGCCAAAGAAGACATGCATATGGAAGAACTTCCACCATTTTCCAGGAATCTGATCTCAAGCTGTAAACCCACACAGTAATTTCGTCGTCGTCTGGTGTCCTCATTATTGGTGAGGGAATCCATAAAATCTTGTAATCATCAATTTCAGGTGCAAAGCCAAGTCCTATATAGGGTAAAGAATCTGAGGAGGAACTATGATCAGGTGACCCAATAACTCTATGTTTTCGCATGGCTGGGTTCCACAAAATGATTTGGGAGTGATGATCTACACTCAAACAAACCAATCCATTACATGAATCCTGAAGAGTCACCTTATAATCAAAGTTGAAAGATAACACTGAAACATCATACTTATCATTTTCAGCACCAATACTCAGAAAATCATCAGAGGCATAACTCGCAAAGAGGACTTTCTCGGCGGTCGGCAGACGGAGGTGCATTTGAATGAAATCACGGCTATCGAGAAAAGCATACCATGACTTGCATACAGTCTTGAATCGCAACAATGATTTAATTGGGAGTTTTAGCAGGATGATTACGAGCACATCACCGGGCAACTTACAGTTCTGCAACATTTCTTTCACTTTTGAATATCACTTTGCTGATAACTAAATCTATATGAGGATCTGTGGATCTTGTGAAAGAAGCAATAGAAAAAATATTCAGAGGAAAACGCTAGGGTTTTCTAATATTACTTGATGCATCTTCGAAATTGCCATAGTTCTACTGCATCATAAGGGAAAAGTTCTCTTCTCTTCCTTCATAAACTAAAGAATGGTCGGGCTCATCATAATCACACAATCTATCAGGGGAATTTACAAGCGGCATTAATGATTTTTTTTCTGCCAGGGTTATAGTAATTGGGAGAACATGGATATTCTGGAAGGAGCTGATTTCTAGTTCTCTAAAATGAGGGAATCAACTAAACTGAAGGGGTGGAGAAGGGAGAAATCAACCCGCAAATTTGGAAGCGGCTTCCATTAGGGTGGAGAAGGAAATGAGGGAGAATGGAGAAATGAGGCATTTACACCAGAAAAGCAATAAGATTTTGACCTAATAAATGATTCAAAAAATCAGATGAATTTGGAGCCTTTCTCGGCTTTGGTTCCAATGGTTAGGTCACAGGAAGGATTGCATTTAGGATATGCAACTTTCTATATAAGCAAATGTCACACAATCTATAGGTACAAAAGTCGCATTCATAACTGTGATTTTACAAATAAAGTAATAAATTACTTACTCTCGATAGAAGAAAATAAGATTTCTCAGTATCACACGATATATATATATATATATATATATATATATATATATTGTATATAATTTGGTTAAAATTGAATAATTATGTCTCACAAGTTCCTCCAGTTTACCCCAAATCATATCATAAATGCGCTTAAATGACATCTTACCACTGCGAAAGGCAAATTACCATAGCATATAAAACTATAACTAAACAGCTTTAAAGGTTTTAGACATATCAAGTAGGAATAAGCCACCAAAGCGAAAATACCTCATACGCTGGTAATAATCTTTTTGACTACAAACTAGAGTAAATGATTGCTTCAACTAGAGAGAATACCTTGTCCACATTTCTGACAGACAGCCAGTGCACACTGGTAATTGAGGCATCTTGAATGCATGTGGAGACGATAGTTAGAAAAAGGAAGAAGAAAATACTATATAAGTTGAAAAGATAACTCTCCGATACAAGCTTCCAAATCAATTTCAATGTAGATTACATGTACATCATGTTAAACTCGATGATAACCTAAAAAACAGAATATACCAATGATAATCCAATTGAAGACTTCATTTCAATATACCGACTAAATGGGTAAAGAAAGGAAGGAGTGGAGTTACCTGTATACAGTGATTTTCCTTTCTGAATGTCTTTTTGACAGAACAGGTAAAAAAAGGTCTTTTCTGAGCAGAAGCAGCCAGGGCACTAACTTTTCTCATTTTTAGGTTGGTCGGATCATAACTAAAATATATCAAATAAATTAGATGGTCAAAAGTACTGATAAAAGAATAGCACACAACAAACACATAATTGTGCATATATTCAGGACACCAACTAGAAAAATAGATAAGTAAAAATTTTATAACGATGTGTAAAACCTGTGAACCTCCCTTGTCACATAAGTGGATCTGAAGGGGGTCTAGCTCTTTCTATATCATGGATCGTGGGAGGGGGTGATAAGTCATCATTGAAGATCGCAAGACAAAGTAATGCATAATGTTCCTAGATATGGATTCACCCAGAGGGTTGGTAACACTAGAAATATTCACATCTCAACCTCTCTTTTCAGTACTTCAATAGATTTCTTGATCGCCGTGCTCAAGAATCAAGAATGAAATGATACAGCTTAAGGACAAAAATATATGTGCATCCGTTTCATAGGTTTTTTAACAGTATGTGTGCTTTGATGTGTCTGGGGAAAAAAAATCTTCACCATAAGCACATCGGAACCTAAATCCACTTGCAACAACTTATTAATGAATGACAAACAAACAATTTAACAAACTAGAAGAAGAAAAAGCTCTCTTTTTATTGGACTTATAAGATATAGAAACCCCTACCTTTGTGTAAAGGCATATCATGATTTTAGAAAATTCAACAGTAATGAGACAATTTATTGAAGAGACTAAAATATATACCTCATAATCAGAGTAATTGTGGATAAGCTTCTTAGGCTTATAATTAGTTGAGAAACACACTAATAACATATACTGTGCATCTTCATTCCCCTGTGTATAACAGAACCATCTCATTAAAGACATAATCTTAAAGTTTTTATAAGGAATAGAATGAAATGCAGATTTCCATGAAGCTCCAAGAACTGCAGAGGAACAAGAAATCATTAGTCTAATCTGAGTTCTAACCAGCATATGATGTTATCATGCATAGTCCAAGATGTACAAGACAACGGCTATTCAATGGAAGACAGGTGACGTATAAAAGACATAAAGCTTTATCTTCACTACCAAAGAAGCCTATGGCTGCAAGACAATTTTTTATATTGCAACCATTGGTAGAGTGGCAAAGGGGTTGTATCTCTAATTACTGGATCTCTATCTTCACCATAGATAAGAATTTGAATTCTCAGATAAAGCATGAGATGGTAGCACAGAAATCACTAAATGTGAAGGCTATTCTTAAACAAGAAATACCTGAACATACATTAGGAGTCGCATTTTGGCATTAACTATAATGTGTCTCCAAATGCAATTGGGTGAAAAAGCAGATGCCTTGATGCCTACCAACATCTGGACAGAGGCAACACTTAATTAAGTTGACCATCTTAACTTTCCATAACTCATTGCTGCCGCATACTTGAGCACCTTTTGAATAGATTAATCAGATCATCCCCCTTCTGAGAATTAGCACCTCCAAAGGCTAAAGGTAAAATAGCAGCTTGGTTTCAACAAATGTAGCTAAGTTTAGTTTGGGTGGTCAATTTCCATTTGCACACAATTCTCTCTTACTGATGTTAGTTTCTCTTCAAACAAATGAACCAACGAGAGGCAGCATCACAAGAAATTGTGGGAAAGTATGAGCTATAAATACCTATGATTAGGGTGTGATTTCTCAATCAGAGGATTTGATTGACCAACCTTAATTAGAAGATTTTATTGATTTGATTTGATAGACTAGTTTCCTTATTTGTAGCTAAGGTTGATTGTATATAAGTAACCCTTATACAGAACTACACATAAGAGAAAAAAATTTCTTCTCCATTTGTCTTCCCTATTTTTCCACATAAATACCTAGCGGAAAGCCTTTTTTACGTGCAAAACTGCATCATTGAGTCTCCTAAATGCGAAGGCATTCTCAGAAGTAGAGCTCTTTTAACCTGTGATAGTGGTGACTGTTCATAATTTATCTTATAGTGACAGAGGACTGAATATAATGATGAAAAAATTAATTTTTGCTTACCCTAAATTTCCCTCGCATCCCCAGCTCTGCCCCCTGATTGTGTCATCCCCATACCTTACCTTATAGTTGCCCCAAAAAATATGAAAATCATGGCTTTGCCTCTGCTAGACACTGTTCATATCATTACTCCTTTTTCTCCCAGATATTGAAGAACGAAGCACATTTATGAACATTTGTGGATAGTTGGCTGTATCCCAAGGAAGTTGTATGCATTTTTTCCATTATTTTGACTTGCAAAGCACACACATATGATGGTATGTTACATGAAATGATGAAAAAAAAGTAGGCATAACCTTTCGAAACGAATAGAGCATAAATTCAAGATAGCCACAGACAGTAAAATGATGGTAAATCAAGTTAAGGCCATGAATTGGCTGACAAGATATAGGAAAAAACAAAGTTGCGACCTCTCTCAAGTACTACTTAGCTTCTCTCATCCTGTCATCGAAAGATTATCTACTGTCTTTCACAACTAGAAACTAAACAACAAAAGTAGACATTTAATGAAGTAATCCTTTCTTTTAGCAAAGGAAACATACATGAACTACATGAAAAAGGTGTGACTACCATGCTGTTAATCATGTCCGCAGATTTCTACATTTTCCATAGGGAGCATCACCTTTGAGAAAGGATAATGTTCACTCCTAGTCCTAGACTCCTGAATACTGTAATAGTAAACAACGTAAGTCAAAATCCCTGTTTTAGTATTATGCTCACAATACATAACCATAGAAAGGGGTCCCCTTGTATCCAAATGCTACTCTCTCCACATGACACAGAGAATATGAGCACTATTCATTCTTATATATGAGACACCTCGTAAAAATAAAAATAAAAATCCTGTCTCTGTCAGGTTTTATGCCATCCAGCTAGACCCATTTAGCCCTGAAAATTCAAGAATCCAAAATCGCAGTATGAGAATCCACATACTTCTAGAATATTGGTTCGCAAACTTTGACTTATTAGATAACAGACTTTCACAACTTTGTAGTTTATACTGAAATGATACTAAAGGGTAGGCAAAGGCCATGATGAATGGACTAAGGATACCGCAAATGAAGCTTAAGTTCAAAAAAATAAAATAATAATAATAATAATAACAAAAGCAAAAGGAAGTGATACTAATGGTCAAATTTAACTAGTAATACCATCCAAGTAAAGAACCATTAATCTGTAACTTGTGAGTAGCGTAAGCTGTACGTAAATGATAAATATTGAAAAGCAGAAGACCACACATCCAAGATTATCATCATCACTACAACTGCAGCATCCAATTACATAGGAGTTAATGCCCTAATGTTTGATGGTACAGTTCAAAGTCAAACATGCAGAATATTGAAATGTCAGATTCACACATTCAGCACGACATCACTGTTTTCCTAAGTTGCAGTATTATCCAAAGAGAAAGATTTAGAGGCCAGCAACAACAAAAGATTGAATTGGCTATGAAAAAGGATATTGAGAAGCTTTAACAGATTTGATAAAAAAAAAAAAGTAAAACTAGAGACCTTTCTAGTCACAGAAAGAAATCATTCAGAAGGAGGTTTAATTCTTTTCATATCCGAGCACCAGGTAAGATAAGAGAGGATTGCAAGGCGAAGCAAATTTTTTGGCATAAGCTTATGAAAATGTGTCGAGGGTAACACTAGAAACATCCGGATATTCACATCTCAACTTGTCATTTCGGTAATTAATAGGTCTCAATATCACAGTGTTTCAGAATAAAGAATGAAAAATACAGCTTAATACAATAACAGATCCTAACAGTATGTGTGGCTTGATGCGACTGAGAGAAGAATACTTCATTATAAGCACATCCAAACTAAAATCCACTAACAAAAGCTTATTCATAGATAGCAAACAAATTATTTAATAAAGCAGAAAAAGAAAAAGCTCTTTTTTTCATTAGGCTTGTAAGACATAAGACACCCATACCCATGTGCAAATTCATATCATGAACTTAACAAAGCAAGTCAACAGAAATGAGACAAAATTATTGAAGAGATTGAAATATATACCTCATAATTAGAGGAATATGCCAAAAACTTAGGCCTATAAATAGTTGAGCAACACACTATTAATGTATAACTCCATCTGCTCTCCTTCGCATATAATTGCAACATCTCCAAAATAACAGTCTTAAAGTTGCTTTACCCAAAAAAACAGTGTGGCTTGAAGATTTACCTCGAATAAATCCGGATTTATATAAAAAGTCCAAGAGATCCAGAGAATCAAGCGATAATTAGTCAAAAGCTACTAGCACAAGATGATATCAAGCAAGTCATAGATGTACAAGGTCTTGAAAAGTGATAGAATAATCATTTATTGATTGAATAAGAAAGGGAAATACTCTACCTCTTATATACAGACTACAATCAGCAAAAAATAGGAAATAAGTTACAACAAATCAAACTAAATCTACAGCTGTACATTTAAAAAAGGTAACAAGATCAAATCAGATTTTTCTGATTTGATGGAGATTCTCAATAGTAACAACCAGATCAGATCAGATTTCTCTGATTTGATCAAGATTCTCAACACTCCCCCTCAAGCTAGCTGGTAGATGTCATTCATGGCCAGCTTGCGTACGAAATCATCAAACTGCTTCTTTGGCAATCCCTTAGTTAGTATGTTAGCAACCTGTTCAACTGTAGGTATATAGGGCATAACAATCAGTCCATTTTCCAGTTTCTCCTTGATAAAATGTTTATCAACCTCAACATGTTTAGTTCTATCACGGAGTACTTGATTATGCGCAATGGCAATAGCAGCTTTATTATCACAAAAAACTTTCATAGGTAAAGGACTAGAAACCTTAAGTTCTTCAAGTAACAGTTTAATCCACAAAACTTCACAAATGCCATGGGCGACAGCTCTAAATTCAGCTTCAGCACTACTTCTAGCCACAACATTCTGCTTTTTACTCCGCCAAGTCACAAGATTACCCCCAACAAAAACACAATATCCTGAAGTTGATCTCCTATCACTTACACTTCCTGCCCAATTTGCATCAGTAAACACATCCACTTGGAGATGTCCTTGGTTCTCATATAGAAGTCCTTTTCCTGGAGTCCCCTTTAAGTACTTTAAAATTCTGGACACAGCATCAAAGTGTCCTTGATGTGGCGAGTGCATGAATTGACTCACCATGCTTACCGCAAATGCAATATCAGGACGAGTATGAGAGAGATAAATAAGTCTCCCAACTGAGCGTTAATATTTCTCTTTGTCAATCACCTCTACTGGACTTGCTGCTTTGAAGTTTCAAATTCAGTTCTATAGGAATTTCTGCTGCCTTACACCCAAGTAAACATGTTTCATCTAATAAGTCAAGTATATATTTTCTTTGAGAAATGAAAATATCTTTTTTGGATCTAACAAACTCCATACCAAGGAAATATTCAAGGGATCCAAATCTTTAATTTCAAATTCACAGGTCAGAGCTTCATCCTCTCACGTTCTAAACTGTCATCACCAATTAGAATAATGTCATCCACATAAACAATCAACACTGCAATCTTACATTCTATTGAGTGTTTATAAAACATTGTATGGTCAGCTTGACTTTGAATATATCCTTGAAGCTTGACTACCTTTCCAAATCTCTTGAACTAGGCTCTACAAGACTGCTTAAGGCCATACAAAGACTTCTTCAATCTGCAAACTTTTTCTTTTCCCAAATTTTCTTCGAAACCTGGTGGCAAATCCATAAACACTTCTTCCTCCAAGTCGCCATTTAAGAATGGATTCTTCACATCTAATTGGTTTGAAGGCCAATTAAAATGTACTGCAAGAGAAAGTAAAACCCGAATGGAGTTGATATTTGCAACAGGTGCAAAGGTCTCTTGGTAGTCAATTCCATAGGTTTGTGTGAAACCTTTGGCCACCAACCTTGCTTTTGTATCTTTCAACGCTACCATCAGGCTTACACTTTACCGTGAAAACCCACTTGCAACCTACTGCCTTCTTCTCCTTAGGTGAATCAACAATTTCCCAAGTTCTACTTTTTTGAAGAGCATTCATTTCTTCTTGAACTGCTGACCTCCACTCCGAGTGTCCTAGTGTTTCATGTATAGTTCTAGGAATAAACAAGTGAGAGATATTTGAAGTGAAAGCTCTATATTTCGCTGAGAGTCTTCGATAGGATATATATTTGGCAATTGGATATTTGGTACAATTCCAAACACTTTTTCACATTGTAATAAGGATATCAAGATTAGAAAGAGGTAAATGAGAAGAGTCTATAGGAAGATTACCTGGATCTTGAGAACTAGGAGGAGGAGATTGACCATGCTCAAGGTTGACAGGATTATTCTCTCTATTATAATTAAACCTGCGCCTAGTATAAACACGGAGTTCAGTGGACATAGGTTTTAGAGTTTCTCCCCTTGTTTGTGATACAATTTTATCTGACATGGATACATCACTATTTTCTCCTTTTTCACTAGTTAAAACATCTGTTGGTTGATTTATTTCAGGAAAAAAAATACTGGGTTTTGGATGTTTTTGCTGCCAAAATTGATCTTCATTAGAACTCTCCCCCTGAAGAGTACTTTTGTTATAGAAAGGAATATTTTCAACAAAATTTACATCCATACTAACATGAATTTTCCTAGTGCTAGGATTTAAACACTTATACCCTTTTTTATTAGAAGAATACCCTAGAAAAATACATTTTTCGGCTTTTAGATCAAATTTGGATTGGAGGTGAGTCGGAATATGGACAAACACTGTACAACCAAAAGTTTTTAAGGGTAAATCTGAGTAAGGCGTGTGTTTGGAAAAATATTCTTAAGAGTTTGTAAAGGTGTTTCACTGTTTAGAACTCTTGTAGGCATTCTATTAATCAAATAACAACTTGTTAGAATTACATCTCCCTAAAGATATTTAGGAACATTCATATGAAACATAAGAGCTCTACCTACTTCAAGTATATATCTGTTTTTATGTTTTGCAATTCCATATTATTGTGGAGTATTCCTATAAGTTGATTGATGTAAAATACCTTTTTCTAGCAAAAAATCACCTAAACAATCATTATAAAATTATGTTCCATTATCACTCCGAAGAATACGTATTTTGGTTTGAAATTAGTTTTCAACCATAAAGTAAAAATCCTTAGAGTTTTGCTACCTCAGATTTAGAGTTCATTAGATAAAGCTAGCATAGGCATGTGTGATCATCAATAAACGTCACAAACCATTTTTTTCCAGTTAAAGTAGTAATCCTCGAAAGACCCCAAACATCACTATGTATCAAATAAAAAGACTTTGAGGCACAATAAAGTTTTATATTATAAGAATTTCGATGGTTTTTGGCCAAGAAACAAGTTTCACAATGGAAAGAAGTACAATCTAATCCTTTAAATAAACCTGAAAACAAATGCTTTAAACAGAAAAAACTAGAATATCCTAATCTATTATGCCATAGTATTATTTTAGCATGCACAGGGATTGAACGAACACTACCAATAAAACCCTGAGCTTGTTTATTCTCAGACCGGTTGTCATCAAAATAGTAGAGATAGTCTATCAATCTAGCACTGTCAATCATCATTCCCGAATTCAGATCCTGGAATTTACAAAGAGAGACACCAAAGATAATACGGCAAGAATCCTGAGTTAAACGACTTACAGATAATAAATTACAAGAGAGTTTTGGGACATGTAAAACAGATTGTAAAATAATCTTATTGGACAAACGAATAGAGCCTTTGCCAGCAATAGAAGATAAGCTTCCATCTGCAATACATACTTTTTTATCTCCAGAACAAGGTGTATAAGAGATAAACAAATGAGATAAATTAGTCATATGGTCGGAGGCACCTGAATCTATGATCCAAGGTGCAAATATGGAAAGAGTATATGCACACGGAAGGCTACCTGACTAAGCTAGAGATATTATAAGAGTCGCCAGAGTGGGTTTCAACAACTGTAGAAGTTGGTTTAATTGTTCTTTACTCAATGAGGAAGTCTCAACAGCAGGGGTACGATTGGAGTCTCCTTGTTTATTAGTCTTCCATTCAACAGGCTTCCAATCAGTTGGTTTCCCATGCAATTTTCAACAGGTTTCACGAGTGTGGCGTAGTTTATTACAATGATCACACCAAACTCGTGGCTTCTCATTTAGACGACGTTGGTTATTAGGATAGCGAGAAACAACAGCTACAATGCCCAATAAGGCTGAATTTTCCACAGGTCCAGAGAACTTCTTCCCAAGCATAACATTTCTCCTGCTTTCCTCACAACGCATTTCAAAGAACACTTCACGAAGAGAAGGGAGATGTTGTCGACCAATGATTCTACCCCGAACTTCATCAAACTCAACATTAAGCCCAGCTAAGCATTTGAATATTCTTGAACTTTCTACCATCTTCTTGAAATAGGAACAATCATCTGGATTCTTCCACTCATAGTCATTGAATAAGTCAATATCCTGCCACAAACCCTTAAGCACATTAAAATATTTGGTAATTGAATTCTCACCTTGACGAATATCACCCAATTTGAGTTGTAACTCATAGATTTGGGACTGATTCCCAAGGTCTGAATACATCTGAGTAATATTGTCCCTAAGGGCTTTGGCAGTAGAATAGCACATATAGTTCGAGCTAATCTTCTCCTCCACAGAATTCACCAACCATGCCATGATCACGGAGTTTTCAGCATCCCAAGTAGCATAGCTAGAGTCTGTCTTTGATGGTTCTATCATGTCACCGGTCAAATAACCAATTTTGCCTCGACCCTTGATGTACATCCGAACAGATTGTGACTATCTAAGAAAATTGATCTCATTAAGGCAGATCGTGGTTATTTGGACAGAGTGAGAATGTGAACTGGATGGGGTAATATTGAGTGATTAGAATCAGCAACAGGAGTGGATTCGGAAATTTCTGACATGGTAAAGCGATAGCAACAAAAAAAAAAAGAAACGAAAAAGAAAGCAAGAACAGGCTCGGAAAAAAAATGACAGAGCAAAAAAACTGAAGCGAATAACCAATTAAGTTGGCCCTGATACCATCTTGAAAAGTGATAGAATAATCATTTATTGATTGAATAAGAAAGAGAAATACTATACCTCTTATATACAGACTACAATCAGCAAAAAATAGGAAATAAGTTACAACAAATCAAACTAAATCTACAGCTGTACATTTAAAAAAGGTAACCAGATCAAATCAGATTTTTCTGATTTGATGGATATTCTCAATAGTAGCAACCAGATCAGATCAGATTTCTCTAATTTGATCAAGATTCTCAACACAAGGCAAAGCCAGCTATGCAGCAAAAGAGGAGACATGTGCAATAGTCATAAAGTATCATCTTCAATAGAGAACGAAGCTTAAAGTTGTACAGCTAAATAAAACGTCTTCATTGTAAGCCAGAGGAGAAGGGATTATGAATCTAACTTACAAATGTTCACCAAAAATAACAAATTTTATTATCAGATAATGTCCATGTGATGATAGCACAGAAATCAACGTATGCAAAGGCTATTTTTTGCGCACAGCAAACCATAATTAATATTGGGAGTCATGTTACAGAATTACTAACAATGTGCCCCAAATGCCATTCAATGGCACTGCAGATGTCTTAGAACCTATCAATATCTGGCCACAAGAATTCCAAAGAGCGAAGTAAAATTAATTTTGTTGCTCATCTGTGATTCTCAAAACTTACACATGTTGCATCTTTTGAATAGAGTAATCAGAGCATTTCCATTCTAAAGTTTTGGTTTAGCAGCTTGGTTTCAGTGTATGCGGCTAACTTTACTTTCGTTGGTCATTTGACTAACACGCAATTCTTTCTGATGGATTTTTAGTCTCTATTCTAACAAATGAATCAACTGCAGCTTCATATGAAATAAATAAAAAAAACAGCCTCTTGTATGTGCAAAAGTAGCAAAAACTAATCTCCTATATTTAAGGGCATCCTCAGATGCAGAGCTCCATGTCTGAACAGTAGCTGGTCAGTGATAGAAGACACGAAATACAATAATGAAACTGTTAAGTTTTGCCTCCCCTAAATTGCCCTCACCCAATCACACTGCCCCTTCCCCACTCACCCAATTTCTTTAGGCAAAGGAATCACACATGAACAAGAAATACATCGAGTTCCGTTCCCAATTGATCTTGTAAATTTACCACAGATACGGTATCATCTTTAATAAGGGATAAGATGTTTAGTCCGAAGACTGCTGAATACAACAACAGTCAACATGTGTACTACGAAGCCCCTATTCTATATAGTTGCTTATAACACACAATTATGGAGAAAAAAAAAAAGAAGCCCTCATACCCAATCCACCAACTTTGTCCACATGCCATTATCCAATACTAGCAGCAGAAACCTCCTCAATAACCAAAAGACATAATCCCATATCTTCTCAAGATTGTGTGCTATTTAAGTACAAAAAATCGAGAACATTTGGCTGGCCAAACTGCGATAATATTATCAATATCAACTTCCTCTGAAAATTCAAGAATTCAAACTCACAGCATAAACCCCCAATCCCACATATATTTAGGATATTGATTTCCAAATATCGACTTATTAATTCAGGACAGACTTTGGATTCACCCAAAAAATATAAAAATATAAAAACCCATAAGAATAAACAAAGAAACAAATAAAACCAGTGATACCATAAATGGTTAAATAATAATACCAACCCATTGAAGGACCACCAATCTTTCAGTCAGAAGCCTCTTGAATATACCTTATGGCTTTCACATTTCCCAATAATTTATAGCGCCATTTCAAGAATAGATTGCAAGTGTTCTTTTTTCCTTACAGCGTTGGTTGCATTTCTCTCAAGTAAAGAGGATAGTATTGCTTTTAACTTGAAAAGGGCAAAAATAAGAACCGCCTTCAGAAAAATGATTGAAGAAGGATTCAATGGATTTTGTTTTTTAACTTGAAAAGGGCCAAAAAAAACATCGTCATGAGAAAAATGAATAAAGAAGGTAAAATAAATGGAAATAAGCAGTGTTTTTATCCGAATTGGATAGCAGTATGTACATTGGCTCATTGGGTCATTGTCGGTTAAAAAAATCGTTAACTCGAATAATAGCATAATAACCATATATATTTATACATATGTTAAGAATAAATTATAAACAAATAAATGCATAAATATATGTTAGAAATATAATATATGTAAATACCAGATGTAAGAATTATAGTATATAGAAGAACATTATACATATAATAATAATTATAGTAATTATAGAAAACATTATGTATATAATATATATCAAATAATTATTAAATATATATATTTGGGTTATCATATTTATATATATTAATTATCCATATATATTAAAAATATAACATTAACAAATTACTTAAAATTTATACATATAATAAATTTATAAAATAATATTAATTATTTATATATATAAAAAATAATAACATTAATAAGTTATAATATATATATATATAAACAATTTTTCTTAATAATAATAAGTTAATTAACTAAGTAATATATATAGTTTAGATCATCACATTATTGTTTATATACACAACAAATATTTTAAACAATAAACTGAAAAATTTCAGCTAGCAAGCTATGTTGGTTTGGGCATTATTTATATGTGTATTTGTAATATTAATTAATATAAGTAACTTATATATCTTAAAAATAACAAAAATATATTAACAAAGTAGTATTGAACATTAATGAATAATATCGCATATATAATTCATCTCAAAATAGTAATCATATTATTAAAATTATTAATTGTATGTACTTTAAACTAATAATAGTATATATCCATATTTTTTAAGATATGTCAAATCGAAATAATATTGATGTTTTGGTGAATTTTGGAGGCCAAATTATATAGGTTGCTTATTCGATGATATGACCGTCCTCTAATTGGAGTTACAAGAATGTTTCGTAAGACAAACTTTTTCGAATTGTTATTGAAATTGTATGAGATGGCAAGCATTGATAACATTTATTTCTTGTTTAAAGTATTTGCTAAGCATTTGTTCCAATAATGATGGTTGGTACCAATCAACAATCATGAAGTTTTTTTGTATTTCTTGGATTTGGAGGAAAAAATCAATTTTTGGACATTTATTTTGAAATAAAATAAATTCAGCATAGTATTGTGTCTGAGATCCCGATTAGCAATGAGTGGGGGCCATATATGATTGTTTCTAAGAGATGATAGCATGTTCAATTTGCCGACAGTCATGCAAGGAATGGTGAATGTTGGCATCAATGACTTATGTGAAGTGCTTCAATCTCTAACTAAAATTTTGAGAGTTTAACATCAAAATGTTGAATGTAGTACTAATGCGGAATCTAAAAATATATACACCGAGGACTTTACTGACCCACTAGTCGATATAAAAATGACCACGATGACTTTGTAACCATATTTATATAATCACTATATTGATATTATACATGTGTCACTGATTATCAATCGTGATAACTTAAATATAATTTTTCACTATTAAATTTATAAAACAACTATTGTGGCAAAATAAATATTGTTATTACTTAATACATATTATTAGTGATAATTTTGGCATTGCCACATAAAATTTTCACTAACATACTTGTAGCTGTGAAACTATTCAAATGACTACATAGTGTACTTATGTTTCAATATGAAGCTTTGTACTGGTTCAACCTTATTCTTCTAATAATAGCAAAGATGGATTGGCAAGTGTGATAAATCTGGGGATGCTACCAGCATATTCAATTAGAGATAGTAATGTGACAAATAATACATTACATGGGTGATAATACAAGAAACATGAGTATTGATCTGCTTATATTTTTGGTTAATCATTGCTTATTATGTACTTTTGCACACACACACACACACACACACACATATATATATATATATATATATATATATATATATATATATATATATATTACTAGCACATATTGGGATTAATATTGATATTGCTACTTGATATTTTGTCACTATCATTTTTTTATTTTTTTTGCACTGATTAGGCTTTCATATTTTGTGCAGTTGTATATTTGTATTATGCACATAGAGACAAGGTATTGAATTTGACTTTGATCTTATTTACTTCAAATAAAAAAAAAGTGTACAAAATTGTAAAAAAACCCATCTAGATTAGAATTACACTTCATTTTATTCATATATCATGAACACACTTAAATATATATTAGAATATTTACTTGATATTGTAAAGTTTTATTCTCTTAGTTTGGAAACTATTATTTTTCATATTGTGTGTGTTGGCTTGATATAGGATGATTTTATGATGCAGTCATAGTGTATGATAATGTTACCAATATTTTGGTTGAGAGTCCGATTTAAACTTTAATGTAACTTGTAAAATCACATATAACAGAACATTTATACATACTGGAGGTATGTTTTGAAGTCTTGCTTGGATAATGAAAAAGGTTTTTCCTTTGTAAGGTACACAAAATGTACTTTATTTTATAATGTTGTGTTCAGAAAAAAATAGTGTTATCTAAATTAGGAATAAACAATCTGAAGACCTTCTCATGATTGTTTTCTTCAAAAAAGGATTGTAAGTCCACAAGTAAATTATTTTATTTGGTTGTGAAGTTATGAGAACTTGTTGACAGTTATATTTATTTACTACTATGAAGTTTAATAACTCTCTTGGTGTGCTTTAGTTCTTGCCTGTCTAGATACTTTATGTAGAATGACAAGTCGATCCCCATAAATACATGTGCTAGTTATAGAATAGAGATAAATAATGTAATTGGACATTCATCTTGCCAAATTAAATATTGAAAAGGATAAATATGATATGTCCAATAGGTGCAATTTATTGTGACACAAACACTCCATGTGCAACCATAGAGCCGAGATAAATGAAACAACACAAACACATTATGTGCATTCTAATAAGGGAATATGAGAATTAACTGATATATTTTCATGTGTTGCTTGTCTAAATGGTTTTTCCTTTTTTTTTTTTTTGTGTGTGGGGGGGGTGGGGGTGGGGGTGGGGGGTAATCAAAGTTTATTAATAATCTTTTTTTGTATTTTCTATTTTCTAAATTATTTTACTAGATAATGGCATTACAATATCATGAAGAAGTGAAAGCTGTTTGATTAAATTTTATGCCTAATCTATCAATTTTATGCTTATCTATTTCTATTTTATTAAAAAATCTTAGCATCTCATGTAATGGTTATCTTCTTTGTGTATACTGCATGTATTCATCTATGAGCATATTTGGTGCAACATAGCTATGAACACTATCTAATTTTGAATCACCTTTCACTTATAATTTCATTCGATGATGGAATTTTTTTTATTATTTTAAAAAGAAAAAGAAATAAAGCTGAATTTGCAGTTGTAATAATTTTGATCGATCACGCCTTTTGAACATAAAATCTAAAGGCATTTACTCTTGTTAGTATTTCTAACTCGTGTTAGTTTGTTCAATTGTTTGCCAATAATTTTCCATATCTTTAATATTTCTTAACAAAGGTTGGAGTTCCTTGAAAATTAAGTTCATTTTTTTCTTTGTTCAGATTTTCTTTTACTGTGAATTTTTCCAGATTGGATTCTGCCTATGATTAATTTTCTCTTTTAGTTTGTAATTAAGGTTTTTCGCTTGGAGTTATTTTATGATGTAGTGCAAAACTATAATCAGTATAATTTTGCATTGAACATGGTGTTCCCTTTCATATGGGCAGTTCTCCAAGAACCAAGTATGTTAGCCAAAAAAGTATGGGAATCTGTAAAGTTCTATACGGTTAATGGAGGCTCATCCCCATGAAGGAGAAGTATGTGAAAATTCAAGAAACGATTGTAGAACCATCTTTTCTATGAATCTGACGTTAAGCAAGGATGACAGCTTGTATTGGGCAATGGACAAATTGAGCATTGTCCAAACTCTTCTTGGCTGGGAACAAAACATATGAACTAGAGCTGAAGGAGGCACAAATTTTGTTGATATATATGCATATTATAACTTTTTTTTTTCTTGGCTGATTTGTTTAAAATGGAGCTAAGGATTCTGAGTGAGGAGCATTTTAGAGTTCAGAACTTTTTCTTTGATAATAATCCTTGGCTGGGATTTCTAATGCTTAATGTTTTGAGGTACTTTAATGAGCATCCGAAATACCATTGGATGAAAAATATGTTATGAAATATTGAGCTCGTTCTGCTTCTTCACATGACATGTACTCCGCTAATAAGTTATATAATACTTTCTCTTCGTCTTTAAACTTTTCAAATATATTCATTGCAATATCCCATTAATGACATCAGAATCTACTTCAGCTAACAAGAAAGTTGAGGAAAGAACTTAATTTAAAGAAACTACTTAAAATCAAAGAAAAAAGAGTGGTCTTGCAAAGGTTTTGGTAATTCTGGCAATGATGGTGATATGAGTAAGACAGGGTTGCAAGAAAAGTAATGGTTCGACTACTGTGAAGTAATGCGGACTGGATAGCCCATCCCAGAAACTACACAAAATATACATAATTGCTCACACAATTGCTCATATATTGCACGGCCAGCCAGACAATTTCACATGATGGCTTAGCAAAACTGTTAGTAAGCATAGTCAATACACAACAGCGCAGAAGCTACCCATCTCTATAGTTGCACAATATCAGCACAGATAGTGCAAAAACAATCTAACATATGTGCAGTGGCAACCATCCATTTTAGTGACATAATTAGTCCAAAAGCAGATGTGCAACTGATATTTTGTGTCTCTAGATTGCAAGGCAAACAACGACCCCTTGCTCTATGAGGGAATTGTACAAGAATGAGATCTTTTGGCCTTTAAACCTTCTGGATATGTTTATTGTGACATCCCAATAATAAATTGGAATCTACTTCAGCTAAACAAAAAGTCGAGGAAGAACTTAATTTAAAGCAACTACTTAAAGTAAAAGAAAATGAAGATTGGTCTCACCGAAGTTCTGGTAATGATGGGGTTAGCAAAGCAATGTTGCAGGCAATTCTGGCAATGAACCTATTACTGTGAAGCAGTGGTATGGCTCAACTGTTGTAGAGCAATGCCTGCTGCATAGCCTATCCTAGAAACTGCACAAAACTTACACAATCGTCCACATAATTGCACATAAATTACACGACTAGCAAGACAATTGAACATGATTGCTCAACAAAACCTCTTGTTAGCATAATTAGTACACAGCAACAAAAAGAAACTGCCAATCTCAATGGTTGCACAGTATCAGCACGGAAAGTTCATGTATTTCAAATAGGAGCAAGAACATCTAACATATGTGCAATAGCAGGCAGCCACTTTAGTGACAAAGTGCAAAACAAAGATGAACAATTGATGCTTTGTTTCTCTAGCTTGCAAGGCAAATGACGGCCCATTGCTCTATGTGATCTTTTTGGCCTCTGAGAATTGATGCAATCTTTCAATGGACAAAAGAAGAAACTTAATATTTTTGCATAAGGATAAAGCAAATTGAAAACTACATTGTGAAACATTTAGCTCTTTTTGTTTCTTTACATGAAATGAATATTACTCCACTAACAGGTTATACAATTTCTCTTGACCTTTAAACGGGGATATATTCATCGTAACATCCCAATAATAACATTAAAACACACTTCAGCTCACAAAAAGTTGAGGAAGAACTTAAAGCAACTACTTATAATAAAAGAAAATGAAGATTGGTCTTGCAAAAGTTCTTGTAATGCCGACAATGATAGTGCTATGAGCAAAACAATGTCGTAATAAATTCTGGCAACAAGCCTTTAGCTGTCAATTAGTAGTATGGTTCAACTATCATGGAGTAATGCCCGCTGCATAGCCCATTTCAGGTACAAAACTTACATAATCGTCCACATAATTGCACATAAATTGCACGGCTGTATTGAATGACATCATTAATTTACTTTTTATAACACTTGGTTTATGTACAAAATTCTAGCTTTCATAAATGTCAATCTTTTCTAATACTAACATTCTCCTCCTTTGCATTTTGGTCAAAGTCAGCTAATGCTCCCCCTGAAAATCAAATACAGTTATTCAAAATTCAGTATAAAAAATAACATCAAAATATCAAAATGTTGTAACATAAATGTTACAACACTTGCTCTTATCACATCCAACAAGATACTGGTACTACTCTCCCTATATATTTGAACCAAATACTAAAACAGATAGAATTTTGTCAAAGCATAAACCAAACATCAAATGCAAATATTTTGAGCATTGCAATAATTATTAACAGATGACAACAGTTTCGCAAAAATAAAAAATAGAGAAGATGATCAATCATCATCTTCATCAGCATTTTTCTCATCTGTTTCCTCAACATCTTTATCTTGCTCCCCCTGAGCTTGTGCAATAGCACTTAATTCTCCCTCTTTTTGACCAAAAGTGGCCAAAGATAGATCAATGGATATGGAAGACCTCTACTCATGAATCAACTTAAGAACATTTGTTTTATTGTCAGTCCAATATTGGATTTATCTGTGAGCCTCAGCTAGCTCAGTTTCCAACCTTATCAGCAATACAGAGGATGTTGTAACATTTTGTGACACATCTGATCCAACATCTACAGCCGGTATATTTTCTTTATTAGTTTGAGGGAGATCATTGATGTGAGTCTCATGAAATAACATGTAGGATGCACGTATAGGCCTTGGAGGACTTTTCAATGCTTTTGATCCTTTCTTCACAAAACATTGAAAGGTTAGTAAACTATAAATCAAGAAAGGGAAAGAAAGTATACCATGAGTAGATTCTGAACCACCCAAACGACCAATTGTCTTGAAGATTAGCTTTCCTATATCATAAGCCCAATTGGTACCAATGCAATAAAGCAAAATTTCCTATTCTTTCACAACCACAGTGGTCTTTGTCATGAGAATCTTATGTAGGAAAGCATACAAAAGAGTCCAGTTTTTAGCTCAAATTTTTTCTTTATTAGTGGGCCATTTTCTAATAGTATTCCCACTCAAAGTAACAATAATCTCATCCATGCCTTCTGTCAATTCAGTATCCTCAACTCTAGGTGATTGATAAGTTGATTTTATACCAACAATTCATATACCTTTTTATTAACATTTGATTTGCTTTCAAGTGTTTTTGTTACTTCTTATGCATTTAGTTTGAAATCTAATAGGTAATGACAAAAGGAGAAGAAAATGGAAAGAAATTAAAAAGTTTGTTGAAATGTTGAAGAATCTGAATTGTGGTATGATTGATGGTAGTTTTTGTATTTCAATCATAACACTTTACGTAATTATCATTTTGACTTAATACTAAAACCATTTGAAAGCCAATAGATAGATCTGTAACTTCTTTGTTTACCATAAAATCTAATTCGATCGATCTCAATGAAAAAAATCAAGTTCAAGAATCAATATTGGGTTGGAATTTTCTGATATGACATATCTTGCTATTTTAGGTATAACCCTCTATGCATGTATAATATTTAGTTGATTCAAGTGTCTATATAAAGGCAAGACATAGGGTTACAATAGCTAATTCATCCTAAAAAGGATAAAAAACTAGTTGCAATGGACTAAACAGTGTCAAAGTATTGAAGTGAATGAGGGAAAGACAACAATAACGATGTCTAGGCGCCATTTGAGGCTGCCAGGATAGAATACACGGTACTTAGGCACTGGCTGCTAACAAAAAAGATGCCGATATATCAGGAATTTTGGCATTTTTATGAGATATACATATTAGATACACTTATACATCATTACACATGTGATACACTAAATTGGTAGAGAGAGAAAAAGGGGAAAAGCTATGAAAAGATGAGGGATTTCAGGATTTTTTCAGAGATGAATGATTGAGATGAGTTCAAAGGGGAAGATTAGCATCAACTAAAGGGGTATTGAGGGATTGGTTCTTTAAGACAAAATCCATTCAGTTTTCTGGATAGAGACGGGGCAATTCTTGAGAGAAAAAGTCATTCTTAGAGACAAATCATTCTTGGAGACAAGGAAAGCTTCAACCGTTCCTTTCAATCCATAAATTAGTGAATAATTTCCATACTCTCTCTTTTGTATTTTTTGAAATTGTATTAATTAATGATGAACTAAACTTTTCTTTCTAGGGATGATGTAACCTTATTTGGTCCTATGTTTTTGAGTTCCAAATAAGATTAATTCAAGTTATTTATCTTGTTAGTGTTATCTTGTTTTGCATTGCATCTTGATTATTTAGCTATTAATTGAGGTTTTTGATATATGAGATTCGATATTCGAGAAGTGAAAGATTATACATGATCATAAAGATAACACAACTTATAAATCAGTTGAAAAACTTATGAAACCTTTGAATTTTTGAAAAAGAATTCGTTGAACTTTTGTAGAATTTTATTCTTGAATTTTTATAAAGATATCAAAATTCATGTTAGAATTTATAGTCAATACGACACTTGAGAGAGGGAATTGATGAGCTTATAAATTCTTAACTTACATGTGTTGTTGATTTGAATTGATATATTTTAGAAAGAAGAACATATGTGATAATTAGGTGAGTCATTCCTTTAGAATTTTTTATTCATAAGGTATTTGTTGTATTATTTCAAAGAACTCTATTCCTGTCTTTATATTATTTTTATCTTACTCTACTTTATTTATCAATCATCATTTGATTTTTTAGATAAAATTGGAACTATTTGAACTACAGTACTTGATGTAATTTTTTATTACAATCATTGTGGATACGATACTTAACTCACCATTGTATTAAAACTTGACACTGTGCACTTGCGGTTTGCAAAATATTTCATGAACAAGTTTTTAGCGCCGTTGTCGGGGATTGTTTTATCATAATTGCATTAATATTGTTATGACTTAGTCTTGATTTTAGTTTAGATTGTTTTTACTTCTTCCAATATGTTGATGTTGTCTTGCATTGCATAGTATTATATATATTTGTATACATAAGGTTATGAGTCTTAACTTGGGTTATTTTGATCTAGAAATCAAGCAGACTCTTCGAGCTATTAGTGCAGCAAAAAGATTTGACAATCAAGCTATGGCAGATAACATCAACAATGCTAATGTGAACGCCAATCTTCCATTACAACCACCACCACCACAATAAGTTATTCGGGACTATTTTCAACTAACCATGAACCAAAACTACTCCATGATAGTTTGACAACCGATTAATACCAACAATTTTGAGCTTAAATCAGCTCTCATTAGCATGGTGCAACAAAATCAATTTGGAGAAAGCGCTTTGGAGGATCATAATGCACACTTAGCCATATTTTTGGAGATTTGGGACACCATCAAAATAAATGGAGTGCCCGACTATGCCATTTAGACTTCGCTTATTTCGATTCTCACTCCAGGAAAAAACTAGGCTATGGTTATAATCTTTTGCACCAATTAGCATACCGAGTTGGAATGACTTGACGCAAAAGTTTCTTGCTAAGTACTTTCCACCAAGCAAGACTCAAGAGTGAGATAGCTTAATTCCGCCAAGATTTTGAGCCATTATATGAAGCTTGGGAGAGGTTTAAGGATTTTCTAAGAATGTGTCCTCAACATAGTTATTAGGATTGGTAGCGAGTACAATACTTCTACAATGGTTTGAATGGGCAAACTCGAACCATAATAGATGTTGCTGCAGGTGGGACTTTAATATCTAAAACTGCAGACGAAGCCTATATTTTGCTTGAGGACATGGGTACTAATCGCTATCAATGGCCTTTTGAGAGATCCTCCATTAAAAAGGTTGTCGGAGTTTTTGAGATAGATTTATTTACATAATTAGCTGCACAAATATCTGCTCTTTTCTAACCAATTTGCAGCTTGGACTTCTAATGGAGCTTCTCAAGAAATGGATTCCATGGCATCCACTAGCACTTCATTCATAAAAATCAAAGGAAATGAGCAGGAAATTTTGTCAGTAACCGTAATTTCAATTTGAGGAGAAATCAATTACCTACTCACTACTATCCGGGGCTTATAAATCATGAGAATTTTTCCTATACCAACAATCGAAATATGCTTCAACCCCTACTGGGTTACAAATATCCACCAAATCCCAACCTTCAAGTAGGTGAGAAAAATACATCATTGGAGGATTTGCTAAGCACTTTCATTGGCGAGATAAGAACCCGATTGAATAAGGATGAAGTGAAAATAGACAACATTGAAACTCAATTGGGGCAGCTAGCTTCAAGTTTAAGAGCTCAAATAAAATCAATGGAGACTCAAATTGGACAGGTTGCTACTGAAATTAATGCTAAAAAATATAAAGAAAATTTTCAAGTGACACAGAAATCAATCTAAGGGAGCATTGCAAAGATATCCAACTTTGAAGTGGAACCAAAATCAAGGGGCCAAAAATAAAAAGTTCAAAAGTTGATGAGCCAATGGCAAGCACTTCGAGTGAAAATCCTATGGAGAAACAACCAAAGAAATAAGAAATGGAATCAATGAACAAACAGGAACTAAGAAGCTAAAATTTACTCCTAATTTTGAAACTTCTCCTAAATTTAATGTTCCTATTCCTTTTCCACAAATATTTCAAAAGAAAAAGATTGATTCATAATTTGCAATTTTTTTGAAAATTTTCAAGAAAATTCATATCAACATTCCTTTAGCAGATGCTCTTGAGCAAATGCCCAACTACGCCAAGTTCATGAAAGATGTGATGTCAAGAAAAATATGATTGGTGGAATTTGAAACTGTAAATCTCATAGAGGAGTGTAGTGTCATTTTACATAAAAAAGCTTCCTGAAAAATTGAAAAATCTAGGGAGTTTTACTATTCCTTGTACCATAGGAGAATCTTTTTTAAATAAATCATTATATGATCTTGGAGCAACTATTACTTTGATGCCATTTTCTATTTTTGAAAATTAGGAATTGGAGAAGTTAAGCCATCCATTATCACCTTGCACTTGGCGGATAGGTCTCTCACCTATCTAAAAGGAGTTGTTGAAGATGTATTAGTAAAAGTGGATAAATTCATATTTTCTGTATATTTTGCGGTGTTAGATAAGGAGGAAGACCAAGAAATTCTTTTAATTCTTGGTCGACCATTCCTGGCTACGTGACATGCTTTGATTGATGTGCAATGCGATGAATTAACTCTAAGAGTTAATGAAAATGAAGTGATGTTTAACATTTATCGTGCATTGAATTTCAAGATAAGCCACATACTTATAATGAGATTGAAATATTAGAAACTTGCTTGCATGATCATTTTCTCAAACAAATTTCTATTGAATCTTTAGAGCGATGCATTGTTTATTCCATAATACGAGGTCATGACCATGATATTGATAGTGAGGGTTTAATGCATTACTTGCTCTTTCTTAAATCAGGAGATGTGGAGTTGAAAAAGGATAAATGCAAGAAAGCAATAAGAGATATCATAATCAAGGAATAAATAATATCACCAGAGTTGAAAACACTTCCTGTGCATTTGCGGTATGAATTTCTAGGTGTTAACAACGCGTATTCGGTAATTATTTTAGCATCTCTATCTTATTTAGAGGTTAAGAGAGCATAAATATGTTATTGGTTGGTCAATTTCTGATTTAAACGATATTAGTCCTTCAATTGTCATGCATAAAATCTTAATGAAAGAATCTTACAATCCATCTATTAAATATCAATATAGACTAAATCCTGTAATAAAAGATGTTGTAAAAAATGAATTCTTGAAATGGTTGAATGCTGGAATTATTTATATAATTTCTAATAGCTCTTGGGTGAGTCTGATTCAAGTAGTTCCAAAAAAGAGTGGCATGACCATAATTCAAAATGATAACAATGAATTGATACCAACAAGAACGGTCACAAGTTGGTGAGTATGTATTGATTTTAGAAAACTCAACAAAGCTACTCGTAAAAACTATTTTCTCCTTACATTTATTGATCAAATGTTAGACCGACTTGCAGGGTATCAATACTATTATTTTCTTGATGGTTATTTAGGGTACAATCAAATTATCATAGCACCCGAAAATCAAGAGAAAACAACATTCACATGTCCTTATGGTACTTTTGCTTTTTGAAGAATGTCATTTGAATTATGTAATGCCACAACCACATTTCAAAAATGCATGATGGAAATTTTTCATGATATGGTAGAGAACATAATGGAAGTTTTTTATGGATGATTTTTTAGTATTTGGCTCCTTAGTTGATATATGTCTACATAATTTTTCTCTTATTTTGCAGAGATGTGAGGAGACTAACCTTATTTTAAATTGGGAAAGTGTCATTTTAATGTAAAAGAAGGTATTGTTTTATGTCACCAAGTTTCCTCCAAAGAACTTGAGGTAGACTGAGTAAAAATTATTGCTATTAATTTTTTTTCCCAGATGAGTTTATTTTGATAATCAAAGATAATTTATCTTGGTATGCAGATTTTGTGAATTATCTTGCAGGTAGATTATTGTCTCCTGACCTCACATATTATCAAAATAAAAAATTCTTACATGATGTGAAATCATATCTATGGGATGATCACTTGCTCTTCAAAAGGTGTTCAAATTCTATGATTCGGAGATGCATTCCAATGTAGAAAACAAATGAAATTCTTAAGCAATGTCCTTCATCCCCATGTGGTGGTCATTTTGGACCTACAAGGACAGCTTCTAATGTATTGCAATTCGATTTTTATTGTCCAACTTTGTTTAAGGATTGTTATGCATTTGTGTAAACATGTGACCGGTGCTAAAGGGCTGGAACAATTATTAAACGTCATGAGCTTCCTTTGACTAATATGATGGAAGTTGAACTCTTTGATATTTGGGGGATTGACTTCATGTGACTATTTTCTCCATTAAATGGCTGATCATACATTTTTCTTGTTGTGGATTATATCTCCAAGTGGATAGAAGTCATTGCCACACCTACTAATGATGTCAAGGTAGTGCTTAAATTCTTATTCAAATATATTTTCACTCATTTTGGCACACCAATTTTTATAATAAAATGTTTAATAACATTTTGGCTAAGTATGATGTAAGACACTTGATAGCTCTTGGATACCATCCTCAATTAAATGGACAAGACAAAATCTCAAACCAAGAACTGAAACAAATCCTTGAGAAAATGGAAAGCATTAATCGAGAGGATTGGGTACATAAGTTTGATTATGCATTGTGTACATACCACATAGCATATAAAACTCCTATAGGTATGTCTCTTTATCGATTAGTTTATAAAAAGCTCGTTATCTCCTCGTTGAGCTAGAACATAGAGCATATTGGGTTGTACAACAATTAAATTTTGATACAAAGGCAATAAGAGAAAAAAAATTGTTGTAACTCAATGAAATGGAGGAATTTAGGCTTGATGCTTATGAAAATGGTAAAATCTATAAATAAAAAATAAAACAATGGCATGATAAAATGATATTGAGAAGGGAATTTCAACCTGGACAACTTGTGTTATTTTTCAATTCTAAATTAATTTTTTTTGGGAAAATTAAAATCTAGATGGTTCGGTCACTTTATTGCCAACAAGACATTTCCATTTGGAGTGGTTAAACTTAAAGGTAAGGATGACATATCTGTTCATGTCAATGGACAGATGTTGGAATATTATTATGGTAATGAAATTTGGAAGATTTTTAATCTTCCACTTGTCGAAGCAACCTAAGGTATTCGGTTTTGATCTAGCTAAGGACTTTAAATAAAGCGCTTCTTAGGAGGCAACCGAAGATCTTTTTTTTCTTTTTTTTTGTGAGTTTTATTATTCTTGTTTTGTTTCATATCATGAAGATTATTCCTTGATATTTTACACATTTTTGCAGGTTAAAGGCTAACAACACCCATTTTCAGAAAAATCCCCTTGTTTCACAATTCTTTCAATTATTGAAGACAATGCTTACATTAAGTTTGAGGGGAATTCAAGAGTCTAGGATTATTACTTGTTGCTTGAAAAGTTTAGTGATAAACTATGTGCATGTTTGAAGAAAAAAAAGAGTAAATTTTAGAATATGTACGTTTATTTATGTGTCTAAACATCAAATTTTGGTTTTATTTACTTTATGAGCTCTTGTGAATATTGAAGTACTAAGCAGTTTGTTGAGTTATATTTAATTATTTAGAGATAGTTTATAAGATCTGATTATTTTCTAAATGATCCCACCAACCTCTAGAACTTATTTGATCACTAGTCGAGACGAAATCCTAGGTGGCATAATATTAGGGAGATGATTTAAGCCACTTTTGGACCGTTTTAGCTTTTGAAACTAACTTATACTTTAATTATTCCCTAGTGTCCCTCTTGAGCCTATTGAAATAATTCTTTGGACAACCTATATACATTATCAAACTTTATGAAAAAAATCCCATATTTTATTCTTTTTCTTCTCATTTACACAATCATTCTTGAATGAATTGTTATATTTATGAAAAAAGAGAGAGAGAGAAAAAAGAAAAATAAATAAAAACAAAGAGAAGAAAAGATTGAAAAAGGAGGAAAATGAAAAGATTTTGAATTGAGGTGTATGATTTGAATTCCCTAAAATAAATAAACCCCCGTTGCATAAAAAAATAACAAAATAAGTTTAGGGGTAATCCAAGAAAAAAAAAGAAAAATGGGATGTTCAATAATGAAAAATGAAGGGATCGATAAAAAAAATTGGTGCTCATTCATAAAGGTTCTAGTATGATTGTGTAAAATGTGCAATTTTTAGCTATAATTTTTCATATTTTCCCACCATTACCCAAGCCTCACAATATAAGTTTTGAAAGTTCTTTTGATTTTTTATGTTATGATCTACCTATATTAGTGGAGACTAGTGTGAAAAACAAGTCTATGGAGTTGGTAAGCACTTCAAAAGTTGATCAAATATGAGTAGTTGACTTTATAAACCTATCCAAATGGTAAATGAAAGTTGATAAACTACTATTTTCACACTCACACATACAAGACCATGAAATTAAGTAAAACCAATTTGCATGTTAACATGTAAACTTGGTATATTTTTCTAATATTTTGAGATGAGATGTTAAAATAGAATCTTTCATGACGTTGGTAACCTGATTCATAGGGGGTTTGTTATTGAAAATTTTATGTTTGATGCTTGAGGACATTTTCGAGGCCATTTACTATGCAAGCCGAACACTTGATGATGCCCAACAAAATTATACCACCACTAAAAAAGAGTTGTTAGCCATTGTTTTTGCATTTGATAAATTTCGTACTTATCTTATAGGTATCAATGTAATAGTGTATACCGATCATGCTGCTATTAGGTATCTCTTTGCCAAAAAGAATGCAAAACTAAAATTAATCCGGTGGATACTCCTTCTTCAAGAATTTGATCTTAAAATTAAAAATAAGAAAGGAAGTGAAAATGTGGTAGCGGATCACTTATCGAGGTTGGAGCAGAAAAATGAGAACTTTGAAGGACCAATTAAAGAATTTTTCCCATATGAGTGTATTTTGACAATCAAATATAATTTACCTTGGTATGCAGATTTTGTGAATTATCTTGCAGGTAGATTATTGTCTCCTGACATCACATATTATTAAAATAAAAAATTCTTACATGATGTGAAATCCTATCTATGGGATAATCCCTTGCTCTTCAAAAGATGTTCAGATTCTATGATTTGGAGATGCATTCCAATGTAGGAAACAAATGAAATTCTTAAGCACTGTCCTTCATACCCATGTGGTGGTCATTTTGGACCTACAAGGACAGCTTCTAAGGTATTGCAATCTGATTTTTATTGTCCAACTTTATTTAAGGATTGTTATGCATTTGGTAAAAATGAAAGTTTGGTCTTCAAAGTCGCCAACGATATTTGATCTACGTTGCAAACCATATTGCATCATTTCTACTCAACATCCTTTGTGAGAAGACGCATTGCTACTTGACAAATATCAACGTTGAAGGGAGTTCAACGAAACAAATCAAGTCGAGTATAAGACAACATCAAATAAAGAGAGAACTTTTGATTTGTTTATAAGTCCTATATTTGTATTTTATAAATCATCTTCTAATAGTAGATTGTTTTCTTCTTTGGGCGTGACTTCATGCATGTACAGTACTTTTATAATTGAAGCACATTAAAAATTGTTGAGTTAATTTTTAATTTTCTACTGCGTGTTTAATCCTATGATGCAACATTAAATTACACACAAGTTTCTAAAAATTGACTAACAGTAATATATCTTGTTGCATGTTTAATTGTATACAACATAAAATTGAACATACAAATTTGAATAATTAATTTTAATATTACAACAGATTTAACATCTATCTATCTATCTATCTCTCTCTCTCTCTCTCTCTCTCTCTCTCTCTATATATATATATATATATATATATATATATATTGTTTTATCAAAATCAAGCTGTAATAGTGCATGTAAGCTTCAGCGCTAGTAGTGTTTTCAAATCTTAACAAATACTTTCTTGAACCTTGAAGTTTGCATTTTTGGATTATTTTTTTCAAATCAGCTTTCTTCTCATTTCATGTGGGCTAAGTTTTGTCCACTTCGATAAATTAGCTGAAAGAAATATTAAAATTAAAATCTTAAGATTTTAAAATTTTATTTGCATTTTATAATATAAAGTAATGAATTTAAATTAAACCAACTATAGAATGACATAATAAACTTTTATACGAGTTTACTAATAAATTGATTTCATAATTAATTTACAGAAATAGTTGTTAAATAATTAATACATCCAAAAGAAAGCCTGAAAGACATTTAAATAAAAGTGTACATTTATCTAAAACTAACACACATGAGTTGGTATCTTAAAACGAGACAACTCTAAGCAACTCAACAAAATAGTCCATAACTTAAATAGAATAATTGTCTCCTAATAATAGGGGTCAAACCGTTAAAGTGACCAGATCAAAGGTATTATTTACCCAAAACAAAGTCTCAACAAAGTCTTAGAACCATATATATGAGGATTTACTCTACCCACTAACTGATGTCAAGTTAGTGATATGTTTTACATTCTCATTTTCAAGATTTAGAGTTATTCATTTCACGCTATTTTTTTTAGATGATGGTTTCACACCAATCTTATAATTATAAATTAATGAATGTTCATGATAATTAAAAATAAAATTAATTTATTAAATAGAATTGATATTTTATACAGTAAACTAAGTAAAAAAAATTCAATATCATTTTATAGTTGGTCTAGTTTAACTAGTTGTTTTATATTATTAAATGCAAATTAAATTTTAAAGTTTTAATATTTTAATTTTGATATTTTAGCAAATTTATGAAAAAGAGATATAAAATTTAAAAATATTTTTTTTATTTGAAGGGAGCAAAAATAAGTAAATATCAAAGTTTAGGGGGCAAAAGTAATACGAAACATATAGAGGGGGCAAAGTGCCAAGTATATCTCTTAGTTATATCTCAAAGATTCTATTTCATTCTGCATCAATGAATTGTTATCCTTTCGTACGCCCTACTCCCTACAAATCAATCGGGTGGAGAAATTTATCATGTGTGGGGTTCGCAGCCTTTGCTTTTTCTCCCTTGTTTTCTTCTTCTTCTTCCACTTTCTTTCTTTTTTCTTTTTTTTTTTAATAATGTAGGAATTACATATACCTGATTTTTTTTTTCGTCTTCCGATGACGAAATTTTGTCTTTGTTGTCCAAGTAACTTTGCTCTATGATGAGCCTTAAAATGAGAACTGAGCAATATTAGAACTTTTGACAATGGTAAGAGTGCCGTGAAGGATATAAAATAGATGAAGATGTTGATTAATATTAATTAGCAGTAATGAAAGTGACTTCGTAATTATAGAGAAATTTCTCTTGCTTTACTACAAGAAAAAAGATTAATAATCACTAATATCAAAATTATCATAATTTATATATATTTAATGATAAGAGTTTTTATTTTGTCAAAAGTAATTTTTACGAATTTAGTTGTTATAAAATTTTTGTATGAATTGTCACTAATAAAAATCAGTTACACAAGAATTAATATTTAAGTTGTTATTATTAACAATTAGTAATATATATATAGTCACAACTTAATAACAATATACATTGTCAATAATGAATTTGTGTTTATATATATTTGTGTTTTCACTATTAATCTATGAATAGTTAAATATGATAATTTAGTCACAATTATTGTTATTATTAAATTTATAAAAATATGATAATAGAAAAATAAAAATTATTATTATTTTATATGTCATTTGTGATGACTTTGTTATTATTCTTTTAAATCTTATCACTAATATAATTTTTTTCTTATATTAATTGTTATTTAGTACAAGTAGCTATAGGATTTGCTATGACTTTTTATACATTACTCAAACTTTCGCCTTTGTAAAATACGCAACGACAAAAGGTTAATCCAATTAGTTCATCAACGATCTACCAAACTAAATTTACAAAATTATCAATCAATGCCAACTAATTAAATCATAATTAATTACGATTTCATCCTAATCAATTATGATCATTTCAATCTCAATGACAGATCTCAATAACTGATCCATTTTATGTGAAGAGTTTAAATTAATATAAAAAAATGTATGTAGACAATTTTAGTACAATTCGAATTAATATATTTGTTTTATATATATTCATTTTAATACGTGTGATCATTAGAATCGCTTTTGAATCGAGGCGATAAATTTATTTGTTAAGTTTATCTTTAATAAAATTTTAATTTTCTACTACGTATGCCTATGTGATTATAGCGAACCTAACAAAGGCTCCTGCTGAAAATTAATGTTTTCATTTGCCATAATCTATAAAGCTAGGGATGACTTTACTTGTTTTCTCTTGGATGGGGGGATGTGGGGGTAGGAGCTTTGCCTTGGCCACTATATTGATTGCTCTCATTTTTCAGAAATAAAGTGAAACCTAACCTAATTAGGATTATTTACCTCTTATTGTGCCCTTGCATTAAATTTCAATTCTTGTCATACATTTAACGTGTATGATCTGCATCGTTTCTTCTAGTTTGAAAGGTGCATATTAATGTAATTATTGAGTTCTCTAGTTCGCTCTATCCCATATTGTTTAGCTCGTAGAAGTTTTTAATTTTTTCTTGGTTCACCAATACGCTGCTTCTATGATTCTAGAAATTCTGTAAACTAAAAAAAAATTAGATAGGAGAAAGACTACTTTCTTTTCGCTGAACTGATAAGCTATGAAGCTTTATGTTATCTGGTGAGGATGATGACTATTATTGATGTTGATAATGATGGTGTAGATCAGCTGTAGACAATCTTAATTCCAATTAAGTCCTTAATGGGGATCTCAAGGATTGATCTTGTTTATGTGAACGTGTTTCGTTCCGGTTTCCTGACCTATTCAATGCAAAGGAAAGCGACATCCGTGTTTGTAAGAAGGGCGAAACCTGTCCTTACAACAGTTCACTACTTACCTTCATTTCTAAGAGAAAACTTTTGCATACTTTTTGTTCTCTACGTGCATTTCTTGTGCGTAAAAATAGCAAGAGACTATTGGTATATGCATAAAAATACAAGAGACTATATTTTTATCGTACATATAGCTATTGCAAATAGCTTTGATTTCTTTCTTTTGTATTCTACATCTGATTAACTTTCTACTCTAGTTTATAACTAAAGTTTTTGTTTGGAATTATTTCAATTTTTTGGCCATAAAATTTGCAAGTAGAGTTAAGTAAGTTGTTTCCCATGATAAAGCAAGTTCAACAAAGAAATGGCACAAGAACAAGTATCATGGCCCAAAAGTCTAGGATTCTATAAAGTTGTACACTATTTAGTGCACCGAATGTTTAAAATGGAGGCTCATACCCACAAAAGGAAAGCTTGAGAGAATAAGAGAAAGGATTGCAGAATAATCTTTTCAATGTGAAACAACTCATGAGTTGCGACCTAAAATATCTTGTGATGATGAATCTGACGTTAAGCATGATAGCAACTTATGTTGTGCAATGGACAAACAGAGCATCCCTCATACTCCTCAAGACTAGCAATGAATTATATAGATCAGAGCTGAAGGAGGCACGAATTTTGCTGATATGTATGTAGAGCATAACATTTTTTGTTCCTTTGTCGATATGTTTGAAGTGGAAGTAAGGATCATAAGTGATATGTCCAATGTTCTTATTGACATTGGTGATTGTCGTGTATCTTAACAGCTATTATGTAGCATCATCTAACAAGAGATTGCATTTTATCGTTGAACTTGATAGGTAAACTATTTCAGTGATTGTTAAATAGTGAGTTAGCTTTTCTGTGCTTTACTCATTAAATGGAAAATCATTAACTGCTAGAGGATGTTTATTTTAGAGTTTGGAAGTTTTGCTTTGATAAAAATTATCGGCAGGGATTTTTAATACTTCATGTTTTAGGTACCTTGTCGAGCATCCTAAATATCAACAAGAAGGTGTGAGCATCTCTCAATTGTCTTTTACACTCCTAGTATCATTAGATGCAGACTATGTTGCCAAATGTCAAGCTCTTTCAGCTTCTTCATATGACATAAATAATATTCTACTGGCAAGTTGTAATACTTTTTCTTGTCCTTAAACCTTTTGGATTAATTTAAGATAAGTGTTGGTGTCACGCATCTTGATTTTTTCTCTACTGAAAATTTTGATCAAGATCAAGAAATTGATATGCTATAGTTTCTAAGTGGATTCAAACTTGCATTCTAATAGGGTGCATTTTCTAATCTATTCTCAGTGGAATATTGTGCATTTCTAAAAGAAAAGTTATCTTATGTTTGTTCCCGTCAATCCCATATCACAGATTGCTCCATACAAGAATGTGGACTCACACTGATGTGGTCCAGACAATGCAACTACTGAGGTTGAGGCTCCTGCTGAAAGTTGAGGCAATCTATTGTCATTCGCCATGATCATAAAGCTAACCACAGCTTTACATGTTTTCTCCTGTATGTGGAGATAAGGGGGCAGGACCTTTGCCTTGGCCACCTGTTCAGCATCTATTGCTCTCCTTTTTCTGAAGAAATATAGTGAAACCAATCCACTGAGGAGTATTTATCTCTTATTGTGCCCTTGCATTAGGATTTCAATTCTAGTCTTACATTTAATGTTGTAAGATCGTTTTTGGAAGCTTGTTATGTTAAAAGTAAGGCTTAGTTATGGAGGATAATGGCTGTAAAAAAAAATGATTAGCAGATCCTATCTTAACTTACTCTCATTGGACTGTTGGCAATGCTTGGCAATGCTAAATTTTTAGTAACTAAAATATGTTTTGAGCTGAAAAACATAGAGAAAAATAAAAAGCAAAATATGATTTTTTTGTATTGACACACCCTTCTCTTTTTCATTCATACAACCATAATTAATAGATGAGCATGCTACATATTTTTACAAAATAAAGACAAAAGTCTTTAGAAATCTAGAAGCATTATTTAGCTAGAAGTGATGGACACAACTAGTCCAACCTATAGCACAACCTATAATTACATATGATGAAATATTTTCAACAAAAGCATGATACATTGAGTCCAAATTTGTTTCACATTAAATGCAATATTTAAGCATGATGTGACTCCAAATTTTCAGCACATTAATTGCAACATTTCTACCCTTTAATGTGTTGATCCATTACTCCAAGAAGTTCTCTCATTTTCAGAAATTTATCTTTAGGAAGAGCCTTGGTAAGAATGCCTGTAACTTGATCTTCAAATTTGCAAAATGTGAGTTGCACTTCACCTTCTTCAATTGCTTCTCAAATGAAATGATACTTGATAGATATGTGTCTTGTTCGGCAGTGAAAAACTAGATTCTTTTCCATTGCAATTGCTGATTTGTTGTCACAAATTAAATCCGTTGCAACACTTTATTTTCTCCCAACATCTTCAAGGATTTTTATCTATTGCAATTAATGTGCTGAAAAAGAAGCAAATTTGGAGTCACATCATGTTTAAATGTTGTAGTTAATGTGCAGCAAATTTGGACTCAATGTATCATGTTTTTTGTTGAAAATATTTCATCCTATGTAATTATAGGTTGGGCTAGTTGTGTCTATCATTTCTAGCTTAATAATGCTTCTAGATTTTCAAAGACTTTTGTCTTCATTTTGTCAAAATATGCAGTATGTTCATGTATTAATTATGTTATATGAATGAAAAAAGCTCATAGTGTCATTACAAAAATATCACATTTTGCTCTTCATTTCTCTCTCTGTTTTTCAGCTTAACACATTTTTAGTTTCTGAAAATTTGCTGCCATTATCCTCCATAACTAACCTTACTTTCAACATAACAAGCTTCCAAAATAATCCAACAAAGTGGTATCAAAGCCTGGTTATAAAGGCCAGGTTTTTTGAAGAAAAAAAATACAAGAAGAAGGTGGTGTAAAGAGAAAACAGTGTTGCTGTCAAAGTAAGTTGCAGCAGAAAAATATCATGGCAAACTCAAGCAATTTGCAGCAGGTTACTCTTCCAATTTTGGGGGGAGAAAACTATGAATTTTGGTGTAAGAAAATGAAGACATTACTAGCCTCTTTAGACTTGTGGGAGCTTGTACAAGATGGCTATGAAGATAAGGAAGAAGGAGTAGATTTTATAGTAGCTCAAATAAAGGAGTTGAAGAAAATAAAACAAATAGATGCTGCACCTTTGTCCAAAATCCAACAAGCTGTTGCAGATTCAATCTTTCCAAGAATAATGGGAGGTGAAAAATCCAAAGAAGCATGGGACATTCTTCAAAAGGAATTTGATGGAGATGAGAAGGTAAAAGCTATCAAACTTCAAACTCTTAGAAGAGAGTTAGAAAATCTGAAAATGAAAGAGAAAGAAAATTTGAATGAGTTTTATTCAAAGTTTGTAGACTTAACTAATCAAATGAAGACTTATGGTGAAGAACTCTCAAACCAAAGAATGGTAGAAAAAATTTTAATTTGTCTACTGGAGAGATTTAATCCTATTGTGGCTGTTATAGAGCAAACTAAGGATATTTCTCAAATAAATGTTCATGAATTGATGGGAGCATTAAAATCTTATGAAGAAATGCTAGTTAGACAATCTGAAAAATCAATTGAAAATGCATTTCAATCAAAAATGAATGTGAATGTTAAGAGTCATGGAGAATCATCAAATGGTGAACAAAATAGAGGATAACTATTTAGAGGTGGAAGATTTGGTAGAGGAAGAGGAAGAGCAAGAAACTTTAGAGGAAGAGGAAGAGGTTTCTATGATAGAAACCAAAATAAAAATGATAATAAGAAGAAATGCACACATTGTGGGAAAACTAGTCATGAGTATAAGGATTGTTGGTTCAAAGGCAAGCCTAAATGTCACAATTGTAATAAGTTTGGTCATGTCCAAAAAGATTGTTATGTAAACAATCCACCACAAAATCAACAAGAAGCTAACTTTTTGGAAGAGAAAGAATATGAAGAAAATATATTTTATATTTGTCAAGTTGCCACCGAAAGAAAGAATGATAGTTGGTATATTGATAGTAGTTGTAGTAACCACATGACAGGTGATAAATCAATTTTCTTGAGCATAGATACCTATGTAAATTCTCAAGTGAAAATGGGTAATGGTGCTCTTGTCATGGCACAAGGAAAATGAACAATTTGTGTTGAAACAAAGAGAGGAACTAAATACATTCGTGATGTGCTTTTTGTGCCGGAGTTGGAGTAAAATTTATTGAGTATTGGGCAGCTTGCACAACATGGTTATGCAATCCATTTTGAAGGAAATAATTGCATCATTCTTGACAAAAATGAACCAAAAAAGATTTTGGTAATAATTCAAATGGAAAAAAATCGAAGTTTTCCACTCACTTTCAATTATGCTGAAAATGTAGCAATGAAGGCTCAAGTGATGGATGATTCATGGTTATGGCATTGGAGACTTGGTCACTTGAATTTCCAAAGTCTTAAGCTATTTCAACACAAAAATATGGTGCATGGGCTCTCCAAAATTGAAGAAATGCAGCATGTTTGTGAAGGATGTGCCCTTGGAAAGCATCATCGACAATCTTTTCCTAAAGGAGTTGCTTGGAGAGCAAAACAACTTCTAGAGCTTGTACATTCAGATGTGTGTGAACCTATGTCTACACTTTCTCATGGACAGAACAGGTACTTCATCCTCTTTATTGATGATTTTACTAGTATGATATGGATTTAATTCATGTAGCTAAAATCTAAAGTTTTTGGCATTTTTCGAAAGTTCAAAAGTCTTGTTGAAAATCAAAGTAGTTATTCCATTAAAGTTCTTAGAAGTGATAATGGGAAAGAATATACTTCTAATGAGTTCAACAAGTTTTGTGAAGAAGAAGCATTGAAAGACAGCTCACAATTGGATATACTCCACAACAAAATGGAGTATCGGAGAGAAAAAATCAAACGGTGATGGAGATGGCAAAATCAATGTTGCATGCCAAAGGATTGCATAGAAGTTTTTTGGCAGAGGCAGTTTATACGGCATTTTATTTGTTGAATTGATGTCCAACCAAAGTCATGATGGATAAAACACCTCTTGAAGCATGGAGTTGTAGAAAACCTTCGATGAAGCATTTCAGAATTTTTGGATCAGTTTGCTAGGCTCAAATTCTGAAAGTGAAGAGGAAAAAACTGGATGAAACAAGTGAGAAATGCATTTTCATTGGCTATAGCAGCAAGTCGAAGGGTTATCGCCTCTACAACTTGAAAAATAAAAGTATAATGAGCAGCCGGGATGTCATATTTGATGAAAATGCATCTTGGAATTGGGAGACAAGTAAAATTAAGAAAGGAGCAGCCTTCTTTGATGAGAAAAATCAAATTTCAGCAAGGGAGCTTGAAGAAAATGAAGAATTTGCTCCAAATACTTCAGGGGCTGATTTTTCATCTTCTAATATCTCATCTTCAAGTTCAAGTTCAAGTTCTACTCCACTGAAAATGAGAAGCCTAAGTAATGTTTATGCAAGGTGCAATTTTTGTACAACTGAACCTGAAAATTTTGATGAAGCAATCAAGGAAGAAGTTTGAAGAAAAGTAATGCAAGAAGAAATAAATGTCATTGAGAAGAACAAGACATGGGAGCTCGTTGAAAGACCAATCGACAAAGAAGTTGTGGGTGTGAAGTGGATTTATAAGGTGAAATTGAATGAGGATGGTTCTTTCCAAAGAAGCAAGGCAAGACTTGTAGCAAAGGGATACACACAACAACCCGGAATTGATTTTCAAGAGACTTTCGCTCCAGTTGCTCGTTTAGACACAATCTAAATGCTCATTGCATTTGCAGCCCAACAAAGATGGTCATTGTATCAACTTGATGTAAAATCCGCCTTCTTGAATGGAGAATTGAAAGAAGAAATTTTTGTGGAGCAACCACAAGGTTTTGTGATCAAAGGAGAAGAAGAAAAAGTCTACCAATTGAAGAAAACTTTATATGAGCTGAAACAAGTTCCAAAAGCTTGGTATAGCCAAATTGATTCATACTTCAATCATCAAGGTTTCAAGAAGAGCAAAAGTGAACCAAACTTGTATGTGAAAACTCAAGTAAGTTCATTCTCATTGTTGCTTTATATGTTGATAATTTATTATTTTGTGGTGACAATGAGAACATGATATATGATTTTAAGAATGAGATGATGAAAAGATATGAAATGAATGATATGGGGATGCTCCATCATTTCTTAGGCATAGAGATTTATCAAGAAAGTGATGGTGTGTTTATTTCTCAAATGACATATGCTGAAAATATTTTGAAAAAGTTTGCTATGAGTGATTGTAATTTAACTTTTATACCATTGGTTGTGAATGAAAAAATAAAGAAGGAAGATAATGAGAAAAAAGTTGATGCTATTTTGTATAGAGTTTGATTAGTAATTTATTGTATCTCACTGCCACAAGGCCGGATATCATATTTGCCACAAGTTTGTTGTCAAGATTCATGAACAATCCTAGTCAAGCTCATTTTAGAGCTGGAAAAATAGTGCTAAGGTATATCAGATGTACAACTAACTTTGGTATCAAATATTGGAGAGGTTCCAAAGTGAAGTTAGAAGGTTATTGTGATAGTGATTGGGCAGGTTGCTTGGATGATATGAAAAGTACATTTGACTATGTTTTTTTCCTTGGTTCTGGTGTGTTTTCTTGGGCCTCAAAGAAGCAACAATCTATTGCTCAATCCTCTACATAAGCTGAATATGTTTCAGCTGCAATGGCAACATCTCAAGTCATTTGGTTGAGAAGAATCCTTGAAAATGTTAGGAGGAAACAAGGTGTTGCAACGGAATTATTTTGGGACAACAAATCAGCAATTGCAATGAGAAAGAATCTAGTTTTTCACATCCAAACAAGACACATATCTATCAAGTATCATTTCATTCGAGAAGCCATGGAAAAAGGTGAAGTGTATCTCACATTTTGCAAATCTGAAGATCAAGTTGCAGACATTCTTACCAAGACACTTCCTAAAGATAAATTTCTAAAATTAAGAGAACTTCTTGGAGTAATGGATCAACACATTAAGGGGGAGAAATGTTGCAATTAATGTGCTGAAAAAGAAGCAAATTTGGAGTCACATTATGTTTAAATATTGCAGTTAATGTGCAGCAAATTTGGACTCAATGTATCATGTTTTTGTTGAAAATATTTCATCCTATATAATTGTAGGTTGTGATATAGGTTAGGCTAGTTATGTCTATCATTTCTAGCTTAATAATGCTTCTAGATTTCCAAAGACTTTTCATTTTGTCAAAATATGTAGCATGTTCATGTATTAATTATGTTGTATGAATGAAAAGAGAAGAGTGTCATTACAAAAATATAACATTTTGCTCTTCATTTCTCTCTCTGTTTTTCAGCTTAACACATTTTTAGTTTCTGAAAATTTACTGTCATTATCCTCTATAACTAAGTCTTACTTTCAACATAACAAGCTTCCAAAATAATCCAACATTCTCAACCAAATGACTAGAGATGTTGCCATTGCAGCTGAAACATATTCAGCGTCTGCAGAGGATTGACAACAGATTGTTGCTTCTTTGAGGTCAAAGAAAATACTTGAACTAAGGAAAAAACATAACTAGATGTACTCTTCATATCATCCAAGTAACTTACCCAATTACTATCACAATAACCTTCTAACTTCACTTTGGAGCCTCTCCAATATTTGATACCAAAGTTAGGTGTACCTGTGATATACCTTAGCACTCTTTTTCCAACTCCAAAATTGGCTTGACTATGATTGTTCATGAATCTTGACAACAAACTTGTGGCAAACATAATATCCGGCCTTGTGGCAATGAGATACAATAAATTGTCAATCAAACTTCTATACTAAGTAGCATCAACTTTTTTCTCACCATCTTCCTTCTTTAATTTTTCATTCACAACCAATGGTATAGAAGTTGAATTACAATCACTCATACCAAACTTTTTCAAAATATTTTTAGCATATGTCATTTGAGAAATAAACACACCATCACTTTCTTAATAAATCTCTATGCCCAAGAAATGATGGAGCATCCCCATATCATTCATTTCATATCTTTTCATCATCTCATTCTTAAAAGCATATATCATGTTCTCATTGTTACTACAAAATAATAAATCATCAACATATAAAGCAACAATGAGAATGGACTTACCTTGAGTTTTCACATACAAGTTTGGTTCACTTTTGCTTTTCTTAAAACCTTGATGATTTAAGTATGAATCAATTCGGCTATACCAAGCTCTTGGAGTTTGTTTCAACCCATATAAAGCTTTCTTCAATCGGTAGATTTTATCTTCTTCTCCTTTGATCACAAAACCTAGTGGTTGTTCCACAAAAAAAATTCTTTCAATTTTCTATTCAGGAAGGCAGATTTTACATCAAGTTGATACAATGGTCATCCTTGTTGGGCTTCAAATACAATAAGCATTCAGATTGTGTCTAAACGAGCAATAGGAGCGAAAGTCTCTTGAAAATCAATTCCGGGTTGTTGTGTGTATCCCTTTGGTACAAGTCTTTCCTTGTTTCTTTGGAAAGAACCATCCTCATTCAATTTCACCTTATAAATTCACTTCATACCCACAACTTCTATGTTGGTTGGTCTTTCAACTAGCTCCCATGTCTTATTCTTCTCAATGATATTTATTTCTTCTTACATTGCTTTTCTCCAAACTTTTCATTGATTGCTTCATCAAAATTTTCAAGTTCAATTGTACAAAAATTGCACCTTGCATAAGCATCACTTAGGCTTTTCATTTTCAGTAGAGTAGAACTTGAACTTGAACTTGAAGATGAGTTATTAGAAAATGAAAAATTACCCCTAAAGTTTTGGAGCAAATTCTTTATTTTCTTCAAGCTCCCTTGTTGAAATTTGATTTTTCTCATCAAAGAAGGTTGATCATTTCTCAATTTTACTTGTCTCCCAATTCCAAGATGCATTTTCATCAAATATGACATCCCGGCTGCTCATTATACTTTTATTTTTCAAGTTGTAGAGGCGATAACCCTTCGACTTACTGCTATAGCCAACGAAAATACATTTCTCACTTGCTTCATCCAGTTTTTGTCTCTTCACTTTCAGAATTTGAGCATAGCAAACTGATCCAAAAATAATTGCTTCACCAAAGGTTTTCTACCACTTTATGCTTCAAGAGATGTTTTATCCATCACGACTTTGGTTGAACATCTATTCAACAAATAAACAGCCGTATAAACTGCCTCTGCCCAAAAACTTCTAGGCAATCCTTTGGCATGCAACATTGATTAAAAGTTAGCTTGTTGTTGATTTTTGTGGTTGATTGTTTACATAACAATCTTTTTGGACATGACCAAACTTACTACAATTGTGATAATTAGGCTTACCTTTGAACCAACAATCCTTATACTCATGACTAGTTTTTCCACAATGTGTGCATTTCTTCTCATTATCATTTTTATTTTAGTTTCTATCATAGAAACATCTTCCTCTTCTTCTTCCTCTAAAGTTTCTTGCTCTTCCTCTTCCTCTACCAAATCTTCCACATCTAAATGGTTGTTCTCTATTTTGTTCACCACTTGATGATTCTCCATGACTCTTAACATTCACATTCATTTTTGATTGAAATACATTTTCAATCAATTTTTCAGATTGTCTAACCAACCTTTCTTCATAAAATTTTAATGCTCCCATCAATTCATGAACATTCATTTTAGAAATATCCTTAGTTTACTCTATAACAGCCATAATATGATTAAATCTCTCTAGTAGACAAATCAAAAAAATTCAACCATTGTTTGGTTTGAGAGTTCTTCACCATAAGTCTTCATTTGATTAGTTAACTCTACAAACTTTGAATGAAACTCATTTTTCTTTCTTTTTCTTTTCAGATTTTCTAACTTCCTTCTAAGAGTTTGAAGTTTGAAAGCTCTTACCTTCTCATCTCTACCAAATTTCTTTTGAAGAATGTCTATCTTTTCCCTGAACCAATATGCTAAGAAGCTTCATGTCATCTTGTGAGGATGGAGACTATTATTGATATTGAAAAAGATAGTACAAATCAATTGTAGACTATCTTGATTCCAATTGAGTCCTTGATGGGGATCTCAAGGACTGATCTTTTTTATGTGAACATGTTCCATTCCGGCTTCCTGACGAAAAATGACATTCATGTTAACAAAAAGGGCAAAGCCACTACTTACATATAGTTACATTCATTTGTAAGAAAAATATTTTGCACTCTTTTTGTTCTTTACACGTGCATTTGTTGTGTCTAAAAAGAGCAAGAGACTGTTGGTATATGCATAAGAGTGCAAGAGACTATATTCTTGTCATTCATGTAGCACTTCAAAATAGCCCTGATTTCTTTCCTTGGGAAATTGACATCTGATTAACTTTCTACTTTAATTTGTAACTAAAGTTTTTGCTCTTAATTATTTCAATTTTTTGGCCATAAATTTGCTTTGGAAACACAAAATTGTCACAAGTGGAGTTGAGTAAGTTGTTCCCTTTATTTGCGAACCAATTTTGATTCCCAATAAGTTTCGGAATTTGTAAAGTTGTATACTGTTCAGTGTACCAAATGTTCAAAATGGAGGCTCGTACCCACAAAATGAAAGTATGAGAAAATAAGAGAAAAGATTGCATAACAATCTCTTCAATGTGAAACAGCTCTTGAGTGGCGATGTAATATATCATGTGATGATGATTCTGACGTTAAGCAGGATAGCAGCTTATGTTGGGCAATGGACAAACCGAGCATCCCTCAAACTCCTCCTGGCTGGTAACGAATTATATGGATCGGAGCTGAAGTAGGCACGAAGTTTGCTGATATGTATGTAGCTTTTAACATTTGTGTTTCTTTGTTGATTTGTTTGAAGTGGAAGTAAGGACTGTACGTGATATGTCCAACATTCTGATTGGCATTGGTGATTGTCGTGTGTCTTTAACGGCTATTATATGGCACCATCTAACAAGAGGTTTCTTTCTATGACTGAACTTGACAGGTAAACTCTTTCAGTGATTCTTAAATAATGAGTTAGCTTTCTGTGCTTCACTCATTAAATGGGGAGTCATTAATTGTTGGAGGATGTTTGTTTTTGAGTTTGGAACTTTTGCTTTGATAATAATCGTTGGCAGAGATTTTTGATACTTCATGTTGTAGGTACCTTGTTGAGCATTCGGAATATCAACAAGAAATTGTCAACATCTCTCAGTTTTCTTTCCAACCCCAGTACGGTTAGATGCAGATTATGTTGCCCAACGTTGAGCTCGTTCTGCTTCTTCACATGACATGAGTAATATTCCACTGGTAGGTTATAATACCTTTTCTTGGCCTTAAACCTTTTGGATTTATTGGATATAAGTGTTGGTGTTACAAAATCTTGATGTTTTCTCTACTGAAAATTTTGATCGAGATTGAAACTTGATTGATGTTGGTAAATGATATGCTATGATTTCTAAGTGAATTAAAATTTGCATTCTAATAGTGTGCATTTTTCAATCTATTCTCAGTGGAATATTGTACATTAAAGAGTAAAAAAAGATGGCTAATCCTAAAAAAAAAGGTTATCTTATGAGTCAATCTCATATCACATATTGCTCCATACGAGAATGCATGTGGACTTACACTGATATGGTCCAAACAATGCAACTACTGAGGTTGGAGCCCCCTGTTGAAAGTTGAGGTAATATATTATCATTTGCCATGATCCTAAAGCTAGCCATGACTTTACTTGTTTTCTCCTGCATTCCGGTTTCTTAAACTATTCATTGCAAAGGAAAATAACATTGTGTTTGCAAGAAGGGCAAAGCAAGGCCTTTCAACAATTCACTACTTACATTCATTTCTATATTTTTTGCAATTTTTGTTGTCTACATGTGCATTTGTTGTGCTTAAAATGAGCAAGAGATTGTTGGTATCTATATCTATATCTATATAGATATATCTTTACTTGTCTATCTATTCCATATCTATATCTATCTATCTATCTATCTATCATATTATTATATATGAAAATATGATAATGTAAATATGCTACTATAAACGTACAAATAATTCAAAAAGTTTCTTGAAATTTTTGTTATACTTATTATAACCCTTATTAATAAGTAGTAAATAGTAAAAATGACGATATAATCGGACTTCTTTTTTTTAGTATAATTTTAATATAACACAACTGTCCTTTTATATACCGAATTTTTCTATGGTAACTCTTTGAATACATGAAATTTTCAAATGAAATCAATTTCATATAAAATTGGATTTCGAGATAATTTGTATGAAAGAATTGTGATCTTTAAAATTAAGTATTCTCTACAACTGCATATTTACAATACTTTCTCTAATTTTCTCAACAATTGTCTATTCCTGTTATAATTCTAGAGGAAAAAGAGGTGATTTTTCAATAGAAACGAAAAGAAAAAATGGAAAGGTTAAGTCTAGAAGCTTGGATACTAAGTAAAAGTCAATTAGTTGTTAAGATAAACAAAATAGTAGATACTAAGAGTAAAAATATTTTCGGTACCTAACTTTTTTCATTAATTTTAAATTGTTACATAAATTTTTACAATTCTATAATTGATACCTGAGTTTTGTCATAAATACCAAATTCGAATTGGTACATATTGGATTGATTCTATCCAATTCTTCATCTATTTTTTTTATATAACAATGGATATACCCTTTAACCTTTGAATCCTAATTTAAATTCAATTATACATTTAATTGTTTTTTCATAATTTATTCTTTTGATTAAATAAAATCTTATTATTATGATTTAAAATTAAATAATACTTCGTGCTCATTATACTTCGTGGGCTACGAATTTTACTCCATTTTCCATTAACACAAAGCTGTTGACTATGCAATCCTCAAATCCTAAGGAAATGGAAAACTTGTCCTATTCGACTGCGGCCTGATCTCCTTCTCTATGCTGCGGGGTACTACTAGCCGACATGTTTTTTTCCGAGCCGCACTGATCGTATCCATCTGCTTTAATCAGCAAGAATTCGGATTGGATCAACGGCACAGTGCATGGGACACTTCTGCCACAGGAGCTCATGCAGCACTGTTTGAACGAAAAGATAATGTGAGCATGAGTTACGGGTTCGGGTCATGGATCAGGTTAGGGGTTCCAAGAAGCAATATGGAAGAACATGGCAACTCAAGGACCCTAGATCTCATGGAATGGTGCACCCGCAACGATGCGGGGACCAAGTGCCAATGGAACATAAGTATTGACTTTGGCTAAATTGGTGAAATTCAATAGGGATGATAAGCAATGGTGGTGTATGACTTGGAGACCCTGTCAGCAATTCGGTAGCAGAGATTTCTTGGATTGGGTATGATGATGCTAAATGATTTGGTGTTAAAATCTGTTGTGCTCCAGCCAAGCTTCATGGATATTTCTTTTGCGTTGTTCATGACGACTACAAGTGGAAATTTTCAGAAAGAATGTTGTGTTTTTGTCCCTTGTAATTTTACTTTTTAAGGGGTTGGCCTGCTTTTCAATGATTCCTTGTGCATAACATAAAGTGTTAGATAATATATCCAAATATGTTCCTCCTTGATTAAAAGGAATTCCTAATCCAACAAAGTAAATAAGGACTAATACAAATAAAGGAAATAACAAATATTGTTCGATTCTTAAGGATATGAAAGGGTTTTTCATTATCAAAATGAACAATATTAATAAAAGGCCGTCTCCTATTTCTTTACTTACATTCTCATCACTTTGATATGTTTTAAAAAAAAAAAAATCATTATTACTTCTGAAACTGCTAAGCAAAAAAATCAGAACTGTACTTGTTTTTAAAACTATAATGGGTCGTTATGAAGCAGTCAAGGAAATTTCAGTTCTGTTTCTTGCATAATTTAGAAATTCTAAATTATCGATTACACTCACAAACTAAACTGTTACTATAAAAGAATTACAGCAGAAGACAATTTGAATAGACTAAAATGTTTTACTAGCCTTAACGTAGGCACTAAAGTTAAGTTTAAGAAGCCGAGAAACGATCTTTTAACTTGAGATCTTTTAATTTACGCTTTCTTTTACAGCTTCACAGTTTTGTTCTCTTTGGGTTGAAACATGATCCGAGCTGAGCTCAAAATACGACAGTGGTTTTTGATCGAAACACTAGAGTATATTTAGCGTAAAAGATCAAAATATCAACAAGAGAGCGTAAAACACAAAGTAAGTTGAAAGAGGAGTACTTGAATACAATGCCTTTAAATACAAAGAAATGCAGTGTGACATTTCAACGAGTTCTCTCTGAATAGCATATGAAGAAGAACAAAGAATGGGGAGTAGTACTTAACAAATTAAATAAAGATTATCAACAGGGATTATTGAATCACAGTGGAGGGTCTTTGGTACTACTGAATCATCAATTCAACAGGGATTATTGAATCATGGTGGAGGATCTTTTGTGATACCGAATCATCAATTCACACTGTCCCATGCCATGGAAGCTGCAATGCACAGAAGAAATTATAGCATTAATTTAAGCATATTGAAAACAGTATCTTATACTATGAGTTTGTGTACGAAGAGTAGAATGTGATAGTTGGGCTGAGTATATTAGAGCATAGGAATGAAGCGCGTATTTTACTTGCTGGAAAAATGTATAAGCATGTAGTGAAGAAATATATAACTTCGACTCTTCATAGATATCATAGTACATGGTTGAGCATCATATTTATGCAACGAGATGCAAATCGATTAGCTATCAGACCCAGAGCACACAGGCATATATGCACAGTTTGATCATATTATGTGCCTAAATGTTAGTTATTTGAATAACTTTATACCTGCTCTGGCAAGATCCCAATTGCTGTCAAAACCAAGTGCCCAGAAGAAATAGCCCCCGAGTCCCTGAGCCTTAGCAAACTTGACCTTATACTGAACCGAAGTAGTGTCATCATATCCAATCCAATTCGTTCCTGCATACGAGTATGTCGATACTGTTGTATTATCAAAAAACCACTGTGGCATTATTTTCCCAATTGAATCCTAGTATAGCTGAATAGATCATCATCCCTCCACCAGGGCCGGTTCCAACAGCAGGATCCCCAATTCCATGCTGGTTTGGATCCTTCAGCTGCCATGTCCTCCCGTAAACTGGCATTCCCATCACTATTTTCTTGGATGGAACACCGTCTCCCTTCCACATCGAAATCCCATGGCTAGTACTCACATTACTAGTCCTATCATAGAGCAAGGCATGAGCCCCTGTGGCAGAGGGGTCCCAACCACCATGATAATCATAGCACATTGGGCTCACAAAATCCACGTAACTCCTAATAGCTTCACCTGGATAAGTCCGTGGCACGTCTCCAGCCAGGAAAAAGTCAGAAGCGAAATAAACAGCGGAAGACAAGAGCAGCCGGGGCTTGCCTGAGGCAAATGACTCGTGGTTGACCGCAGCACGCCATTCTTTGTAAAACAATGCAAGGTTCAACATGTCTTGGGGATTGCTAGGGAACTCCCAGTCGAGATCGAGTCCATCGAAACCGTACTTTCGTGCTAAGTCGATGGATGACTGGATGAATGCAGCCCGGTTATCAGAATTGCTCACCATGTTGGAGAAAATTCCAGGGCCAGCCCCTGCTCCACCAATGGACAGCAGGGCCTTGGAGGGGGTGCTGGCGGCATGGAGGGTGGAGGTGAAGACCCCCATCCATTGCTCGTCAGGTTGTGTGATCACAATCTCAAAACTGGTGGCATCAACTAGAACAAAGGCGTAAAACAGGTGTGTGAAATATGAAGTCGGTATGCTCGATGGGGGGAGACTTTCTGCCTGCCATGAAGGCCAGTATGCCCCTTTTATGCCGCGAGGCGAAGGATGAGATGGTGGCGGAGTAGTTGGCACTGAAGGAAGTGGTGGCAGAGACGGTGGAAAGGCAATCGGCATTGGTGGTGGTGGTGCCAGTTGTGATGGAGGCATTGAGACTGGCACAGGTGCCGGAAGATCAGGCAGTGAAGGAAGGGACGGCAGAAACGGTGGATGAGATGGTGGCGGAGTAGTTGGCACTGAAGGAAGTGGTTGCAGAGACGGTGGAAAGGCAATCGGCATTGGTGGTGGTGGTGCCAGTTGTGATGGAGGCATTGAGATTGGCACGGGCGCCAGAAGATCAGGCAGTGGTGGAAGGTACGGCAGAAACGGCGAAGAAGATATCGGCATTAGTGGTGGTACTGCTCCTGAAAATTGTGATGGAGGCATTGAGATTGGCACCGGCACAGGAAGATCAGGCTGTGGAGGAAGGGAAGGCAGAGACGGCGGAAAGGCTATCAGTATTTGTGGTGGTAATGTCCCTGAAAACTGTGATGGAGATACTGAAATTGTAGCAGCAACATCAGGATATGCAGAAGTAACTGCAGCGAAGGAGATGATGAGGGCCACAAAAAGTGTGAAGATTTTCTGAATAGCCATGGTTTGGTTTCTTTTCCGGGATTGATCACACCATGGAATGGAATAATGTTTGGCCGACCGTGTTTATATATGTCTGGACAGCTATATTACTACGTCCACGGCACGAGGAACCTAATTTGTATCGACGTTTCTATGCTCGTTTTATGTCAACATGTTTGGAGGGTTGTGTTTGTGTTTATTCGGACGACGACATTTCTTAGCTTACTGAACTTAAACATGGAAAAGAATTTCGGTTTGTTGTGTGTCTGGATTCTTTCTTGTGTTGCGGAGTTCTTTATTTTCTGCACTGGTCTTCGAACAACTGTCAAAATCTTTGTTTTACTTCATTTGGAAGTTCCAACAGTTGCTATGTATGTTGGTCTGTAACTGGTTTCCAAGTCTTGATCTGAATTGGAACTTGGAAGATCAATGAGTGGTTTGCATACTGTGTGAGGTAAGAGTCAAGACTCGAGATCAAAAGAGAATCAAATTATTGTAGTATTTGAGCTAAACCATACTAAGTTTTTGCATTGCGGAGTTTGAATATTAAAATGAACCTCACTGGCAATTGATAAAGCTCGGCCTGAAATTAACTCAACTTCTTCAAGTATAAAGTAAACAAAAAATCAAATACATTTTCAGCTAATTTTCTATTAATACAAGAGCTCTATTATACTAAAAATATTTGTCTTGCATGTTTTTGCTCAACATAGTTTTCAAGAAATCTGTTTGCAAGAATACTTGTTTTTACTTTATGAACTTCTTAATTCTTTTCATTATTTTTACTACTAAAGTTTTAATATATAAGCTAGCTCAAACATTTATTATATGATCAAATCCAATATAATCATGTAGATTGCAAACTCAAAAGTATGAGTTGATTTCAATTATGTGGAGATGAGTTTGCAGGTAGGATCATCCAATCTAAAGATATTCAAGCTTAAGCCACTTTGAGTTTGACTCGCAAAGTCTAATTGCTAGCCCTACACTCCTAAAGCATTATGTTGGACCAAATTCTAGTTGTGCGGTTTAGTTGGTTCCTAGTAATTGTGCTCTGGCTATCAACAAATGCATATCATCATTCAATTGGAAAAAAAGAAGTGCATATACATAACCACGTTTATCCTTTGGAATGATACTATGGTTGCCTACTTTTAAAGTATGAATCAAACAACTTTCCAATACAATCACCATCACATCATTGCGTTTTTGTTTAAGATAAAAACTGGCATAGCAGATCCGGTTCCAGTTAAATAGGTAGTTCAGTCCCAAAAAGAAAGAAAGCATGCAACAAAATTTGCCAAGCATTTGTTTCCATGAGATCGGCAAAGGATTTGACAAGTAAACTCTGAGCAATCTAACCATTTATAGTCCAGATTATCGAAAAAAAGTAAGACAAAAACTAGAATAGAACATCCATTATATGTTTCTCATTCATATATCAAAGGTGATCCCCAACTTTTATCTACTGCCACCAGTTGATCAAAAAACACAAAACTAGGAAGCCAACCACAAAAACGAAAAAATGAACATTCCACCAAAAGAATGGCATATTATAGATGTGTCAAAAAAATCATACAGATGGCCTGCAAAGTATACTCTATTGAAGTATGCCTGTTCGCATTTAGGATTCTGGAACACCTGAAAACAAGATGGGAGTTTCAAGAAATTGAATAAAAGTGAACCAACAAGTAAATACTCCTCCATACCTTTTTCCTGAACATTAATTTTAGGGAACATAAAGGAAAAAAAGATGAAGTTTTTGGATTACCTTTTCCAAGACTCATAAAGCATTTAGTCCAAATTCATGCAGGGGTTACATTTGCTTTTTGTTTCAGCCAGTCAACAAAATTATCGAGAAGTAAAGGCCAAGCTTCGCAGGTATCATAATTCTGAAGGTCCGGAAAGCTTATCTGTCAAAGTAATTCGATATATAAAATAATTAAAAAACTAGAAGATGCACAAAAATCAACAAAAGAAAAAACAATTCAAGATCCCTGCATATGCGCTGTAAGTCTAATTCATGAAATGAACCCTTTCCCCAACCCGGCAAAAAAGCGGCTAGGTCGATTACTCACTCAAAGCTGCTCAAATGCGAGCAAGCTGTTCGATTTTGAATCATGCAGAATCTCTCAACCAAGTAGTAAATAAATACCGAATTTACTTGGAGAAAACCCAGCTGAGATAGTTCCAAAGAAAACGGGGACATTTGATTTTGACTCTTCTTATTGGTATAGAGATTGGATAAGTTACTTGGATCATTTATAACAGCGAACAACATCCAGATCCTGCTCATCTCTCATTGCATGTATGAGTAGCAACTAACAGTTATATATAAAGAATACGTTCAACAAACTGCAGAATTGCCTACATACTGAACATAAAATTAACTTAAAAAAGACAACCAGCAGAAAATTTTGAGCTGAAAACTAAAACCACCAACCTAATCATAAGATGCCAGGCAAAAAACAAATACTGCTTAACCAGTTAGTCTCATATCTCAAGATACAAAATACACTGTCATGCACAAAGAAACTGAATTGAAAATTTACAACAGCAACCAGAAGTACCTCTTGGCAAAACCGAAGAAAGTTTGTCCACTGATCCATGTTCATTACCTTGTAGTCACTCTGGATCTGATGTCAAAACAAATTATGTCAAGCCAGAGAGCAGCCAATCAGGAAAAGAAAACCCTCAAACAATCATCACAATTGTGTACAGATTTGTCTAAGGACATTCATAATCATCCAGGTTGGGGTAACATGACAAGGCCATCAAAGCAAAACATCCCAAACCTATCATACAATGTCCTAGAAGCTTAACGAGATGATTAAATATAGTAGTGGCCACTCACCTTAAGAAATTTAATGAATGAATCAACCTGGGGCTGATATTGGAACCCTAAAACCAGATCTATTAATATGCAGGTGCTCTCAATGTCTAGACACTTCTGCTTTTCTTCTGAAAGAGTTGAACAGACCAGCCAAATTTTAGAAAGGGAAATACTCAAATCTCAGAACAAAAGAATGCTAATAAAAAAAAAGAAGCTCGCACATCCATTCAGAAAATGCCGTTCTACATCATCTAAAATCATACCTGTTAGACAGTAATGGAAGGCATATTTGTAGAAATCCTCAAAATTCTCCGACTTCAAGACCTTCCAATCAACAAATTCAAAACAGTGAGCCAGTTCACATTCTGACACAGGCTAAAACATCAACAAGGGTATATTTGCAACAGGAAGCTACCTCTTTCTCCAATTCTGGCAGTGCTTTCTTCAGTTTATTAATGGTATCAACTCGAAGAGCTTTCAAGCCTCTTCGCCACTCATCCTGATTATCAAGGGAGAAAATGAAAATTTGAAAAATACAATCTGGGGACGACAACACAGCGTACGCAGAAATGTCTACAGACAAAACACCACTGCATGGCACTGCAGGAGCATGTGACTCGAAAAACAATTCTTCATGGGATCAGATTAGACATTGAAACCAACCTTGCAAAAGAAGTACGCTTTCGTATGATTACACATCCATAAACCCAATCATTCATCGGATGATGTGCATAAAATTAACTGATATCTAGAAATGAAAATTTGAGCACCATGAAGCGATTAAATTAAGGTTCATATTATGATGTCTCATGATGCGACATATTTGTTACGTACTTCTGGTTGACAAAATGTTTAATGCTAGATTTCTCTCCCACGTCTCTCAAGTTTAAACATTGCCCCTATATATAAAAGAGCGAGATATACAGTGTGTTCATAAAAAACATGTGTTCATATAATTATCGTACGTGTTTTTTTCTTTCAGAGAATTCAACAGCTAGAAATCGGTGAATATGAAGAAACAGAATCAAAATTAAGTAGCAGAGAAAAAACATGGAATAGAATCAGTAGCAAAGCCAGGACGTCGAAATGCTACTCTAAAAACATGAAATGGAATGGCAGAAACAGTGTGATACAACTACTAACTAATTTTGCGGCAATGCACTATAACCATAAGGATGGAAAGGGGAAGGGAATAAACCTAGAACAAGATAGCTTTTTTAAATGTACACAAGCAAAAGAACTTGTAAATGTTTAACAGCAATAGGGCTCACCTGAGTAAAATATCCCTGCTTTTGAGCATTCATTTTCCTTAAAACAAGTAAAATTTGTGAAGGCTCAGTTCCATAGCAAAATACTTGGTACATCCTTGAGCAAATATTTGAACTTGTGAGATATTTCTGCAAAAAAATAACTTACCAAGCAAGCATCAAAATCCTGACATCAGTATAATCCACCTCTAAGTCAGAGCATAGTGCCTCGATCCCTTCTGGGCTGTGCAACAAAATTTAGAATGTAAGATATTCTGATCTTTTGAGCAACTTAGATTCAGTCAAAGAGGCAATGGTTGCTGTTGATAGAAAAGCTGTCAAACAACCTCCATTGTAAGATATTCTGATATTTGGGTTTATTTATTAACAGCTCATATTTTCAAAAAATATAAAAAATAACCTTACATTATTAAATACCAATATATTATATATTACTAATTTCAAACATTAGAAAGCTAATAAACAATGTGAACATCAAAGATAGCATGTTCAGCTCATTTAATTGATTTTTAAAATCTTTTTTTTTTATGGGCTCAACTTGTATTTTGTAGAAAATGAAAATTAAAGACATTATAGAAGTCAGAGAATTAAAGGAAATAATGCATTATCAATGAAAATAATTCAAGATTTTTACTTTTTAATTTAGTTTACACCAAATTTTGGTAATATATCATATAGTACACCGCCGTATCTAAAAACATATCTGATACTCTTGCTAGCCGTATCTGACACCATATCCATTTTATGTCTTTTTTTCCTTTCAACTTTCAAATACTCCAAGCCATATCCGAAGCATATCCGTATCTAAGAAGTATCCGATAGTGCATGGAGCCATTTTTAGGAGTATATGGGCATCATGGATCTAAACTATCTACAACTATTTCCCTCTCTTCTTTTCCTTTTGGCAAATATAAAGAAGTTTATGATAATTTCTTCTTGTTAAATAAAATCAAAAATCAATTACATCAATATATATGGAGAATATTGAGTCCTCGAAAAAAGGAAACATGAAACTAATACTCCTAGAAATTAGAAACAATAATAAAGAAAAAACACCTAAATAAGATCAGTACAAGCTAAACAAATCCCTAAATTAAGCATTTAAAAAAAATATTATAGAAACACGTAAACACAGAATAACACCATAATTCTCAACAATCATCACTCCCCCTCAAGTTGGTGAGTAGATGACTTCCATTACCAGCTTTCTAGTGAACCTCGAAGTAGCTAATCCTTTGGTTTAAACATATAACAAGTGATTTCCCGATGCCATGTGAGGATGGTGATGAGCACTACCAATCTTCTCTTTGATGAAGTCCATGTCCACCTGCATGCGCTTCATCAGATCATGTTTAACTGAGTTTTGAGCTTGTGAGCTATACTAATAGGTGATTTGTTATCACAGTATAACTTCATTGATCCATTCCATCAACCATTAAATCACTCAGGATTATTCTAATCCATAGAGTTCCTAAACCCCAAAAGCCATTACAAGGAATTCTGCTTCTGCACTTGATCTGGCTACAATATTCTACACTACTATGTTTCTCGCTCATCCAAGTAACCAAAATTCCTCCTATAGAAGTGCAATAGCCCATGATTGATCTTCTGCCTATAAAGGATCCTACAAAATAAGTCAACATTGGTGTATGCTTCTATTGTCAGGTCGCCTCCACCTTTCAATAGATTTTTCCTCTAAACAACTTGTGGATGCTCTTTTTTAGGATCATGCATGAATTAACTAACCACACTCACAGCACAAGTGATTTCCGGCTTGGTGTGCGAGAAAATTAATCTCCCTACCATTGCTCCATCCTTGCTTTCACGACATATTCGCTAATTTGGGTCAATAGGAGTGCTTAATGATTTACACCCAAGAATACTAATCTCCTTAAGTAGGTTTTGAGAATAAACTTTCGTTGGGATATAAATCTCCCTTGTTTGGAGTATGCCACTTCAATCCCAAGGAAGTACCTTAGCCTATCTCTTTATTTCTTGAGCCAATTATGTTCGCCAACCTCATCCTTTCTTCTTCATCACTCCCCATAACTATGATATCATCTATATATACCAATAAGATCGTAAAACATTCCATTACCCGAATGGTTTACAAACAAGGTGCGGTCATTATGACTTTGCCCGTAGCCAAACTTCATACAGCCTTAGTGAAATTCCTAAGCCAAGCTCTGGGTGATTATTTTAGCCTATACAAGGCTTTCTTCAATTTACAAACCTTATTCAGACCAAACTTGTCATAAAACCCTGGTGGTAGTTCCATATATACCTTTCTACCAAATCCCAATGAAAAAATGCATTTTTTACATCATATTGCTAAATCTTCCATTCAAAGTGAACCAGAGCTGAGAAAATTCTTACCGTGTTCATCTTTGCCATTAGTGCAAAGGTTTCTTAGTAGTCCACCCCAAAAAGTATGTGTAGCCCAACCCTATATCTTTCAATAGTTCCATCCACCTTAAATTGCATGATATAAACCTATTTTCAATAACTATTCTCTTTTCTTTGGGCGGGCAACAATATCCTAAGTCTCATTCTTCTCTAAAGCACTCATCTCCTCCATTGTATATGTCTAGTTTGTGTCCTTTAAAGCATCATAAACTAATTTAGGTATTTCGATTGAGTTCAACATGGAGAGGAATCTTTCATGTTGAGAGGATATTCTATTTGATGAAATAAAGTATGATATGGGATGTTGAGTACACTTTCATGTTCCTTTCTCAAGGCAATAGGAAGGTTAAGGTCACAACTTGGGTGGTCACCACAAAATACTTCACTGTTAGTTTCAAAAATTAGCAAATTCAAATTTAAAGTACTTTTATTACCTGTACTCGGAGTTAGCTCTTGCATTTGCTTTGATGCTTGTGAGGGTCACACTTTTCTCGATTATTATTGTAACAACTTCAATAAAGGGTCACCTAGATTTTGATTCTCAAATTTGGGGTTGGCAATTTTGGCACTACAGATTCTATGGCAACATCATTAATAGGCTCAATCTCAGCGGTGATATCTTCTGCTTGTTTAATGATTTTAATTAACCAGACAAATCGCTCCACCAACTAAGAACGGACATGCACCACCACCCATAAAATCAAGAAAGAGCTTTCATTTCTAGAATGAGAGATTCATTGGTTTTTCTTCAATTCTTCTGCATATATATACTAATTTCTACTAAATCTTGTGGTATCTTTGAATATTTTAGATTACATTTGGGTGATTTTCGAGTTAAGGCCATAGAACAGCCCCAAAATCACCTAAATCGCCCAAATCTGGATTACTGCACATTTTGGAGTCTTTCTGAATTTTGGTCAATTCGAAAACCTCTAGGGGTGTGTGAACAACCATAAATTCAGAACCCCAATATGCGAATAGACTGAAGACTCTGATTTTCGCTCTCCAAATTTGTAAGTTTCAGATTCAATTTGTTGTGTCCTTTTCCATTGGGTTTTGCTGTTGCTTACTGCACCTCTGAAAATGGCAAAAAAAAAAGAACCTGCATCTGAATCTGGGTGAACCATCTTTTGCCAGCAAAAACAAAGTGAAATCTGTGAAATTAATTCCATGTGTAGGGGCAAAAAGTGGGATGGTTCAGCAAGATGTTTCTGTGAGTTTTTCTATTAGTAATTCTTGCACTTTGGGTGTTAAGGATACTGAGCTGCATTCACAAGCTTCCAATGATGATAGCAGCAGTGTAAAGGAAAGTGCAGATCAAGTGCTTGAAAAAAGGCCTGATAAGGTTGCTGACAAAGTGTTTGATGAAATGCCAACTCAGGATAAAGAAGAAAAGCCTAAAATCGTGTTAGCTTGGTAGTTTTATGTTGTATTTAGATTAATTCGATTTTTACCAACTTCTCTACTATGGAAGGAAGTGTGATTATGAGTTATTTAGAAGACAAATTCTGCCCATCCCTTGAAGATGAACTAAGTTGTAGTCAAGGATTGCATATTTGTTGGTTATTCCTTGTCCCTCTAGATCTCCAAGATTAACAACTTTTCCAATTAATACTAGGAGGTAATAAGCTAATTATTGCTTAGCCATTAATAGGACAACTTATGGCCATGTACCAATAAAGAATAGTGAGTCATCTAGTCTGATGAAGAACAAAAAGGCATTAGATAGGCATGTTTACTTAATTTATTAAATTTTTCTATTCTTTTTAATATTCACATTTTTATTTAAAAATAGTAAAAAATACATGCATTGCTCGCCAAAAAATATAATTAAAAAAAACGTAATATCCCTTGTGTCCCGAATTTCACTCCTATTTCTTTTTTATGACGTTCCAAAAAATAGAGCTCTATTTCCTAACATGGAAATTTTATTTCCAAAATCTTTAAAGTGGTGTTTTGACACCACTAACTCTTAGCCAGACAATAGTGTAAAATGACACAAAACTTTCACTTTGTTAACCATCCTCTAAAACTCTGTGCCTAGTCAAATAGGAGCTCTAATTTTGTGACGGAGGGAGGATAAAAGTCGTAAAAATCATATAACTTCATATCTTAACTTGATTCTTGTTATGTTACCATTGTATTTTGGATTTTAGGTTTTTCTTCTTTATCCTGACTTGGCATTTCATCAAACACCTTGTCAGTAACCTTATCAGGCCTTTTTTCAAGCACTTAATATGCTCTTTCATTTACACTTTCCTTTACACTGTTGTCATCATAATGCAGCTCAGTAGCTCAGTATCTTCAACAGCCAAAGTGCAAGAATTACTAGTAGAAAAACTCACAGAAACATCTTGTTGAACCATCCCGCTTTTTGCCCTTGCACATGGAATTAATCTCATAGATTTCACTTCATTTTTGCTTGCAAAAGATGGTTCACCCAGATTTAGATGCAGATTCTTCTTTTTCTTTGCCATTTTCAGAGGTGCAGCAGGCAGCAGCAAAACCCGATGGAAAAGGACCCAACAAATTAAATCTGAAACTCGCAAATTTGGAGAGCGAAAATCAGAGTCTTCAATCTAGTCGCAAATTGGGGTTCTGAATTTATGGTTGTTCACACAGCCTTAGAGGTTTTCGAATTGGTCAAAATTCAGAAAGACCCCAAAAGGTGCAGTAACCTAGATTTGGGCAATTTGGGTGATTTTAGGGCTGTTCTATGGCCTTAAACTCAAAAATCACCCAAATGTAATCCAAAATATTCAAAGATACCACAAGATTTAGTAGAAATCAGTATAGATATGCAGAAGAATTGAAGAAAAACCAATGAAATCTCTCAATCTAGAAATGAAGGCACTCCGGAGGTTTCCTAAGGAGAAATTCTCTCTAACCTTCAACTAACTCACTGAGAGCTCTTTCTTTTTTTTTTTTATTAACCCAGGTTCTCGAGAGCCTTCGTTTATAAACATGTAAGAAAGTAGTATAGCCAAATAATTTTAAGGACGGATTACGAATGGAAATAACCTCTGAAAATTGTTTATACAATGTGTTTATAAGACTATGATTTTCTAGGACTCTGGACGGAGGACAATTTATGAGAAAGTAGAAGTTAGAATCGTTTCTCACCATAAGAACTTTAGAGCATTAGATTGAAATAGAAGAACACGAGTAACTTCCTAGAGATAATGATTTTTTATTTCTGCTACACCGTTTTGTTGCGGTATTTCAACATATGAAAATTCATAAACACTACCCTCATTAGCGAAAAAAAAAAAGAAAGACTCTAATTGAAATAATCTCTTGCATTATCTAATCAGAACCAATTTATCTTTTCCTCGAACTGAGTATAATTTTTTTTTTCCAAATGGGAAGCAATGAGCTAACTTCCTATTTATCTTTTATAAAAACAACCTAGTACAAGTGCAATTAAAAAATCATCTTGCCTCATGAATATCAAGAATTTTTTAAGGGTCCAAGCATTTGAATGTATCAAAGGAAAACATTAGAATGTGAAAAACATAAGGTTTGCTGCACTTTATTGATTTTATTAGAAATGAAGTACGACAATGTAAACAAACAAACAACTGTCACACTAAAAATCCGAAACAACATTATCCATAAACAAAGAAAGGAATATGTGTTTAAACAAAGGAAAAGGTGAATGACCAAGTCAAATGTGGTGTGCCCACATTGCATTATTATTTGATGCAGTTAAAAAAGCTTGAGAGAGGGTAAAATGGCTTTCCTTTATTTGACCGCCTCTCAGGTCCTCAAGCTAGTACAACCCATCTCATTCTCTAGAAAATCCAATCGTCTTCCACGAGGTTTGATCTTCAAAAGCACAAGTATCAAAAAAAGATTAATTTTGTAATGGAGCTCTTTAGTGATTTTGTAAATAGAAACAAGGTTTGTTGAAAGTTTTGATATATTAAGGACATTTTTCAAGGATATTAAAGGAGTAATATGAAGGCTTCCTTGCGCAGCAATGTTAGTGGAAGAACCATCGACTATAGTAGTTTTTCAATTTTTTTGTTTCCTAAAATAGGTTTATTTGAATCAAAGAAAATGCATTGTGGGTCATATGGTTGGTGGCCCCTGAAACTACATCCCATTTACCCCATTATTCAATATTCAATGCTTTAAAATGGTCCATTAAGAGACACATACCGATTTTGGCAAGAAAACAAGAACCTAATTATTTATCAAGAGAGATAAGGACTGTCTCAATCTTTCAACATAACCTTTGTTCAATTCTGTGAACTCTTCCTTGTGTGGTTTTGTAGCTTCAATTAGTCACTCCTCTTTGTTGGCCACAATAGCCTGACTCTAGGCTTGTCCTTTAAATCCTCCATTTCGTGCTAAAACTTGCGCCCTGCCATACTTCTCACATGTATAATGTGGTTTATTCCAGTAAGTACACCATAGTCCATCTTTACTTGATGGTTTCTTTAATTCAACAAGTCGTGGATTATCATCCCCCTTGTTCCTTCCTTTTCCAAGTCTACAAGAGACCATCGCGGAAGCTTCTTGTGTATGAGGTTCCAACATGACACCTCATTGGCTTTCTTCAGCATGAAAAATTGAGTAAATCTCACAAAGAATTGGTGTAGGATCCTTACCAAGAAATTTGGTCATATTCCGCATTCAATCCTATGAGGAATTTAAATACTTATCATTCACGAGGAGTTCCTGAACTGCACTTTATCTAATGTCATAGTTGCACTTGACTGTAGGTCACAATTGTTATCAATTTCAAACCATAATGTGTCATCTAATTATAATAATTAGTAACAGACATTTTTCCTTGCTTAGCAAAGCCAACTTGAATCCTCAACTCATAAATCAAAGTTGCAACCTTCTTGTAGGAGCAGGTCTCAGGTAAATTCCCCCATATAGCCCTTGCAATGCTAAGGAACATTAGATTCTTATTAAGCTTTAGTTTCATAGAATTAGATAACCAAGACATGATCATCGAGTCGTCTTTGTCCCATGCTCTGAATCTCGGATCCTCATATAGGCCTTCATCAGTGAGATGACCAATCTTACCACATCCCTTAAGAAGCATGCAAACCATTGACTCCATTGTAGATAATTGGTTCCATCAAGGCAGTTAGGTTCATATTCAGGAAATGATTCCCAATTCCTATCATGGTGAAAGTGGTTAATGTGGCCAAAAAATTCACTCATAGCGGCCGAAGTGGAATTGGTAGAAACAGAAAACTTATTTCAAAGAATAGGGAAAGAACTTTTCATTCACTCATGGGATCCAGGCGATCTGGGGGACCACCATGGCTCCTCTCTTCTCGAGAATCCATTCATCCCTTATCAATATATAGGACAACTATCTCTCAAGCACAGGTTTAGGTTCAGCCTCAAAAGGAAAAGAAAATAGAGCACCTAACAATGCATACAAGATCACCCCCTTCATTCTGGGGTGACCAAGGGATCGCACCATTCGAGCCATTTTCTTTTTTTTCATGCTTTTCCCAGAGGTCTGGAGAAAGCTGCAATTAATAGAATTTCGCTAATCCACCCTTCTCGAAAGGAAGAGCAAGATACAACAATGAAGGCAGAACAATGGCGACTAAGATAAAAAAAGAGTAGCGACGATTAAGGCCAAAAAAAAAGAAAAGAAAGCCCTACCATAAAGAAGTTTATGATAATTTCTTCTTGTTGAAATAAAATCAATTACATATGTATATAAGGAGAAATCCGAATCCTCCATAAAAGGAAACAAAAAACTATTAAGTCCTAGAAATTAAGAAACAAACTAACAATGAAATAAGACCTAAATAACATTTGTAACAAGCTAACCAAATCCCCTAAATTAAGTAAACCAAATCCACTCAATTAAGCAAACCAAATCCCATAAATTAAGCAAATAAAACAACATTACAGAAACACTTGAACACCAAATAACAACAAAATCTTCGACAGTCATCAAAATATGTCATTTCCCTCATGCTTTATTATCACATAACTACAGAATGAGTGCATAAATTCTCTTGTGAAGCAAAGACAAAATTGGTAATAGGGTAAAAAGAAACAAAATATGAATAAAAAGGCAGTTGTTTTCTCTGATTTTAGAATATAACTCCATGAAGATCTCACAACTTTTCTAGCCTCGCAGCAGAAATCAACATCTTAAAATTCTTTGTTGCTGACTGCTATGCTGACAAGGGGTACGAGAGGTCAAAACGCATGTTTGTGAGAAGTAGAGAAACATGAGAGTATTACAAGTTATCTGGAGCAAAGTCGGGCATGACTAAAGTTCATTCAGTTGAGGTGAATGGGTGCTAATTTGTCTGCAAATTGTTTCCATGGAGTTTGCTTGGAAGTAGATTTGGAGGACTTAAGCACCAAAACACTGTCTTTTTATTCTCTTTCTTTCAATTTTTTCAGTTATGTTGCTTGGAAGCAGTCTGGCAATGTTCTTGATAGTGATAACCAAAGAAAGAAAAAGGATTTACATGAACTGGTGCATGATTCATTATAAAAGCTGAAGAAACCACCAGTCATTTCTACACTGAAAAAAGTGGCATAGAAAATGTAAGGCGTCGGACAAGACATTTCACATGTTTAGGGCAATGAGCAAGCCCCAAGACGTAGGACTTACGCCCCATGGACTTGCATACATAATTTTTAAAATAAAGTAATAGTAGTAAAAAAATTAGAAAAGATAAACCAACGAACCAACATATTACAAAACTAAGCAAGAAAAAGATTGTCACAAAAATCAACATCAAAAGGATAATATACAATAAACAAGAATGATCGAATTGATAGCTCTTAAGATAATGAAAACAACAGGAATATAATTTTCCTAATACCAAAACCACAAGATAAGTAATAATGAAAAGAGATTACAGATTTTACTGTTTCTTTCAAATTAAATAAAAGCTTGACAATATCAAACTATAACAAAAAATGATAAGAAAATATAACACTATGTAGATAACTAGCCTAAAAGAAAATAAATTCTTCTAAAATGCTTGAGAGATTAATAGAAAAGGAATGTACAAAAACTATGAATAAAAATAGAAGCGTAAAAAAATTATTCAAGCCAGTCCTAGTTTTTCTCTAATTGTTTTTACCTTATTTTAGTAAATTAGAATTCAAAATGGTTGTTAATCACAAATTAGGTGATTCAAAAGTTCTAAAGTTGGAAAAAAAAAATTACGTTTATTCACACTCTTCTAGGACACGCCTAGTGACTCAGGGCAATTTGATGCGCAAAAGGTAAACACCTCAAACGCCCGAGTATAAACCCCGATTATATAGGCATACACCATATAGGACAAATTCCAACTAACATTGTCTAAAGGCATTTTTTAACATCCCATTTCATCGCGCACCATAAGAGTGTCTTTTAAAACATTGCTCAGCAAGTATCATATGGTCTTCATTGGTGTAAATAGTAGTGTACTATGAAATATGGCAGGTACAATTAAAAATTGTCAGCTGAGAAGCTCTTGTATGTGTGGATAAGACAATACTAACAAAAATTTGTGTACATTTTTTAGTAATTTAGAGGGGAAAAAAATAGAAATTTGAAGGTAATAGGTATTTCAACTATCTGAAGACAGAACCATCACTTTATTCTTTTGGACCAAGGGGCAGCAGTGTGCCCAGTGTGCTTCTTTTTTGGGTTTGTAGGAAAATGTTGGAATCCAATGAATTATACAAATTAAATTTCAATATGTCAAAGAAAAACACCATTTGCTGCTCTTGAAACTCAAACAAAATTAAACTTTGCTCGATATAATACATTTTTCCACCATGGTTTTGTTGCATGTTTACCAGAACTTTGAAAAAAACAGTAAAATAAAAATGAAGTAAAACAATGATGATTTCATAAGAGGCATACAACGAGGAGACTTGGTCTTATTTAGACATAAATCAACTCTAAAAAATTGTATTTACAGTTTTATTTGCAGAAAACAAAATTTTCATAATCCCACCCTTTACAAACATTAGGGGACAGTCAAATTCATCCAGAAGCTACCCTCTGCCACTGCCCTCGCCCCCAAATCTCAACCTCCCAAAGAAACCAGAAAAGAGAGAACTTTTGATGTTAACATTGGTTCTTTGCCAAAAGGATAATCAAGGAAACCATAACGATAGGATAAACATAAGCAGAAGATATTTTGTTGTATGATTGATAAAGGAAAATAAGGGAAACCATTAAAGATACGATAAACATAAGCAAAAAATATTTTGTTGTATGATTGATAAGTACAAAATTTATCATTGCAATTCTCATTCTGTAACCTAAGCTTCTCAATAAAATTTGTCAGCACAAATCTCATTCTATAACCTAAGCTTTTAAACAACTGTAATCAATGGAGGGAGTCACAACACATAGGCATTTGAGAGCAACTAGAAAATGTTCGAATGTAGATAGACAAACACCTGTTTCCAAGCAGAGGCAGGTCAGTCAAAACCAGCAATTAGGGGTTCGAAGTACCATACAGGAACTAGTGCAGAACATAGCTCAAAAAGATGGAGATACAATGTTCAGGTGAGATACAATTCGACACTAATGGCCATTCAAGTCTTAAACAGATTCCATGATAGCACACAAGGATTTAGCTTACAACAGATTTGAGCAACTGATAAAGCATAGTTTTGTAGGGCACTATTGCCTGTGAGGTCAGCCTCCACCAATAAATAGTGAGCAGCTCTACGAGGATGTCTTACATGTTATAACAAATAAATATATATATGTATATATTTGTCATAAGTACATAAAACAGAAGACATACATCCTCATAAGTTAAAGCATGCCCAATGTAAATGTAGCAAGTGGGAAAAGAGAGTAAACAGAACAATAAGCACTTACTCAATCATGCCTGACAATTTATTAGCATATTTGATGTAAAGTTCATCAATACGTTCCTGCACCTTTGTTGCAGCTTTACTCGATGCTGGAAAAAAAAAGTTAAGTCAGCAAACTAACAATGGATGGTAGATGCAACTTTGCATTGTGGGATAAGTGTGCCCCAACCTAAGATAAACACAATCCCTCTCCCTAGAAAACTAGAAAATATTTACAGAAATCCTACATAGAGTATATCATACGAAAAAAAGATGATCTTACTGAAGTTAAACAACAGCTATAGATCTCACCTTAGTCCAACTCACTAATTCAAATATTTTAAACGCAAAGTGACTATATAGAACCCATTAATGTGCTCCTGATATGGAAAGTCTACACCGTAATATGTCATGGATCACGGAGAGAAGAGACAAATTCCAAATAGCTCTATTAACACAATTTGTTCTTTAAAGGGATTCATATGCATTGAAAGATGAGCAACCAACTATCAATACATCCACCAACACAACCGACTCACATAACCCCATTTTATTTCATGAAACTCCGATTCCAAACCTACTTAAAAATAAAACAACAAAAAAAAGTGAATTACTGATTGAATTGTTGCCTAATTTCAAAATTCAACATCAGCTTATAGTTACTAAAATCAGTGGCTTTATTTCCAACAATTACTGATGCATATTCTCAACATTCCTATATCATATTCAATCAAAAAATAATCAAACTTAATTCTCATTAGACCTTAAATTTTCCCTTCGTCAAGAAACACAAAAACAGCCCCAGTCAAGAATCCAAGAACGCCGCAAAAGTAGAACCCAGGAAGAAGCACTTGCACAACGCCACAGAAAACTATGCAAGAACACATAATACTTGGAAAAAAAATGTTTTGAGATAGAGAAAAAATAATAAAAATAAAAACTGGGCAGCCCAGAATATACCAGAACGAACAGAATCCACGCGGGCATTTTTGACAGATGCAGAGCTTTGGTGATCAGATTTTCTCTTGGATGCCCGAGTCATTTTTCTCTTTGTTGCTCAACAGTTTCTTGATTTTTTCAAAATTAAAAGAAATATGGGCTTGGTTTTTGGGGAGGTTTTTTGGGGTGTGGGGATTTTATACTTTTTCCAAGAGAGGTGGGGTGGAAATGTAGAAGGCGCGGGTTTTCGAGGGGTCGGAGGAAAAGAAGGTTCATTTAGATGATGATAATGCCAGAGCAACTTCTCTAATGCCAGGAAATTTCAGCACAATTTAAACAAAAATACACCTTTTACTTATTCAATTTAATTTTTTGGGAAAATTTGCACTACTTCGTTCTCTCCGAATATCCTTTCAGAACAAAATCAAACAAAATTATTTCTTTCATCCAATTCTTGGTATTTGTTCATGGTGAATTATTTATAAATTCCTTTGAGCCCTTTTTTTATCATTTCTAAAAGGGATCTTTCCACTTTTTACTAGGGTTGGCAATAGAATAGGTTTTGATCGGATTTATCAAAATTCTAAACCTGACTAACTAGGATTATTGAAGACCCAAACTCAGAACCGTCCCAAAGCCAGACCCAACGGGTAAACCCATTTTATAATTTAAAAATTAAAAAATATTTTTAAAAAATACAGCTATTAAATTTTTTTAAAAAATATAAGTTTTTTTTTAAAATAACATCACATAAATGTACATATAATAAATTAAAAAATAAAAAAATTAAATAGTCAGGTTTAAAAATAAAAACCCAAGACCCCAATCCAAACTCATTTGTAATATTAAAATCCACCCCCAAGCAGACATTCGAGATTGATACGAATCTACTGTCATCCTTTTTTATCCACTTTTTGACACTCCAAAAATATATTTATTTTATACATTTTATTAAAATTGCAACTTACTTTCATTTTTTAAATTTCAAAACTATTATTATTTCACGTCTTTTCATACATCTATCAAAATTTATTTTAAAACCTACTAACACTCCATTTTTGTATGCAGAAAGTACGATAAAAAATAAATATATTTTTATTTTCACATTTATATAGTCAACATAAAAACATAACTAATTCAAATAAATTTTTATTTTTAGAAGAAAACTTAGTAAAAATATTTTTAATTTTTGAAATGCTGAAAAAATAAAAATGAGTTTGAAAATAAAACCAAACAGCAAGTATATCTTTTTGTATCTAAGGATTCACTCTCCAGCCATCATTTTTTAGTTTTCCACTCCCTAATTTATATTACAACTTGTGATCAACTCCCCACCTACGTAAAAGTACCAAAATACCCTCCCTACTTAATATTTCCCTCTTTCATTGAAGATAAAACCTAATTCCCTCCCAACACACTAAATATTTTTCCGTCATTCTACCTTAAGCTCTACAGCCTATTTTTGGTAACCAGCTACCGCTACTTTAATTAACACAATACGTCACGTTTCACCATTCACCATTCACCATCTATTGGTACCTCTACTGCCACTATTTCACCACCACCACCACCATGGTAAAATTTATTATAAAATATACTCCGCCACCTCAACTGTCACATTGTACCTCTTTTATACTCCCTTAGTCCACGAAAAGATATCTACATGCAGGAAAGAAAATGATATTGAGTTATTAGAAGCTCGTGTGTACAATGAAAAACTTCATGTGATATTAATCTACATGGGTACGATTCTAATGAATCTCTACCTTCATTTTTTTTAAAGAAAGTGAAATGAAATTAATCCTCAACTTATCACATTATGGTACATCGGTCCCCATCACAAGATATGTAAGTTCGAATGATGATGATGATGTCATTAATATGTTCCGGATGCATATATGTCTAAAACTTACTATTATTGACATGATGACAATCAATTGAAATAAACCAATTGAAGGTGGATGCCAAAGTAATCATATTTATAGGTAATATTTTGTATATTTGGATTCAGCATCATGAATCATTTGGTGATAAACTTCCGTAGTTACTACGAACACTGTAATGTTGCAGTAACAATAGAATACTTGAAAAGTATTGTTACTTAATGGGTGCATTATTAGTACTACATTAATTCATAAACTATATTTTACATAGAAAATAATATCATAACATCTATGATACACGGACACGGCGACACGGACATGACACAGACATGAGGACACAATAATTCTTAAAAAATTTAGAACACGACACGGCTTGAACACAACTGTCCAATATAATTATAATATACAAATTTGAATATAGATGCATATGTGTATGTATGTAATCAGTAAAAGATTTATAGAAATATAGAATTATTGCTATGAGTACAATGATAAAGATACTCATATCGTACAGTGTTGAAAGATTATTAATGTGATTTGTGGAATATAATATTGAAGTGAAAAAAAGTATAACCTAAAAAAAATGTTCAAAAAGAGAGAGAAAGTGAATATAAATAGGGTAATGCTAATTTTTCAATTAATTTTAGATTTTTTTTTTATTTTTGTTAAAGTTTTATAATCTAAAAAGAAAAACCATTGAATTCAAAACATTTCAGACATGCCATCAACTATGTCAATGTCGTGTCCTTCTCGTCTTAGTGTCATGTTGGATTTTTTTTCTTTTTTGTTTAATTTCTGGACATGCCAAATGGCGTGTTCAACACGTGTCCAAGTACGATGTGATTTTTCAGAGTGTCAATGCATTATAGTGTAATATTAATGCACATGTAATAGTATACCATTGTTGCAATATTGGTACACCATTAATACATTATTAGTACCCCACAGATGCATGATCAGTAGTGCATTGAGGTTTGGTATGTGCATTAGAAATACATGATAGATAGATTATTAGTACTTCGCAAATGCATTTGAGTCTCAAAGGTGCATTGTTAGTATAACTGTTTTCAAAATCGGAGCGAATAGGTCAGTTCAATCGGAGGTTGGACCGGTCGGTTCAACCAGAGGTCGGTCTGGTCCAGTTATGTGCAAAAACCATTTTGATCGGTAATCGCCCAGAACCGGCAAAACCGGTTTTGACCAGTTTTTATGTTTTTTTTTTATTTTTTGTTTAATTTTTTTATAAAGGTTTAAATTTGATATTTTGTTATATTTATGTGATTATTTGAATTTTGTGTTTTGTTATATGTATTTTTATGTAACTATTTATTTATTTTTATATGTAAAATGTATTACATAATAATTAATCTATTATATTATTATTTTATATAATAAAATAATAAAATATAATTAATTTTCATTAAACCAATCCGACCACCGGTTGAATTGGTCTGATCGGTTTAACCGCTAATTTTAACAAGATCGATTTCATCAGCGGTCCGGTTATGAAAACATTGGTTAGTACTTCACGAATCATTGTTATTATGCTATGATGAATGAGTTATACTTCAAGAAGCATTATTAGTACTTCTATCATGCATTATTAGTACTTTATAGTAAATCAATAACTATAATTTGTTCTTATACTATAAATATTGACTTTTATATCTATTTTATGTACACTTCATACTATATCTAAGAACTAAAACAGAAAAGGGTTCAACAAGTGAGTCCGAAAGTCAAAGGGCTTTAGAAGAGAACTCTGCAGATGCTTGGAGCCATTGCATATGTGGAGAGGATCAAATATTCAAAGATGTTGAAGACTTCAGGATCAAACACTACATTGCTACTACGAGGCATTTCTTTGTATATAAGAAGAATGATAACAAAAAAGTCACTGCAATATGTAGATGCAAAATAGCAAATGATAACATATGCATCTAAACTTAAGGCTGATAAATTATTTGGCATAAAAAATGCAATCTATAGCACACGTGTGGCAAGGCCAATCTATGGACAAGACGCATCATAAAGCTGATGCAGCTTGGGTTGCTAACATAATGAAAGAAAAGTTGAGGTAAGAGCATTGTTAGCGGCCTTGTACTATGCTGAAAGATATCAACAAGGAATATGATGTGGAACTTGGGTAACACAATGCATGGATGGATAAAGCAATTGCCATGCAAGATAGTGATAGTGCGAAAAAAAACATCCTATGATAAATTGAGGTGGTACTCCAATGAAACATATCCAAAAAATGTTGTTAACTATGAAATTGACCTATATAATCAAAAATTCCATCTACTTTTAATATGTTTTTCAGCTTGCTTTCTTTGTTTTCTTAGAGAATGCAGATCATTAATGTTTTTTGATAGCATTCATATAAAAAAATAAGTGCAAAGGAAATATATTAAGTGTTATGACTAAAGATTTCAATGAATGCAGTTGTGAATGCTAAGAATGATGTTAATTGGGTGTAGTTTTGCTACAAGCTAAGAAGTATTCTAAATTCTCAAGTTCGTATAGGGTTCTCAATGTTCACTTTCTTATTCGACCGACATCCTTGTCTTCTAAAGACTATTTTCTTAGTTTTTCCTGGTCGCTACCATGCATTTTGCTTAAGACGTTTGGTGGATAACTTTAAAAAGCAAGACATTTATTTATTTTTTAGTTTGAATATAGAAATTCGATTTATGCCTAAATATTATTGGGTTCACGTGATCCTGGGGTATGCATAGTGAAAAATTAAAATTTTAAAATTATCATGCCATAACAATTCAAGTAGTATTCCGGATTCGATATAATTTGAACGATCTCGCAATTTTTAACGGTGTAATAATTATAAAAATCAAAATAATTTTGATTTATACCTTTCAATGCACTCCATTTTTCATAGAGATTGAAGTAATCAATTGCTAACCCCTTTCTGAATTTTGGTTCACAGAGATCCAAGCATTTTTCCTCTAAATTAGTCCACACTTTGAGCAAGAAAATAAAATCAGAATCCCGCTAGCAATTCTTATTCCTTTAGTAACCTAGATTTGGAGTGAATATAGTGACAAAAGAATTAATATTTTGACAAAAGATGAAATTTTGATGGAAAAAGGATGGAGCACATTGGCTACAACAATTTGATTCAAGTGCACTCAAGAAGATAATTTATTTTTACATACGAAAATAAATAACAATTTACGAAATAAACAAGAAACTAAGACCCCAAAGCAAAGTAAAGTAAAGAAAACAAAAACAAACACAGACTTCGGCTAAAATAAAAATAAATTAATGATGTATTTGCCTTAGCAATTGATGTGTATATTAGTTTATCTTGCTTTGTGATTTTTGTTATAGTTGAGCATTAGCCGATTGTCGAATTATATTTATATGCTTAGAGACAGTTTATAGGGCATAAGTGTTGCCTAAAAAAATTCACCAAGCTCAAAAACTTGTTTAATCACTAGTAGAGATGAAATCTTAGGTAACATAACATTAAGGAGATTATTTAGGCCATCCTTGAACCTTTTAAACCTATACAACTACCAATATGCATATGTTATCCCTAGTGTCACCTTTGAGCCTAATTAAGCCTATTTCTTTGCTAATCTACAAAATATCTCTAACATTCACATTTTAGCCCATAAAATTTACCCGTCACTCAACACACAGTCAGTTTACAACTTGATTTATGGGTTATACAAGTGTGCAGTTGTTGGGAAATCTTGACAATGTTGAGAGAAAGAAGAGAAGAGAGAATGATGAGAAAATTATGAAAAATACCCATTTTATCATTAATGTAAAACAACATAAGTTTTGGGTGCAAAAGATTTGATTTTAAAAAAAAAGAAAAAAAATGAAGATGAAATGAAAGAAATGAGAAAAGATGAATGAAAGGAAGAAAAGAGGTTTAAAGAAACATTTCAGCTAAATGATAGGAGTATGACACAAGGGTGAGTGGTTTATTTTGGCAAGTATGGTTTTAGATCGATCGAGTGTCTTGAAGTGATTGTGAGCCACTTTATCCAATTTTTTCTACCCATGACCCTAGCCTTTCATTACAAGCTTTGAAAAGTCATTTTGATCTTTATTGCTATGTTGAACCTACATTAGTGGAGCTTAGTATGAAAAACAAGTATATGAACTTTGGTCATTATTTCTATTCATTTTTAAAAGTGGATTTTCTAAAAGGTGTTTAACTTTATAAACTTATCCGAGTAATGAATATAGTTTGATGAATTGGCTACGTACACACATAAAATATCATGAGGTTGAGTTAAACTTGTATGCATGTTGATATTAAGGAATTGAATGCTTTTGAAATTTCATTCAAGCTGGCAATTTGGCAATCTTTGAGGCATGTTGATGTTTTGGCACTTGGTAACACTCAAGTTTGCATCGTGGTCTTTGTTTTGGTTGTTAATTTTTTATTTTTTTTGTTGCTTGAGGACAAATAAATCTTTAAGTTTGGGAGTATTTATTACATTGGTTTTACACTGATAATTTAAGTATCTTTAGCTTAACAAGACGATAGTTTTCAAGCAACTTTTAAGGATTTTTCACGTGTTTCATTGGTATTTTGTAGAAAGTAGAAAGATGAGATAATTATTTACAAATTGAAAAAAATAATTGGAGAAAATGAGCAAACAACGCCTAGGTGCTATCCAAATAGAACTCGTCAACAGGGTGCTCAAGCGCCACAAAAAACGTATTTGGCGCTTAGGCACCGATTGGAAAGTTGAGCAAATAGAATGTTCGGCTCTTTAGGCACTGTTACTTGGCACCTAGGCGCCCAATAACGTAAACTTTTGGAAGTGTAATTTTCTGAACTCGAAGTTTTACCTCACTTTGGAAAAACTATAAAAGCTAACTTTCAAAAAGACTTTGGAGCATCTTGGGACTTAAAAAGACTTTGAGAAATAAGATGAGAAGAATGAAAAGGGCTTGAGGACCAAGTTGGAGCTTCATCTTTCAAGATTTTCAGATTTTCTTCTTTTCTTATTCTTGTGATTTTGTTTTTTGTCATGTATTCGAATTTGTCCATGGATCAAATAGACATGATTATAGGCTAGTTATCTTTTATAGGGTTTTAATATAATTTAATTAGGACGATTTGAAGTTCTCTTTTAATTTAATTGAATGTTTATTTGATTTAGTTGAGTTTTCTATATGGTTTTTAATGCTTTCAATTACTTGGCCACTAATTGAATGATTTGCTAATCATATTGATCCAGGATGTAATATATGTATCTAGTTCTATGTGTATAAAATCATAAATTGTATGTAAGATAAGAATATACTTGTATGATTTGTGTAGTCTTAATTAAGATCCATAAAATCCAATGATTTATTGGTTGTTTAATTCACATAGGAATAAAGTGGGTTAGCAGTTGATAAAATTTTCATTAGACATTGAGAAAGGCTATTGAATAATTAAAGAATTCTCGACTATCAATTAGGAAAATAAATTGACATTGATGCGATTGAGTGTTCAAATCTAATTAATTATGATGAAATCATAAACATTAGGTTTTTAAGTCATAGAAGTTAATCTTAATTTATTTTTGCTCAATAGTTTAGTATTCTCTTAGTTTGCGTTAATCACTACCTTGTTGCAATTGTTCAAATAGAATTAGAGTTAACCCATTTCGATACATAATTTTGGAACGATATCCTACTTATCTACTTTATTACTTGTCTACGATAGCGTGCACTTGTATTCGCAAACTCTACTACAACAACCACGACTTTAAGATGAGAAGTTGTTAAGTCGTGCTCTACATCATCTCCAAAATAACCTTGTATAACGGAGATATATAACTAGTAAAATAAAATATGAAATATAATTATAAAAGCAATTATTAGGACGAAAACTTTCATATATAACTTTCGTTGTATTGGCTCTACAAATTCTCCCTACTCTGGGCAAGGAGAAAAGGGAAAAAATGTGAACAAAATTTACATCATTTCATATTATTGATTTATATAATTGTTTTAAAGATTAATCAACTAAACAAACTCATTTACCTTAATTAACTTCTAAGTTTTCTTAGCACTAGCGATGCCATTTGGGATCTTTCTATCATATAATAGAAAAATCATAGGACCACATATGTTGTGGACCACATATGTTGTGGGACCACATATAAGTTCTATTGAATCCTCAAATAAAATATATGCACATATAGCTAAATCCACATTTGATAAAGGCATTGTAATAATTATTCAATAAAACTAGTATTTACCATAAAGTTTACTTGTCGTAAGGCCAATAATGCATCCACTGATATATCTCATTTTGGCATGTTGGTCTCCCTCCATACAAAACAATCTCATCAACCAAATTTTGGTATGTATTATGGCCCTATGCATGCTCTCCTAAAGCACTCAACTCATCAATAGAAGCAATTGCAAAACAGAGTGTCCAATAGTTTCTTGTAGGACAAAGTTACCTATATTTTAACAAAGTCTTGTAAATCTTCTTCCTTTCTCTTCTCTACTAAATCTTTTAACTTATTCACGATTTCAAATTATGTCACATTATTAAATTTTCCATCAAAGAGCTTGGTTAATATGTCGTTGACCCAAATCAATAGTATAATGCACCGATTGAAGAATGTGCACCCCAAGTACCTCTTTGCCGCTTTTGCTCTCTTTCTCCAGCTAGATTACATGCACAAGATGCTGGCGTGATCCGAAATAAGAACTCCGACGCTCAAGTCAGTAGCTATTCTTTGAAGATGAAAGCAGACATATATATGTGTATTTCAGATATAAAAAGTGTAACATGTGATATGCCATGCATTCTCTTATGTATAGATGCTAAATGAGGGTAAAAGAGATATTTCAAATCTCAATTTGTTATAATAGATTATTGTACACGTATCTATATTTCCTGATTTACCCTTAAAAAGATTCCTATCATTTTCTAACCATAACCGTTTCATCTTAATTTTCCACGTGAGCATGCTCGACTTGGAGGTCGGTACCCCCAATGCTAGATACCATACGCTTAACAGGTCATTCCACTCTTGGGGTTCGTATGCTGAGCTAACACATTTGTTCACCCAATTTTCATGCCATAGATGAGAGTTCTGTCAATCCATATTTTAAATCTTTCATCCCGACCTGACCTACTTTTTATTAACTTTCCCATAGCCCGAGCTACTTATCCATGATCCGAGCTATGCAAGTCCATCCCGACCTATACTAGCTACGTAGGTCCATCCTGACTTAAACTAGTTGTGCAAGTCTATCTCGATCTAAACCAATATGCTGCATGACTAACCTTGAATCAGAATAGACATTGAGGTGCCTGACTCCGAGCTCTAGAGCCATCTTCAATCCGCTCACCAATACCTCATATTCAGCTTCATTATTTGATATTTTGAACTCAAACCTTACGACAAATTCCAGCTCTTCCCCTTCTGGGCTGGCTAGCACAATACCTACCCCACAACCTGATATGGTAGTTGAGTTATCCATATGCAGCAACCATGCCTTAAGATTTTCATCTGTATGTATCATTTTCTGCAGAAAATCTGCCAAGGCTACGCCTTGATAGCCACTCTTAGCTGGTAATCTATGTCATATGCGCTCATCTCTACCACTCATTTAACCATTCGACCTGAAGTTTCCGGCTTACTTAGTACCTGTCTTAATGGTAGGTTAGTTCAGACCACTATCTTACCACTATCTTATGTGATAAGAAGTATGGTCGAAGCCGTCTGACAGTCGTTACTAGGGCTAATCCTCATTTTTCTATTTTTAGGTATTTAGTCTCCACTCATCTTAGCAATTTGCTTACATAGTAAATGTGTTTCTGTTGAGCTCCTTCCTCTCTTAACATCACTGAGCTAACGACTAATTCTCCTACTGACAAATATACATACAGTGTTTCACCTTGTACGGGTTTGGTCAACAAGGGTAGCGTGGCTAATAAGTTTTTTTAATTCATCAAAAACCCTCTGACATTGCTCAGTCCATTCGAACTTGTTAGCCTTCCTCAAGATTTTGAAGAAAGGAAAACTTCTTTTTACTGATCTGGATATGAACCGACTTAGAGCTGTTATCCTACCCGTGAGCTATTGAACCTTGTTAATACTATTTGGAGGAGCTATATTCTGCACTGCCTTTACTTTCTCAGGATTATCATATAGCCCAAGAATTTACCACACTTAACCCCGAAAACACATTTAGAAGAATTAAGTTTCATACCATACCTCCTAAGGACTCCAAAAACTTCTGCCAAGTCAGCAACATGAGCTTCAACCTTTATACTTTTTATCAACATATCATCCACGTATACATCTATGTTCCACCCGAGCTGTTCCTTGAACATTCTATTTACTAGTCTCTAATATGTAGCCCCTGTATTTTTTAGTCCAAAAGGCATAACCACATAACAATAAATCCTCGTGGAAGTTATAAAACTTACTTTCTTATGATCTTCAGATGTTAACATGATATGGTGGTACCTTTGTGAAGTATCCATCATACTTATCAGCTCACACCCTGAGGTAGAGTCAACCAACTAGTCTATTTGTGGCAATGGGTAATGATCTTTAGGACTTTATTTAAATCTTGAAAATTAATGCGCATTCTATGTTTTTCTTCTATTTTGGGACCAAGACAACATTTGACAACCATTTTAGGAACTGGATCTCTATGATATGTCCAGCCTCTAGCAATTTCTCTACCTCCTTTTGGATAATCTTATCCTTCTCAAGCCCAAAAATGTCTTTTCTTCTATTTGATAGGTTTGCATGCTGAGTCAACATTGAGGTAATGTACTGCCACACCTGGATCAATTCCTTCCAGGTCATGCACAGTCCATGCGAAGATATTGATATTATTTCTTAAAAACTGAGTCATTCTGTCTGCCAATTTCGGGCTCAGTTGTGTGCCCATTCTAGTAGTTTTGGTCACATCCCCTGGTACCAGTTCTATATTGTCCAATTCCTTATTTGACATTACATGCTCTTGTTCAACTGAAGGCCCTTCTGCTCTATTTCTTTTCATAATCTTTAGCGGGGGCTCCTCTTCTGCATTTTGTTCTCTTTAGCTTTTTTCTGTTCAGCTTTCCTGACAGCTTCCATATAGCATTTCCTAACTGAGCACTGATCCTCTTCTACTTCTCCTATCCCTTCGTCCATAGGAAACTTCAATTTCATATGAAAGGTGGACACCACTGCTTGGAAGGTATTGAGCGAAGGTTTTCCCAAGATGATGTTATACAAAGAAAAAGAGTCAACCACAAAAAATTAAAAAATCCTAGTCTTACGCATTGGCTCAGTACCTAAGGATACTGGTATGATGACCTGACCCATGAGACCTACCACTTCCCCACCAAAATCGAACAAGGTTGTCTCTACTGCTGCAATGCTATTTCCAGATTCATCTTCTTATATGCTTCATAGAACAAAACATCAACCGAGTTACCTATGTCAACCATTATTCTGGTCACGTCAAAGTTAGCCATGGTTGCAGTGATGACTAGTGCATCATTATGTGGTGCCTGCACTCCTCTCATATCGTGGGGTCCGAATTGAATCGTCGGACCTTCATTAATTTTTGGACCTCTCCCTTTGCACTTTTTGGAATAGGTCGGGCATATGTTTTTCTAGCTCGATTGGAGTTCCTATCTGTAGGACCCCCTACTATCATTTGGATGAAACCCCTTGGGACCTGGGGATGGTTTTCTCTAGGGGCAGCTCCACCTCTTCCTTCTTTAGTTTCCCTTTCTATCAAGATCGATCGAGCTTTTTTCCGTTCAATCATTTCTTTCTCCTCCTCTACCCAATCATCCAGGCATCTCTTTCTTATCATCCTTCTGTCTCATCTTTCAGATGCCAATATTCCTCTGTGTTATGCCCATACTTATTGTGGAAAACATAGAATAAATTAGACTTGGGCTTGTTTGGAGCCGACGAGTGATTATACGGCCATGTTAACCCCTTATGCTGCACAATAGCTATCAAGATATGTGTCCTTGGGGCAACCAGAGGAGTGTATTGCCTGAGTTCCCCAGGTGCAGGCAAAAGAGGTCACTCTTCCTGCTTTAGTTTCCTAACAAAACCTCATCCCTCTTTGCCAGACTCTCTTCTATCTCTTGTTCTGTCTCCTTCTTCTTTTTTCATTCACTGAACTTCTTCCATATTGATATATTTTTCAGCTCGTGCTAGCAGGTCATCAAAACTTCTGGCTGATTTCTTAGCCAACGACCTAAAAAATTCCCCATCCTGCAAAACCTTAGGCCAGGGCATTAGAAAATACCTTTTGGGTAGTTGAAGGTACTTCTAAAGCAGCAGCTGTAAATCTTTTTATGTAATTTTGCAAGGCCTCATTGTCTTTTTGCTTTATACTGAATAAAGTTAATGATGTTTATTGGTATTTCCGAGAACTTGCAAATTAATGTAAAAAGGAAGAAGTAAATTCATCAAAAGAGTTGATTGAACTAGGGGTAAATGGCTAAACCATTGTTAGGCTAATTTAGACAGGGTAGTCAGGAATACCCTACACTTAACCCCATAAGAATACCTGTGCAACAGAGCTGAATTTTTTAACTTGTATAGATGTTCCCATGGGTCAGTAGTACCATCATACTCATAATTTAATGACCTGAAGTTGGCTGGTAGGCCGTCCATCATTACTTCCTCAGTAAATGGAATTCCTCTTTTGATCACCATATTCCTTCCCGCTACCTTTATCTTCATCTCTTTTAGCTTATTATGTAAATCCTCTAGCTTCTCCGACACATTTGGCTCTTTTATTTTGTTTCGGCATTCCCCTATATGACTCTCTTCCTGCCTCTTAGGGTGGGTGGCTTTTCCGGTACCTTTGGTGGTGGTGGATTAGCCTCCATTCTTCTCAAGGCTACATCTACCACAGTTGTGATCAGATTTGCCAACTACTCCATGGTAAGCTGGCTGACATTTTCTACTCCAAATTCTGGAATCAAATTTACACAGGGTGTCTGCATGGTTCGGAGCAGTGGAACTCCAGGTGTTACCGGGGGTGGGCTATTATTCTCTCCCCACTCCTGAAACTCTAGATTATGACTACGCCGGACAACTGGTGGTAAAGCTTCATCGGATGTTCCTCTGCCCAGAATCCCTTTCCCTACTATCTCACACCTTAACTCAAGATTTCCCACAGACGGCGCCAACTTGTAATGCACCGATTGAAAAAAGTGCACCCTAAGTATCTCTCTGATGCTTTTGCTCTCCTTCTCCAACTGGATTACCTGCACAAGATGCCTGTGTGACCTGGCGTAAGAATTATAGATGCTAAACGAGGGTAAAAGAGAGATTTCAGACCTCAATTTGTTGTAACATATTACTGTACATGTATCCATATTTCCTGATTTACCCTTAAAATGATTCCCTGTCTTTTTCTAACCATAACAATTTCATCTTAATTTTCCACTTGAACCTGCCTGACCTGAAGGTCGGTAAGCTTCCCAATGCTAGATACCAAATGCTTAACAGGTCATTCCACTATTGGGGCTCGTATGTTGAGCTGACACATTTATTCACCCAACTTCCACACCATAAATAAGAGTTTTATCAATCTATACTTTAAACCTTTTATCCCAACTTGACCTACTTCTTATTAACTTTTCCATAGCCCGAGCTATTTATCCATGATCGGAGATATGTAGGTCCATCACGACTTAAACCAGCTACACAGGTCCATCCCAAACTATTCGAACTACGTAGGTCCATTCCGACCTAGATCAAGATATTGCAACCTAAAGCAAGAAAAACTCTTTATCTTTCTAAAAAATAAATGAATTGGGCATTACTTGGAACCTTATTGCAATTACTTCAACTCGAGCAAGGACGGATAGTCAGCTTTAGCATTTCCAAATAAAAATAGAATGGAGTTTGCCTTAATAAAGAATGGTGTTCCTAGAGGTGACCATAGGCTGGGTTGGAATCGGATCCGACCCATGGTCAACGGGTTAAAACCCATTGACCATTGATCGACGGGTCCAATCCATAATCGACCTGTGGGTTCACAGTCCGATTACAGGTTGGGGTAACCCAACCCATTGAACCGCTGTTTTTTTTGTGTATTTTTTCCATATAAAAACCCCTCACATTTTTTATTTTTTTTTCACACTTCTACATTCTCAATTTTTTAATTTTCAATTCTCAATTCTCTACTCTCTATTTTTCATTCTTTAATTTTATATTCTATATTTTATACTATTTCAATTGTTTCATTAATCATTTTTCACATTTCATTTTCTTCATCTTCAATTATTCATTCTTCAATTTTATATTCTTTAAAACTTCAAGTTGAACATCTTTTTTTTTTTAAGTTTATTACAATTAGAATATTTGATAATTTATATTTTAGGTAACAATTTTTTTTAAATTTAAGTTAATTTTTTTTATTAAGTTCAAAAATTAATAATATTTTTTTTTAAATTTTAGTTTAAAAGTTTTCATTCAAATTTGAGTTTAAGACTTCAAATCCTTTTTTTTTGTTTTTAAAAGTTATAATTTCGTAAAATTAATAGTTAATTAAAAAATAATATTTTTTCAAAACATAAGTTAAAATTAAAAAAAAATCAAGTATCGAAACTGAATCCAAAATTGACGGTCAATCAAAACCGATGAATTAATTTTGAGACCCAAACTATAACCGACCTTGGTTAAGGATCAAAAAATCCCAACCCTCAAAATCGTGGTCGGGTGTCATTCTCTCGTTTAGCTTCTTAATTACTACTTTGAAGTACATTTATAAATTGAGATCCATATGATTCTTGGGCCTCTTTAAACCCTGAGAAAAACGCGTCAGTAACAGATTCGGCCCATCGCCCAAACACCAACACAAAATCCATCTTCATCTAGGGTTTATTCCACTCCCCACTTGAGGACTTTCATTTCTTCTTCTGTGAACTTCCCCTTGGCCAAAATGGTAAGAGCTCTATCTCTTTCTCTCTCTATGGTGTGTATAGCCGTTGGTGTGAGTGATTGAATTGTTATTTGTATATGTTATCGTCTTTTTTCTGAAAAAAGAGTTCAACAAAATTGTTGACAGCCGTCGCACAAAACGTTGAGGATAAAGAAGAAGCTGGCGAAGAAACAGAGGCAGAACCGACCCATTCCTTACTGGATCCGGATGCGCACCGACAACACCATCAGGTATTTTTGTTCTCATTTTTATTAATTTTTAAATTTTTTCTAAATGGTCGCTTTAAACGAAAACGGCGTCGTGTTCTTGCTTGCAGGTACAATGCGAAGCGCAGGCACTGGCGCCGCACTAAGCTAGGGTTTTAAGGTCCGCTTGAGTTTTAACCGGTTGATGCTTGAAAAAAAAACAGGATATGGAGTTGCAATATTTGTTGGTTTGTTGCTTTAGTTTCCAATCTTATTGTAAACTCTAGATGAATTAGTTTTGGATATGTTTCTTTGAGAATCTTATGAATTAAATTGAAAATTTGAAATGATTGGTACTAAGATTTTTTTTGTTATATCGGTCTTTTTGGTTTTTGCTGGTCTTTTCTGCAGATAATTAGGTGGTTTGCCTCTTAAATGTTGCTTTATCCAGTTAGACTTTTTTCCTTTAGATTGGTCTTTATTTAGTTTTCAATATCGTCTAAGATTTTTAAGCACATATGATGTTTACCTGGTTTTGGCAGAATGGTACAGCAGTTATAACAAATGAATGGGGGAAAAAAGGTATTTATACTTTGAATTCATTTTTTGACAAAGTTTAATCCAAAGGGATAATTCCTACCACTCTAAACACCGGGTGATGGTTTCTGAGGCTGTTTGATAGAATCGCCTAGTAATTTTGCTACATTCCTTTTGCTTTAATAACCTTTTCTCTTTTTGCTGATGTATCTCTGCTTCACTTGTATGTTTAGTTTCCAATTCATTGATTTTTTGGTTTTTTTTTGTATTGGATTTCTTTTGTTGTTGGTGCTCATTGATTTTGGTACAGTCTGTGGTATGTGAAGAATGATTTGTCTATATTAGAGGGTGATATATTCTTTTTGTATAATTAAATTTGATTTTAAGGAGAAGGGACTGTTCCAAGTATTCCAACTTAATCAGATGTTTTAGTTGGGTGCTACAGGGGTTGATACTATTGGATGTGTGGAGTTTGTGACTCTTGAATAGTTTTGTTTTGAACACATACATTGAAGCCCAGTTTAGCAAACTGAACCTAGTTGATGCAGTTTTCTGTGTTAAATGTATCTCATTCTTTTCAGTTGAATAAGCTTATTAAGCTTGCTTGTTAGCTCAGTGATGCATGAATGGCTGAAACACACTTTTGCTTCAAAGTTGAAATGTTTGTGAAGTGTTTGAATGTTTGTGGCTTCCTGGAGGGATAGGGTATCTGAATAGGTTTCATAAAACTACGATATTGGTAATGTAGAGAAGTTGGCCAAACGTGTTGGTTGGAGTTATGTAGTTTTTTAGCTGCTTAAGTGGAGGAATTTTGGAAGCTATGCAGTGTTCAGAATTATGATTGATAGCAATTTTTTCCTAATGTACTGATGTTGATGTTTATAATGATCTGAGAAGAACTGGGAAATTGTTTGAGAGCCATTTAAGCAGAATTATTTTGAACTTTGGGGTGATTTATCACAATCCAATTTGGTAGCCTGTGTGTGTCCTAGAGGATCTTGGTGTATTCATATTCCTTGGTATGCTTGACACCTGATGTTTTTGGACTTGATCTAATTTGTGTAAATTCAGTGTTATGTCAGAAATTTAAACTGTTGCCGAAATGATTTTGATCCTTGTTAGTCAATGCATGGGTTCTTTTTTAGACGAGTGCATCTCCTTGTGTTGTTCAAGTAGAAGCATCAGAGAAAATTAAGTTTTGACTTGCGGACATCGAAATGTTTAGCTGCAATGAAGACTTGTTGGATGAAACTTGAAAGCCTATTGCCAGTGTGCCTTGGTCTATGTGGATGACAAGGTATATATTGGGTAAATCATTTTGGCGAGTCCGATTTGCCATAAAATTTGTATTGGCATCTGAACTTTTGGTTACAAAGAATATATGTTTTTGTCGTGTTAGGCATGGTATTGAAGACCATATTTTTGCTCTCCAGACAAGGATGAAAGTCATTTTAGTGCAAGAAGTTTAGGCTTGATTTTCAACATTGGTATTTCATGTCTACCTTAAAATATGATTACATATTATTCCAAGAAAATGTAACTAATTAAGTTAGAATATTCATATTATCCTCAGATATTGATCAACTATGAGAAGAAATTGTTGACTTGGTAAGAAGCTCTCACATTTTTTGTAGTCGAGTGCAGTCAATGTTGATAGTTAATCACTCTCAAATGAGATTTCTTTCTTTCTTTCTTTGACGAAGTATGTTTTCCTGGGACTCATGTTTCAAAGGCAATTGAGGTTATTTTTCTTGAAAAAGATTACACTACGACCTGATAATTTCTAATTTACAAAACAAGTCTTACCAATGTAGACAACCAGATCAGTGCTGTATAAAATCCAGCTAAAGATCCAAGTTCTCATTATGACTTGAAGACAGATAATTGTAATATACACAATTCTCTCCAAATCTCATGTCATGTTGAGCACTATTAATTTTGAGCATAGGCAATGCAGCAAAGGTTTTTATCTGCACTCAAACCAGCTCATATAACTTTCATATATATATATATATATATATATATATACATTTGTATTAAGTGTAGTCTAAAACCTTCAAGTTTGCCCTGAAAGCATTAAGCTATCAACTGATATGCGGACAATCATCATAAAGAAATACCATGATGAATACCTGGCCAAAAGCATAAATTCAACTAGAGCAGGCAGGCAAGAGAGGGTGATAAGGTGTAGAGAATAAAGAAATACCATGATTAATACCTGGACAAAAACATAAATTCAAAATACCATGATTAATACCTGGACAAAAACATAAATTCAACTAGAGCAGGCAGGCAAGAAAGGGTGATAAGGTGTACTAAATATCGTAAAGCAGCCCATAAAATTACTAAATTTGGTTATGATTAGAAATCATCAGATGAAAAGGATTGCTAGTGTAAGGCTGGCCAGAAACTAAACGAGTATAATGGCAACTCAGTTGCACATTATTAACTTCATCACCATTTGAAGAAAATAGCACTATATAAGAATACAGGTCTAGCAATACAATGAATGTAATACAGTTGTATAATTAGGAAGGAGCTCAACTAAAATACATAAGCAAATCCCTGTTCTGATTGCACTCTCTGAGTTGGATGTTGCTCACAATTTTGGAAGATAAATATCATAAGTCCAATTTATTCCAAGCAATACAAAGCCTGCAAGACAAAAGAATGCATAATTATTAAAACGTAAATGTTGATAAGTTTACCTTTTCCTGAGAAAATAAGAGTAGAAATATTGAGGAACTCATAACCATGAAAATCTTTTGTATGATTGGATTCATAAACAGCTGTTAACTAGAGGTAAAGCTACTTGCATAATCAATTAGCTTTAAACATTTCAAAGGAAATAAAAAGAGGAGGACGGAATAAAACTTTATTTTCCTCATCTATTAAAGTTATCCATGTCCTATAATTGTGAGGACAAGTCCTTCATCATGGATGAATAAAAACGAATAATTGGATAACTACTAATGTATATAAGGACAAACCAGTAAGAACTTTGTCCGTACAACAAATGCTAAGTTACTGAGAGTTTAGTTGTCAAGAATAAACAAATTACAGCAGGGTATCTCAGCTTCCATCTCATCAAAGAAATCGCTTATGATAATTGCAATGCATAATTCACAAAAAATTCTGCATAAGGTAGCACATGATTTTGTTTCAACATAAATAAATAAGAAGGTATGCATATAGTATCACTACTATATTTGAAAGGCATTCCAACTACAATTCAATTGATTTTTTGCTCTTTGCGATTTTCCTTGTGCTCTATTTTGATGCAATGATGTCCTACTCTTTTCTTCACCATTTATTTTACTATTATTCTTCTACTTGCTTTCCTAGCACCATGTGTATGTACAACTATCCCACAGTTACAGCTAGCCGTTGCACAATATAAATCCATGCCTCACCAGTTTCTTCGCTTCCTTAGTTGGGATATATACCATATCAAATTCTCTGAAAATATCAGAAAAGCAGGGAAATAATGGTACCAGTATTAATGTCTTTAAAAGGATTTTGATGATTTGTCCCCTTGAATTGTCAAAACTTCTCTTTGACAAGTATCCTAAAATTTATGCATTAGATTATGAAGCAATGAGCAAATTAAGTTTGTGGACAAGGCAAGTCATCATTTATGATCCACCTTTTTTTATCTATTCACTCCTTTTTCTTTGTTTAAGGGGACGCATAGGTTCTCCCACTTTTTCCGCATCACATTCTTAAAATCAGCCAAAGAAAGAGTCAGTATACTTTCAAATCTGTGAAAAATAAGAAAACCGGCTATAGTAATTTTACCTTTAATTAGCATTGTTCCTTTTGTCTCTTGCTGGTATTTTTGCATTATTACATCCTCCATTGCCAATGCTAACATTTAGTCGAACAAGGCTTGCCAAACAAAACTGATAAGAAAAAGTGGCCGGGCAACCATGGATCCCAATCTTCTTCCCCAATTTGGTCTCAAGATTGAACCAGAGAAACTCCTTCTTATCATGCTGGAGAAGAACCTCTCCTTTGCACTTCGAATAAGCTATAGGCCTCAGAGTCTCCACTGCACCAATGTTGTCTAGTGCCGCAATTGAAAACAACTTGATCCACGACTTTTGAACTCCATAATCCTTCATCAACCATACGTCCAAACGATCTATCTGATAGTAGCAACTGAGAATCAAGCATCCGCCCAAGACACCCAAATGCTTTGCAGGAGGCTTCTCCGGTCCAGAGATTTCAGAGGGCAGGGGCAGCAGGCAATAATCTTCTGTCCCCAGATCAAGCCCAATAATCAAATCATCCATGGATTTCAGTGGCATTGTACTGGAAATCCAGTGCAATGCACCTTTCAAAAAAATTCCACCTCTCAACCGTGAAATCCTATATGGGAAATCCTTAATCCTCTTCCAAGAATCCAACCTCAGACTGTATACCAATGTCTCCGACTTAAGGCTTCGATATCTGGGATCGAAAACTTGTGCAATTTTCACAACCTTATAGTCATCAGCAGCACAATCATACCCAAGCCCACTAACCGAATGGTATAAACCGCTCGATTTCTTACTCATCACCTTGAGTGGTGGCAACCTGTGGAACTCCCTGGTTAATGGGTTCCACAAGAAATTGTTTCCCTTTGAGGGAGAAATCAGCATAACACCATTACAGGAGCCCACCGGTGACTTAGTCCCTCCATAACTTGGGATGTGGTTAAGAGGCGTTGCTTTAACAATTTTGCCGCCGCCATCAGAATTAAGAGACTCCAAAGATAAAGAATAAAGCCAAGTATTAAGTTCACCTCTGAGAATGAGCTGGCCGACGCCATTGGAGGAGTCTTGGATCTTGAGGAGTTGACGGTCGAGATGCAATCGGATGAAAATTGCATCGTCGATTGTATCTCGCCACGCCTTACATACGCGCCTGAAGCGGAGGAGAGGCTCGGCGGGCACCCGCGACAGTATTTCGCGAAACACTTCCGAGGGAATGTCCCACATATTCTGAGAAAATCGGGAGCTGATAATTTAGGAGGGAAGTTGAGGAAAAGGGTTCGAGTAGAAATGGGAATGGGATGTGAAAAATGGATATGAAGCTGGTGGATGATGAAGAAGATTGGCGCTCGGTGGGGATTTTTCAGGGGTTTGCCGTTGACGGTGACTTTTGCAGAGAAGCTGGTGCTGCAAATGTCAACTCTGCAATTTCGTCGTAGAAATGCTGCATACAATAATGCACAAAAGATTGGAGGGCCGATCCATTACCAAATTCTTCTTCTTCTTCTTCTCCTTTTTTCCTTTGTATTTTTTAAATAAAAAGAAACAATCAACCATATTATTACATCAAAATATTAAAAAAATGATATAACTAATTGTTCTAAATCAAACATACAATTTAATATTTTTTTTTACCTTAGTAGTAAACAAATACACATAGATAGATGCAATTTGAATATAAGACTTTTTTAATGAAAATAACCTTAACCTTAATTTTACTAATGATAAATTTTTGAAAAATTAATTAATGAATTGTTGTGAAATAAAAGTTTTATTTTGTAACTTTTGTACAACCAAATTATTGTATTTGAACGATTTAAGTAATTCTCTTAGATAGTTTGACACATCTATAAATCACATCATATCATAAATTATTTATGTTTAAAATGCTTTTGAAGAGCTGGTATCTTCAAAACATGTCCCAAATTTGAACTGCTACAGTCATTGGAAATTTCATAAGAAATTTTGCATGCCGAACATAAATTGTTTAAGTGGTAAAATTAAGATTTTAGGATCTTAAAGTTGATTTTTTTAAGTGTAGATATTTGTCTATTTTAGTAATAATTATTAATTAGTGATATTTTTTGAATTTTTTTACTAAAAAAGAAGAAGAAAATTCTGCCTAATATATTGCATAAATTTGATTATTTGGTTCAATAGTAGTATCAAATTTCTTCCAAAGTAATGTTCAACATTCTTGGTTAGCTTCCATGGCATGAAATGAAGAATAAAGGCTACCTCAAAACTAAGGAAGAAAAATAATTGAGCAACAGGGTAAGTAGAATAGGTAACTGGATGGAAGGGTAACTGGATGGAAGGATCCTAATTGGAACCATTAGATGCTAATAGTACAATTTAAGATAGTTAATTATACACACGCCGCAATATAACTTCTTTGATTTAGGGCTATTAATATGTCAAATCGTCATAAAATTTTCAACCTTAGCTCACAATAGAAATGAACAAAAATGATTTTTAATTGTAAAGTTTAAATATGTTTATCATCTCATATAAATAATTATGTAGTTTTTAACATCATTTAAATTAGGTATATCAAATCTTGGAGGGTGGTATTTTATGATTCCCAAAAGAATGCATTATTATATTTAAGTAGTAATTTTTTGACAAATTGATGTAATTTTTTGATTGATGAGGATACAATGGTCAACTCCTCCTCCCGAACGGAAAACTTACCATAGTCAAGTCATAACTAATGTAAGGAAATACTTAAAGAGGGTATTTATAAGGATTCATAAGAGTCACACTGTTATATAGTAAGATGCATATGTTGATAGAGTCTCTTACATTGTTGGACACATTGAACTAGGTCTATTTGATTATTGGAGCCATATAAATTTTATAAGATTCATCATATTAATCTTTATATTTTGTGACAGTACTTAGATTGATATATGATATACTATGCTTAATTTCGACATATAGCTTGTTCTTTATTCGTTTTATGACATATATAGACATAGTTTCACTTATTTTGAGCATTTATATGTGTTTTTAGATGTAAATATTAGAATTTTAATTAAATTAATATTTAAAGTGATTGATCACAAAGGTAAAACTTTTAAACGATCTACTATTTTGATGGGATTCAATGTACTTTGTGGTTCATCACCAATAAATTCACACACGACAAAAACGAAACGAGCAATGGTCCATGAGGTTGGTCAATGATCAACAATCTCATCGATGCAGTAAGCTTTAATAATGGTCGTAGATGAATCGAAAGTAGGCATAAACTAGATATCGAATATAACTTCAAAATCAAATTTTGTTATTTGCTTGAAATTCTCTACCTACAATTACACTAAAATCCAAATATCAGCCCTCTTGGGTGCGATCATATCAATATTAATGCACCGGATTTCATCAAATTTCTGAAGTTAAGTGTCCTTTAAAAAAAAAAATATTTTGTTAATCTTTAAAATGAAAATAAATTCATTCACAGTTTAAAATACTGTTGGCAGACATCATATATTGAGAAGAATATTGGTGAAAGTCCGAAAATGTTGTGTCAATCATGGACTACAGGGTTCAACGATGGTTGAAATATGAATTTAATGAACATGACAAGTTATTTACTATTATTCTTAGGCATATAATTTTTGTTACCCCCTTGAACTATCTCTTTCAAGTTCTTTTTCTATGAAGATTCCATCAAAATTGCACAAAGTGATGCAAATTTGACGAAAACTATTTAGGCACTTAGAAAAATTATGTACTCCATAAAGCACTATAATTAGGAGTATTACTTTCTTTTGTTGCTTTATTCACATATAAGTTATAAATATTACTATATAAGATTTACTACATTAGGAAAGAAATTTGACCATTAGACCTAACATAAAGAGGGGATGCTGATCTAGAACAAGAGGTGAATGTATTTTTTTTTTAAGTATTTGGATCGATAGAAATTCAAAGAATGTACATAAGAACAGAAGTATTTTTAATTATATATACACGTGTACCATACAAATATAATATGAGTTAACTAACAAAGCATTTGCCATTTGGAAAAATGAAGAATAATGCTACATAATAGCGTGAAAATGCTTATGACGAAGCATAATTGATGGAAATGTAGAGGATTTTGAAGAATTCGACTTCAAGCAATAAAGAGATTTTAGAGAACTCAAAATTTATGCAAAAAAATGATTTTATTTTAAAAGGAATAATGAAAAACCATTGAATTTAATGTGTGTTTAAATGACATAATCATAACGTAATTAGATCTAAAACTGAACTGTATTTCAAATTAACTCAGAAATACTGAAACTTGGTCTAGATATATGAGCAAATATGTGGTGAAATATTGAGACAAAGACAACTACAGAAAATACTAAAAATAAATGAAAATTTCTAAAAAATAAATAAATTAGAATAATATTTGGATAGTGTTCAAAAATAATGGAATTTCACAACAAATGATGGCTCCTCACAACGATTGTAGTGATGGATTAGCTTTGTCTCGAAAAAATGATTGCAAGCATAAATAGATTGTTTCTTAATTTCTTTCGAATTAAACGTTACAATTGTTTGATGATTCCCAGATTATTAAAATTAATAATATTAAAAGGACATTTTAGGCGGATTAAAAATTAAAATAAACATTCATACTTTAAAATAGTATAAATATAGATTACACAACTTAGAGATAACTATTTAACAATAATAGTATATTTACGAAATTATAAGGATTTTTATTTTTACTTATATGATATTCAATCAATATTTACAAAAAATTCTTATATAATTTTTAGTTTAATTAAATATTACAAGTATTTGTTAATTGTTATATAATTTAATAATTATGTAATTTTAAAATAAATAATGCTTATTTATTTAATTGATCAATGAAGTAATATGATAATTACAAGAAGAGAACACATAAAGAGTGCAAGACAAACTCTACTTTACTTCCTAAAACATGTGTCATGTGTAAAAATTATATTCATGACTATTTTCTTTTTTGTTCATTTATGTGTTCATATTTCAATTCAATGGTTTTGTTAAATGAATTTTTTAAAAATATAAAAAAGTTAAATAATTCAAATTTAAATAACAAAATCGAATTGTATTTTGAATCGAATTATTTTTAGTTCGATAAATCAAAACAAAAATTAAAATCAAATTGAATACCGATTTTTTATAAAAAAATATCAAATACAAAATTGAATTTTTTTGTTCGAGTTTGGTACATACCGAATTTTTAATTTCGATATGATTCCATCTATTTATCGAACTGTGATCACCCCTATAAAAAATTACATTGAATTAGAATAGAAAAAGATATGACACACTAAATTTAATATGAAAATTATTTTATGGTGAAATATGTCTATTTGAATAAACTAAATATACCTCACAATATCCAGTCTGATTAGATTCATTAAAATTAATGTGAAAATAACATCAATTTTTTATATTAATTCAAAGACACATTTCATTGTTATATTTATAATTTTGGTTATTCTACTTTCTGAAAAAATATAATAGAGCAAAACCTATATATTAAAGTGCATTAATGACTAAAATTGATTTTTTTCTGAACCATGAGACTAAATTTGCAATACTTGCTTAAGCCATGAGACTAAAGTATATTCCTATGCTTGAGAGATACAAATATAATTATATCAATTGATGAAATATTTGATTCCCTTAACATTTGCTTCCTTAAGCCACCAACATCTGAATTTTATATTATATTTACCAATTATAAGGTCATATTCTAAAAGTTATATTTTTTTCTTTATATTTCACATATTTTATGCACAAAATTCAAAATCTGTTTTAATCATTTCACTTATATTTTATCATTGCAATCATAGTAGCACAGTTGCAATTCCATCTGATATTTGACTTAGTGAGTTTTTTCATTTTTGAAATTTATGCTAAATCATTCCTGAAGTCACTCCATGAAAAAAAATAGATCTTTTGGGTTTGAAATGAATTTTATTTGTACTATTTTATTATCAGTTTGAACATTATAATTTTGATTAATTTTTTCTTGCTACTTTTCTTCCAAACATTGTTTTCATATTTCAGATACGAAAACATATTTGTCATTTGCATTTTTTGGGAATAGTATTTTCATTCCACCGAAATACCAATCAATTATTATAATATTTGAATAATTTTATACCCTACTTATAACAAAATAATAGTGACAAGATATATATAGTTGAAAATATCTCTCATTAACCATAATAAAATAATATTGACAAGACATTTACAGTTAAAAATATTTTTAAAAATACATCATATCATTTATCCTAGCAAAACAAACAGATTTTCATTATGTACATCTTCTCCAAACTTACTTTCTATGACACTCTCCTCAAAATGTCTGTAAATGAAACCAAATAGAACCTAAAATTTTTCAACAGAATCAAACATATCAAAAATAAGTTGTATGAACCTTCATGTTGTGTCACCATATTTAAACATAACTATTTTTTATATATATATATATATTACATTAAGTAGAAAATAATTTTGTACTATATTTACTTGTGTATTTCTTGATCTTTTACATAATTTTCTATGAATAAATTATAGAATTAATAAATAATTGGAGTATTTTTAAGAGTATAGGGGGTAAAATAAAATTAATCCTAAAAATTTCAAGGTAATCTAATAGATAAAATATTATGTGTATGTATATATATTATTATAGAATTACAAAGCTATATATAGCATATTTTTAGCTTAATTTTTTTTTATTTCTTAAGAAAATTTAATTGTATTTTGAATATTTAGGTTGGTAAGTTAAAAATAATAAAAAAGTATAAAATTAATTTAATAAATATAAAATAAGGTATAAAGTTATTTATAAAATTTATAAAAATTAAATTCGATATTCAGTATAGTTCGATAAATCTGAATAAAAAATTAAAATCAAACCGAATACCAAATTTTTATGAAAATAAAAATAAAAAATGAAATCAATTTTTTTGTTAGACTTTATATCAAATTTTCAGTTTGAGTTTACCAAATTTTTTCAATCTCGAAGGAACAAGTTTCGCCTATAAAGTATAAGTTGAATGAGAGTTCCTTGATTTGTTCCAGTATCAATTGCAATTTTTTTTGTAATACCTCAATTTATATTCTTTTGAAATACTTAATTTTTCCATGTTAATTTTAATTCTTCTTTTTCTTGAGTTTATATATATTTTTAATTAATACTAGTAAGTAACACGTGCGTCGCACGTAATTTATATGATTCTAGTAAGATAATTGTATAATTTAATAATTTATTTGAGTAAAATTAAGATATTATAAGATACTTTATAAATAAAAATATAATCAATAAAAAATAAAATATTTCAAAATACTTCATAAACTAAATATTGACCGATATGATATTGGAACAGAGTAAAAGACTTTCTTTCAGCTCAAACTTTGTAGGTGACACTTGTTCTTTAGAGATTGAATAAATTTAACAAATTGAAAGAATCTAAGAGGGTGTCTGGCTAAGCTTATTTAAAATATTTTATAAGCTCATATATCTTATAAAATATTTTTGGAGCTTATAAGATATTAGATCTTATTTTAAAAATAAGTCATTGAAGTGTTAGTATAAAATAAGATCATGGATCTTTTAAAATGTTAGTAATGACAATTTTGTAATTAAAACTGTCAAAAATTAAATAAGTTTGTTAAAATAAGATCTTATCTTGAAAATAAGTTGGGGTGGATGTACTTTTTTTTAGAGTTTTTAAGTTTTCAAACAGTTTTTTTTTATCTTATAAGCTCTTTAAAAAAAATTATCAGATACTTTTTGAAAGCTTATAAGCTCTTAAACAACTTATAAGATATTTTGAAGAGATTATAAGTTTAGTCAAATACCCTCTAAATGTTAAGCAAGATATATAATTAATATTAAAAAAAATATCCCTTTTGCGAACATAAATAAAACTACAATTCAACTACATTTCTTTTTTAATGATAAATACATGTGGAACTAAGTGAAAGGATTAGGGTGTAGGATTAAAATTTAAGTAAAATACATATCCAATATTCAAGAATCTGCAAAATCATTTGTCATTTTTTTACATATTATTAGATGCACATACAACCTATACATAATATTATTAAACTATTTTAATTGAGTATGACCATTATAAGTAATCAGTTTTTTTTAATTACTTGAATGCTGGTATTTTCTTCACATTACATGATTGTTACATATTAGAACTTTGTGCTACAGTAAATCATGCTTCAATGTTGTATTTTCCTAGTAAAAATAAAATAGTATAATGTATTACTTAAGGAAAAAAATATTTATACCTACACTCAAAACTTGTCTATACGCAATATTTTTAGTCTACGTCTTCCTCTTATATTTGAGATGTCTTATTTAATCAACTATTGGTTATAGACATCGAAGTTACTTTTGAGAGAACAACATATAATTGGTCATGAGAAGACATTGAATGGGGCAAATATACACCAACATTTGAAATTATTTGTCCTTAAGCCTTTTTTATTGTCATTACAAAGCAAAGTATAATACGGAATTATTTACGTCTAAGTTGAAATGGATAAACTTTATTTTCAGCTGGCGAAAGTGACATTCTAGGTATAAAGACATGCTTTCTATTTTGTTGCCAAAACACAATCTCTACTACATACGATTCTTTTACCATTACTCAATCCATTTTATGGGTCTAGATTTCTCAAAAGGGACAATGTTTTTTTCAACACCAACTTATGAGGAGGCAAGCCATTTGGAGTTAAAGAGTTCAAAACATCCTCCTCATAATAGTAATTTATGTCATCAATAGTTTTATCAAAACTATTAAAAGTTCTTGCTTTTCGATGCTCGAATTGTCATGTAATGAGTTGAATGGACATTCTTATTTAAGGTTGGAAAAATAGCCCTAATAAGTCGTAATATTGAGTTTTCTTCGTTGTCATATTCAATAGTAATCTCTTCTGGAATATTGATGTTACCAATAGTATCACTTGGTTCATTACAATTTCTAACTCTAAATTAGAACTCAGTGAAGTTTGGATTATTCCTCGACTCATGTTCATTGACAAAGTATTTTTTTTTTCATTTTGGGTCACAAATATGATTTTACCAAATTTGTAGAAATAGTTTGATAGATTGTTGCCCTAGGAACAACTGGTAATATTTATAAAAAATATTTATAAAAAACTCCCACTTTTCCACCAAAATCCTCATTATTTTTCGCTACGTCTTTCAATAGTTTTATCAACATTCTTGATAGCCATTGTTTCGCCATTGGTGCTTCATCCCATAAAAATAGTTATACTTTACGTAATAACTCTGCAACCATACTTTACTTAGACATAATGCACTCACTTAATTCAATTGCATCTGTTTGTATTTTGAAGCGAGAATATATTGTTCTGCTCCTTGGCATTATTGCGATAATAACTCTAGATGTTGCAGTTATAAGTGCTATTTAATTTTTGGATCTAAAATGAGCTAACGATGCATGGTATAATTTTTTTTTCGTATTCCACCTGACCCATCAATAAAAAAACTCTTGCTTTTTTGTATACAATCTAAGATCATTGAAAAAGCTTTATGTTGTACAGGAATCAACTTTAGTTGTGTTTTGTAATCTTCTAGAGGTATTTGTACTGATATTTTATCTTGTATCTCTCTTAAAAAATTATTGTCCATGTTATTTATATCAATAGAAATATTTGGAAGATCATATGAATTAATATTTTTCCCCATGCTCTCCAATAAAAGATTCAGACTTTTGAAAGTTTTGGCAACTTATAGTTCAACTGAGGTTTCTATTTTTTTTAAAATCTTTAGACGTTACTATGTATCCCAAATAACTCTCACATCTGTTGGTGTACAATATACACTCTTATCGACTCCATAGTAAATTTCAGGTAGTTCGGCCAGATATTTGACAATAAAAGTGCGTGTAGAGCTAGCAATATCATGTCCTCCAACAAGCAAACCTAAAATTATGTTTGATGGTTGATTATGTTCTATTTTTCAAGTTTGGTATATTGATGAATACCAATAACTTTGAAATCATGTAGTTATTGTATATAAATGATGATACTTATAACTTCTATAATTTTATTTGTTGTAATTTTATTAATTAAAAATATATATAAATTCGAGAGAAAAAAAGATGAATTGAAATTAACATGGAAAAATTAAGTATTTTAAAAGAATAAAATTGAGGTATTACAAAAAAAAAATTGCAGTTAACATTGCAACAAATCTGCTCATAATTTATAGGCGATACTTGTTCCTAAGAGATGAAAGAGAATTGACAAACCAACATTGAACGATATGTATCAAAGTCGAACCAAAAAATTTGATTTGATATTTAATTTTATTTTTTATAAAAATTCAGTATTCGGTTTGATTTTAATTTTTTATTCCAATTTATCGAACTGTACGTAATATAGAATTTAATTTTACAAATTTTATAAATAATTTTTATATCTTATTCTATATTTATTTATTAATTTTATACTTTTTTTTCTTACTTTTAACTTACCAAACTAAAAATTATAAATTCAAAATACAATTAGATTTGTTAAGAAATAAAAATAATGAAGAAATTGAGCTGAAAACGTGCTATATATAGCTTTGCATTACTGTAATATATAGACATAATAATATTTTTTCTCTTTTAGATTATCTTAAAATTTTTATTGTTAATTTCATTTTACCCCCTACATATACTAAAATGCTCCAATTATCTATCAATTCTATAATTTGTTCAGTAGAATAATATGTAAAAAGATTAAAAAATGCACAAGTAAATGTAGTATAAAATTATTTTCTACTTAATGTAATATATTTTCTTTTAAAATATTTATGTTGAAATGAAATGATACAACATGAAGGTTCATACAATTTATTTTTTCATGTTTGATTTTGTTGAAATGTTTTAGGCTCAGTAGGTTTCATTTTCAGTTATTTTGAGGAGAGTGTTCTAGAAGAATATATTTTAGAAAGTAAGTTTGGAGAACATGTATAAAATAAAAATGTGTATTTTTTTGTTGGGACAAATGATACGATATATTTTGAAAGACATTTTTAATTGTAGATATATTGTCAGTATTATTTTGTTGTGGTTAAAGAGAAAATTTTCAATCATAAATATCTTGTCAATGTTATTATGTTGTAATTAGTGATAGTTTTGGGTATATGATTATTTGAATGTAGTAATAGTTATTTTGGTATTTTGGGGGAAAATATCATTCCTGAAAAATGAAAGTGATGAATATTTTCGTATCCGAAAAAGAAAAATAATATTTGGAAGAAAAGTATGAAAAGAGAGCCAATCGAAACTTTCATATTCGAACTGACTTAAAATAGTATAAATAAAATTAATTAAATTAAATGACCAACCCAAAAGATCTGTTTTTGTTTTCCTGAAGTGACTCCAAGAGTGATTTAGCATAAATTGCAAAAGTGAAAAAAATTACTAACTCAAATATCAAATGCAATTGCAACCGGACTATTATGATTGCAACGATAAAAGATAAGTCAAATGATTAAAATAGATTTTTGATTTTGTGCATAAAATATGTGAAATATAAGGGATAACATCGCTTTTGGAATATGACCTTATAATTGGTAAATATGATAAAAAATTCAGATGTGGTAGCTTGAGAAAAGTAAATGTTAAAGAAATCAAATACTCCATCAATTTATGTAATTATTTTCATATCTCCCAAGTACAGAAAAATACACTTTTAGTCTGATAGTTTAGGGAGATCTTGTAAATTTAATTCCATGGTTTGAAAAAAATTCAATTTTAGTTATGAATACACTTTAGGTTTTGCTGTATTCTATTTTTTTAGAAAGTGGAATAACTAATATTATAAATACGATAGTAGAATGTGCTTTTGAATTGATATAAAAAATATATGTTATTTCTATATTAATTTTAATCAATTTAATTAGATTGGATATTGTGAGGTATATTTAATTAACAATTGGTATTCGGTTTAATTTTGGTTTTTTATTTTGATTTGTTGAACCGTACAAAATATCAAATTTTAATTTTTAGAAATTTATAAGTAGTTGTTATATCTTATTTTATATTTGTTAATTAATCTTATACTTTTTTTTTAATTTTAACTTACCAAACTAAAAATAATAAATTCAAGATACAATTAAATTTTGTTATTTAATTTGAACTATTTAATTTTTTTATTTTTTAAAAAAAATCACTTAACAAAATCATTGAATAAAAAATGGACAAAAGATAAATCGAAAGGTAAAATAGTTATAAATATAATTTTCACATATGTTTTTAGAAGAAATTAGCAAATTGGTAAATATAATATAATATTAAGATGTGGGTGGCTTGAGAAAGCATATGTTAAAGGAATCAAATATCTCATTAATTGATATAATTATTGTCGTCCCAAACATAGAAAAATACACTTTTAGTCTCATAGTTCAGGAGGCCTTGCAAATTTAATCCCATGGATTTGGAAAAGATCCAATTTTAGTAATGAATGCACTTTAATATATAGGTTTGCTCTATTCTATTTTTTCAATAAATGGACTAACCAAAATTAAAAATACAACAGATGAATGTGCATTTGAATTGATATAAAAAATAGATTTTATTTTCCACATTAATTTTAATGAATATGATTAAATTGGATATTGTGGAGTATATTTAGTTTATTCAAATAGACATATTGCAATATAAAATAATTTTTATATATTGTGTCATTTTTTTTTCTATTTTGATTCAATGTGACTTTTTATAGGGGTGACCACAATTCGATAAATTGACGGAATCAAATCGAAACTGAAAATTTGATATTTATCAAAGTCGAACAAAAAAATTCGATTTGGTATTTGATTTTTACTTTCATAGTAATTCAGTATTGAGTTTAATTTTAGTGTTTCATTTTTTTGATTTATCGAACCATACTCAATATCAAATTTTAATTTTTACAAGTTTTATAAATAATTTGTATATCTTATTTTATTTTTATTAATTAATTTTATACTTTTTTTTCTTTAATTTTAACTTACCAAACTAAAAATAATAAATTCAAAATATAATTAGATTTTGTTATTTAAATTTGAACTATTTAATTTTTTTATTTTTTTTAAAATTCATTTAACAAAATAATTGAATCGAAATATGAACACATAAATGGACAAAAGAGAAAACAAAAGTAAAGTACTTATAGATATAATTTTCACACATGTTTTCGAAATATCAAACAAATGAAAGTAGAGTTTGACAAGGACTCATGGTGTTCTTTTATTGTAATTATCTTATAACCTCATTGACCAATTTAACAAATAAGTATTATTTGTTCTAAAATTACATAATTATTAAATTACATAACTACCATTAAAATTAATAATATTAAAAGGGTATTTTAGTCGAATAAAAAATTAGAAGAAACATTCATATTTTTATAATAGTATAGATAATTGCAAAACAAAAAAATTATAAAAATTATAAGGATAATAATTTGTATACCCTAACTGCATGATTTCGAAATTATTGATATACTTCAATATGCCAAACTTCCAAAAATAAAACACAATCAACCATCAAATAAGATTTTTAGGTTTGCTTGTTGGAGGATATGATACATGCATTTAATTGTCAAATATCTGGCTGAGTTGTCTGAAATTTATCATGAGTCTACAAGGGTGTATATAGTACACCAATAAATGTGAGAGTTCTTTGGGATACATATTTTGAGGTGAAAATTGGAAATCTCAGTTAAACTATAAGTTGTCAAAACTTTAAAAAGTTTGACTTTTTTTCTTGGAGAGTATGAGAAAAAGCATTTAGTTCTTATAATCTTCCAAACATTCATATTGATATTGATAACACGGACAATATTTTTTAAGAGAGATACAAGGTAAAATGTCAATAAAAAATATTTGGAAGAGTATGAAGCACAACAAAAGTTGAATCCTAAACAATATAAAACTTTTTCAATGATCATAAATTGCATACAGAAGAGCAAGGGTTTCTTTATTGATGGGTCAGGTAGAACACAAAAAAGATTTTTGTACTATGCATGGTTAACTCATTTTAGATCCAAAAATCTAACAACATTTGTAGCTGCGACATCTGGAGTTGATGCTGCGATAATGCCAGGGGGTAGAACAACAAATTCTTGGTTCAAAATACTAACAGATGCAAATGAATCAAATGAGTGTACTATGTCCAAGCAAAGTAGGACTATCAAGAATGTTGACAAATTATTGAAAGATGTAATGGAAAATGATGAGGATTTTGGTGGAAAAGTAATAGTTTTTTGTGGAGATTTTAGAAAAGTATTACCAGTTGTTCTTATAGCAACAATCTATGAAACTATTTCTACAAGTTTGGTGAATCATATTTGTGGCCTAAAAAAAAAAAAAAATTTGTCAAGGAACATGAGTCGAAAAATGATCCAAATATCAGTAAGACTCAAAGCTAAATAAGAAATAGTGAGGAACCAAGTGATATACTAAATGTAATATCAAAATTTCAGAAGATATGATTATTGAACATGACAATAAAGAAACTCAATACTACGACTTATTAGGGTAATTTTTCCAACCTTAAACAAGATTGCTCACTCAACTCAATACATGACAAGCCGAGCAATATTAGCTGCTAAAAATGAGCACGTTGATAGATTGAATAATAAGTTGATCTTCATGTTTCCTTGAGAAGTAAAAACTTTTAATAGTTTTGATGAAATTGTTGATGACCCAAATTTCAATTATGAAAATGATGTTTTGAACTCTTTAATTCCAAATGGCTAGCATCCTCATAAGTTGGTGCTGAAAAAAATAGTCCAATAATTCTTTTGATATGTAGGACTTTAAGAATAACATAAATGATGCAAATTGTATTTGAGCAATATATTGAAAAGCACGTCTTTATACCTAGAGTACCACTTTCGCCAACTGAAAATAAAGGTTGTCCATTTCAATTTTGATGTAAACAATTCCATATTAAACTTTTTTTTGTCATGACAATCAAAAAAGTTTAAGAACAAATAATTCCAAATGTTGAGGTCTCATTCAATGTCTTTTCATGACCAATTATATGTTGCTCTCTCCAGAAAAAATTCAGTGTCTATAATCAAAGTATTGATTACACGGGACACCTCAAATGTAAGAGAAAAGATATGGATTAAAAATATTGTGTACAGATAAGTTTTGAGATCAGGTACATTTTTTTTTCTAAGTAATATATTATATATTTTTAATAATAACTAATATTTTATTTTTATTAGGAATACATAATATTAAAGCAGGATTCACTGTAGTACAAAGTTATGATACCTAACAATCATGTGATATAAAAAACATTCCAGTATTCAATATTCAATCTCTAAGAAATAAGTGTCGCCTAAAAAATATGAGCTGGAAGAGTGTCTTACTTTGTTGCAATGTCTTATCGCTCAATAAATAGTTTTAAAAATACTTTGGAATATTTTATTTTTTATTGATTATATTTTTATTTAATATTTTTTTATTTATGAAATATCTTATAATATCTTAATTTTACTTAGATAAATTATTAAATAATACAATTAATTTAATAAAATCATATGAATCACGTACAACATACGTGTTACTTACTAGTAATTATAAATGAAATAACATGAAACTACATATAAAGTAAGTTTTGCATGATTAAAAATAAGTACAAGCACACTACACATAAAAATAATATCAATATAAATCACATTTGTACTTCCGATCTTTTACATTCGTATTTTATTCATACGTCTATGAATTCATAAATTATCTATTACTGTATTATTTGGCTGATTTTTTTGTCATTATTTTAATAAAAATTATAATATACTCATATGTATTAAATGTTAATCTTTTCCAATCCATATTTAACTAACTAAGGTCAAATGTTATTTTGAGAGCAACTAAAAAAACTGTTGTAGAAATGATGCTTGGCCAATGTTTTTAAAATTAGACCGGAACGCCCTGCCCGACCAGTTTAACCGTGAACAGCAAAAGTGTCAGTCTGATTTTCATTTAAAAATGGGTTACATTAAACCCGTTGTGAACAAGTGAAAATCGACAAATTGGACTAACTAACAATCCGATTCACAAAATAAAATAAAAAAAATAATTGTAGCTTTGGGAGCTACAAAGAGGAAATTTTCATGAAATTTCAGATCAAAATTGAAGGAAAATGGTGATAGCTGCGTTGAAAAGAGAGCGACTTGTGGGTGGTGGCGAAGATGGTGGCGGTAGCCAAGTATCCGCGGCCATGGTTGCTGCCCTGTTCATTGAGCGGCCTCTACTTCTCCTTAGGCCACTAGAAAAGGCTTTTCTTGTGTCCTGTGAATTGCGATATATCGGATGTATATAGTATGTAATAATTGTGATGCAACTTTACTTCTATTTAAATGTCATTGAGGAACTTGAGGGTTTCATATCTCTTGAAGAAAATTTGATTTCTTAGAGGAGAGGAAATATAGGGAAGTGGGGAAACTTAAAAATATAAATTTATAAATACAAATGTATAAATACACACACACACACACACACATATATATATATATATATATATATATATATAAACAAAATAATTTGGGTTAATTGATTTTTTTAAACTTAGTCAATCAATCTAACCAATGATCAATGACCCAATTAATTGTTAAATTGGATCACCAATCTAATTATAAGAACATTATTTGTAAGAATAAAGTTTTAAATTTCTCTCTTTTTCTTAATGGGTATGTGTGTATATATATATATATATATATATATTTATGAGTCAACCAATTTTTTTAAAATGATCCAAAAAGGTTTGACCAATGACATAATAACCCAATTAGTTATACATTCAACTTTCAAGTTTAAAAACATTGACTAGGGCCAATTGAAACTATGGAATGGACATCGAAAGCCAACCATCCTTCATGCAAAGGAAATTCTAAAGCAATGGCCTTTTTGGAAAATTACACATATTAGGATACAAGCTAATGTTAAAGCCCACGCTTTGACCAAATGGCCTTCCATTCAAACTGGAACAGAACAATTAATGTTGCTTGTATTGACTGTAGGACCTCTTAAATCAGCAAGCACTTTAGAACATTTGTTAAGAATACATCCATTCATAACGGCAATAACCATAGCTGAACTTCAAAAGTTAACATCATAATATATTGTATACTACAAATAATTTGTCTTCTCCATGACTTACATATTTATCCATGCAAAAATGAGAAGGGAGGGGTTAATTGACAAAGGGCATAGTGGAGTCTTCTCTCACGCATCCATTGCTTCCAACAAATACAAGTCGACCAAAGTACTAATCATCACCCTCACTGAGCCAACTTGAATCTGAACTACAACAACTTGAATCTGAACGACACCAAACATCAGTGATTGTTACAGAGAGCTGCATCCTGCAAGCACAAAAATCCTGGTCATGTTAAACACAAAAAGACGCCCTTAATATACTTTTTGTGTGTGCTCTCTCTCTCACACACGTGCGCGCCCGAGCACAAGGGTATGTATAATGTTGCAACTTCTAGCAAGTATTTTGAGCAAAAGGTTGATATCCAATAATTTAGAGGTTACATTGAATGTTCCACATGTCCATGGCAGCACAACTTTCTATTTCTCAATACATTCATCATTAGCATATTCATCATCCAGCTGCCTCTGTTCCGACCAATTCAATGTCCCCTCTGTTTTAGTTGCTTTGCCGCTCTTCTTCCATGCCAACCCCACACCAACACTCAACTGAAAGTCCACATCCTCCACACCATTTCTCCCGCAACTCCACCTTAGTGCTGTTGAACCGTTCCCGACTAGAAGTGCTTAAAATCTAGAATAACGACATAATGTTCCCTCCCATGCCACCCAAATCAATAATATAAATCAACAAAAAACAATCTGAATATGTTTCTGAGCCACCATCTTCCATGAAAGTCAGTATAAAAAAAAGAAAAACAACATCAAGCTTGTAGACCGAGACCTTATTGAACTAATAACAATAATTTTTTTTGAGCAAGTATCCAAACATAAGTTCAACACTAACAACACTCGGTCCAGCTTGGAATGAAAGGAAGTTCATCGTTCCATTGTAGGTCAGAGCTCCATAAGTCCACTTGGTGCACAGATTCTCCTCATTAACTTAAGAAAGATAATTGTGACAACAATAATACTCCACAAATCTCAAGTCATATTAAACGGAATACCTTTTTAAAAATGCTATGCAGTAAAGTTCTCATTCTTAGATCATTGAGACATATAATACACCTTTTTTTAAAAAAAAAAAAAATTGGTCTTCCTTCATAGGAAACATAGGCAATCCTATTTTGCAAGACTGCAATCTTAAAATCAACTAAATAGAAGTCAATCAACTTTATAAATCATCAAAATTAAGAAGGCTAGCTGGAGTAGTTTTACCTTGTATTAGCCCTCTTCCTCTTCCTCTTGACTCCTGCAGTTCTTTTCGCCACACTATCATTGAGTCGAAAAAGGCTTCCTGGACAAATTTGAGAAGAGAAAAAATCCAGGAGGCCATGAATGGTAACCTTCTTTGCTGAATTCTTCTCAATGTCCAAGCAAAAAAACTTGCTATCATGCTGCAGAATAACCTGCCCTTTGCTCTTCAAATAAGCTATAGGCCTGAGGCTCCCCATAGCACCAATAATATCTAGTTCCCCAAACGAAAACAACTTCATCCATGACTTTTCTACTCCGTAATCTTTCATCACCCATCCATCCAACCGCTCGATTATGTAATAGTAACTCAGAACAAAGCATCCACCCAACACATCTAAATGCATTTCGAAAGGTTCCCCTGGTCTGGTGGGTACGGGGGGCAGTGGCAACTTGCGGTAATCTTCAGTCCCAAGATCGACCGCAATTATCATATCCCATGATCTCCAGTGCAATGCGCCATTCAGAAAAACCCCCTGGCTCTGTGTCTGCCTCGGAAAATCACAAGGACAATTCTTAATCATCCTCCAAGAATCCGATTTCAGACTATAAACAAAAGTTTTGTACACAAATTTTCCGTGGCGGTACAGTTCATCTATCCTCACAACTTTGTAGTCATCGGCAGCATAATCATACCCAAGCCCACTGGCCATTAAGTGTAAATCAGTATCGAGTTCGGGCAACTCGTGGCATTCCCGGGTTAACTGGTTCCATATAACCCATATCTTGTTAATATCATAGTGGGAAATGAGGATCAGACCATTGCATGAGGCCACCGGCAAAGCAGGTAAGCGAGGCACACCACGGCGGATCAATATCTTGACAGGTGTTACATCAATCGTTTGGAGGCCATCAGTGTAGTTTAGGGAATCTATAGATAAAGTATAAAGGCGAGTGCCTTCTGAGTTTCTGATTAGGAGGTTGGTGGAGGAGAGTTGATCATTGGTGTGGGATTTGATGAAGGATGGATCGTCGATGATGCATCGCCATGCCTTGCAGACAATCCTGAAGCGGAAGAGAGACTCGGCGGGCACTCGGCCGAGTATTTCACGGAGGATTTCGGAGGGGACGTCGGACATTTTCGGAGCAAGAGGTGGAAACGGAGACGATTTTGGGCTGAGAAGGGGGTTGGGGTATGCGGATTTGAAGGGTTTAGGATTAGAATAGAAGTTAGATGTGATATAGATATATATATTCGCAAAGAAGTTGCTGTATATTGATTTTGAAAGGAAGAATTTCCCTCCACAAGTTATCAAAATACTCTCTCTTGTGGAAGTTTAATGCCATCCATTAATTAAATTATTAAATTATGTATATTGTAATTTGTATAGATTCAAATTAATTAGGTTTTTATAATTTGTGTGGTATAAAGTTAATTAGTTTAATTAAATGTGTGGTGTGTATTTTATTTCTTTTTCTATAAATACCCAAATCTGCGACACTTGAGTCGTGAGGAGTTCAGTGCTCTGCAAGTTTATTGTCAAAATTTGTTCGGTAATATAAAAATTCTGCGACACGATGAGAGATCGTCAAATAGTTAGAGGAATCAAGAAACTCAACAACCAAAATTACAATACATAGGCTACGTGTATGTTGTCATACTTGTAAGGACAAGATCTTTGGGAGGTCGTCGGCAGTAATGAAGCTACACAACCGGCGACAAAAGATGCAAATGACATCTTGCAAAAATAGAAAATTAAAGCAGGTAAAACAATGTTTGCTTTAAAGACTACAATTGAAGAAGAAATATTGGAGCATATTAGGGATGCCAAAACACCAAAAGAAGCATGAGACACTTTTGTTACACTTTTTTCAAAGAAGAATGATACAAGACTGCAACTTCTTGAGAACGAGCTACTATCGATGGCGTAACGTGACATGACGATTGCCCAGTACTTTCACAAGGTGAAATCGATATGCCACGAAATTTCAGAGTTAGATTCAACAACTCATATTGGGGAAATCAGGATAAAAAGAATAATTATCCTGGAAGATTGAGGGCTCGTTGCCACTGTACAAGGATGGCCGATACAACCATCACTTGTTGAGTTTGAAAATTTACTTGCAGGTCAAGAAGCTATGGCCAAGCAAATGGAAGGAGTCTCGCTGAAGGGTGAAGAGGAAGTGCTCTACACTGGTAGTGGATTTAAAAAGGATGGTGACAAAGTAAAAATTTATCAAAAAAAGGAAAGCTCTCATCTTGGAGGAGCTTCAAAGAATCGCGATAATAGTAGAAAGTTTGATGGTGATTGTTAAAATTGTGGGAAGCCGGGCTACATGGCGAAAGATTGTTGGACCAAGAAAAAGCCTGTTGAAAGTAATACTGCTACTTCCAGTTCTAAGGAAAATAACGAAGATGGTTGGGATACCGAAGGATTATTTGCTACAGTAGAAGAATAATTAGCTCTCACAGTGATAACATCATAACAGATTGACTACAATTAGATCGTAGATTCGGGCTGCTCAAATCATATGACATGTGATAAACAAAAGTTACAAAACCTATCTGAATACAAGGGAGGTCATGTGATGGTGATAGCTGACAACTCAAGATTACCAATAGCTCATATTGGTAAGACAATAGTTACACCTCGTTATAATTCTAACCAAGTGCCACTTCAAAATGTTTACCATGTCCCAGGAATGAAGAAAAACTTGCTATCTGTGGCTCAATTGACATTATCAGGCCACTATGTCTTGTTTAGTCCTCAAGATGTGAAAGTGTATCGTGACCTTAAAATTTTCAGAAACACCAACAATGGAGAGACGACGATTGGAGTCAGTTTATGTAATGTCAGTAGAGTTTGCATATATAAACAAGACAAAAAAAAATGAGATATTAGATCTATGGCACATGAGGTTGGGCCATGTTAGCTATTCCAAGCTAAGTGAGATGGTGAAGAAGTCAATGCTTAAGGGGCTTTCTCAACTTGGCGTACGAACATACACGATATGTACGGGATGCCAGTATGGTAAAGCTCACCAATTACCATACAAGGAATCGAAGTTTAAAGCAAAAGAACCGTTATAGTTAATTCACTCTAATGTGTTTGGACCTGTTAAGCAACCGTCAATTTGTAGCATGCGATACATGGTGACATTCATTCATGACTTCTCAAGTAGGTGTGGGTTTTCTTTATGAAATAAAAATCTAACACATTCTCAAAATTTAAAGAGTTTAGAGAGTCAACTGAAGGAGAAGTGGAAAAGAAGATCCGTTGCTTGCGCACATACAATGGGGGAGAATATAACTCAAGTGAATTTTCTCAATACCTAAAGGAATGCTGAATACATTATCAGTAGACTTATGCCAACACACCACAATAGAATGGTGTAGCGGAGAGAAATAATTGACATCTTGCCGAAATTTGTCGAAGTATGATACATGAAAAGAATGTACCTGGAAGGTTTCAGGCTGAAGCAATGAGTACTGCAGCCTTTGTGATCAACAGACTTCCTCAACTAAGGTTAGAATTTATTTCACTCTTTGAGAAACTGTGGAATATAAAACCTACAGTTACTTACTTTCGAGTATTTGGCTGTGTATGTTATGTATTTATTCATAATCATTTACGAAGCAAGTTTGACAAGAAAACTGTTAGATGTATCTTTGTGGGATACGCTCAAACTAATTATGATAAAGTCATAACCTAGGTCTTTATAATCATTGATATTCATTTTTATTTGATTTTTGCGCATCATTTTTAAGAGTAATTTAAATTCATTTGCATTAATTGTTACTCACTTTTGTTTGTTCAAATTAAATTTGAATTGACAAAATTTTGATATTTAGTAACTCAATAGTCTTCGTGGGAGCGATAATCTATTCATCATTGTATTACTTGTAATGATAACGTGCACTTGTATTCATGAATTTTCGCAACACCAATGCAACCATAGTTGAAGAAGTAACTATAATAGAATTTGAGATGTTCGAAAAAGCATCATAGAGTTCCTGAGTGGATGACAACTATAAAAGAAGAGATCGATGCACTTTAGCAAAATCAAACTTGGAATCTGGTGCCGAAGCCAATAGATGTGAAACTTATATTCTGCAAGTGGGTTTACAAGATAAAGTGTCGTCTAGATGGGTCAATTGAGAGGTATAAGGCTCGATTGGTTGCTCGTGATTTCTCTCAGCAATATGGACTAGACTATGATGAAATGTTTAGTCATGTGGCAAAACTTACAACTGTACGAGTTCTACTCACATTTGTAGCCAACAAAGACTAGAGTTTGTGACAAATGGATGTGAATAAATGTTTTTCTTCATGGAGAGCTAGATTGAGAGATCTACATGATCCAACCAATGGACTTTTAGAACCAAGATCAACCTAAATAAGTGTGTACGTTGTGGAAAGCACTCTACGAACTGAAACAAGCACCCAGGGTGTGGTATGGTAAGATTGCTGAATTTCTAATATAAAGTGGTTGTTCAGTAACACCTGCAGATTCCAATTTGTTTCTCAAAGCTAATGAAGAAAATCTAGCTATCGTGCTAGTGTATGTGGATGATTTAATCATAATTTATCGTGCTAGTGTATGTGGATGATTTAATCATAATTGGTGATGATGAGGTAGAAATTCTTCGGACGAAAGAGAATTTATCAGTTCATTTCCAGATAAAGGAACTTGGAGAACTCAAGCACTTTTTGAGATTAAAGGCCGACCGTACAAAAGAAAGGTTGTTCCTCGGTCAACAAAAGTATGTGAGAGACCTGCTAGAGAGATTTGGGATGCTTGATTGCAAACCTATTTCAACACCAATGGAAACCAATGTCAATTGTGTGCACATGAAGGCAAAGGCTCGGAGGATGGGACGATGTACCGACAACTTGTAGGTAGTCTCATTTATTTAAATTTGAGTCGATCAGACATTTCATTTGCAGTTGGCATTGTAAGTCTATACATGCAGAATCCAAAGAAATCCTATTTGAAAGTTGTTCGACGAATACTGAGACATGTGAAGAGTACAATTGACTATGGCCTTTTGTACAAGAAAGGTGAAGGCTGCAAGTTAGTTGATTACTGCGATGTTGACTGTGCAGGAGATCATGACACCAGGAGATCAACAACTGGGTATGTGTTTAAGCTTGGTTCCAGAATAATTTCTTGGTGTAACTAGAGACAGCCGACGATATCATTATCAACTACTGAAGCTGAGTATCGAACAGCAGCAATGATAGGCCAAGAGAGTACATGGTTGATACAGCTAATGAATAATCTACACCAATCAGTATATTATCCAATTTTATTGTACTATGACAACCAGTCAACAATTCATTTGGCAAAGAATCCAATCTTTCATGCAAGAACTAAGCATGTTGAAGTGCACTATCATTTTATCAGAGAAAAGGTTCTGCAGGAAGAGATTGAGATGAAACATCAAAACAAATGATCAAGTTGCAGACTTGTTCACAAAAGATTTGAGTATTAGTAAGTTTGAATTATTTCGTCGACAGCTCAACGTAGTGCAAAGAATGGGAGCTGACATTGAGGGGGGAGTGTTGAAGATCAATGTCATCCATTAATTAAATTATTAAGTTATGTGTAATGCAATTTTTGTGGATTCAAATTAATTAGGTTTTTATAATTTGTGTGGTAGAAAATTAATTAGTTTAATTAAATATATGGTGTGTATTTTATTTCTTTTTTTATAAATACCCAAGTTCCTAATCGTGTAAATTATGAAGGAGTGAAGAAGAAAATAAGATTAATAGTCTTATATATAAGAGTGTAGTCTTGTTAGATTTGAGTGTTTGTGAGAATTAAAGTTTTCTTTGTAATATCTCAAAATTTAATAAAGTCCTTATTGTGTTTTCAATTTTAAAGTGACTTTCTTTTTTGAAAAATAAAATTTAGAATTATATATTCTAAATTTTTCTCAACACCTCTCTCCCAATTGAAAAAGTATATTGAGAGAGAATTCAATAAAAGCATCAAATATGAGAACTAATATTGATATAATGATATTCATATTAATATATAGTAAGAGAATATTTCAGTGAGCTTATAAATGGTTTCAAATATTTTTTAAGACTAGTAAAAAAATATGTGCATTGCATGTTTAAGACTATGACCACAATAAAAAATCTTAATAATAGAATATAACAAAAAATACATTTTTATTTTTTAACTTAATTCTTATTATTATTGTATTTTGATTTTTAATTCCAATTATTGTTTTTAACAAAAGTCTAGTCATATTTCAAATAAATATACTTCTATCATTAATGATTTAATTGCCTCCCTATAATTATAGTAGGCATACAAACTACAAACTCAATCGAGTACAACACTTAAAACATCCCAATGTTGCAATGGATGGAAAAACAAATTGATCAACACAAATGATTGAATGAAGTATTTAAAAAAATAACAATAATTTTTTGAATTTTATACTATCTCTTTTTCCTACTCAAAATTTAGTTATTGATCTAAAATTTCTTCCTTATAAATTAATCAATAAGATAATAACAATAGAATGAAGTCGTGAATAAAAGAACATCAATATTTTACTTTTTTTTTCTATTCTTTATATTCTTGAAAAACCAAATAAAGCGATTGCTCATTGAATTTCGTATATTCTTAGATATATTGAACAACTGTAAGCCATGATAAATAAATTGCTGTAAAAGTTGATTTTTATAACACGAAAAGACTTCATACATATTGTTGAATTTGATATTTGTTATATGAATATAAAGGCCAAAAAGTATTTTAGTTTTGTAATTTAGTTTGTTTTTACTTTGGTCCTTTGCAATGTGGTTTGGCAATTTACATATAGCATCTTTCAAAATTTATCACATTTAATCCAAATTTCATACATGAAAGTATGTGAATTTGGGGATTTTTCTGAAATAGATGAATAATTACTGCAATGGACTTCTCTATAGGTTGCATTTATAAGAAAAATGCTAAAGTTTTTATCCAAGTCAATTTTCACAAATTTTTCCTCCAATACATTAAAAATGAAGAAGAAAATGGGAGTGAAAAAAAATATCATTCATTGAAATTTGTAATCAGTGAAGAAATCTCTTAGTTGAGATTTTACTTGGACATAATTGCTTCAATCAAGTTTTTTTCTTCTTTTTCTCTATTTTTGTTAGCATACAATCCATATGAATAACAAAAAAAAACTTTTCTCATATAAGTTTTATTTAATAAATTAATTATATTTTTAAGTTGAATCATTTTATATTGTCATTTAAGTATTCCTAGTATGATAGAAAATAATATTGTACTTTGATAAAATAAATTAACTTATTTAACTTATGGTAATTTTAATTGTAAAATATTTTTAAGTCCTTATTGATGCTTGAATAATTGAAAATATATTACATGTATACATACATATATATATATATATGTGTGTGTGTGTGTGTGTGCGTGTGTGTGTGCGTGTGTGTGCGTGCGTGTGTGTATCTCACAATATTTTACGATAGTATCCGTCGATATTCAATAATTAAGTTGATCTTTAAACTATCTAATAAAATATTTTAGCGAATTTTTACATAAAATAATGGAGATAAGATTTTATGTATATATTAACATTATACTGAAACGTTATATATGGTATATGTATAGTATATTTCCAGCTCAACTTCTTCTTTATTTTCATTGCTTTTGAGGGAAAATGAGTAAAAATTGATTTAGAAGGAGAGTTAGATTTTGTTTGGCATTATTTTCGGCATTTTCAAGAAAAATATTTTGGGAGACTGTATTTTAGATAGCGAGTTTGAGGAATATGTGGAAAATAAAAATGTATTTAGATGGATGGTAGGAAAAAAATAATGTGATGTATTTTGGAAGAATTTTTAAACTATAAGTGTCTAGTCAATATTTTTTGTTGTTTTTATTGGGAAATTTTTTAACTGTAGATGTCTTATCAATATTGTTTTGTTATTTTTAATGAGGGTATAGTAAGATGGAAAAAAATATTAAACCATCTGTTTACTATCATGTTTTTTACACTTCACCCTCTAAATTTATTTTTTGTTATACTTTACCATCCAAACTATATGGGTTTTACACTTTACCATCCAAGACCTCCTACCGGTGAAATATTTGCTCGATTTCTCACTTTACCACCTCAATTTAATTTTTTTTAAAAAGACTATACATACATGTAGTTTATCTCTTTTATTACTTATCCACAAAATATAAATTTAATTAACACTTACTATAATAAAAAACTTATTGTCAGTAAAATTCATATTTTTTATTTATTCATTTTTTGTTGAATTATAAATTTTATTCTTTAATTTAATTTATTAAATTTTAAATTAAAATGAATTATAATTATAAATTGCAAAAATGAACAGAAAGAAAAAAAAACATAAATCGTTATTTGCCAATTTTATGGTGACAAAATTACAAATATACACCAATGTAAATTTGAAAAAATTAGAATTCATTTTGAAAAATAAATTAATCTAAACTCAAGTAAAATTAAAAAAATAAAAGTATTACGATTTTAATGCAATTAATTATTTTTATGTTTATAATTATATTATTGCTCCATATTTGCATAGAATTTTATTAATGTAAACTTATGATTTATTGCTATTTAAAATTTAATGAAGTAAATTAAAGAACAAAATTTGTAATCCAACAAGAAAGTTGAAAAGGAATAAAATAAAAATAGTTAATTTTACTGACAATATATTTTTTATTATAATAAATGTTAATTAAATCTATTTATTTTTTATGAATGAATAATAGAAAAGAGATAAAGTAATGTATATACATAGTTTTTTTTTAATTTTTTAAACTGAAGTGGTAAAATGAGAAATCATGCAAAGAATGGATAGTAGTGTGCAATAAATTTAAATGATTTGACTATTTTACCCTTCAAATTCGCATATGTCGCACACGTGATGGAATTTCGATAAAATATTGCCCCAGCAAGTGATCTTGAATGGTAAAATGTAAAACTCATGTACTTTAGATGGAAAAGTGTCGCAAAAAAATAAAAAAACAATTAGAGGGTGAAGTGTTAAAAATATGATAGTTCGAATGGTTTAATATTTTTTCCCTAGTAGGATATATGATCATCTAATTAAAATAATAATTCAATAAGTATTTTTGGGGAATAAATATGTATTCCCAAAACACTTTTCTGAAAAATATTTTTGTATTAAGATAAGGAAAACATATATGAGAAAATAACACCAAACAAGTCCTTAGCATTTTCCTTCAAAAACAATCAATAGATAAGTCTACATAAATAATTTTTCCCCTTCTTTTGAGATTCCCCAATTTTAGGTATCATCTTCTGGGCATGTTTTGGCCAAATTTAAATTTTTTGGCAAAATTTGGATTAAATTTGCCAATATTTGAGAAATGTGATATATAAATTAACATGTCCACATTTTAAAGGAGTAAAAGTGCAAATAGACCAAGTTACAAGAATAAAGATGATTTTGACTGAATAAAGTGTAAAACTCAGGAAATTGATATCTATATGGATTGATAAGATCTGTTTACTAAATATTTATTTAGGTATTGTATTTGATAACAAAATTTCCATATCTACACTCTTATTTTTGTGAATTTTTCTAACTCACGATCTTTACGAACTTAAGCATTAGAATATTTTGTTGGGACCGAATCCAACAACCTTAGTTATATCTTGATAATTCAGGCTAGTTTTCCATTTCATTAAAATCAAGTTCATGAACCACCTAAAACTTCTAAGACCGGTTCAAGTCAGCCCTCTAAATTGGACCAAGACCATAATGGCGAACACTAAATAATGGAAGGCTACACAATTTATTAAGATATTATTGCAGTTGAAACTTGATGTAACTTAGGTCAGTGTTGACTAGGTTATAGGCTTAATGATTAAATCAAATGTTCAAACTGGGTCATAAATATAACCCAATTGGTTGGATACATAGAAAGGTCATCTATGAAAATACAGTAGGTCAGGTAAGTCAGTGTAGCTCTAGTTGATGCTCAGTATGGAGATCTATGGGATAAACAATGTCGACCATTCCGACCTCATGCATGAACTACTCTTAGAATAGGATTGATCAGCTCATCCTTTAAGACATACATTTTGGAGAGTTACATGAGCTACCTTTCGAATGGACAGATCAGCTTGTCCTTTAGGACTTATGTATCTCAAGTCATACATATTCACGCAAAAAGACAAATCTAAATGGTTAATTATGAATATAGATAGAGAATCTAATTTAGGGTAAATCTAAAAAATTATAACTTGTGCACCAGGCGGTTATAATAAATTATAAAATTCCTTCTTTACCCTTGCTATGATGTCTATAAATAAGCACAAGATCAGCCTAAGATAAAAGTAACAATCTATACATTTTACATACATATATTGCTTGCTTGTTCTTTGCCTTCTTTTTCAAGCAACACCACTAATTTCAGCATCGAAATATCTACGCCATGTCCACCCGACGCTTATTTTGCAGGCTATTGATGGTCGAGTTGGAGGTGGAGAGCAATCCTTAGGTTTTTGAAATGTACACCAACTATCTTTGGGGCACATCAAACTAAAACACATTCTTACAAATTGAAGAAATTTGAGATATAATTATCAATTAATAATTTCATTTCTTAAGAGCATAAAAGATGTAAGTTTGGAGTTTTTCAAGTTACCGAATGAGAAGAAGCGGGGTTACGAGGCCAAGAGTGCATCGGATTCCATGATTCTGCCACATGAGCATCTTCAATACTTCAAACCACGAGATCCACCTTTGGAGGGATTTCCTGAAGTCTTATATGCATAAACCTCAATTTTCATTGTCGTGATTGATAGGCCATGAGCACAAAAATAGGTTCAATAAATAAAGTTCAAAGGGTTAAAATAAATCATTTACCAGAATCTCTCCAACACCCAATAGGCTATGTTTAAAGGGTTAACAAAAAAGATAGACTATAATGCTTAGGCTAAATGCATGGAGGCCACAAGGCCTAAGCCTACATGCTTATGAAATCCAAATGGTCTATGAATCATACTACAAAGGATTGCACCCTCCGACCTGTTGGTATAAACACCCTAATTCTCTACTATTTTAAAGTACGTTATTTATATTTAGACACTCATTTTCTCTTCCTCTAATACTGTGACTTGAGCATCAGAGAAGTATTCCTGGGGATCCTTGACTATTTGTTCGTATTGCCATAGGAACCCACTTAAGAGTTGATTGTTCACAAGAAGAGTTAACTCATGCGAGGACTCCTTTATGAGTTGATCACGTGCATTAAGTCAATGCTCGAAGACCTAGATCAATTCCACATGTGGGAACCCTATGTTGACACTGAGAAGCCCCTGACGAAGTCTGAAGCTTGAGTTGTTGGCGTTAATGACACTCCATCCCCTTTTATAAGGGTGAATGTAAGTGTGACTAAGTGGATCGATCGTTATAAATATTTTCACCACCAACATAATTCATCGCCCCCACTATGAGGGGAGCCTATAAGAGTGATGATCTGTTGCGCCAAAAACAAGCATTAGAGAACCAAGAGATTGCGAGCTATTGCACCCCTAGAAGGAGCACGCGTACACTTGCACCCCCTAGATGAGCTCTTTTCAAAATTCCTCAACTAGCCCAATGAGGTCAAAATTTTCTAAGTCCCTTAACTAGCGTAATGATGTCAAAATTTTCTAACTCTCTCAACTAGAGCGATGAGGTGAAAATTTTATAAGTCTCTCAACTATTGCCATGAGGTGAAAATTTTCTGAATCCCTCAACTAGTGCAATAAGTTGAAAATTTTCTAAATCCCTCAACTAGCACAATGAGGTAAAAATTTTCTAAGTCCTTCAGCTAGTTCAATGAGATGAGAATTTTCTAAGTCCTTCAACTAGCATAATAAGGTGAAACTTTCTGAGTCCCTAAACTAGTGTAATAAGGTGAGAATTTTCTAAGTCTTTCAACTAGCGCAACGAGGTGAACATTTTCTAAGTCCCTCAACTAGCGCAATAAAGTGAAAATTTTCTAAGTCCTTCAACTAGCGCAATGAGGTAAAAAAAATTTAAGTCCTCCAACTAGCACCATGAGCGCAATGAGAGAGAATTTTCTAAGTTTCTCAATGAGCTCAATGAAGTAAAAATTTTCTAAGTCCTTCAACTAGTGCAACAAGGTGAAAATTTTCTAAATCCTCCAACTAACGCCATGAGCGCAATGAGAGAGAAACTTTTTTATGTCTTTCAACTAGTACAATGAGGTAAAAAATTTCTAGGTCCCTTAACTAGCGCAATGAGATGAAAATTTTCTAAGCCCCTCAACTAGCGTAAATAGATGAAATTTTTTTAAGTCTATCAACTAGTGCAATGAGGTAAAAAATTTCAAAGTTCTTCAACTAGCGCAATAAGATGAAAATTTTCTAAGTCCTCCAACTAGCGCCATAAGCATAATGAGAGAGAATTTTTTTGAAGTCCCTCAACTAGCACAATGAGATGAAAATTTTCTAAGTCCCTCAACTAGCACAATAAGGTAAAATTTTCTAAGTCCTCAACTAGCACAATAAGGTAAAATTTTCTAAGTCCATCAACTAGTGCAATGAGATAAAAATTTTCTAAATCCTTCAAAAACGCAACGAGGTGGAAGTTTTCTAAGTTCTCCAACTAGCGCCCTGAACGACATAAGAGAAAGTTTTTTAAGTCCCTTAACTAGCACAATGAGGTGAAAATTTTCTAAGTCTCTCAGTTAGCGCCATAAGGTGAAAATTTTCTGAAATTTTTTTAAGTCCATCAACTAGTACTATGAGCGCACAAAGGTGAAAATTTTCTAAGTTCCTCAACTAGCGCCATGGCCGCACAAGAGAAAAAATTTTCTTTGTGCAAAAATGAACTACAACACTATCTACTCTTGACCAACATTCCCGACGCAAGGTTTGTCCTAGAGTAGGGACTTATGATGGGTCATGAGCCCAAAACAAATCTAATAAGCAAAGTCTAAAAGATTAAAGTAGATCATTGACCAGAATCTCTCCAAATCCCAATAGACTAAATATAAAGGGTTAACAAAAATGATAGGCTACAATGTTTAGGCTAAGTACATGGAGGCCATAAGGCCGAAGACTACACGCTTATGAAGCCCAAATGGTTTATGAACCATACTATACAAGATTGCACTCTTCGGCCTGTGGGTATTAATACCCTCATTCTCCATTATTTTAAAATACGTCATTTATATTTGAGCATCCACTTTTTTTTGTTCTAATACTGACTTGAGCATCAAAAGGGTATCTTTGGCTAACCTGAGAACCCCTAACTGTTTATTCGTATTGCAAGTAAAAATCCATTCAAGAATTGATCGCAGTCACAAGTTAAGAAGAATTAACTTATGCAAAGGCTCTTTTAGGAGTTGATCGCATGCATTGAGCCGATATTCAAAAATCTGTATCAGTTCCACGTAACTGATAAACCTCAAATTTTAAAGTAAAACTTTTAAAACTCAACTCTTGCATATTATTCCATGCACGTCCTAAAAATTGCTTCATTAATCAGATAAAAAAATATATTTTATTGGTCGTTGAACAGAGAAACTAATTCTTTGAAAATTCATTGTAGGGACAATTTGTTTGAGTTTTCTGAAAGAACCCGATCAGTGGTAAGAAAGTTACTCCAGGAAATCTGAGAAAACCTGGGATTGGAAGAAGGGTACATGAAGCGTTAAAGCTGGACTCGTGTTTGTTTTCAACAGTATGCTGCAAATTTCTATCCGCCCTGCCCTCAGCCTGATCAAGCAATTGGCATCCCACCACATACTGATCATGGCCTCTTCACATTTCTAATACACAATGGACTACAGGGTTAAACTATGGTTGAAATATGAATTCACTGAACATGACAAGTTATTTACTTCCCATATATCCAACTTTCAAAGGTTGTCTTCGATAGCAACTCCGAGAGTGTTGTACAGATGCTGCTTCGCCCGATTGAAGCTGTGGAATGGACATCGAAAGTCACCATCCTTCATGCAAAGGAGATTCTGCAGCAATGGCCTTTTTTGGAAAATTAATCATATTAGGATACAAGCTAAAGTTAAAGCCCACACTTTGACCAAATTGGCTCTACATTCGAAGTGGAATGGAACAACTAATGTCGCTTGGATTGACTATTTTTTCTGAGAGCCACCTCACAGCTGTTGGATCTCTGTTTACTTCATTCTGTCAATGCAAATTTTCTTAAGCGTCAACAAAAGTTAAAAAAAATCCCATTTTTCCACACACAGAAGACTTGCCTATAATTAAATCTATAAACTCGAAAATAAAAGCAATTTTATTTCCATTCATAATCACGATAAACATAGCCTGAACTACAAGAGTTAACATCATAATATATTGCATACTAAAGATAATCTGCCTTTTCCATGACTTGCATATTTATCCATGCAAAAGGAGAAGGGAGGGGTGAATTGACAAAAGGCATTTTGGAGTCTTCTTTCACACATCCATTGCTTCCACCAAAACATGTCGACAAAGTTCTAATCCTCACCCTCATTCAACCAACTTGAATCTGAACAACACCAAACTTCAGTGGTTGTTACAGAGAACTCCAACCTGCAAGGACAAACATCCATCCTGGTTTATGTTGAACACAAAAAGATGTTGATAATTTACTTGTGTGTGTCTCTCTCTCTCTCTCACACACACATTACACACAAGCATTTGTGACTTCTTGCAATTATTTTTAACATGAAAGGTTGATATCCAATAATCTTAAAGTTATATTGAATGTTCCACATGTTCATGGCAGCACAACTTTCTATTTCTCGCTGCATTCATCATTAGCATATTCATCATACAGCTGCCTCCATTCCAACCAATTCATTGTCCCCTCAGTTTTAGCTGCTTTGCCGTTCTTTTTCCATGTCAACCCCACACCAACAGTCTATTGAAATTCCACCTCCTCCACAACCTTTCCATTTCTCCTGCATCTCAACCTTAGTGCTGTTGAACCATTCTCAAGTACAAATGCAGTAATGTTCCATCCCGTGCCACCCAAATCAAACCGAAAAACCAATAAAAAAACCATCCAGATATGTTTCTGAACCACCATCTTCCACAAAGGCCAGTATAAAGAAAAGAAAACAGCATCAAGCTTGTAGACTGAGACTTTATTGAATCTATAACATTAATACTTATTAGCAAGCATCGAAACACGAGTGCAACACTAACAACACCCCGCTTAGCTTTGAGTAAAATGAAGTTCATCGTCCATTATAGGTCACAACTCCCTAAGTCAAAATGGTGCAACTCGTAATTTCAAAAAACTAATACCATTTTTTTGGACTAATATTAGAGTAGAATTCAGGTTCCTAATATCTCTTCCCTACCAATTATCAACAGCTAGTACTGCATACGATGAAAATAAGGGCCAAAAATTACATTTTGCTGCTAGGGCCACAACATCTCCCAAGTCACAACAAATAAATAACTCTTCAACAGAATACAAAACCACAAAGTGAAAGGAAATCCTCACTGACCTCAGATTCTCCTCATTAACTTAAGAAAGATAATTGTGACAACAATAATACTTAAATATCATATCATATTAAATGGAATAACTTATTAAACATGCTATGCAGTAAGGTTCTCATCCATAGATCATTGTCACATATAATCCACCTTAAAACAAATGGTCTTCCTTTTTATAGGAAAAATAGGCTTCCCGGACAACTTTATAGAAGTTAATCAACTTTATAAATCATCAAAAATAAGAAGGCCAGCTGGAGTAGTTTTACCTTGTATTAGCCTTCTTCCTCTTCACAGCTATTTTTTTTTTCGCCACAACATGTCCACCAACACCACCATTATTATCTAGTCGAAAAAGGCTTCCCGGACAAATTTGAGAAGAGAAAAAGTCCGGGAGGCCATGAATGGTAACCTTCTTTGCAGAATTCTTCTCAATGTCCAAGCAAAAAAACTTGCTATCATGCTGCAGAATAACCAGCCCTTTGCTCTTCAAATAAGCTATAGGCCTGAGGCTCCCATAGCACCAATAACATCTAGTTCCCCAAACGAATACAACTTCATCCACGACTTTTCTAATCCATAATCTTTCATCACCCATCCATCCAATCGTTTGATCGAGTAAGAGTAACTCAGAACTAAGCATGCATTTCGGAAGGTAGCCCTCGTACGGGGGCAGTGGCAGCTGGTAGTAATCTTCAATCCCAAGATCGAGCACAATTATCATATCCCCTGATCTCCAGTGCAATGCGACATTCAAAAAAAAACCCTGACTCAGCCGCGGAAAATCACAAGGACAATTCTTAATCATCTTCCAAGAATCCAATTTCACACAATTTTTCATATTACCGGGTTAACGGGTTCCATATTACCCATATATTGTTAATATCATAGTGGGAAATGAGGATCAGACCAGTGCATAAGGCCACCGCCAAAGCAGGTAAGCAAGGCACACCACTGTGGAACAATGTCTTCACAAGGGTTGCATCAATCGTTTGTTGGCCATCAGTGTAGTTTAGGGAGTCTAAAGATAAAGAATAAAGGCGAGTGCCCATTGAGCTTCTGATAAGGAGGGAGGGTGGTGGAGGAGAGTTGATTGTTGGTGTGGGATTTGATGAAGGATGGATCGTCGATGATGCGGCGCCACGCCTTGCAGACAGTCCTGAAGCAGAAGAGAGAATCGGCGGGCACTCGGAGGAGTCTCTCACGGAAGACTTCGGAGGGGATGTCGAACATTTTCGGAGCAAGAGGTGGAAATGGAGACGGCGATGGGCTGAGAAAGGGGAGTTGGGCTGTTGGGGCTTGTGGATTTGAAGTTTTTTTTTTCTACATTTGTTTAGGATTAGAAGAGAAGCTTGATGTGATATACATGCACAGAAAGTACTGGAAATCTGCAAAGTTTGGAAACTTTTGACTGTATTTTGATTTTGCAAGGCAGAGTTTCCCTCCATAAGTTACAAAATACTTCCTCCCTCCGAATTGAAAAAAGGGAAAATTTTGGTGTTATCTTTTGATGGTTTGGAAAAAATATTTCAGAAGTAGATTGTGAAATATGTTTGGATGAATTGTAAGAATATAATAATATGATGTATTAATATAAAAAATGTGCTCTGATAAATATTTTTAAATTAATATTTTCTACCTAATGTCTTTTTTATATCATATTAATGATGTCGCATTACATATTATAGTATTTTTAATTTGTTATTATATTGAGGTAATGATTGGGATATAAAAATATATATTTATTAAATTTAATTTAATGATTAAAAGATATGTAAAGTTAGAAAAGGAATTAATTTTAGAATATTTTGGGAGAATAAGAATATTAATTTTCTAAAATTCACTAACCAAATATGTTTTATTATGGTGATATGAAAATACTTTTGAAAAATGAAACTAAATATTGTCGGAATGGCGAAAAATGTAAGTAGATAGATATTTATTTCAATACAAGCATCAAATATGGTAAGTAATACTCATACACATACTCATGTTAATATAGACTAAATGAGTGTTTATTTGAGCTTATTAACTCCTTAAAATATCTTTTAATATTTTCAGAACTAACAAATTTAAAGTGTTTGATAAAAATTTTCAAAAATGAGATTATAGGTTTTCAAAATAAAATATCATATCTTATAAACTCATCTAAGAAAATTTATTTTTAATATATAAATAAACACTTTTTAATTTTTATCATATATTATAAAATTATCATTACTAACATCTTATAAGTAATTTCATGATCTTATTTTATCTCAATATTTTAAAAATTCATTTTTAAAATGAGATCCAATATCTTATAAACTCTAAATATGTTTTCTAAAATTGAGGAGTTTTATAAAATCTTTTAAATAAGTTTAGACATACTTCATCTAAGATTACTACTCATACATTAATTGAAGTTTGAACTTAAAATCTTACATTTGGAGAGTTTAAAGGCCTCGATCTTGAGTATTTGAACAAAAGTTCATCTGTTATAAAAAGTAAAAACTTTGAGGCCCCAATTATTTTGTTTTATTTTTAATTTTCATTTCTAATAATTTCGAGTGTTGAGAACATTCAATATGGGTTTGTGTGATAAAAGAATGTGTTTAAATTAATGGGGATTGACTTGTTGAATTATAAAACAAAAATAGGTTTTATTTTGTGTGTTCTTATACTAAAAATTACATGAAAATATCAAAATGTGTTTGTTTTAATATTTTCAAACATAAGTTGCACATAATATTTCTATTTTAATGTAAGAATGATAATTTGTAGGTTCAATTAATTTCTTAATGTCATATCAATCGATTAGGTTGAGATAAAATAGTTATATATAATAATTATTATTATTTAATTTACTGAGAGTCTCATTTTCTTTCTACGCCACATCAATCATGTAAGTTAAAAAGAAAAATTGTTATCTAGCTTATTAATGGAACATAGTCATGTTAAATGCGGTGATATAAATGATGTATTATTTAGATTCACAAAATTTTGAAAATAACCATTATTATTTCTAACTTTAAACTTAAAAAACATAAAATAAAAAATGAGTACAATTCTAAGCTGAAAATGTTAAACAAACACATTTTTTAAAATTCAAATAATCGAAAATGCAAAAAGCCAGTCAAAATATAACCAGCTAAGGGCTTCTTTTCTTTTTTTCTTTTTTTTTTTTTTTTTTTGGGGGGGGGGGGGGGTGTTGAGGTGGCTTTAGGGATTTGAAGGATTTCTATATTTTTTTGGGATTAAGGAGTTTGAGATAATTACTGATTTAATGTATATAAATTCATACTTTAGACAATCATAATCAGTCATCAATGATAAATTAAGAGGGTATTCTGATGAACTTTTAAGCTCTTGAAAATATTTTTTAGATCATTTACTACAACATATCAAAATCAAATTCAATATAATTAATGACTCTGAATTAAACATATAATTTAATTAAAAAAAAACTAACCTAAATAAATAAAGGTGAAACTTGAATCTAAGATCTTTTTTAGTTGAAAATTCCTAGGCCTTTGCCTTACTTCACAATTCAAGTACTGTACTCTAATAATGAACTTTTGAAAAATTAATTATACAAGAACTGAATTGAGTAAACTTGATTCTCAAAATAATTAATTCTTGTGAAATAAAAGTTTTATTTGTAACTTTTGCTCAGCCAAATTATTTTATTTGTACAACTCAAGTGATTCTCATATATTCTCATACACATCTATAAGTCACATCATATCATAAATTATTAACTCTTGAAGAGCTGCCTATCTTCAAAACCAATCTCGTATTTGAACCTACTACGGTCATATTGTAAATTTTGAAGGAAATTTTGCATGCCAATTGAACACCTGTGGATGGACATCGAAAGCCACCGTCCTTCATGCTAAGGAAATTCTGCAGCAATGGCCTTTTCGGAGAATTAAACATATTAGCATACAAACTAATGTTAAAGTCCCACATTTTGACAAATGGACCTTTTCATTCAAACTAGAATGGACACAATTAGGTTTTGTTTGGTGTTATTTTCAATTGTTTTGAAAAAATTATTTTGAAAAAATATATTTTAGTAGTGAAATTAAAGAATATGTGGAGAATTAAAATATATTTGAATATTTTGTTGAGAAAAAATAAAGTGATGTATTTTAAAGAATATTTAATGTTTGTTATAATTTGTGAGAGACATTTTCACTTGTAAATATTTTATCAATGTTGTTTTATTGTATATAGTGGGAGTATAATAGAGTATATAATTATTTAAATATCGTAATAAATATTCGTATTTTTAAAAAATAAAAATATTATTTTTATAAAATATAAATGGTAAACATATTTTCATTTCTGGAGAAGAAAAATGATAGAATTGAAATAAAACCATACAAAGCCTTAATGTCCTGGGACGTCTGTTTACTTCATTTCTTAACCATTAAAAAAAAAAAAAGGACTCTCATTTTTCTACTCGCTTGCCTAGAACTAAATCTATAAACTCAAAAAATGAAAGCACTTAAATCGGCAAGGACTTAGAATATTTTTTAAGACTACTTCCATTCATAACCACGATAACCATAGCCTAAACTTCAAAAGTCAACATCATAATATATTGGTATACTACAGATAATTCATCGTTTCCAAGACTTACATATTTATCCAGGCAAAATGAGAAGGGAGGGGTGAATTGACAAAAGGCATAGTGGAGTCTTCCTTCACGCATCCATTGCTTCCAGTAAAGACAAGTCGACCAAAGTACTAATCCTCACCTCAACTAACTTGAATCTGAACGACACCAAACAACAGTGGTTGTTACAGAGAGTTGTAAACTGCAAGGACAACAAACATCCTGGTCATGTTAAACACAAAAAAAGATGTTGATAATTTACTTCTTGTGTGCGCTCTCACACACACACACGCACACGCACAAGCACAAGAGTAAGTATACGGTTGCGACTTCTTGCAAGTATATCAACATAAAAGGTTGATATCCAATTATCTAAATCTACTGCAAGTACAACTCATCACGCCATTTCCCTTTCTCCCGCAACTCCACCTTAGAGCCATTGAACTGTTCCTGATTGAAGAGCTCAGAGTTTAGAATAATGGCACAATGTTCCCTCGTGTGCCACCAAATGAAGAAGAAAAATCAATTGTAAACCATCTGAATATGTTTCTTAGCCACCATCTTCTATGGGGGCCAGTATAAAGAAAAGAAAACAACATCAAGCTTGTAGAGCGAAACTTTACTGAACCAATAACAATAATATTTATGAGCAAGCATCCAAACAAAAGTGCAACAATAACAAAGCTCCGGTTTAGCTTTGATTAAAATGAAGTTCATCTCCATAAGTCCATTTGGTGCAACTTTTAAATTCAACAAACTATCAATAGCATTTTTTCTTTGGACTAATATTAGAGTAGAATTCAAGTTCTTAATATCTCGACCCTACCAATTATCAACAGCTGATACTGCATATGAGGAAAATAAGGGCAAAAAATTACAGATTTTGCTTCAAGGGCTACAACATCTACCAGGCGACAAGTAAATAACTCTTCACATGTCCGGGTAGTCAAAGTTCTAACAGAAATACAAAATAGCAAAGTGAAAGGAAATTCTCATTAACTGACCCCAAATTCTCTTCATTAACTTAAGAAAGATACTTGTGACAACAGTAATACTCCACAAGTCTAATTTTATATTAAATGGAATAAGTTTTTAGTTATGCTATGCAGTAAAGTTCTCATTCTTAAATCATTGACGCATATAATCCAATTGGTCATCCTTTCATAGATAAAATGGGCTGTCCTATTTTGCAAGACTGCAATCTTAAAATCAGCTAAATAGAAGTCAATCAAGTTCATAAATCATTAAAAATAAGAAGGCTAGCTGGAGTAGTTTTACCTTGAATTAGCCTTCTTCCTCTTCCTCTTCCTCTTCACTCCTGCTGTTCTTCTCACCACGACACTTCCACCAACACCACCACTATGATTGAGTCGAAAAAGGCTTCCGGGACAAATTTGAGAAGATAAAAAATTCGGGAGGCCATGAATGGTAACCTTCTTCGCATAATTCTTCTCAATATCCAACCATAAAAACTTGCTATCATGCTGCAGAAGAACCTGCCCTTTGCTCTTCAAATAAGCTATAGGCCTGAGGCCCCCCATAGCACAAATAATATCTAGTTCCCCAATTGAAAACAACTTTATCCACGACTTTTCTCTTCCGTAATCTTTCATCACCCATCCATCCAAGCCCTCGATTGTGTAATAGTAACTCAGAACTAAACATCCACCCAACGCATCTAAATGCATTTCGAAAGGTTCCCCTGCTCTGGTAGATACGGGGGGCAGTGGCAGCTGGCTGTAATCTTCAGTCCCAAGATCGAGCGCGATTATCATATCCCATGATATCCAGTGTAACGCGCCATTCAGAAAAACCCCGTGACTCCGCCTCGGAGAATCACAAGGACAACTCTTAATCATCCTCCAACAATCCAATTTCAGACTATAAACAAAAGTTTTGTGAACAAATTTTCCGTGATGGTACTTCTTATCTATCCTCACAACTTTGTAGTCATCGGCAGCATAATCATACCCAAGCCCACGACCCATTAAGCACAAATCAGTATCGAGTTTGGGCAACTCGTGGCACTCCCGGGTTAACGGGTTCCATATTACCCAGATCTTGTTAATGTTATAGTGGGAAATGAGGATCAGACCATTGCATGAGACCACCGGCAAAGCAGGTAAGCGAGGCACACCACGGCGGATCAATGTCTTGACATGGTTTACATCAATCTTTTGTTGGCCATCAGCGTAGATTAGCGCGTCCAAAGATAAAGAATAAAGGCTGCCTGTTGAGTTTCTGATAAGGAGGGTGGTGGAGGAGAGCTGATTGTTGGTGTGGGATTTGATGAAGGATGGATCGTCGATGATGCGGCGCCACGCCTTACAGACAGTCCTGAAGCGGAAGAGACACTCGGCGGGCACTCGGCCGAGTATTTCACAAAGGACATCGGAGGGGACGTCGGACATTTTTGGAGCAAGAGGTGGAAACAGTGACGATGATGGCTTGAGAAGAGGGGTTGGGGGTTGGGGATTTGAAGGGTTTAAATTTTAATCCCACCAGGCATTTTCCAGCAGGGAGATGACATGGCGATAGGTGGCGAGGAGTATCTTTCTCTATTTTTCACATAGGTACCACATAAAATGGACTCCTCCAACGTCTTAAAATTGGCTGGAATATACAAAATCTTCAATTTAATCGAGTCACTTACACCTCACATAACTTTTTTAGCCAAAAATTCAATTTTCAGCAAAAATTAAACTTAAATTGAGAAGTTTTGAAATTTATAAGAAAATTGTCAAATTAAATATGAATGGACGAGACTAATTTGTAATTTTTTTCAGATATATATATATATATATATCCAAAGTAATTGATTCAAATCTACAAAGTTTGAAAACTTTTTGCTACTTTGGTTTTGCAAGCAAAGTTTCCCTCCATAAAGTTCCAATTTTTTTAATTTTGAATCATGCAATTATTGAGTTTTTTAATAAAATATTTTATACTAAGTAATATTTTTGAATTACTGTAAAATAAAATTTCTTATCATTTAATCTTTCCCTATTGCCTTCACATTAACACATATATATGTATATATATTTTACCTGTATAAGCATTAAATCGTGCAACCTTTTCATTGGAATTTTTTATTCTTTTATTTAATATTAAAATGCATTATAAAAACTAACACCATCCAATTTGTTTTATTATCTAAAGTAAACACTTTCGTTATTTTTTTCTACCGTTAAAATCATTACAACAAGAGATTATTTTAAAAATTATTTTTTTATATGGAAAGCGTTTGTTCAAGTGACTCTTTTACCTTTTTTATTTTTTTACAAAGCGTTAGAATCAATTGTATTTTTTTTCTTTAAAAAAATTAGGAAAACACTCGTAGGTGTAATACTTTTTATTTCTTTTTTTAGATCAAAAGAGTCATAGTAGATAATGGTTTTGCTTTTCTTTTTTATTTTTCGTTAGTAAAAGCGTTACATAAACTAACATTTTCCAACCTTTTTTTTTCTAATTTTGAAAAGCATTTGGCAAAGTAACGCTTTGCCATTTTAATTTTTTTTTTAGAGATAAAGCGTCACTTTGCCTAACGTTTTTTCTTTTCTTTTTTATTTTATTTTTTAATATAGTAGTTATGTTGAACTAATCACATATACACAGAGGAATTTGTCTTTGAACTACAAGTATATAGTTTTGGTAACTTTGAATGTAGTGATTTCAAACCGATGAGATTCAATACCCAATACCATGTGAAAATAAAGACGATGTTGATATTGATGTCATGTTGGAAACATTATCAGAACGTGATGAGAGAAAGTCATCACATTATCATTTTTCCCTATGTTGGTAAAAAACATTTGATTTCTATAGTGAAAGATTTCTCTCTATAGTTTGTAAGTTGCGTGAGAATACGTAGAAGCTATGGAAAGTGGTATGCAACATAGTACACCAACTATGTGGTGTAGATGAGAGCTTTGTATCAGTTTAATCAAAATCACCAAGTATTGGGGGGTCATATGTATCTATTGAATGAAATGTCTGTTAACCACCGTAATTTGGACAAAAACTTTATTGCTACTTTGTTGTTTGGAATAGTTTGGCGTGATTCGACATACAAGATAAAGTATATTATGCACATTATGAATGACAAATTGACATTTAAAATTTTGTATATGAAGGCTTGATAGGCTTGAAATGGGGGAAGGAAAAATGTCTATGGGACTTGAGAGAGCTTAGTAAAGAGGCCCCTAAGTATATGGGAACTCTCCAAAAGTGAATTCAGGGCATGGTGGTTGAGTGGGATTATCACAACACAATAAGACCAAGACAGAAGAAAATCAAATAACTTTTTTGGGCCTTCAAGCTGTGTATACATGGATTCCAACACTATTGCAAAGTTATAATTGTGGAAGAAACTCATCATACACAAAGTAGAAGCACAAAATATTGATTGCAATAGGCATGGATGCAAATCACTAGGTTTTACCTTTGGCTTTTTTCAATTATGGATGAAGAAATTTATTAAGATGTTGAGCAAATACATTGTACAAGGGGTAGAAGGTATGTGTCTTATTTTTGGTCGACATGTCTTATTTATGGTCGACATCCTGGCCTTCTAGTAGCAGTTCAATATATACCTGAACACCCCCTCGTGATGTGCACTAGTTTTACCTCAAACACCTGTTTTTAAACTTCTACAACTATTTCAAGAATGTCCAATTAAAGGATATTTATTGGAAAGCTCGTTCCAAACATCATATAATAAAGTTTTGCTAGAGTTGTGTTGAAGTATCGCCTGCAGCCCCCACCCCATGGGCCCTGGGTGTGACAAATGGTATTAGAGCTAACCAAAAGAGTATTAACGGCATTGGAGGTCCGATCGAATGTGTACTGGGGGCAGTCCTAGATTGTGAAAGATTGCGACATGGATGTCTCATGTCCAACAGGAGGTGATTATGATATTCCACATTAATTATAAAGATTATGGGCGTGACAACGGCAAATGGAGTTAGCTTGAGATTTGTTGCTCTCATGCACAAACATGTGTGTGCTTCTTTTAGGCTTAACTAGCACTGGTAAAGCCATATGACACCGTACAATCTTGTAGGCTTACATTTGCTAGTAGATTTAAGCCATTGTTGGTGAAAGATTATTGGGATAACTTTGATTTGAAGCTATTCCTTGACAGCACTCTTGGGAGAATTCCTCATCAAGGTAGAAATTAGAACACTCATATTCCAAATGAAATAGATTGGGTACAAACTCATGCTAGATAATAAGCCTATTCGACACAGCAAATGACTTTTTGTCAACATCAATGATCTCTATAGCTTAACTCTTTGTACGTATAGAAAGTTTTGTTGGCATATACTCCACTTAATTGAGAACGATATGTGTAAACAATTTTTGTAGTTGTGAATGCAATTATATTTTTTGTTTGAATTACAAATATTTATCATGCACTTGCTTTGTTTCATTAAAGATGTCGTAAGTATTATTAACAATTAATATTAATTATGTAGTTTTATTGATTAATACTACTTTAAAATGCAAGATGGATTCAATCTATGGTCCACAAGATCCCAGTGTGTTATCTTCCAATCACTTCATATATCCAAGCTTGTCTTTGAGGGGGAGATTGACAACATTCTACATAGGAGACACACATAGAATCCTTTTTGGCCTCTTGTTGAGACAAATCCACCACACGATAAATCACATTGCTAAATCAAATAGGGTTTTTATATTGTAAATAGATGTGGATGGTTGATCTATAATTTTCAATTAATCATTGCTCTAGTGAGAGATTGTGGCTTATGACACACACATTTCATTTTCAAGTAGGAGAGACAACCATTATACTGCAGGATGTCGCATTGATTTGGGACCTCCTTATTGATGGCCATGTTGTAACAAGTGTGGATTATGAGAGATCACTATCCTAATGGAGAATTATTGCGAGTATTTTTTGGGCTTCCTATTCGAAGACTGCTAATTCAGGGGACACCCCTACTAGTAACTTCCATTGCGGACCATTTGTTATAGAATCCAATCACTGATGACAGTTTGGTTGAGCACATACATCAATACATGTGCATGTGTCCTCATGCTGCTTGGTTGTGTTATGTGTCTTGATTCCTCAAAAAATTCGATTCTACTATTTCTATAGAAAATGAAATATGTTAATGAAGTTTGCAGCTATAGTTGGGGTAGTATTAGCTTACTTGTATGGAGAGTTGTGCACCACTTGCCACAAAGACAAAGGCAACATGTTAACTATGTAGTAAATTTGGGAGTGTTATGTCATATGTTGAATTAATGTACATGTTAATCTCTTGCATATTTGGGCGCGGTCATAGATATCGTCCCTGATGCATTAGCTTGGAAAACCATGCATAAATATAGGCCCATAGTTGATGAAGAGAATGAACTTCCAATTCCTCCATACAGTACATGATAAATTGTTTTAGTTGCATTTAATTTTTTAGTAGCATATGTCTTATGTTTTTATGTTGAGATAAATGGTAGTATCTAGAAATACAAAGAAGAGTTCCTTAGTATGAATCATAAGACAGATGCTTGATCTTATGTTCTCACGTCACTTAAGCAAACTTATAATGTAGTTGCATTTGAAATGACCCTCTTGTACAACAACATAACCAATACATTTTTTTTATTGCAGGTAGGACATGACTTTCTCATAAATTACTACCACTAGAATATAATCCCTAACTGTAGATGTCAAGATGTCCATTGATCTTTTATGCCCTTATTGAGATGCATCATTCTAATTGGGTTCTTCGATAGTTTAGAATGCGACAAAACATTCCTCCATTGCCAAAAGATCAAGATATGAATTTGCATAAGTTTGACCCCATATAGGGCATTCAAGTCATGACTAGAAAACATGTGCACTATATTAGCCAATGGGTGAGATGATTGGACCTGATTGTACACATACCATTGATTACTTGTTCACTCAGTATGAAAGGTGGATACGACAAGTGCTATGATAAAATTACATGTCCTTTTGTATTGCTTATTGAGAGAGCTGTAAAAATGGGATACCAACCTCGGAATGCGCATATGTGGCAACTTGTGGTGCACAAATCAATAATTACGTATATTATTTAAAATTAGTTTTCTCTTATTGAAATAATTAACCATAATAATTTTGAGGTTGATAAGATGTCATTAATTAAGATAATTTGAGATTGTAGGTCTCAAGATGTAGAATCCCTTAATTTATTGATGGATCAATAAAATGTTATAGCTACCCATGTCATGCGTATCGCCACAAGCTGACAATCCCCATGACTTATGCTATAGGAACAACCATTAGCCCTAGAGGATTGACAAAATAGGAGAGATGCAAACAGGAGAAGTCGTAGCGCATGGTCTAGCGGCTCACTAGAAGGTGATACCACTAGTGGGCTCATAGACCTCCGTTCACTATCAATGCTCCACATCCTACAACATCCGTCCTATATATAGCATCGAGAGCAGATGTAGTTGTTCTTTCTACATCTACACTGCTTATATCTCATCATATGAACTTAATGAAGACTTTTATGTACATATGCCACCACAACCAGATGATTAATTTGCATTCACTTCCTACATGTAGGGATATAAAAATTCATAAATAGGACATGTGGACCTTGATCTTGTCCTGAAGCTGACACTAGGATATGTACCTCCACGTTTGGAGTTCAATGTCTCCCCTATTTTATTCTTAGCAATGACCATAAGGTATCGGGATTGTGTAGAGTGAAGTTCAATGACTTTATTTAGTAGACAAAATACTTATGTAAATAGTGAAACACAAGCCGATGAAATCCAACAATATTACGATACTCCTACACAGACAAGGACATATTGAGTTAGAGGACACAATAATAGACAGCCATGTTATTGCAGTACTAGAGGGCATTGGTGCTGCAACTTGTCTAGTGTATCTTAATTGTTTTGTATATGATATGTCTATTTGAATAACTTTTCTCTTTGTATAATAATATATTTTGGTATTACATATTTATTTTGATATTTTATTAGATTTGGTGTAGTTAAACATAAATAATTTAGCAATAATTTATAAAACTATTTTTCATAGACCATCAATTCTAAAACTATATAAAAAAATATCACCTTCTTAATTAAAAGTAAAAAGTGTAACCCTTCGTCATCTTGTGTAACTAGTAGCTCAAAAAAAATTCCAACATATTGCCTTCATAGTTAAAAGAAAATATAAAACAAAAAGTATTTTATAGAACACATTGGTGTTCTTATTGAACAAAGAAGTGAAATGGAGTGAAGCAAGAGGCAAGAAAAGTAAAGTATGCATAGTTTTAAAAATATAAAATTACAAAATTTGGGAAAGCCTTATTTGCATTACGCTTTTCCACTAAAAAAACAAGAAAAAAGTTAGGTGCGGGGAAAAATATAAACAAAGCTTTGAATAATTTTTTTCTAAAAAAAAAAAAAGCATTAGGCAAAGTAACAATTTGTCTAAAAAAATGACAAAGCTTACTTTGCCAAACGCTTTTCAATTTCCAAAAAAAACAAAGAAAGAAAGAGTTGGAAAGCGTTAGTTTATGTCACATTTTTGCCAAACGAAAAAAAAGGGATATCTACTGAAATACTTTTGACCCCAAAAAAGTTAATTAAAAAGCAGTACACCTACAAACACTTTCCATTTTTTTTTAAATAAAAAAGAAAAAAAAAAGAAAAAGCGTTAGATGAGTGTCAAATTAAAAAATGCAAAACCATTACTTGGACAGATGCTTTCCAATATAAAAAAAAAAAAAGAAAGGAAGATGCTAAAGCATTATATGTTGTAACATTTTTACGGTTGAAAAAAAATAAAAATAAAAGCGTTATTTATGATAATGCTTTTGATAATAAAAAAAATTATTTGAAAACGTTAGCTTCGGTAAATGAAAAATAAAACTGCCAACGAAAAGGGTTGCACGATGGAATGCTTGGACAGGTAAAAAGATATATACATACATATATATATATATATATATAAAACCAATCTAACGTCTTCTATTAATTTATTTTCAAAAATTGAAAAGGGTTAGCTCATGTAACGCTTTTTCATAAAATAATATAAAAAATTTATTATGGTAATTTAAAAAATATTAAATTATTGCTCAACATCTTATTAAAAACCTCAGTAATTACTAAAAAATCAATAGAAGCATCAATTATGACATCTAATACTCATATAATAATATTCATATTAATATACAATAAGAGAGCATTTGAGTGAGCTAATAAGCTCCTTAAAATAATTTATAAGATTTTTAAAAATTTATAAGATGTCTTAAAGTGTTCGATAAATTTTTTAGAAAATGAGCTTATAAGTTCTGAAAATAAGATGTGGGGATCTTATAAGCTCATTTTTTTCAAAAAAAAATAAAAAATTCTAACTTACTTTTAATATATTAACAAACTTGTTTAGTTTTGATCATAATAATTATAATTTTTAATTTCTAACCTTCGATACGTTAAGTCCTTTATCTCTCTCCGTCCTTGCAGGAAGCAGGGCTCTCCAACCTAAATCTATTCGGTATGGAGGCACCTTTTTCACCACAACATATTCTGGAGTTAGGAGTTCCTTATCTTGATAGTCTTAGCCCCTGGTCGAGAGATTTTTAGCCCAGTCACCATAGTATGAAATCCTCCACTGGTTACTGACTTCATCACCCAAATTTCATTTTGGTCATGGATAAATCACCAAGTTCGATTTCATAACCAGTGACAATTGCCCTATGAAGACTCATTTTTGCTATGACTCCAATGAGTTCTCAAATTAAGTCATATTCTTCAACAGGCACGTGGTCATAGCCTTGCTTTTCCCACTATTTGGAAACTCATGGTTTCATATTCTATTTCACTGCTTTTTTTTGTGATTCCAATTAGGGACTTGGATGCCCTTTTTTCATATTCTAGAATTACCCTGTAAGAAAAATCAATAGGCTAGTCAAATAGCCTTTTTTATGCATAAGATAAGTTGGAAGGCCTCTATGCCATTAGTCAAACACTGTAAAAATTTATTGTTTTGATAAAATTTAATATCTTGTGAGTTCTAAAAGCATCTTATAAAATATAAAAATTTATGCACCTTCTAGGATTAATACTCACACAATTGATGGGATTTGAACTCAAATCCTCATATTTGGAGAGTTTTGAGGTCTCAATCTTGACTATTTAAACAAGATTTAATTGATAAAAAAAATTAAAAATTTTGAGGCCTCAATTGATTTTATTTTTAGTTTTCATTTCTAATTTTTCTGAGTGTTGTGTGAAAAAAAAGTGTTCAAATTAATGGGGTTTGACTTGTTGAATTTCATAGGATGTAAAAAATATATATATTTGGTTTTGTGCGTTTTCATACTGAAAATTACTTGAAAATGTAGAAACGTGTTTGTTTTAATATTTTCATACTGATAAATTGCCCATAATATTTATAATTTAACATAAGACTGATAATTTATGGGTTCAATTACTTCATTTTTAAATTTCACATCTATTGATATGTTGGGATAAAATATTATTATTTAATTATGTAGGTTTTTTTTTTTATGCTACATCGATCATGTAAACATGGAGCAGAACATCAAATCAGCATAGATGTAATATCCTATTTTTACAAACACATTTCTTCTGAATTCAAATAATGAAAAAATGCAAAAACAATAATGTATTCTTTGGGGGATGGAGACATGGTGTTTAGTGATTTGAAGGGTTTCTAAATTTCTTTAGGATTAGGAGATTGTTGTTGTGATATATATATATATATATATATATATAGATAAAGAGAAGTTTATGCAAATATCAACGTTTGAATACTTTCGATGTATTTTGATTTTTCTAAGGCGGAGTTTCCCTTCATAAGTTGCCAAATACAGTAGTTGATCAATATAACAAAAAAGGAAAAGAAAATGTGGTCAATATTAAGTCAACTAATAATTTTTTATTCTAATATTATTTGACGACATGACCAAAAAAGTTTCAAATTCTCCAAGTTGTCACCTTACATAGTTGCATTATATATAAGTATCATACGTACATTATTATTTTGAAAAAATTAAAATCAAATGATTTTCATGTTTGTATGTGTTTTTTAGCATGAAAACATATAATCTAATCACATTTAATTTTACACCCTAAAAAGTTCAGCAAGTCAACTCTATTTGTCCAAATATGTCTCATTTTCACCGAAAAACCCATGCATAATATTTTCAGTGCTTTAAATCTTAGAAATAAAGACAAACGTAAAAATAAAACCAAATGGCCATTAACACTAAAATCTTCACTTTTTCCATTGGGAAGGAGTAGTCTGAAGTTTCTCTAACAGATTTTGAAAATGATTATTCTCAATTTCAAGTTTTGACTCAAAAAACATAAAATAAAATAACTATAATTTGATTGAAAATGGGTAAATACTTTTAATATTTTAGATAGTTTTAATATTTAATCTAAATGTAAAAGTAATTGAGAGTTAGTGACAATATATTATTACTTTATGTAAATAAATATTTTGAAAGAAAATAGTCATTCATTTAATTTCTTAAACATTATGCGTAGACAACTCCAAAAACAAATAAAATATTCGCACGACATGAGGGATCATAGGAGTATATAACAAAGTCAATCAAATTAAAAATAAAGTTCCTTTATTATCAATTGGAATGAAGCTCAAGAACAATCTTAAACTTGCTAATCAATTCAGAACATAATTGAATCAGGTTGTTTGACTCAAGAATTATTACACTATAAAAATAAGCTATAAAAAAATTTACTTTCATCAGGGAATGTTACTTTTAAATATCACAATTGTCTATAAAATTTTGGTAATCAAATATTAAGTTTTGCTGGCATTTGTCCATATTATCTAATAATAATTACAAAATTTAAATTTGTTATATAAATTTTAGTAGGGTGTTTGGCCAGGTTTGGCATAAAAGATGCAGTATCTAATAAATTTTTGAGTACGCAACGAAGTGGCAATTTTTTCATATAATATTGTAAATTGCTTATAAAATATTTTTTTATTAGTAAAGAGCAAAATATTACCATTGACGTAGTTATAAAGAAACTATTTGATCCCAAATAATAATTTGGTGTCTTTTTATTTTCTTTTAAGGAGTTTTACAGTCTTTTAAAATTTTATTTTTGAGAAATTACAAAAAAACTTTCTTGAGGTTTCTCAAGTTACTATTATTTCTCCGAAAGTTTCCTACCGACTTAAAGATTCTTTCATGACATCATTGTTTTGGAAGATCTATAAATCTTAAAATTTTCCCAAAATTTTGTTCAAATATACACAAACTTCAACTGAGGCTTGACTAATATAAGCAAAAATAATTTTCATAAATTAAAATTTTTGAAATTTTCCTACCACATAGCTAATGAAATACAATTGCAATATTGTAATATTTGCGTAAAATTTAAAAAAAAAAAAAAAGTGTTGTTAAAAACTCATTATTATGAATAAGCAAAGGTGCATATGCGTGGTGCAGTACTTTTATTCTCTCTATTGCGTATATATCATTCTTCAGTCTATACTCTCTTTGAGTAGGATAATCTTTATTTGTGTGTAGGCAACTCTGGAATATGAAATAAGTGGGTTAGAAAATTTTCTTCTTTAACCCAATAAAAGTATAGAAATAAACACTTATTTAAAGTGCACAAGCATCTCATATATTAATATAATATATCTATTCTTTATAGTATTTTATACTTTGAAGAAATCACATAATATACACATCATATGTGGTTCCATAACTATGATGCATCTCTGTAAATTTTGAAAATGCAAAAAATCCTCACGTGATAAAATAGCCTAAAACCTATTCATGTAATTAAAAGCTCTCCACAGAAGCCCATTCCGTAAGAAGTTACCAGTGTTATTAATACACGCGCGGCAGGTGCAAAACTAATTGTAAAAATCTTTCAATCGAAAATTCCATATGAAATGACTATTATACCCCTCTAATGGATATATATATAATATTAGGAATTAAAAGCATTACTACCCCCCCCCCCCCCCCCCCCATGTTTTAAGTTATGCATTTATAATTATCTAAACAGTGGAAGAAAACAGTGTAGTCGGTTGATTATTGACAACAAATACTGCATAAAGATAAATTAAAGGGCAAAAAATAAAGTCAAGCAAAAATCTCCCTACTAAACATAGAATGGTGTCGTGTGTGAAATAGGATATGCCATCGATTAGATCATTATAATACTGCATAAAGAAAAATTAAAGGACCAAAAATACAGCCAAGTAGAAATCTCCATGCTAAATATAGAAGTTCATCGTTTTCTAAAATAGGATGTGCTATCAATCAAGTTTTTATTATTTTAGGATTAAGAGATCTCGATTATATCAAATTTTGTGATCAAAAGATAAATATCAATCAAATCATAAAAAATCAATTAAATCGTACTATTTCATCAATGACTTATCAAATAACCCCTATCCTACAAGTATAAATAAGGGTTATTCGCAAGACTTAAAAATATAAGTTGTGAAAAAGAGGTCAAAGCAAGAAAGGTGTTGGAGGAAATTCTCTCAACCAAAGCGATCAAATTTAACGAGATCCACGGTATTCAAGGTGAAAATTAAGGCGTGCATCGCGGAGTCCATCCAAAAATAGCGTTTAATCGAGATTAAATTATTAAACCATCGAATTAACGTTATTAGAGATTAAATCCATCTTGGAGGAGATTGAAGGGCCGATCCACCAACAAATATTCAAATCCAAGAAGTCGACGTTCTTGAAGTTCTAACATTTGATTCGATATTAAGATGTTATACCCTCGAATTAACATTATTAAAGAACGAAATCTAGTTCGGAGGAGATCATATTGGTGATTGCACCTTTAAAAGTTCAAATCCCAAAACTTCTTATTCTTAAAGAGAAGAATCAGAGGATTCATAGAGATTGTAACCATTTTAATATTTCAATTCAATAAAATCCAATCTGTACAATTTATCTTGTTTGTTAATTTTTGTATACAACAAAATTTGTGTTACAAATTTCTGGCATGCCCAGTGGAACGATCTCTGTCTTTCATCTCTTCTTTTCAAATTAAGTTTAAAATTAAGATGGTAATAAAGGACAATCACTATAACTTCACAAATGTTAAATTTTGTATGTCGAAACAAGATGGTGTATTGGTGAGCTACGAAATCGTCACTCCAAATCATAAGTATAAGGGGGCATGACAAGATGGTGTGTTGTCGAACCACGAAGTCGCCACTCCAAATTACAAGCATGAGGAGGCAAGACAAGATGGTATGTTGTCAAGCCATAAAGTCACAATTTCAAAATACAAGCATGAGAGGGCAAGCGAATATAATGATTTAACATTATCAATCAAATTGGGGGCAAAGCAATAAACAGAAGTTGCGAAAAAAGAGTTGTTAAATCCAACTATGATGCTCAAATCTTCTACAAGCTCAAATTTTGAAGTCGCAACAGTTATAATGGTCCAAATTACTTCACTGGAAGAACAAATTACAAATTTGATGAAGGTTGTTGAGGGACTCACGAAGCATATCCAAGAGCAAAATTCTCAAATCATGAAGTTGATGAACAAAGTAGACAATGTTGATATTAATCACATAATGGACAAATAAATTAAAGTTCATGACGAAACTAATACGTCTATGAAGCAACAACCAATTAAAAAGGATAAGTCTTCTAAAGAATTGCAAGTTTCATCTGATGGGTTGGTTCTTGTTGACTAACTAAAGGAGTTTATCATGAGAACTATAAAAAACAAATTCGATGGAAACTCCAAATCATCTTTGACTTATACCAAACTGTACACTAAGAAAATTGACAATTTGAAAATGTCAATTGGTTACCAACCCCTAAAATTTCAGCAATTTGATGGCAAAGGAAACCCGAAGCAACACATGGCTCATTTTATTGAGATGTGCAACAATGCTGGAACATTTGGAGATTGTCTGATTAAGCAATTTGTCCGCTCATTGATGGGAAGTGCATTTGATTGGTACACCGACTTGGAGGTAAACTCAATTGATAATTGGGAGCAGTTGGAACAAAAGTTTTTCAATCACTTTTATAGTACCCGTCGTACTGTTAGTATGGTTGAACTTGCTAACTTAAAACAAAAAGAAGATGAGCCTGTGCTTGAATATATTAATAATTGGAAAAATTTATTTATAAATTATAAAGATATTTTGTTAGAAACTTCTGCGATTGAGATATGCATTCAAGGAATGCACTAGGGTCTCTACTATATACTTTGAGGAATCAAACTAATTTTTTTTGAAGAATTAGCAACTCGTGCACATGCCATTGAGATAAGTATGAATTTTGATAAATATGAATGCCCAAGTGATGTCAATGATGATGAAAATGAAGAAAATGTGGTTTCATATGCAACAACTGCTACTTCAAATTTTCAATGCTCCTAGATACGAGCATAAATTATCTACAATTGTCAAATTAAATTTTGTACAAATGCTCCTTGATAAGAACATAAACTGTCAGTAAAACATTTTGATACGAGTATAAACTATCAATAAGTTCAAGTAAATTCAAAAGTTCATTGACATAAGTATAAAAGGTCTATAAATCAAACATAATTGAAGACTCCTTGATATGAGTATAAACTATCTGCAAATTCAAATTCAAATAGAAACTCATTGATATGAGCATAAACTATCTATAAATTCCAAACAAATTTCAGTCAAGAACTCATTGATATGAGAATAAACTATCTACAAATTCAAATCAAATTTAAAGAATTTTTTGATATGAGGATAAATTGTCCAGTTCAAATCAATTCAACAGAAGAACTCCTCGATATGAGTTAAAACTATATTTATATTCCAAATAAGTTCAAATAAACTATTATGACTGTATCCTATTGATGAAAGAGTTTGAGACTTATTCACTTTAAAACATATTGTCTGTGAACAAATCTCGATGGGGCATTTGTAAACAAATAAAATTTATTCCAATTAAATTATAACACACATATAAAATAATATATTAAATATTAATTTTTTATTTTTTATTTATATTAGAAATTTAATCAAATTTAATTCATAAAATAAATAGTTAATTAATTGATATTATAATATTATTGACCAATTAAATTTTGCCAAGTGTCAAATTTTAATTCTTGGAAATTAAGATTGTATCAAATCTTGTGATCAAAAGATATATACCAATCAAATCGTGCTACTTCATCAATGACTTATCAAATAACCTCTATCCTACAAGTATAAATAAGGGTTATTTGTAAGAATTAAAAACACAAGTTGTGAAGAAGAGGTCCAAGGAAGAAAGGTGTTGGAGGAAATTATCTCAACCAAGACGATCAAATTCAAGGAGATCCATGGTCTTCAAGGCGAAAATCAAGGCGTTCATCGCGTAGTCCATCCAAAAATAGCATTTAATTCTATATTAAGTTATTAAACCCTCAAATTAACGTTATTGGAGATTAATTCCACCTTGGAGGAAATTGAAAGGTCGATCCACCAACAAATATTCAAATCCAAGAAGTCGACGTTCTTGAAGTTTTAACGTTTGATTCGATATTAAGATATCATGCCCTCGAATTAACATTATTGAAGAACGAAATCCAGTTTGGAGGAGATCAAATTGGTGATTGCACCTCTAAAAGTTCAAATTCCAAAATTTTTTGTTGTTGAAGAGAAGAATCATAGGATTCATAGATATTGTAACTATTTTAATATTTCAATTCAATAAAATTCAATTTGTACAAATTTTTCTTATTTATTAATTTTTGCAAACAACGAAATTTATGTTAAAGGGAAACTTACAAACTTTTTAAAATATTTTATAAAACCAATTATTACATCAACATAATAAAAATAAGTTCAATACAATTAACAATTCTATATCAAATGTACAATTCATTGAAAAAAAACTATATTAAACAAATATACATATATAGGTAAAACTTGAACCCATGACTTGTTTTTAGTTAAAAAGTACTAGGCCTTAGCCTTACTACTTGAGTAACATATCATCAGCAATGCAATTATGATATTCTAATGACGAACTTATGAAATTTTAATTATTCGTATTCTGAATTTAGTAAACTTAACTCTTAAAATAATGAATTCTTTGTGACTTTTGTCACTTTTGCACAACCTAGTTATTGCATTTGTACAATTTAACTGATTCTCATAGATTATCGGACATATCTATAAATCACACCATAAATTATTATAAAGTACTCTGGAACAGCTACCTATCTTCAAGCCTGTCCCAAATTTGAACTACTATGTTCATATTGTAAATTTTGAAGGAAATTTTGCATGTCGACGAGGAATTGTTTAAGTGACAAAATTAAAATTTCAAGACTTTAAGATTTTGTGCTCTATTTCCATTGAAAGTGTGGGCATTTGTCTATTTTGATATTAATTGTTAACTGATTATGAATTATTGGTATTTTTTTTTTTTTTTTTACTAAGAAGAAGATTAGCTCTCTGTATAAAACATTGCATAAATTTGGTGCTTAGTCCCATGGTTTAATCCATTTAAGTCGTCGTGAAAATTTCAACCCCAATTCACAGTAGAAACAACAAAAATAAAATTTAACTATCATCTAAATTTGAGCATTCACATAATTACGTAATTTTGACATCATATAAATTAGGCATATCAAATCTTGGAGCACAGTATTTTATGATTGTAAAAAGAAAATGTTATTATTTTTAAGTAGGAATTTTTGAATCAAATTGATCTTTATATTTTGTGAATCCACTTTGAATGATACATGATATATTATTCTTTATTTTAACATATAGCTTTTTCTTTATTCGTTTTATGCAATTGCAAAATCCGAAATAGTCGAAAGTTGAGTCTCATTGAATTTTGTTTATTGCACGACGCGAAGAAGATATACAACGGCAGAAAATATTGAATTGCATGAATCTGACATATATGGGCATAGTTTCACTTATTTTTGGCATATGTAATGTGTTTTTTAGATGTACTCGTAAATAATATCTGTGTTGCACGTGATTCTTATGGTTCTATTAAATTAATTATATTTAATAATTTATTTAGTAAATTTAAGATATTTCTTAAATAAAAATATAATTAATAAAAAAATAAAATATTCTAAAGTATTTTTAAAACTAATTATTGAGAGATATGACATTTTAACAAAGCAATACACTCTTCCAACTCATACTTTCTAGGCAACACTTATTTCATAGATGTTGAAGATTCAATGCTGGAATTGTTTTTACATTAAATAATTGTTAGGCATCATAACTTTATATTACAATGAATTATGCTTCAATGTTATGTATTCCTAATAAAAATAAAATATTAGTTATTATCAAAAATATATAATATATTATTTAGGAAAAAATATTTGTATTTGTACTCAAAATTTGTCTGTACACAATATTTTTAATCCACATCTTTCTTCTTATATTTGAAGTGTCTAGTATAATCAATACTTTAATTATAGACATTGAAATTTTTCTGGAGAGAGAAACATATAATTGGTCATGAGAAGACAGTGAATGAAGCAAATAGTCATCAACATTTGAATTATTTGTTCTTGAGTTTTTTTTTTCATTGCCATGACAAAGCAAAGTTTAATATGTAATTGTTTACATTTAAATTGAGATCGAAAACTTTCATTTTCAGTTGGCAAAAACAGTACTCTAGGTATAAAAACATGCTTTTCAGTATAATGCTCAAATATAATTTGTGCATCATTTATGTTATTCTTGAAGTTCTACATATCAAATGAATTATTGGACTATTTTTTTCAGCACCAACTTATGAGGATGCAAGCCATTTTGAGTTAAAGAGTTCAAAATATCATCTTTATAATAGTTATTTTTATTATCAATAATTTCACCAAAACTGTTAAAAGTTTTTGCTTATCGAGGAAGCATGAAAATCAACTTATTATTCAATCTATCAACGTGCCCATTTTTAGCAGCTAATATTACTCAACTTGCCATGTATTGAGTTAAGTGAGCAATCTTATTTAAGGTTGGGAAAATAATGTTAATAAGTCGTAATATTAACTTTTATTTATTGTCATACTTAATGATCATCACTTCTGAAATTTTGATTTATATTTAGTATCACTTGGTTTCTCACTATTTATAAATCTAAGTAAGAACTCACTGAAGTTTGGATCATTGACTCATGTTCCTTGACAAAATAATTTTTGTTCATTTAGGGCCACAAATATGATTCACCAAAGTTGTAGCAATAATTTCATAAATTGTTGCCATAGGAACAAGTGGTAATACTTTTCTAAAATCTCCACAAAAAACTATTAATTTTCCACCAAAATTCTCATCATTTTCTATTTTGTTTTCAATAATTTGTCAACATTCTTGATAGCCTCACTTTGCTTGGACATAGTGCACTCATTTGATTTATTTGCATCTATGATTTTAAAGTCAGAATGTGTTATTCTACCCCCTGACATTATCGTAGCAACAACTCCAAATATCACAGTTACAAATGTTGTTAGATTTTTGGATCTAAAATGAACTAACCATGCATGGTACAAAAATCTTTTTTGTGTTATATTTAACCCATCAATAAATAAACCCTTGCTCCTTTGTATATAATTTAAAATCATTGAAAAAGTTTTATACTGTTCATAATTCAACTTTAGTTGTGCTTCATACTTTTCCAAATGTATTTTTATTGACATTTTACCTTATAGATCTTTCTTGGAAAATATTTTCCATGTTATCAATATCAATATAAATGTTTGGAAGATTATAAGAACTAATGTTTTTTCCCATGCCCTCCAAGAAAAAAAAATCAAACTTTTCATAGTTTTGACAACTTGTAGTTTAATTGAGATTTTCAATTCTCACTTTAAAGTATGTATTCCAAAAAACTCTCACATTTGTTAGTGCACTATAAACACCCTTGTACAACCTATCGTAAATTTCAGACAAGCCAATCAAATATTTCACAATTAAGTGCACGTAGAGCTAGTAGTATCATGTTCTCCAACAAGCTAACAAAAAAAAATATATTTTTTGATGGTTGATTGCATTTTATTTTTCAAAGTTTGGTATAATGATGTATATCAATAATTTTGAAATCATGAAATTAGGGTATTCAAATTATTATACTTTTAATTTTTATAATTTTATTTTTCTAAAATTATATTAATTAAAATATATATAAACTCAAGACAAAGAAGAATTAAAATTAACATGAAAAAATAAAGTATTTCAGATGAATATAAATTGAGGTATTACAAAAAAAAAAACAATATAGTTGACATTGCAACAAAGCAATGAACTCTCTTTCAACTCACACTTTATAGGCGACACTTGTTTCTTAAAGATTGAAGAAATTTGACAAACTCAAACTAAAAATCTGATATGTACCAAAGTCGAACAAAAAAAATTGATGTAATTTTTAATTTTTATTTTCATAAAAATTTGGTATTCAGTTTGATTTTAATTTTTTATTCTGATTTATCAAAATGTACTGAATATCGAATTTAATTTTTATAATTTTTATAAATAACTTTTATATCTTTATTTATTAAATTAATTTAATACTTTTTTCTTATATTTAACTTACCAAACTAAATATTCAAAATACAATTAAATTTTGTTAAGAAATAAAAATAAAAAATAAATTAAGCTAAAAGTGTGTTATATATAGCTTTGCAATAATGTAATAATATATATATACATATATATATATATATTTATATCATAATTTATCTGTTAGATTACTTTGAAATTTTTAGGGTTAATTTCCTTTTACCCCCTATACTCTTAAAAATACTCAAATTATTTATTAATTCTATAATTTATTCATAGAAAATTATATAAAAGGATTAAAAAATACACAACTAAATATAGTATAAAATTATTTTCTACTTAATGTATTATATATATATAATTATTTATTTCAATAAAAACTATATTTAAATATGGTGATACAACATGAAAGTTCATATAACTTATTTTTGGCATGTTTGATTCGATTGAATTTTTTTAGCTTTGTTTGATTTCTTTTCAAGTCATTTTGAGGAAAGTGTTCTGGAAAGTGGGTTTGGAGAATGTATACAGACTGAAAATTTGTTTATTTTGTTGGGACAAATGATATAATATATTTTGAAAGATATTTTTAACTATAAATATTTTATCAGTATTGTTGCGTTATGGTTAATAAGAGATATTTTCAATTGTAGACGTCTTGTCACTGTTACTTGTTGTAATTAGTGACGGTATAATAGGGTATAAAATTATTTAAATATTATAATGAATGATTGGTATTTTGGTGGAATGAAAATACCATTTTCAAAAATGCAAGTGACAAATATTTTTTCGTATCCGAAGAAGGAAAGCAATGTTTGGAAAAAAAAGTAGTAAAAGGAAATCAACCAAATTATAATGTTCAATCCTGATAATAAAATAGTATAAATAAAATTTATTAGATTAAATGATCAAATCCAAATTATCTATTTTTTCATTAAATGACTTCATGAGTGATTTAACATAAATTTCAAAAGTGAAAAAAATTCATTAAATCAAATATCATATGCAATTGCAACTAGGCTACTATGATTGCAACGACAAAAATAAGTAAAATAATTAAAACAGAATTTGGATTTTGTGTATAAAATATGTGTAATATAAGGAAAAATATAGCTTTTGGAATATGACCTTTTAATTGATAAAATTGATATAAAACTCACATGTTGATAGCTTAAGAAAGCAAATGTTAAGAGAATTAAATATTTCATCAATTGATATAATTATATTCGTATCTCCCAAACATAGAAAAATAGACTTTAGTCTCATAGTTTAAGGAAGTCTTGCATATTTAGTCCCATGGTTTGAACAAAATTAATTTTAGTCATGAATGCACTTTAATATATAAGTTTTGCTCTATTCTATTTTTTCAAAAAGTGAAATAACCAAAATTATAAATATGACAGTGAAATGTTCTTTTGAATTGATATAAAAAATTGATGTTATTTTCACATTAATTTTAATAAATCTAATTAGACTGGATATTGTGAGGTATATTTAATTTATTCAAATAGACATATCACCATAAAATAATTTTCATATTAAATCTAATGTGTCATATCTTTTTATATTCTAATTCAATGTTCCTTTTTTTGTAGGGTTGATCATATTTTGATAAATAGATGGAATCAAATCAAAAATAAAAATTCAGTATGTACCAAAGTCGAATAAAAAATTTCAATTTGATATTTGATATTTATTTTTATAAAAATCCAGTATTTAGTTTGATTTTTTTTTGTTTTGGTTTATCGAACTATACCGAATATCATATTTTAATTTTGTTAATTTTTATAAATAATATTTAGATTTATTAATTAATTTATACTTTTTTTATTCTTTACTTACGAAACTAAAACTAATTAATTCAAAATACAATTAGATTTTGTTATTTAAATTTGAACTATTTATTTTTTGTTATTTTTTTTAAAATTCCTTTAATAAAGCTATTAAATCGAAATATGAACACGTAAATGAATAAAAAAGAAAATAAAAAGTAAAGTAGTCATGAATATTTTATTTGGACATAGTGCTCTCATTTGATTGATTTACATCTATTGATATTTTGAAATGAGAATGTGTTGTTCTACCTTGACTAATTCACAGCAAAAACTCCAAATGTTGCAATTACAAAGATTTTTGGATTCAAAATGAGCTAACTATGCATAGTACAAAAATCTTTTTTTGTGTTCCACATAATCCATCAATAAAGAAATCCTTGCTCCTCTGTATGAAATTTAAGATCATTGAATTTTTTTTATATTGTTTAGGATTCAATTTTAGTTGTGCTTCATACTCTTCCAAATGTATTTTTATTGACATCTTGCCTTGTATATCTCTTGAAAAATATTATCAATGTTATCAATATCAATATGAATATTTGGAAGATTATAAGAACTAATGTCTTTTCCCATGCTCTCAAAAATAAAACATAAAAAAATCAAACTTTTCAAAGTTTTAACAACTTGTAGTTTAACTGAAATTTTCAATTCTTACCTCAAAGTATGTATGCCAAAAAAACTCACATTTGTTGGTGCACTATAAACACCCTTGTAGAATCAATGTAAATTTCAGACAGGCCAGCCAGATATTTGACAATTAAGTGCATGTAGACCTAGTCGTATCATATTCTCCAATAAGCAAACATAAAAATCTTGTTTGATGATTGATTGAGTTTTATTTTTCAAAGTTTGGCGTATTGATATATATTTATAATTTTGAAATCATGCAATTAGGGTGTACAAATTATTATAATTATAATTTTTATAATTTTATTTTTTTGCAATTATATTAATTAAAAATATATATAAACTCGAGAAAAAGAAGAATTAAAATTAACATGAAAAAAATTAAGTGTATTCAAACGAGTATAAATTGAGGTATTACAAAAAATAAATTTGTAGTTGACATTGCCACAAATCAAGAAACTCTCTTTCAACTCATACTTTATAGGTGACACTTGTTCCTCAGAGATTGAAGAAATTTGGCAAACTCAAACTGAAAATCTGATATGTACCAAAGTCGAACAAAAAAAATTAATTTGATTTTAATTTTTATTTTCATAAAAAATTGGTATTTGGTTTGATTTTAATTTTTTATTCTAATTTATCGAAGTGTACTGAATATCGAATTTAATTTTTAAAAAATTTATAAATAACTTTTATATCTTATTTTATATTTATTAATTAATTTTATGCTTTTTTCTTATTTTTAACTTACCAAACTAAATATTCAAAATACAATTAAATTTTGTTAAGAAATAAAAATAAAAAATAAATTAAGCTAAAAGTGTGTTATATATAGCTTTGCAATACTGTAATAATATATATACATATATATCATATTTTATCTGTTAGATTACCTTGAAATTTTTAGGGTTAATTTTATTTTACCCCTATAATCATAAAACTACACCAATTATTTGTTAATTTTGTAATTTATTCATAGAAAATTATATAAAAGGATCAAGAATAAAGAAATATACAAGTAAATGTAGTACAAAATTTTTTTATACATAATTTATTATATATATTTATTTTAAAAATAAATATATTTAAATATGGTGATACAACATGAAGGTTCATACAACTTAATTTTGGCATGTTTGATTCTGTTGAATTTTTTTAGCTTTGTTTGATTTCATTTCTAGTCGTTTTGAGAAGAGTGTTCTGAAAAGTGGGTTTGGAGAACATATACAGAAAGAAAATCTGTTTGTTTTGTTGGGATAAATAATATGATATATTTTGAAAGATATTTTCAACTGTAAATATTTTGTCAATATTGTTTTGTTATGGTTAATAGGAGATATTTTCAACTTTATATGTTTTATCACTGTTATTTATTGTAATTAGTGATGGTATAATAGGGTATAATATTATTCAAATATTATGATGAATGATTGGTATTTTGGTGGAATGAAAATACCATTTCTGAAAAATGCAAGTGACAAACATTTTTTCGTATCCAAAGAAGGAAAACAATGTTTGGAAAAAAAAATAGCAAGAGAAAATCAATCAAAATTATAATGTTCAATCATGACAATAAAATAGTACAAATAAAATTCATTAGATTAAATGATCAAACCCAAAAGATCTACTTTTTTCATGAAGTGACTTGAGGAGTGATTTAACATAAATTCCAAAAATAAAAAAAATCACTAAGTCAAATATTATATGCTGCAACTACGCTACTATAATTGCAACAATAAAAGATAAGTCAAATCATGAAAATAAATTTTGGATTTTGTGTATAAAATATGTGAAATATAAGAGAAAATATAACTTTTGGAATATAGCCTTATAATTAGTAAAGATGATATAAAACTCATATATTGATGGCTTAAGAAAGTAAATATTAAGAGAATCAAATATTCCATTCAATTGATATAATTATATTCGTATCTCCCAAGCATAGGAAAGTATATTTTAGTCTCATAGTTTAAGGAAGTCTTGGAAATTTAGTCTCATGGTTCGAAAAAAATTCAATTTTAGTCGTGAATGCACTTTAATATATAAGTTTTGCTCTATTCTATTTTTTCAAAAAATGGAATATAACAAAAATTATAAATATGACAGTGGAATGTGCTTTTGAATTGATATAAAAAATTGATGTTATTTTTACTTTAATTTTAATAAATCTAATTAGACTGGATATTGTGAGATATATTTTGTTTATTCAAATACACATATATCACCATAAAATAATTTTCATATTAAATCTAGTGTATCATATCTTTTTCTATTCTAATTCAATATAATTTTTTTATAGGAGTGATCAAAGTTTGATAAATAGATGTAATTAAATTGAAACTGAAAATTCAGTATGTACCAAAGTCGAACAATTTTTTTTTATTTGGTATTTGATATTTATTTTTATAAAAAATCAGTATTCAGTTTGATTTTGATTTTGATTTTTGTTTTGATTTATCGAACTATACTGGATATCATATTTTATTTTTTGTAATTTTTATAAACAATATTTATATTTATTAATTAATTTATATTTTTTTTATTCTTTACTTACCAAACTAAAAATAATTAATTCAAAATACAATTAGATTTTGTTATTTAAATTTGAATTATTTATTTATTTTTTATTTTTTAAAAAAATAATTTAACAAAGCCATTGAATCGAAATATGAACACATAAATGAATAAAAAAGAAAACAAAAAGTAAAGTAGTCATGAATATAATTTTCACACATGACACATGTTTTAGGAAGTAAAGTAGAGTTTGTCTCGTAATTATCCTAGTACATCATTGATCAATTAAATAAATAAGTATTATTTGTTCCAAAATTATATAACTACTATTAAAATTAATAATATTAAAAGGGCATTTTAGTCAGATAAAAAATTAGAATAAACATTCACACTTTTATAATAGTATAAATAGATATAGATAGATATTTATATTAAAATTTCAACTAAATTAATACTTAGAATGATTAATCACAAAAGGTAAAACTTTAAATGATCTCAAAAGTATTCTACTTTGATGGGATTTGAGTTTAATTTTAAAACCAAATTTTGTTATTTGCTTGAAATTCTATACCTACAATTACACTGAAGCCCAAATAGTACAACACTTAGTAAAAAAATTTGTTCACGGGCCGGGCCTCCTCTTAGAAATAGAAATATGTTGTTGATCTTTATAATGAGAATAAATTCATTCACAGTTTAAAAAAATTATTAACATCCATTATACATTGAGAAGGATAATGCTGAAAGTCTGAAATTTCATGAGTGCTTTATTTATAAAGACTCCATAAAAATTGCACAAAGTGATGCACATTGGATAAAACTATTTAGGCACTTAGACGCAGAAAATTTATGTACTCCACAAAGCATTTTAATTAGGAGTATTACTTTCTTTTGTTGGTTTATCACTTATAAATACTACTACATATGGTTCACCATATTTAATAAAAAAAAAATTGACCTCCAGACTTTAAGTGAGAGAGGGAGGTTGATGTAGAACAAGAGGCGAATACATTTTGAGATCATTTGAATCGACATAAATTCAAACAGAATTGACTCAAGTGTGTGAGTTACGGGATGACCTCTCTATGCAAGTAATCGTCCTTTCAAGATAAAGCTAACCCTTCACCACAATCGTCATGAGGTTCGTCGTTCTTCATCAAATTCCATTGTTTCGGCTAGTGTACAAATGCTATTCTAAATATTTTTATTTTTCAGTAATTTGTTTATATTTAGTATTTTTTATAGTTGTATTTTAATCCCAATATTTTACCAAATACTTGCTTATAAGTTAAGAGTATTTTTAGGCCTAAGTTTCATTATTTTCTAAGTCAAATTGGAAAACAGCCCCAATTTTTAACCTGTTTAACCGACATTAAAATTGTGTCATTCAATACATGTTAAACTTTACTATTTTTAATTATCCATTTGAGTAATAAAATTGCGTTTTGCATAATTTTCGAATTCTATTAACTCTTTTGGAAGGTTGTAGGAGAGCTTCAAAATCTATCAAAATTTTATGATTTCTGCTCCGGGAAGCATTTTCACGCTATTGTGTAGCAATACTTCACATTTTTCCAATTGTCAGAGGTTATCATTTACAGGGACTGGGAGACTGTTGTGCATATGCCGCTTGGGCCGATTGCAGCTGCGGCAATAGCCGTTTTGGAAAATTAAAGGCATTAAGATACAACTCACCCAAGACTTGCCTTGAATTAAATCTATAAACTCGAAAATGAAAGCACTTAAACCAACAAGGAATTATAACATTTGTTAAGATTACTTACATTCATAATCATGATAACCATACCCTCTGAATTTTAAAAGTTAACATCATTAACATCATTTATATTGGTATACAACAGATAATTTATCTTTTCCATGATACATATTTATCCAAGCAAAATGAGAAGGGAGGGGTGAATTCACATATGGCTCGTTTGGATTGATGGATGAAGGTTATTAGATAAATGGATCAGGCTTGGGTTTGGATTGATGGATGAAAGTTAGTAGATAACTGGATCAGGCTTGGGCAAGCATTTAATATGCATGACTTCAGCCCATGACAAATCCTTGGTCCGGTAAAGAATTATTCATTTATATGATAAATAATCAGTCCAACACTCCATAAATAATATAATCCAAAACACTCCATAAATAATATAATCCAAAAATTTGTCCAACTATAATTAAATGTGAATGTATAGCTTTGCACCTGAAGAAGGTAGTAGATGACAAGTACTCTAATTGATTTTTTGGTGTGTTTTGTCCTTATATTCAAATGGGCAATTTGGACATTTGGATTTACAAACCCACTTAATCACTAAATCCAAATGAAAGATTATTATCCTGATCAGTATTTTAAATTTCAATCCTACAATCCAAATATAGTATTAAATACATTACAATATCTATGAACAGTACAATCATATTCTATCCAATTAATTTTACCAATCCCGTCCATAAATCCGAATGAGGCCAAAAGGCATAGTGGAGTCTACTTTCACGCATCCATTGCTTCCACCAAAAACAAGTTGACCAAAGTACTAATCCTCACCCTCTCTCAACTAACTTGAATCTGAACGACAACTTGAATTTGAATGACGCCAAACATCAGTGGTTGTTACACAGAGCTGTAACCTGCAAGGACAAACTTCCTAGTCATGTTAAACACAAAAAAAGATGTTGATAATTTGCTTCTTGTGTGTGCTCACACTCACGCACAAGCACAACAGTATGTATAGGGTTGCCACTTCTTGCAAGTATATCAACTTGAAAGGTTGATATCCAATTATTTAAATCTACTGCAAGTCCAACTCGTCACGCCATTTCCCTTTCTCCCGCAACTCCACCTTAGTGCTATTGCACTGTTCCCGAGTAGAAGAGCTTAGAGTTTAGAATAAACGACACAATGTTCCCTCGTGCCACCCAAATGAAGAAAAAAAATCAATGGAAAACAATCTGAATATGTTTGTTTAGCCACCATCTTCCATGGAGGCCAATATAAAGAAAAGAAAACAACATCAAGCTTGTAGACTGAAACTTTTTGAACCAATAACTATAATTTTTATGAGCAAGCATCCAAACAAAAGTGCAACATTATCACAACGGTTTACCTTTGATTAAAATGAAGTTCATCGTTCCATTATAAGTCAAAGCTCCATAAGTCCATTTGGTGCAACTTTTAAATTCAACAAATTATCAATAGCATTTTTTCTTTGGACTAATATTAGAGTAGAGTTCAAGTTCTTAATATCTTGTCCCTACCAATTATCAACAGCTGATATTGCATATAAGGAAAATAAGGGCCAAAAATTACAGATTTTGCTGCAACGGCCACAACAATTACCAGGCCACAAGTAAATAACTCTTCGCATGTCCGGGTAGTCAAAGTTCTAACAGAAATACAAAATAGCAAAGTGAAAGGAAATTCTCATTAACTGACCCCAAATTCTCCTTATTAACTTAAGAAACATACTTGTGACAACAGTAATACTCCACAAATCTCATTTTATATTAAATGGAATAACATTTTAATTATGCTATGCAGTTAAGTTCTCATTCTTAGATCATTGACGCATGTAATCCAATTGGTCGTCCTTTCATAGATAAAATGGGCTGTCCTATTTTGCAAGACTGCAATCTTAAAATCAGCTAAATAGAAGTCAATCAAGTTCATAAACCATTAAAAATAAGAAGGCTAGCTAGAGTAGTTTTACCTTGTATTAGCCTTCTTCCTCTTCCTCTTCACTCCTGCTGTTCTTGCCGCCACAACACTTCCACCAACACCACCACTATCATTGAGTCGAAGAAGGCTTCCCGGACAAATTTGAGAAGATAAAAAATTAGGGAGGCCATGAATGGTAACCTTCTTCACAGAATTCTTCTCAATATCCAACCATAAAAACTTGCTATCATGCTGCAGAAGAACCTGCCCTTTGCTCTTCAAATAAGCTACAGGCCTGAGGCCCCCCATAGCGCAAATAATATCTAGTCCCCCAATCGAAAACAACTTCATCCACGACTTTTCTACTCCATAATCTTTCATCACCCATCCATCCAAGCCTTCAATTGTGTAATGTAACTCAGAACTAAGCATCCACTCAACGCATCTAAATGCATTTTGAGAGGTTCCCTTGCTCTGGTAGGTATTGCGGGCAGTGACAGCTGGCTGTAATCTTCAGTCCCAAGATCAAGCGCAAGTATCATATCACATGATTGTTAGAGTAGGATGCCCAACGACCCAATTAGATTGGGTGTATTATACTCTTTTGTTTTTGTAAAGACAATCTTATTGGGAATCATATTAATAAAAAGGCATTTTCTTTATCTTATGTCTTGCATTTTTTTATTTCTGCATATTATATAAAGTCCTTAGACCAAATTTAGCTACGGGGCATGGTCGCGCATATGATGGTGATCATGAAACATGCCTCTAAGGCTTTGGTCTTAAATAAGTTCCGAGTCGATAGCTTTTCGAGATGGGATATCAAATAGTTCAATAAGACTCGTACATATAATGCATGCTCGTGAGACGAGGATGTCACATTCCATTGGCATTAGCGTAGAGACGTAAGTGCATGTATGTGGGTGCTTGTTAGGCAATAAGTACACCGAATATGACCCACAAGAAATTCTTAGTTGGAGGCTTTGCCCGTCGAAATAAGAATTTCTGTGTTGTGATAGTACACGACTAGTCCTCACACTTGAGGCACGATGGTAGTCTTGTGTGCATCCTGCAGCACTTTGATATATCTTCTGATTGCTTGACAATCACAAAGGGGGTATGTTGGGTGTTGCACTGGTGTGCATGGAGGTTTGTCAGTGGCCAACATAGAATTCGACACTTGTCTTTTTAAACAAGAGAATCTCTTGTATTTTCATAGTTCGTGATTCAAAGACCTTGGCCAAGATAGTATGAATTGTGATTCATCAAGAATCATTGGAACTTGAAATGGGATCACAGTTATTGAATCATTTAGGGTTTTGACTTATAATCCATGCCTTAGATTCAATCAGGAGATTAGCTGTCGAAAGGACCGTACGTGTATGATACTCACAACTGAAATATGTTTACTCGCTATTTCACCTAAAACTAGTTTGCTATGATTACTTGTTAGGTGTTTTCATGGATAGTGAGGTTTTTGGAATTAAAGAGTTGATTCCAAGCGGATTAATTAATTGGAATAATTGTTATTCATAAGTTGCAAATGTTGCAAACCCATTACTAGCTTAGTAGTGAACCTAAGAGGGTCACACATCTTTATGGAAAGTAACATTTCTAATTTTAGATTTTATCCAATGGTTGAAAATTAATTAATTAATACTGATCAATTAATTAATTAAGGGTTCTATTTAATTTAATGGTTAAATTAAATTATTTAATTAAGTAATTAGATTATTTAATTGGACCTAATTTGATTAGGAAGCCCAATTGGAGTAAATTAAATTAATCAATTGGATTGATTAAATTGGGATTGAATCAATTGAATTGATTTGGGGATTTTTGAGTCCAAGCCCAAAATAAATGTGGATCACTTAAGAAGCCCACTAAAGTATGAAGAGAATAAATTAAATAAATATGATTTATTTAATTAACATATTGTAGATAAATAAATATAGTGACCAATTTTATTGGATAAAATAGGCCACTAAGATTTAATTTATATATAAATATAATTATAGTATATATATATATGATATATAATATATATATATATATATATATATATATATATAATATATATATATATATCTTGATATTATTTGAAGAGTTCAAATTAATATCAACAATGTATGTAGACAATTTTGATGATTAATGTAGTCTTAAATTAGTCCACATACAATAGGAGAAAGAAAAGAGAAGAGTTCTTGGAAGATTTGGAATCCTTCCAAGATAAGGTTTTGAAGTAGTTCAAAATTGAAAAACTTTCCAATAGTTGGAAAATGATTAAAATTTTCAGCCCTATATATATGAGGGATGAAAATTACATAATCAATTCAAAAAAAATTTGAGCAAAAATATTTTGTTTAAAGTCTTCTATTTTTACTCTCCAAGAAAAGAAAAGAAAGAAAATGAAAATCAATTTTTTGTTATTCTCTTCATATTATTGTTTCAAAAACTTAAAGAATCAATCTTTATTGTTCGTGAAAATATACTCCGGTTCTAAATTAGTAAACAATTAAAAGGATACTAGCGAATCTTTTTGATTGGTGTTGCTCTTCCGTATTATGGACCTGATAGAGGGAAGACACTTGAATCCCTGCGAGTTCTGATAGTCCAGGATAAACAATTGATTGTTTTATTCCCTACAACAATCGAAGTGCACGAAAGGTATACGAAAGGTATAATTCAATTTTATATTTATTTATATATTCATTTGAATAAGCGCGATCGTTAAATCGCTTTCGAATCAAAGGGGTTAAATTTATGTTTGATAAAAATTTTAATTTTCCACTGCGTATACCCCTGCGATTAAAGCGAACCCAACAGTGGTATCAGAGCCACGGTTTCGCTTATTTAGTGAATTTCGGATTTATGAATACATGTTTTTAAATTATTTAAATTCATGTTAATTATGTAAAATTTGATTTTGCATATTTTCAGAAATTTTTAATTGGAATAATTTTAATTACTTATTTAAATTGTTTAAATATGAAAATAAAAAAAATAAAATTTGATGACACGGGCGTCTGGTGTCAGACACCCGACGGCTGCGCGCGCAGGCACCCGGCAGTGGGTGCCGGCGCACCCACGGGGGCCCGTCACTCGACATCGGGCGCTGGGCGCTCGCTGCGCGCGCCCGACGGGCAGCAGTGGTGCTGCTCGTCGTGTCATTCTGGGTCTGTTTTTTTTATATATATTTTCTGGAATATTAAAATTAAATGTTAATTTTAATTATTTCTGAAAAATATTTTTCAAAGAAAATTATTTTTCAAGCAATTAAAAATTATACCAAGTTAAAAGAAAAATTGCGTTTAACAATTTGGTAAATTTACATGTTTTGATAATTACATATGATGTTAATTATGAGCATGTATGGGATGATCATGAGCCATTGGACCAATGTGATTGTTTTTATTTAATATTTTTTGGTTTTAAAATGGGGCCTGCGAGCCTCTTATTTCACTTATATAAGTTATTTTATTTTCTTTAAAGTGAGTAGAATAGATGGTAAGGTTTTTCTTTTTCTTTGGAAGACGAAGGAGAATAAAAAAGAAGGCCTATGTTTGTATGGGATACAATTATGTAATAGAATATGTTCTATTCCATTTTATTACCCTTAGACTGACCTTAGCTTCATTTTTTGCTCAAATGGACCGCATAGGACTGGTTCATGATCATCAATTTATTTAAGTATGTATTAGATGCATGCTTAGGATTTTATTTAATGCTTTTATACTTGTGGAATGATATTATGATGTCATGCATTAAATAACCAACCTAATTTAAATTATGATGAGGTTTTGGATAAAATTAAACCCCACTTAATTTACTAAAATTAAGTAAAAGAATTTTTTGAAAATTCGATTTCAAACAAAAATGGACAAGTTAGGTAGGGCCTATCGTTCCATGCCTACCATCAAAGATAGAGACATGACGACCGCTACCGCACTTGATCACTGACTATGAGTCGTAGGGTGGTCTTATGTTGGAAAGCTGTGATCTCTACCAAGCATTGAGATGCTCGTGGGATGGAATCGTCATTATGTTGGCCATGAGTCGTGGGACATCTTGATGCTCTATCTACACGAATGTTTGATGGGTATTGTTTGACACTTAGTACCATATGGGCTCATAAAATTGGGGTATATGAGAAGAGGTGAGACAAAACAAACTTGAGGTTGTATAGTGATACAATCGTCAAAGAGTTGACTACCGATAAAAATATTTCATGGGATCATAAAATTGGGGTGTGAAATATTTTCATTGGACCTCAAGCTCACTAGGAAATTTGATTTCCCGAAATTCCATTAGGGGTGATGGAATTCAAAAAAAATAGTGGGAGACATTTAGTATTAAAGACCTTGTATTAAATGAATATGTTTTTGCCATAGTTTACTCATTTTCTGCTTCGTGCATGTTTTGTAGATTATTCTACTAAAATGGCAAAGAATCCACTTGCAACAATCCTTGAACAAAACAAATTAACTGGACCTAACTTTGTCAATTGGCTAAGAAACCTGAAGATAGTTCTTCAGTCGGAGAAGAGGGCATATGTCCTCGACACTACGTCTCCTTCGGTACCACCGGAGGATATTACTTCAGAGGATTATGCAGATTACTTACATCATATTGATGACAATTTGCAGGCTCGATGCTATATGCTGACATCGATGTCAAATGAGATGCAGAGGCAGAACGAGGATCAAGATACTGCTTATGGGATCCTTATGCACCTACAAGAGTTGTATGGTGAAAGAACTCGGCAGATGAGATATCAGATCTCAAAAGAGCTTTTCAGATGTCGTATGACTGAGGGCTCTTCAGTCCATCATCATGGATTGAAGATGGTAGCCCTTATTGAAAGGTTGGCGTCCCTTGGAGTCGTTATGGAGAACGAACTCTATACGGACCTTTTGCTGCAGTCTCTGCCTCCATCATTTAACACCTTTGTTGTCAACTTTAACATGCACAACATGGAGACTAGTCTTGCTGAGCTTGTGAACATGTTAAAGACGACTGAGTCCACCATGAAAAAGGACAAGCCGGTTCTGCTTGTTGGATCTTCTTCTGGATCAAAGGCTAAAAAGCCCAAGAAAGGAAAGAAGAAAGGAAAGGGTTCCTCTAAACCCAACAAACTGAAAGCTAAGGGCGGTGTCAAAAAGGTTTCTTCTCAAGCCAATGACAAGTGCCATTACTGCGGCAAACCAGGGCACTGGAAGAGGAATTGCAAGGAGTATCTTGCAAGCCTGAAGAGTTCAGGTATATATTTTGTTGAAGTTAACTTGTCGGTTAACAATATTTCTTGGGTATTAGATACCGGTTGTGGCTCACAGATGATGGCAAGAAGTAGGAAGCTGGATGGAGGAGAGACAGTCCTTAGGATGGGAAATGGAGCGAGAGTTGCTGCATTAGCTATAGGGACCGTTAATCTGGCTTTAGAGAATGTTATGTAATAGTTTTAAATAATTGTCTTTTTTGTTCCGGATATTATTAAGAACATTATCTCTATTCTAGTTTTGGATAGAGAAGGTTTTAGATTTACCATTGAGAATGGAAATTGTTCCATTTTCAAACGTTCTGATTTTATATATTCTGGTTCTTTGAAGAATTGTTTATATACTATTACTCCCCATAATCCCATTTTCACAATTCAACAAAATAAAAGAAAATTAGATAATCATAGTTCAATGAGCCTGTGACACGCAAGATTAGGACATATTTCTGAGAAAATGATTAACAAATTGGCACAATTGCTTGATCTAACGAAAGAGCAAGAACTACCAACTTGTGAATCCTGCCTCAAAGGAAAGATGACCAAATCTCCATTTATAGGACAAGTGGAGCGAGCCAAGCATCTATTGGATTTGATCCATACAGATGTATGTGGGCCACTAAATGTTAGTGCCCGTGGGAACTATAACTACTTCTTAACCTTTACCGATGACTTCTCTAGGTATGGTTATGTGTACCTTTTAGGTACAAGTCTGAAGTATTTGAAAAGTTCAAAGAATTCAGAAGTGAAGTAGAGAAACAAACTGGATTAAGTATAAAAACTCTTCGATCTGATCGAGGAGGTGAATACTTAAGCACATAATTTTTAGATTATCTAAAAGAGAATGTGATTCTTTCACAGCGGACTCTTCCTGCTACTCCCCAACTCAACGGAGTTGCGGAACGCAGGAATCGAACCTTGTTGGACATGGCTCGATCTATGATGAGCTTTACTTCATTACCTTTTTCATTCTGGGGCTATGCCTTAGAAATGACGGCATACCTATTAAATAGGGTGCCATCCAAAGACGTGCCCAAAACACCATATGAGATGTGGTATGGAAAGACACCTTCCTATAAATACCTAAGGGTATGGGGGTGTGCTGCTTATGTGAAGCAGCTAGTGGGAGATAAGTTGGATATGAGATCCAGCTTATGCAAGTTTGTGGGGTATCCAAAGGAGTCTATTGGATACTATTTCTATGATGCCACAGAACAAAAAGTATTTGTTTCCAGGAATGCTACCTTCCTTGAAGAAGAATTTCTTTCAGATGGAAGTGGCAATGTCGTAGAACTTGAAGAGGTTCAAGAACTACAGAACACCCCAATTGACACAGTAAATGGTACACCAGCTGATGCTGGACCCTCTAAGACACAATCTCTTCGAAGATCCGAAAGGGTCTCAGGGTACCTAAAAGGTACAATTTGTTGTTAGAGAACAAAGAAGAGAGACTCTCCTTGGATAATGATCTAAGAAGCTATGGAGAGGCGATGTCTGACATCGACTCGAAGAAGTGACAAGAAGCTATGCAGTCTGAAATGGACTCTATGTACTCCAACAAGGTATGGACTTTGGTGGACCCACCACAGGGAATTGTTCCCATTGGCTGCAAATAGGTCTACAAGCGGAAGCTTAGAGTAGATGGAGAGGTAGCGACCTATAAGGCACGATTGGTAGCAAAATGTTATACTCACAAGCAATGAATTGATTATGAGGAATTTTTTTCACCAGTAGCGATGCTTAAATCCATACGGATACTGTTGGCCATATCTGCATATTATGACTATGAGATATGGCAAATGGATATGAAGACCGCTTTCCTTAATGGAAACATTAAGGAAGAGATCTATATAAAGCAGCCAGAAGGCTTCATATCCAGCGGGAGCGAGCAAAAGGTTTGCAAGCTCCAGAGATCCATTTATGACTCAAACAAGCTTCGAGGAGTTGGAACATCCGGTTTGATGAAACGATCAAAATGTTTGACTTTCATAAGAACCCGAATGAACCATGTGTCTACAAGAAGGTTAGTAGGAGTGCAGTTACATTTGTTGTGCTCTACGTTGATGACATCCTACTCATTAGGAATGATGTAGAGATGTTGCAGTCAACGAGGACTTGGTTATCTAATCAGTTTTCCATGAAGGACTTGGGAGATGCATCTTTTATCCTAGGGATAAAGATCTATAGAGATAGATTCAGAAGGATGATCCCAGTCCATGTACATAGACAAAGTGCTAAAAAAGTTTAGCATGGATGAATCCAAGAGAGGATTCCTGCCTATGAGTCATGGGGTTTCACTCTCTAAGGTTATGTCTCCCAAGACACCTGAAGAGAGAGAAAATATGGCTCGCATACCTTATGCTTCTATAATAGGGAGCATAATGTATGCAATGTTATGTACAAGGCCTGATATAGCACATGCTCTGAGTGTCACGAGCAGATATCAGTCCAATCCAGGAGAAGAATACTGAAAAGCCGTTAAGATGATCATCAAGTACTTGAGAAGGACTAAGGATATCTTTTTGATATACGACAATGGAGAACTAAAATTGGAGGGATATACAGACTCTAGTTTTTAGTCCGATATAGATGACTCAAAGTCTATGTCCGGATACACGTTCACCTTGAATGGTGGTGCGGTCAGTTGGAAAAGTTCCAAGCAAGAGACGACTGCAGACTCTACCACCGAAGCTGAATATATTGTTGCATCAGATGCAGCAAAAGAAGCTGTTGGATTAGAAATTTCATCCAAGGGTTGGGTGTAATTCCATCTATTGTTGATCCAGTTATGATTTGCTGTGATAATAATGGAGCTATTGCGCAAGCAAAAGAGCCAAGATCTTATCAAAGATCCAAGCACATAATGAGACGATATCACTTGATCAGAGAGATCATTGCTAGAGGCGACGTCATTGTGGATCGAGTTGCCTCAACAAAAAATGTAGCAGACCCACTTAATAAGCCCTTAGCACAGAAGATATTCGACGGACATCTTGAGAAGATGGGCCTTAGATACATAGGCAATTTGAGCTAAGGCAAGTGGGAGATTTTCAGAGTAGGATGCCCAACGCCCCAATTAGATTGAGTGAATTATACTCTTTTACTTTGTAAAGACAATCTTATTGGGAATCATATTAATAAAAATGCATTTTTTTTATCTTATGTCTTGCATTTTTTTTATTTCTGCACATTAGATAAAGTCCTTAGACCAAATTTTCCGTGATGGTACTTCTTATCTATCCTCACAACTTTGTAGTCATCGGCAGCATAATCATACCCAAGCCCACGGCCCATTAAGCATAAATCAGTATCGAGTTTGGGCAACTCGTGGCACTCCCGGGTTTAGGGTTCCATATTACCCAGATCGTATTAATGTTATAGTGGGAAATGAGGATCAGACCATTGTATGAGGCCACCGGCAAATCAGGTAAGCGAGGCACACCACGGCGGATCAATGTCTTGACATGAGTTACATTAATTGTTTGTTGGCCATCAGCGTAGATTAGAGAGTCCAAAGATAAAGAATAAAGGCTGCCTGTTGAATTTCTGATAAGGAGGTTGGTGGAGGAGAGTTGATTGTTGGTGTGGGATTTGATGAAGGATGGATCGTCGATGATGCGGCGCCACGACTTGCAGACAGTCCTGAAGTGGAAGAGAGACTCGGCGGGCACTTGGCCGAGTATTTCACAAAGGACATCGGAGGGGACGTCCGACATTTTTGGAGCAAGAGGTGGATACGGAGACGATGATGGGCTGAGAAGAGGGGTTGGGTTTTGGGGTTTGGGGTTTGGGGATTTTAAGGGTTTAAATTTTAATCCCACCTGGCGTTTTATCCAGCTAGGCGATCATGTGGTGAACAGGTGGAGGGGAGCATCTTTCATTACGAATATTTATGATACAGCATGTATATAGTATATTCCATTTATAAATGAAAATGAAATATTCTATTTTATGAAAAATGAAATACTTAAATAATAAATTTATATTAATATATATATATATATATATATATCAGGATCAACATCTACAATACTCTCTATCTTCTGTGTAAACACAACATAGGACAACCCTTTTCAACGTGTTAAAATTGGTACATCTCCACAATTTAAAGTCACGTGATTAATATTAGAATCAAATTAAGAGTTTTGAAAATTACAAAAGAAATTATCAAATTATATTTGGATGGGATTAATATTACCATCCTTCTGTAATTATGGGAATAAATTTATAATTTGATAAAATTACAGATTTTTATCAAATTTTATCAAATTATATATATATATATATATATATATCTCAGAAGTTATCGTATGCAAAGTTTGTATTTTGATTTTACAAGATAGAGTTTCCTCAACAAAGTTACCAATTTTTTGAGTTTTGAATGACAAAATTATTGAGTTATTTAATAAAATATTTTATAATAAATATTTTTATTGAATTACTATAAAATAAAATTTCTTATTGTTTAAATACCTTCCATAATGTCTTTATATTAATGCATATATATATATGTGTGTATATATATTACCCGTATAAGCGTTAAATCGTGTAACCTTTTTATTGGAAATTTTTATTTTTTATTTAATATAAAAAAACATTATAAAAACTAATATCATACAAATATTTTTATTGTCAAAAGCAAACGCTTTTGTTATTTATTTATTTATTTATTTGCCGTCAAATGCTTTACAACTAGGTATTATTTTAGTATTTTTTTTTGTTTTTAAATGGAAAGTGTTTGTATAAATAACGCTTTTGCCTTTTTTTTTTTTTACAAAGTGTTAGCATATCTAACGTTTTTTCTATTTTTTTTTTCTTTTAAGAAAAAAATGGGAAAACATTTGTAGGTGTAACACTTTTAATTAATTTATTTGGATAAAAAATATCACAGTAGATGATGTTTTTTTTTTTCATTGCAAAAGCGTTACATAAACCAACTCATTCTAACCTTTTTTTTTACTAATTTGAATAACGTTTGGCAAAGTAACACTTCGCCAATTTCTTTTTGAGATTAAGCATCACTTTGCCTAGCATTTTTTTTCTTTTTCTTTTTAATTTTTTTTTGTATTTTTCTTATTTTATAATATAGTAGTTATGATGAACCTGATCATATGTACACAGAGGAATTTGTCTTGGAGCCACAAGTAGACAATTTTGATAACTTTGAATATAATGATTTCAAGCCGACAAGATTTAGTACCCAATCCCATCTAAAAACGAAGACCATGTTGATATTGATGTCTTGTTAGAGACGTTGTCAGAACATGGTGAGGGAAAGTCATTACAACATCAAGTTTCAGTTGAAGGCACCAATACCCTCTATGACAAATGAACAAATGTTTTATCTAGTAATATCATTCTTCTCAACAACATATCCAGAACAAATCTCTATCGATATTCCAACTAGGGCATAGGGGGACTTTTTATGATTCGAGTAAAGGGGAGATTGAATTGAACATGGTCTTTAAAGATAAAAAGCATTTGATATCTATAGTGAAAGATTTTTTTGTATAGTTTGTGAGGTACACGTGTGATTAAGAATATGTTGAAGTAATAGAAAGTAGTATGAAACATAGCACACCAACCATATGGTGTAGATGGGAGCGTATCAATTTAATCAAAATCAACAAGTATGGGGGGCCACACATGACTATTGACCATCGTAATTTGGATAAAAAAATTATTGCTATGTTATTGGGTAGAATAGTTAGGCGTGATTCAACATATAAGATAAAGTATGTCATGCAGACCGTGAATAACAAATTGACATTTGAAATTTCGTATGCAAAATCTTGACACGACTTGACATGGGCAAGGAAAAATGTATATGGGACTTGGATGAGATCAATAAAAAGGCTCCTAAGTATATGGGAACTCTCCAAAAGTGAAACCAGGACATGGTTGTTGAGTAGGATCATCACAACACAATGAAACCAAGATAGAAGATAATCAAATATTTTTTTTGGGCCTTCAAGTTGTGTATACATGAATTCCAACACTATCACAAAGTTATAAGTGTGGAATAAACTTATTATACTCAAAAGTACAAGCACATAATATTGATTGCAGTAGGCATAGACGCAAATCATCAATTTTGCCTTTGGCTTTTTTCTATTGTAGATGTTGATCAAACACATTGTACAAGAGGTAAAAGGTATGCGCTTTATTGGAGTAGTTTAGTGCATATAAACCTGACTTTACACCTCACCATGGTGTGCACTGGTTTTTCCTTAGACATATGTGTTCCAATGCCTTATTCTGAAGCTTAAGGACTGAGCTTTATCTTAGTTTCTATTTTTTTATTGTCGTCTACAACCCCCTTCAGAGATGGGATCATATCTGGTATCCAATACCCAAGAAAATAATTATCAACCTTAACGACTAATATCAACAAAGTGTAAACTTAAATTAGAACCCTTTTCAATTCAACTAAGCAAGACAATACTCATACTTCCTCTTTTCATACCCTAAATATTCGTAATGGTGACAAACATCTATCCTTTTAGATAGATTGAGTTGCTAAGTTTGTTTGTGTGTCTTATTATCCTAAGTGGAAATACTAGCGATAACTATTATTCTATGAGAGGGTGAAAACTAAGCATTTTTTCTATACTATCTATTTATGATTTGATCTTTAATCATAAATATCTCCCACTATTTTATTCAAATCCCATCATCCTCAAGATGAAAATTTGAGAAATCGAATTTCTTAGTAGGCTTGAGGTTCAATTAACATTGCCATACACTCCAATTTTATGAGGCCATATAATAAAACTAAAAGGTGGCTAACAATATTAACAATTACCTTTCCATGTAATGCTCAAGCTATTATGCCTCACCTCTTCCCTTACACCCTAATTTTATGAGCTCATATGATACTAAATGTCAAATATTACTCATCAAACATCCATGTGATTTAGAGAACGAAAGTATATCCCACGACTAGTGGCCAACACCCTTAACCTTCCTACCTTATGGGCATCTCCATGCCAATAATGGTCACAACTGTTATATCCACTTAGCACATCCTACGACTCGTGGCCAATGGACTAAGTGTGGAAGCGTTTCACATGCCAACTACCTTTGATGGAAGATATAAATGACTGGGTCATACCTAATATTTCTCATTTATGCTTGATATCGAACTAACAAGGTTCTTAACATTAAATATTTTCAAGCAAGGGTCTTATGAGATTAAATTATGCAAGAGGTTTGGCCCAATGTGTAATGGAGGAGTCCTAGATTGTGAAAGAATGCAACATGCACATCGCATGTCCAACAAGGGTGACGAGTGCAAAGGATTTGTTAGTGGAGCACGTTATATCGGAGTCTCACTTATAGGCCTCTACCTCGTGGGCCAAGGTTGTGACAACGACAAGTGGAGTTAGCTTGGGGATTCGTTGTTCTCATGATATGTGTACTTCTTTTAGGCTTAACTCTATAGCACTGGTGAAACTATATTACACCATATAATCTTGTAGGCTTACTTTTGCTAGTAGATTTAAGTGATAACTGGCGGAAGATCCAAATTAAAATATATACATCCCACGACTTGTTTCCAATAGACTAAGAGTGAAAATATTTCACATGTCAACTACTTTTGATGGAAGGTATAGATAATTAGGTCCCACCTAATATTTCCCACTGATATCGAACCAACAAGGTTCTTAACATGAAATATGTTCAAGTAATGGTCTTATGAGATTAAATTATGCAAGATCTCATTGTTTATCTTATCTTGTTTATTGATTGTGCTCTTAAAGAGATAAAAAAGAATTAAACATGAAGAGTTTGCATACTTAGTGGATATTGATAGGAAACAGACCTTTTGCTCATAATGGAGGATTGTATGCGGCATTTTGATTGCCAACATGTGCAACTGCATAAATAGAGGGTTGAAAGGTGCTTGTCACCTTTTAGTCATAGCTATATTAGAAATAATATTAAATCGTGGTGTTCAACATTTTTGTAAGCGAGTGGAAAAGGGTTATAAAATGATGCAAAATAATCAATTCTGGGTTGACTATGCACTCAAGATGTACAATCATTGGTCTGACTACTCCGTACATTATAATGTAACAAAATTTGATAATAGTCAACATTCTGCTTAGTTATCATGGAACAGAGAGAAGGACATTGAGAAACAACCATGCTGTGAAAATCAAATTAAGGGAATGGTCATTGTGATATCTCACATAAGTTGTAATAGGATATTTAGAATAGTTTAAAGTTGGTATAATGAACTTCTCTAGCAACCTAAGTTAACTATTTTTGCAAAATGAGGATGGATGCAAAGTAATTGTAAGGAGAACTTATTGTGCCAGAGTCTCATGTGAAGCCCCCACCCCATGGGCCTAGGTATAACAAATGGTATTAGAGCTGACCCCGAGAGTACTACGGTACTAGAGGTCCGACCCAATGTGTACTGGGGGTAATCCTAGATTGTGAAAGAATGCAACATGTACATCGCATGTCCATTGGGGTGATTATAATATCCCATATTAGTTGTGAGAGGATATTTGAAGTAGTTAATAAATAGGTACAAAGAAATTCTTTTTTGCGAAGTAAAGACAAGTGAGAAGTAATTATTAGTGGAGCCCGTTGTGCTGGAGTCTCACTTGTAGGCTCCTACCATATGGGGCAAGATTGTAACAGCGGCAAATGGAGTTAGCTTAAGGATTCGTTGTTCTCATGCACAAGTATGTGTGTACTTCTTTTAGGCTTAACTCTATAGTACTGGTGAAGCCATATTACACCACACAATCTTGTAGGCTTATTTTTGCTAATAGATTTAAGCAATTATTAGCGGAAGTTTATTGGGATAAGCTTGATTTGGAACTATTCCTTGACAATAGTCTTAGAAGTATTCCTCGTCCAGAAATTAGACTACTTACATTCCAAATGAAATGGACTAGGTATAAATTTGTACCAGACAACAAGTCTATTCGACACAACAAACAACTTTTTATCAACATCAATGATCTCTTATAGCTTAACTCTTTATACATATAGAAAGGTTTTTGGTATATACTTCAATTAATGGTGAACGACATGTGTAAACAATTTTTGTGGTTGTGAATGCAAATATATTTTTTGTTTGATCTATGAATAATTGTCATGAACTTACTTTCTTTCATTAAAGATGTAATTATTATTAACAATTAATATCAATTATGTAGTTTTATTAATTAATACAACTCTAAAATGCAGGATGGATTTAGTCTATGGTCCACATGATCCAAGTGTGTTATCTTTCCAATCACTTCATAGATCCAAGCTTGTCTTCGAGGGGGAGATTAACAACATTCTACGAGGGAGGTGTGCAGACAGTCATTTTTGGCATCTTGTTAAAACAAATCTACCACATGCTAAGTCACTTTGTTAAATCAAATAGGATTTTATGGTGTATAGAGATGTGGATGGTTAATCTATGATTTTCAATTCATCATTAATCTAGTGAGAAATGGTTGCTTAAGATACACATATTTTATTTTCGAGTAGGAGAGAACACCATTACACTGCAGGATGTTGTAGTGATTTGGGACCTCTTATTGATGGTCATGTTGTAATAAGTGTGGATTATAAGAGATCGCCTTCCTAATGGAGAATTATTACGAGTATTTTTTGGGCTTCATACTCGAAGACCACTAGTTTAGGGGGCATGCCTACTACTAACTACCATTGCAGACCATATGGTACGGAATCCAATCACTGATGACAATTAATTGATCATATATAATAATATGTATGCATGTGTCCTGATGTTGCTTGGTGGTGATGTATCCTGGTTTCTTAGAAAGCCTAATTCCACTATTGTATCTATAGAAAATGTAAGATATAATAAAGTTTGTAGCTATAGTTGGGGTGGTATTAGCTTACTTGTACAAAAAGTTGTGCACCACTTACCACAAAGACAATGGCAACAACATTGATGGTACATTGCAGTTGTTACACGTAAAATTAATACATGTTAACTATGTAGTGAAGTTGGGAGTCTTATGTCATATGTTATGTCGATATACATAATAACCTATTGTAGATTTATACATGGTCACAAACTGATTCATGAGCTTGGACAACCACATATAGATATGGAGCTCCCAATTTTTCCATACTGTACATGATAATATTTTTTAGTTGCATTTGATTTTTTAGTAGCATATGTCTTATTTTTTTCTTATGTTAACATAATGGTACTATCTAGGAATACGAAGAAGAGTTATACTCATATGACAGGATACTTAGTATAAGTCATAAAAGAGATGCTTGATCTTATGTTGATGCATCAAGTGAGCAAACTTATAGTGTAGTTGCAATTGAGATTACCATTCTTGTACAATAACATAATCAGTGTTTTTTTCCTATTGCAGTTTAAATGGCAACCGTATGACATGCTTTATCAAAAATTACTGCCACCAGAACATAAACCCTAGTTGTGGACATCAATATGTTCATTGATCTATTATGAACTTATTGAGATGCATCATTTTGAGTGGGTTCTTAGGCAGTTTAGAATGTGACAAAATACTCCTCCACTGCCAGAAGATCAAGATACGAATTTGCATAAGTTTGATCATATGGGGCATCCAAGACATGACTGGAAAACTTATCATGTGCACTACATTAGCCAATGGGTAAGACGTGAACATACCATTGATCATTGCTTCACTCAGTATGAAAGGTGGATACGAGGAGTGCTATAATAAAATTACACGTTGTTTTGTATTGCCTACTGAGAGAGCTGTAAAAATGGGATACCAACCTAAAAATGCACTTATGTGGCAACTTGTGGTACACAATCAATAATTACTTATATTATTTAAGTTGGTTTTCTCTTATTGAAATATTTAAAAATAATGTATTTTAGGCTGATGAGACATCATTAATTAAGATAAGTTGAGATTGTAAGTCTTAAGATATAGAATCCCTTAATTTATTGATGGATAAATAAAATGCTATAGCTACCAACTTTATGTGTATTGCCACAATATGACAATCACTACGACTTATGCCATAGGAACAACCATTGCTACTAGAGTTGACAAACTAGGACATATGCAAAAAAGAGAAGTCGTAGCGCAAGGTCTAGTGGCTCAATACAGGGTGATACCAGTAGTGGGGCTAACATACCTCCGTTCGCTATGAATGCTTCAACTTCCTATCACATGCCTTCGATATATATCATCGAGAGCAGATATAGTTGATCCTTCTACATCTACACTGCCTGTATCAAATCATATGAACTTAATGAAGACTTCTATGTGCATGTGCCACCACAACTAAATGATTATTATCTGTTCACTCTTTATATGCCGAGATATACCAATTTGTAAATAGGACATATGGATCTTGATCTTGTCATGGGGCTAACACTAGGATATGCACCTCCACATTCGGAGTTCAATGTCTCCCTTATTCTATTCCTTGCAATGACTACAGGGTACCAAGATTGTGTATAGTAAAGTTCAATGACTTCATTTAGTAGGCAAAATACTTATGTAAATAGTGAAACACCAGCTAATGAGATCCAACAGTACTACGGTACTTGTGCATAGACAAAAAGATAGTAAGTTAGACGACACAGAAATAGGCAACCACATGATTGCGGCACTAGAGGGCATTGGTGCTACAACTTGTCTTGTGTATCTTAATTGTTTTGTCTATGATATGTTTATTTGAATAACATTTCTCTTTGTATAATAAAATATTTTGGTATTACATATATATTTTGATATTTTATTAGCTTTGATGCAATAAACCATAAATAATTTAATACAATAATTTATAAAAATATTTTTCATAGACCATCGACTCTAAAACTATAAAAAAAAATATCACCTTCTTAGTTAAAGAAAAAGTATAACCCTTCATTATCTTGTGTAACTAGTAGCTCAAAAACAATTCCAACATACTGCCTTCATAGTTAAAAAAATTATATACATAGAAAGCATTTTATAGAACATGTTGGTGTTTTTATTGAACAGAGAAGTGAAATGGAGTGAAGCAAAAGGCAAGAAAAATAACGTATGCATAGTATTAAAAATATAAAATTACAAAATTACAAAATTTGGGAAGGCCTTATTTGCATAACGCTTTTGCACTTTAAAAACAAAGAAAAAAGCTTAGGTGCGGGGAAAAATATAAACAAGGCTTTGAATAATTGTTTTTCTAAAAAAAAAAAAAAGAAAAAGTGTAAGGTGAAGTAACGATTTGTCTGAAAATTTTGACAAAGCTCACTTTGCTAAACGCTTTTCAAATCCCCCCCCCCCCCCCAAAAAAAAAGGGAGTTGAAAAGCATTGGTTTATATAACACGTTTTGCTAGGCGAAAAAAAGGGGTTATCTACTGTAATACTTTTAACCCAAAAAAGTTACTTAAAAAGCATTACACCTATAAACACTTCCTAGTTTTTTTTCAAAAAAAGCAAAAAAGAAAAAGCGTTAGATGAGCTAGCGCTTTGTCAAATAAAAAAAATGCAAAATCATTATTTGAGCAGATACTTTCCATTTTAAAAAAAAAGAAAGAAAGAAAAATGTGAAAGCTTACATGTTATCTATGATATTACTTTTGATAATGTAAAAACTTATATCAAAATGTTAGCTTTTATAATGGTTTTGTACATTAAATAAAAAATAAAATTCCCAACAAAAAAGGATTGCATGATGGAATGCTTATACGGGTATGTAGACATGGAAAATTTACAGTCAATTATTCATTGACATGTGTAATAAATTTTAACTTATCAATTTTATATTTTTAGTTATTTTTGAAATTATCATTAAATTCCAAAAATTAAATAAAATATTTTATTGATAAAATTAAATATTACCATGTATCACATTATGATATTTTGGCAATAAAGATCGTATATTGCAAATTATAGAAGTGAATACCAATATTATAGTAATTCAGATCATATCTTGTGATTAAGGCAGTAAATGTCTATCAAATCATGAAAAATCAATCAAAGCGTTTGTCGCGAATCTCATCAAATCATGACGTTTAGTTCGAGATTAAGTTGTTAAACTCTTGAATTAACGTTATTGAAAATCAAGTCAACCTTGGAGGAGATCGGATGGACGATTCCATCAAGAAGTTACCAAATTCACAAAGTCGACGTTCTTGAAGAGAAGAATTAAAGGATCAATGGAGATTGTATCTACATATTTTCAATAAATTCAATAAAACTTTATTTGTAAAATTTTTCTTGTTTGTATTTTTTGCAGACAATGAAATTTATGTTACAAATTTTTGGCACGCCCGGTGGGACCATCTCTACCTCTCATCTCGTCTTTTCAAATCAAGTTTGAAGTTCAAACGGAGATGAAGGAAAATCACTCCAACTTCACAAATATCAAATTTCTTATGTCGAGGCATGAAGGGGCAAAAGAAAATGATATTTTGTTGAGTCCTGAAGCCACCACTCCAAAATACAAGTATGAGAGGGCAAAATAATATGGTGTTTTGTTGAGCTATGAAGCAACCACTCCAAAATACAAGCATAAAGGGGCAAGACAAGATGTTGTGTTGCCGAGCCATGAAGCCACTAATCCAAAATAGAAGCATGATGGGGCAAAAGAAGATGATGTTTTATCAAACCATGAAGCCACCACTCCAAAATACAAGCATAAAGGATAAGACAAGATGTTGTGTTGTCGAGCAATAAAGTCGCCACTCCAAAATTCAAGCATGATGTGACAAGAAAATATGGTATTTTGACATTGCCAATCAAATTCCCACTAAAGTTGGGGGCAAAGAATGAAATAGAAGTTGTGGAGAAAGAGTTGCTGAATCCAACTACGATATAATGGGGTCTCTGCTACATACTTCAAGGAATCAAACTAAAGACTTTTGGAGACTTGGCAATTCATGCACATGCCATTGAGTTAATCATGAATTTTGACAAACAAGAATGTCCAAGTCATATCAGTGATGATAAAGATGAAGAAGATGTGGTATCATATGCAACAACTGCTGACTTCGACTTTCCAATGCTCCTAGATACGAGCATAAACTATCTAAAATTTTTAAATTGAAGTTTTCTCAAGTGCTCCTTAATAAGAGCATAAACTATCAGTAAAGCTCCTTGATATGAGCATAATAGGTCTACAAATCAAATCAAATGAAGCACTCCTTGACAAAAGTATAAAAGGTCTATAAGTCAAATCCAAGGAGTACTTCATTTGAATTTGAATTTGTAGATAGTTTATACTCATATCAAGGAGTCTTTATTTGGATTTGACTTATAAACCTTTTATACTCTTGTCAAGGAGTTCTTTATTTGAATTTGAATTTGTAGATAGTTTATACTCGTATCAAGGAGTCTTTATTTAGATTTGGCTTATAGACCTTTTATACTCTTGTCATTCATTTGATTTGATTTGTAGACTTTTTATACTCTTGTTAATGAGAACTTCATTTGAATTTGAATTTGTAGATAATTTATACTCGTATCAAGGAGTCTTTATTTGGATTTGGCTTATAGACCTTTTATACTCTTGTCAAGGAGTGCTTCATTTGATTTGATTTGTAGACATTTTATACTCTTGTCAATGAGTGCTTTATTTGAATTTAAATTTGTAGACAGTTTATACTCGTATCAAGAACAAGTCAAATCAAATGAAGCACTCCTTGACATGAGTATAAAATGTCTGGAAGTTAAATTCAAATGAAGACTCCTTGATACGAGTATAAACTATCTAACAAGTTTCAAATTCAAATTGAGACTCCTTGAGATGAGTATAAACTATCTAACAAATTTCAAATTCAAATTGAGACTCCTTCATATGTGTATAAACTATCTGCAAATTTTAAATTCAAATGAAGACTCCTTGATACGAGTATAAACTATCTATAAAGTCAAATCAAGTCAAGAACTCCTTGATATGAGAATAAACTATCTACAAGTTCAAATTAATTCAAAAGATTTTGAGACTTATTCACTTTTCACACCTACGTGAACAAGTCTCGAGGGGGCATTTATAGACATGGAAAATTTATAGCTAATTATGCATTGACATGTGTAATAAATTTTAACTTATCAATTTTATATTTTTAGTTATTTTTAGAATTATCATTAAATTCCAAAAATTAAATAAAATATTTTATTGATAAAATTAAATATTACCATGTGTCAAATTATGATATTTTGGCAATAAAGATCGTATATTGCAAATTATAGAAGTGAATACCAATATTATGGCAATTCAAATCACATCTTGTGATTAAGGCAGTAAATGTCTATCAAATCATGAAAAACCAATCAAATCCTTCCATGTCATCAAGTAAAAAAAGGCAAGAGCCCTTGTAAACTCATTTTACAAGTATAAATAGAGGTCATATCTAAGAAGTTAAACACAAGTTGAGAAGAAGAAGAAGTCCAAGCAAGAAAGGTGTTAGAGGAAGCTCTCTCAACTCAAGTTCATCAAATTCAAGGAGATTCATAGTGTTCAAGGCAAAAATCAAGGCGTTCGTCGCGGATCTCATCAAATCATGATATTTAATTCGAGATTAAGTTGTTAAACCCTCGAATTAATGTTATTGAAAATCAAGTCAACCTTGGAGGAGATCGGATGGTCGATTCCATCAAGAAGTTACCAAATTCACAAAGTCGACGATCTTGAAGAGAAGAATCAGAAGATCAATGAAGATTGTATCTACATATTTTCAATAAATTCAATAAAACTTTATTTGTACTATTTTTCTTGTTTGTAATTTTTGCAGACAACAAAATTTATGTTACAGGGTAAATATATATATATATATTATATATATATATATATATATGTGTGTGTGTGTGTGTGTGTGTGTGTGTGTGTGTGTATTAATAAGAAGGCAAGCAATCTAACGCCGTCTATTGATTTATTTTCAAAAATTGGAAAGGTTAGCTGGTCTAACCCTTTCCATAAAATGATAAAAAGATTTTATTATGGTAATTCAAAAAAAGTTTAATTATTGTTTAACATTTCATTAAAAATCCCATAACTACTTACATTAGTAAGTATATTGATAGATAATTCAACCGAAGCATCAAATATGACAACTAATACTCATATAATAATTTTCATATTACTATAGAGTAACAGAGTTTTGGGTGAGCTTATAAGCTCATTAAAATATTTTATAAGATGTTTAAGAACTTAAAATATGTTATAGGGCTTGGTAAATTTTTTAGAAAATGAGCTTCTAAGTTCTTAAAATAAGATGTGGTGATCTTATAAACTTATTTAAAAAAAATAAGGAGTTTTTAATTTATTTTTGATATATTAACAAACCCGTTTAGTTTTGATCATATTAATTACAATTTTCAATTATTAACATTAGATATGTTCATGATCTTATTTTATATCAGTATGAATGAGTTCAAGTAAAACGGTTGATCTAACTACACTTTTAAAAGAAGTTTTAGTCAACTTAGATTGTGCACAACATTCACAAGTGTTCATAGATAAAGTAGATGAAGACTTGGGAATTAAATCACAATTAATCGTACGATTCATAGCATTCATACCAACATGTCCCAATCTAAAGTGCCAATAATCATGCTTATCATTTTGAACATAATGAAAAGAATCAATAAAGTAAGACATAATAGAAATATTATTATTAATGCTCAATAAGTATATATTATCTTTAATGTAGCCTTTTCCAACAAATGATCACTTCTTGGGATTCAAAAGCTACTTTAAAGCCATTTTCGTCCAACTTGTGGACTGATACAAGATTCTTCCTCATAGAGAGAATATGATACATATTTTTCAAAGTTAAAGTTTTTTCCGAAGTAAGAGGAAGAAGAACAATTCCTTTGCCTAAAACTTCACTAGTTCAAGAGTTGCCCATGAAGATAGTTTTGGCCTTATCAAGCTCTTCATATGTCTTGAACAAGTTTCTACTTAGAGCCACATGATAAGTTGCACCCGAATCCACCCACCATGTTGAATCCATGTTATTAATAACACAGATTTCGATAAGCATAGCAATCAAATTATTTTCCACCAAGTTTGTCTCATTATTTTTCTTTTGTCCCTTGCGATAACGACATTCCCCAGCCAAATGACCAGGTTTGCCACAAACATAGTAGGGTCCCTTCTTCTTCTTCTTGGGATTCCCATGTTCTTCATTCATGTTCGAATTGACGTTCTTCCTCTTTTTGGATTTTCTTTGGTTTCTCTTAGAATTTCCTTGAAGGTTCTTTTTTTCCACTTGATTCACACCATCATTCTTCACCGAAATTGAACCATCCCTTTTAAGACTTTCAGTCTCAATTTGGATGCCTTGAAGAAGTTTATCCAAAGAAATGGATTTCTTCTTATGTTTCAATTTCTTTTGATAATCTTTCCATGAAGATAGAAGTTTACCAATGATAGTAGAAACTTGAAAAGTCTCAAAAATGGGTTCACCCGTAATTTCAATTCTGTTGCTATATCATTTAACTTATTTACTTGATCAATAATAGGTTTAGTATCCACCATCTTGTACTTAACATACTTGTTAACCAAAAAAGACTTATTTCCAGCATCTTCATTAACATACCTTCTTTTTATAGCATTCCAAAGTTTAGCAGCAGTTTTATGAACATGAAAGACGTTAAAAAGTGTGTTGTTCAAGGACTGGAGGATGGTGAAACGACAAATGAAATCATCATCTTCCATTTCTTAGCCTTTTCTGCAGTCTTTGCCTTCTGTGCTTCTATTTTTGATGAATCAGTCACATGTTCCGGACATTGTTTGAACAACACATAAAACACCTTTGCAATTGCTAAAAGATATTCCAACTTAAAACTCCAGCGTTTGTAGTTCAGCTCTTTCAATCTTTCTAATTTATCTCCATCATGCAATTATGCCTTGACCAGAATAGACTCACTTGTAGAAAACTTAAAGATACTTTCTTTAAGGTATTAATTTCTCTCACTATGGTGTAAAATGGTTCTCAAGGAATTGACATCCAGGATACAAAGCCTATGATTCACTAAAATTATAAGTTTACACTACTTAGAATTTTATGGAGCAAAAATCACAAGTTTTGATAAAGATGAAAGTTTTCTGTTGTAGGGAAAGTTAGTATATCTGTATCACTGTATTTCATTCATCTATTTTTCTGTTGTAAAACAGAAGTTATATACAGACTTTGAAAGATTGCCTTCAAAGAGTGCAATCCTTCCCAAGAGACACCTTTTGGTGAAAAGACATCTTTTCATTTCAAAATTTCAACTATTTTAATTCTGAACCTGGATAGATTCAAAGATTCGGTCCCTCTTTTCCCTACTCTCTATTTTACTTATTCATTTCATTCTTTCTTTCTTTCTTATATATATATACAAAAAATGAACTAGAAGCTTTTCTTGTTTTTTTTTCTCATAGAAGAGGACTCCAAGATAGCTTGGTAAAACTTACCAAACTTAATACATATTTATACATCAAGAATAGCTCTATGACTCTAGCTAACAATCAATATGGGACAAATGCATATAAATAAGAATATAATGTGAATACACATATTCCAATTTGGGATAGTAATATTATATGTAAATATATTATTTATACAACACTAGCACCAAGGCCAAATCAACTTGTTCCGCATGTGATGCTCCAAGAGAACATCCCCATAGTGAGCCACTTTAAGCCTTTCAATAAATAAGCATTTTTTATGGTAACCATATACTCTTACCTAGCCTAAATACACTAGTATGCTACCCTTGTTCTAAAAATAATTTGGAGCTTAAGAGATATTACATTGAGAAGGTGAGCTTGCAAAAGAAATTTAGGTTGGAATAGAAGATAAGTGTGGGGAAGTTTCTCTTCTAAAAATAAAATTGCAAAGTGTTAAAATTATTATGAGTTTCAACTAAAAATGGGATGTTGCAAAATCAATAAAAATGATGAAGAGGGGTCCATTTCAATAACAATAGACCCCAATATTTTAATTCATGGAGTGTGAGAATTCTTCATAGATAAACTCTATATTGCAGCCTATCCATTTTATTTCTTAGCCACATTACTACCCTTTGGCCCCATTACAACCTTTGTTGAAGACCTTTTGATTTTGTGTGGTGCTTTTGGTGTAGTGGAGATTTGTACCAATGAAAGAGTCTATGATGTTTAACTCTTCCATTGGAGATTGGGTGATAGTTTTTATGAGGTTCTATAGGAATTCACTTGCTTGAAGCATGCACGGTTTCATCACTGTTGACATTAACTATTCACACACAAACTTTTGAGTATGTTTATTGTGGAAATGTATTGACTTTTGAATTACTAAGAGTTAGATTCAACACTTGTTTGATTTCACTTCCATATTACTTTGTTGCTTCATGAGAATAATGGTTGGAAGTTACTTATCATAGGTGTTTGTAGGTATCACCACTGGAAACCCTCACGAGACCATAACTTATCCTTTATGGGCCACCTAGGTGTTTAAAGGCTTGTTGCATATGCTAAATGCAATCGTGATTTCCTGTGAAAGTGGGTTTGTTTTATGCTTGTTCGATGATGTGCAAGGGTTAAGTGTGGGAGAATTTGATAAGTGCATATTTTGATATATTTTGATATCAAATCCTTTATACTTTTCTTATTTTATTCTTGTTAATATTATAGTTTTATTAATGTTTTGTGTTAGGGAATTAATGAACAAAAATAGATCAAAAAGAGCCAAAATAAAACCATAGAAGACAACACGTTTTGTGATCAAATTGGGAAATAATATTTCATTGGATCAAACAATTAAAAGAAAAGGACCATTTTTGCATAAGTCCATCATTGTAGATCAAAACATATACAAGAAATCACTTGGACTTTGCAAGTGATTGTTGAGCTTGCATTAAATTCAAAATAAGCAGTTTTCATATTTTAGACATAACTCTATGTTCAAAAACCCTATGGATTTGAATCTTATTTCATTTGAAAGCTAAGAGAAAGAATTAAAACTTTATTGTTGGAAGTTTAACCCAATCTAATCTTGATTATAGCAGAAAATTCATCCAATTATGTGTATTGAAAATGACCTATCTATGCTGACATATTTTCTTAAATTAAGCATACCTTTTTCCCTAGTGGTTGGAATTAGGTGATTCAAGTTGAACAATAAAGATAATAAAAAAATACACAACTTTTATATTGATCATCTTTCCAAAATTAATTGATTTCATGGAGAAAAATATGTGATGCAATTCAGATTTGAAAAGGACTATGTGAATTTAGGGCATATTTGAAGTAAATTTGGAGTGCATTTGGAGTGAATTTGGAGATGCCAATTTAGGCACTCTTCTACAAATAGGGGCTCTTGGATGTCATTGAAGACACACAAAAACCAATAGAGGAGGAAATGAAATTTTATTATTGTCTTTTTTTAGACTAAATTTTCAAGTAGTAATGTAAGTTTTCTAGTAGTAATAGAAATATATTCTCGAGTTTTTCTTCTATTTTTAGTCTTTTCTATTTTTAATATGTCTTTCTAAATTTTGTTTAGGTGAGGAGAAAGGGTGAACGTTTTGATGGAGAAAGATGAATGGTTATAAAGGTGCATAATGTTCAGGCGTGTTGTATTATTATTTTAATTTTTAATTAAAACCCTCATTATTTTGCGGTGATTCTTATTTTTGTATCACTAATGACACAAAAATACTTGAGTTCATTTAGCTTGATGTACGGTTCTACTATACCGACTGCTAACGTGAAACCTTAATTTGTTGTAAATAAAGGTGTTCATAAATACTTGAACCCATAAATAAGTATTGGCATTAAAACACTTCTTATTTAGTGGCGATTCTTGATTTTTGTATCATCAATGGCACAATAAATACTTGGGTCCATTTAGCTTGATGTACGGTTCTACTACACCGACTGCTAATGTGAAACCTTGATTTCTTGTAGATAAAGGTGTGCATAAATACTTGATCTCATAAACAAGTATTGGTATTAAAAGATAATTTGCAAATAGTAAGACAATATCATGATTACCTTAATACATGAGCTGTTTGATAACATCTTCCCATTGAAACCTTCATTGTATATATATTCCAATAGTGGCATTTAAAAGTGGTAAAAAAATAATACATAATCATTTATCTATCCAAAACTCAATAGCGGATTCCTAATCCCTAATACTTTCATTACTTTGATTTCTTAGTTATAGCATAATTTTTTTTATATTCTAAACCACATAAAATCCATCTTTTAAGAAATATAATATTGAAAACTTCAAACAACTTCCCTTTAGATAGACCTGAGACTCCCCAAAAATTTATTACTTGACACAACCTACAATTAGATTTACAACCTTAAAGTTGTAGCAATTATTGTTTGGTGTTTTTGTCCGTTATGCCCATTAGGGTTTTTGTTTTGTTTTCTTAAGTGGATTGATTTTTATTTTAATTTAACTTTTGTTATTTTGAATTCTTTTACAAATCTAAAACTTAGTAACTTTACAGTATGCCTACACTGTAGGGGTAGATTTCATATAGGAACATTATCAACCTATGTGGGGGAATGAATTAGTATTTGATTACTTTGAGCTTGATTGTCTAGGCTTAGACATAATTAAGAAATTTAGAGATGTGGAAGAAGAGAGTGAGGGAGATGAGTATAAGGATGAGGAAAAAGAAAGTGATAAGATAGAGACATGGAAGAAGAGAGTGATGGGGATGTGGATGTATAAAAAAAGAGTGAGAATGATAGGGAAGAAGACAGTGAGAGGGATGGGGAAGAAGGGACAAGTGGGGATCCTAAGAATGATAGGGTAGAATAGACTAGTGGGATCAAAGTAGATCCTAAGAATGATGAAAGTGAAGATTTTGAGGATAGTGAGTATGATATGCAATCTGAAGACAATGATGATAGGATAGGGAAAAATAATAAAGATGATAAAATGTTCCAAGAAAATATAGATCCTGATGTTGAATGGTTTAAATAAGACAATGATAATAATGGCCAACAAGGAAGGCATGATGATTTAAATGGTGGTGAATCTGGTGAAAATGATATTTTAAATAGTGATGACGACTTGGATAGTTGTAAGGATTCTGATGGTGAGATTAAGGTGCACAACTATCATGTCCTTAACCTAGTAGAGTTATATGATCCAACCTTTGAATCAGGGATGATCTTTAGCACCAAAGCTGAGTTAAGGCATGAAATACACTAACTTACCATAGAAATAAAAGGAACATGACAAGATTAGGGTACATGCTAAGTGTGTTGATAAGTATTGTGGGTGGAAACTTCATGCATTGAAGCTTATAGATGAGCTTACATTTCAAATAAGACAGCATGATCCTACACATATTTGTGCTAGGAGTTTTTTTGTGAAAAACATAAAATCTAAATACTTATCTGGGAAAAACATACACAAATTCAAATCTGACTGTAAGAGAAATATGAAAGGCTTTAGGGTTGATGTCATTGAGGATAATAGATGCCACATCTCAAATTTTCAAGCATATAGGGCAAAGAGAAAAGCTATTGAAATAATTGAGGGAATTCTAGATAAGCAGTATTATTTACTATGGGATTATGGAGATAAAATTAAAAGAACTAACCCTAGAAGTACTGTAATCTTAGGAACTAATCAAAGCAATGGATATAATAGATTTGATAGGTTTTATATGTGTTTAAATGCTTTGAAGATGGGGTTTTTTGCTGGTTGTAGATCTTTTAGGGTAGATGGGTGTCATTTAAAGGGCCCTCATAGAGGAGTGGTGTTAACAGTTGTAGGAGTGGACCCTAATAAGAATATCTTTCCAATTGTCTATGTTGTGGTTGTAAAGGAGTCAAGGGATAATTAGGAGTGGCTTTTAACCCTGTTGAAGATAGATTTGAACATTGAGAAAGATTATGAGTGGACTTTCATGTCTGATAAACAAAAGGGGCTAATCCAAGCATATCAGGAGGTGTTCCCTAATGCTAGTCATTGGTTTTGTGCTAGGCATATGCACTCCAACTTTAAAATTACTAGGTTTAGAGGCCAAGCTTTTAAGGGTGCTTTATGGAAGGCAGCTATGGCCACTATAGTTAATGAATTTAGGAGAAAGATTGATGAATTGAGTGTAAAAGATGAAAGGGCAGCTAAATAGTTTAATCACAAACCACCACAATACTCGAGTAGGTCACATTTCAAGGACTATCTCATGTGTGATATGTTGTTGAACAATGGGTGTGAAACTTTCAATTGTAGCATCTTAGAGGCAAGGGAGAAGTTTATTATGTCAATGTTGGAGTGGATAATGGAATATTTACTGAAACGAATACAAGAAAATAAGGATAGAGCAAATGAGAAATGGAAAAGAGTGTTTTGTCCTAAAATCCAAAAGGTGATTGACAAGAATGGTGATAAGGTGGGAGATTATATCCCCATCAAAGTAGATGATTATCACTATCAATTTTTTTGCTTTGATGGAACAAATACAGTGTTGACTTGAAGGAAGAAACATGTGGATGTAGGAAATCGGATTTGAGTGGAATCCCATGCGAGAATGCTTTATGTGCCATTTACAGCCAAGGGTTTAATGTGTATGATTACGCTCACAAATGCTACAAGATAGATACTTACAAGATGAGATATTGTATGCCTTTGTCATTATGCCCATAAATGGAAAGAATGAATGGAAACCAACATGCTTCATTCCTCCACTGCCCCCAAACCTTGGTAGGTCTACTGGAAGGCCAACAAAATCAAGAAGAAAAGAAAAAAATGAGGTTCAACAAAAACATAAAAAAATAGTCAAATGCAACCATTGTGGTGTTGAGGACAATAATAAGAAAGGTTGCCCTTTGAAAAAAGACCCATAAAATGCAACACAAGGTTGGCCTCGCAGTCAAGTTACCAATGAATTTGGGACCACAAATGGCCTATAAATTACATGTATAATATTATTTCTCAAACTAAATTTTCATTTTCATTTTCATCCTTGAGGTTTCAATACAACTTTAAATGGGTAATTGACATTTTTCACTCTTCAAATCGATCTATTTGGCACATTGTACCCTCAATTGAAAATTTTGGCAAACTGCATCCTCAAATCAATATTTTTATAGTATAATACACCCTATAATAATTTTTAGCCAAAATTGGAGGGATAAAATCATCAATAATTGTTAATTTCCTCTATTTTTCCCTCATTTTCCGTTCATTTGTAAATTGCTAATTTTTTCTAAGACAAAATAAAATTATGTTAAAACTTTAAATTATTTCACATTTATTATGCTGTTAAAAATTTCATGAACATCCCATGGTGGAGGTTTTGCTACATGATGGTAGCAAGAAACTCATGGTTTACATGGAGGACTTCATGTACCGCTTCGATGAAGCATTGGACATATTCTCAGAGTGGTTCCCTCTCTTTTTGGGCAACCGTGGATAATTATGTTTTTGTCTTTAGTTATCTCTGCTTAATTGAGAATTGGTGTAATAACTTCTGCATCAGCTACTCAAGGCTGGTAATTGTACCAATGAGTAGTTTGATAAACCGAGTCAATGCAAGATTAGAAAGAGTGGCACAAAAGATCTTGCAAAAGAAAGAGTCACTTAAATCATATAGATCAGCCTTAGCATAAAACTTATTAAGATGCTCTTTTAGATCGTCAGTTCCATCAAACTTTAGGAGATTTGAAACCTTAAATCCTATGGGAAGTGCTTCAACTAGGATAACAAAAGAGAAAAGTTTACACTTGGGTGGCGCCATTGCAAGGGAAAAATACTCCTCCATATGCCCTCGTGATCCTGTTGAAAGTGTAGGTGGGATTGTGTATGCTCCCCCAGTGGCTTCCTTGCTTTATGAGTTCTCCTTAGGGAATGATGCCTGACTACTCTCATCCTCGTGGATATCACCTCCTCTACGCCTTTGTCCTTCTTGCCTCGGCTTCTCTCAAGAGTCGAGGTTGAATAACAACTTCAATGAGAGGATTGAGTAGGCTAACCTCCTAACTAGTAATTTTTGACATATTAGGCCACTACTATTCCTGTAACTCTTACTAATGCATCCTCAATCAATGCCTCTCAAGGACTCATAAGTGATCTGTAGGACCACTGGTGTGGCGGCGGAGGATCACGTTAGGGAATGGGTTTATGGTGTTGGTCCACTCCATATTTGTTGACTTCTTCCTCCTGATGGGGGACATTCTTGGGGTTTGTATCTCTCATAGCTTTGGATCGGGTCTGCATCGCCAAAATAATATAGAACAACTCCAAATCTTCAGACTCCTCACAAAGAATCAATTTCAGTAAACTATTCCCTGCATCATAAGAAGTCGTTAGGGTGTTGGGCTTGTCCGACAAAAAAATTTTGATACTCAAATTAGAACTAGATCGAGGATAAGAAAGGGCAAAGCACAAAATGCAGTAAAATTGCCAAAATTAATTACGTAACTACTAATAGAGTTTATGGGGTATTTATAGGTGTTCAAATGATGTAATAATCTAGTGTGGTTGGGTGCGTGTGCTCATAAAGCCTAGGGCCCATTGGACTGGGTTTATCTTCATACTTGAGCCTAACCAATTATTGGGCTTATCAAGATAAACAATTGTAAACAATTAATTGGGCCTAATTACTATTATGCCCATCATGTATGATGTATGTTTTATTTAAAAATAAATAAATTTCACTATACTAAGTATCCAAAGTTATGCAAACCCAACAAACTTAAACTTAAATTGACAAATGAAGAGCGTGCTCAATGAATTCTATATATTCTTAAATATTTTGAACAACTATAAGCTATGAGGAGTAAATTTTCGCCAAAAAAAAAAATTCTAGTTGATTTTTTAACCCAAAAGGACTTCATACATATTGTAAAGTTTGATATTGTTAATGATTATAAAGTCAAAAACATACTTTTACTCCTATAACTTGAATTATCTTCATTTTAATCCTTTGAAATGTGGGTTGACAATTTACATATAGTATCTCTTAAAAACTTGGCACATTTAGTCCATATTTCATAATATGCTCAGTATACGACACCTAATTTTTGAAATAGATGAAAATCATCCTGTCTTTAATAATTTAGTAATAAATTTCAAAATCACAACTATTCAATTTAAAATTGTTGTATTTAGTCGATGGCCTATTTTGGTTTAGATTTTCGTTTGGAAAGATTTATCAAATATATATGAAAATGAAAATGAAAATGAGATTAAAAAAAACAAAAAACAGAGAAGGCCAATACATTTTTCACTTAAACAAATGTGAAAAAAGATAAATGATCAAAATATATAAATAAAACAAAGTACGAATTTATCTATTCGTCACTTTTGGAGGAAGAAAATGAAATCTCTCTCTCAATTAATTTTCTCAATTGTCTCACTTTACTACCTTATACTCTCATTCTATCTCACTTTACCCCTTTGTACTCTCATTACCACACTTTACCCTCTTATTTTCTAAAAAAATTAACCAAATTATATTAACCAAATTATATTTACCAATTAGTTAGAGTAAAATTACTTTGAAAAGTTCTATGATTAATAGATTTGTATTTATATTCTAATATTTTTTTCAATTTGATTAATAACACTTAATATTAAATTCATTTTAAATTTTATTATTCTTAAAGTTTAATAGCTATTTTTTATAAATTTAGTTCCTATTAAATTTCTATATCGTATGATTTTTTTATTAGCTAATACATTTTACTTATAATTTTTTTACTTATCATAAATATAAAAATATATAACATATTTCTAAAAAATATTTTGTTAAATGCATAAAATATTAGTAATATTTTTCTCAATGTTAATGGAATTATTAAAATTTCATAAAAATAATGTTAAATTATTAAAAAAAGTTATTTTTAGGTATAATTTAATACCATTAAATAAATTATAAATATTCGAATTATCATAATTTAATAGATATTGTGTTCTATTTAAAAAAATCATAGTCATTTTACTAATTAATTTTATTGCTATTAGTTTATTATAATGATTATTTTTGAATTTAACATAGTTTCTATGAACTTATGATAATTTTATTAATAATAAAAAAATATTACTAATGTGTTATGTATTTAGTAAGATATTATTTTAAAATATTTTATATGTTTTTTGAATTTGTATTGAGTAGAAAATTTATAAGTAAAGTGTATTAACTAATAAAAAAATATTCTACTATATACTAATTTAATTGGAACTATGTTAAATTAAAAATTAACTATTAAGATTTAAATACAATAAAATATTAAATTAATTTAATGTCAAGTATTAATTAATCAAATTGAAAAAATTATTAGAACATAAATATAAATCTATTAATTTTAGAATATTTTAAAGTATTTTTACTATAAATAATAGGTAAGGGTAATTTGATTAATTATTTTAGAGTACAGGGGGCAAAATGAGACAATGAGAGTACAAAAAGGTAAAGTGAGATATAATAAAGGTATAAAGGGATCAAGTGAGACAATTGAGAGTACAAGGAGATAATGTGATATTCAATAAAAGTAAAGAGGGGTAAAGTGTCATAAAAACGTAGTTGTACTATATGATCAACTTTTAATCGCCGTAACTTTTTTATATGAAATCATCTATATATCCATACCATATATAGTTAGAAAGCTCTCAAAATCTAGTTTTATATGAAATGAATTTTATTTAAAAATTAAAATTATTTTATCAACTTTTAAAAAGAGTTTGACATAAAAAAATCTTGGTGACATATAATAATAATAATATAATAACAATAATAATAATTATTATTTTTATATAATATAATATAATAATAGTAATAATTAATGTGTATGTTTATTTTATTTTATTTGACCAACATATATTAATTTCAGTCTAGATATATTCGAAGGTCCCAAAAGTCTAAATTACGTCAAAGGCCCGTGAGGCCATCTTTCAATTAAACAAGTATGCTAATTATTCTTTATAAAATTTTTACTGACTTAATCAGCAAATGAGATGCCCTGGGACTTACCTAAGACCCTCTTAACTAGTCTGTTCGTGGTTCGGCAATGAACCCAACTCATGGACATCAATCAAGAGCTAAGTGTTGGAGTAGTTATAACTCCTTGACATTCTCCATAATATAATATGTAACTCGCATCTATTATAATGATAATAATATGATATAATATAATATACTTACAGTAATATATAATAACATGTATAATATAAATAATATATATATGTAAGTAATAGTGATATAATAACAATATGTATAGAATTTATAAAATATGTATATATATATATATAATATCTATATGCATATTCATATAGAATAGAGAGAGAGAGAGAGAGAGAGAGAGAGAGAGAGGAGAGAGGAGAGAAAGAGACTAGGACTATGCCAAGTTCGATCAAAATGCCTGCAGGCGCTCCCCTCTCATCTCCCCATCTAGACCTGACCACGGTTCAAGAACCGCCGGTTACGGTTCGGAACCGCCGGTTCCACGGTTCAAGAAAATCCCGACCCTTAACCTTAACCGTCAAAGCCGGTTACGGTCCGGGTTCCGGAACCGCCGGTTCCGGTTCCGATTACGGTTCCGGTTAACCGACGGTTCCGGTTCCGGTTCCGACCCTTATATTTTATTTTATTTTTTAAAAAAAAATTTGAACTTAAATTTGTAAAAAATATTGTTAATTTTTGAACTTAATGAAAAAAAATTAACTAAAATTTGAAAAAAAAATAGCTAAATTTTAAGCATATGGTCAAAAATAAAAGTGACTAAATTAATTTATGAAATTTCTAAAAAATAATTTTTCCATTTACACTGCATTGATAAAACACAATTTACTAAATTTTGATTTTTTGAGTTAATGTTATCATATAAAATCGATGCAACATTACAATAATTTAATAATAGTAAATGAGAAGTTGAGAAATAAACACTAGATATTATAAAGTAGCATCATTTACTTATTATTAAGATAATTGTAAAGTAGCATCATTAGATAATTTTCAAAACTTTACTTATTATTAAGATGAAATATATAATATTTAAATATAGAACTTCATTTATAACTTGTTGCAACTAATTAATTAAATTTAAAGAGGGGCACAATAACAATTATATTGATTTTCAGAAACAAGACAAACAATTTGAGAAAAAAAAAAACGAAAAAAATAAATTATGAGACTTATTTATACACTTATTCAAAATTATAAACATATAATCTATTAGTTCAATTGGTTATAGTGTTATGTTAATAACTTGGAGGTCATGGGTTCAAAACCTCTATCTCACATTTATACAATTTTTGTTAAAAAATAAAAAAAATTAAAAATTAAATAAAAAAATAAAAAACCGCCGGGTCGGGCCCGGCGGTTCCGGCCCGTGGAACCGCCGGGTCCAACCCGGCGGTTTTCGGTTTGATAAAACCGTAACCGGCCCGTGAACTCACGGGCCGGTTCACGGTTCGAACCCGTGAACCGTGATCAACGGGTCAGAACCCGTTGACCACGGTCCGGTCACGGGCCGGGTCCGGTTTTGACCCGGCCCGTGGTCGGGTCTATCCCCATCGATACCCCAAACCTAAAAAAGTTACACCCCTTTGTCACTCTATTATCGTTTCTCATAAACCTTTTTCTTCTCTCGATTTTCAGCACCCTATTTTCCTGATATGTCGAGAATTCCTTTCGAATTGTTCTGCGAAATACTATCCCGATATGATTGATGATCCAGACATCATCAAATTGCATCTCGACCGTCAACTATTCAAGATCCAAGACTCCTCCAATGGCGTCGGTCACCTTATTGTTAGAGATGATGACTGTGGGCTTTGGTTTTTGCCGCTTGACTCCCTTAACTCTGATGGCGGCAAAAAGATTGAGGCGACGCCTTTCTACCACTACCCGTTGGAGCATTTTAATGTGAGATATTTATGAGTGTGCTCATGTAACGGCGTTATGCTCATTTCCCGCACAGAAGTAAGTACTGTCACATCAATCTTGTGGAACCCGTCAACCCAAGAGTCCACGAGTTGTCTGCACACAATACTATTAGGAGCCAGAAGCCCGCAAATTTCTATGTCAGTCGTGGATTCGGGTATGATTGTACTGCTGATGACTACAGGGTTGTGAATATTGCGCAATTTCACTACTATAGGGACAGAAGTAGTTTTGAGTCGGAGACCATGGTTTACAGCCTGAAATTGGATTCTTGGAGGCGGATTGAGGATTCCCTTATATTATTCAGTCATGGAGTATTGGAGCTTGGAGCATTGCACTGGATGGCCAGTACAACGCCTACGACCCGCATTGAAGATTTGATTGTTGCGCTTGATCTTAGGACTGAAGGTTACTTCCAGCTGCGACTGCCCCTTGAGTTGTCCAAACCAGAGAACCTCTCTTCTGTAAAGCATCTGAATGTGTTGGGTGGATGCATTGCTCTGAGTTGCCTTTACCCATTGCTGATGGTTTTTGACGTATGGTTGGTGAACGATTACAGAGTAGAAAACTCGTGGACTAAGTTGTTTTCAATTGCGGAAGTGGATAATATTGGTTTTTGGCCTGTAATTTATTCCAAGAGCAGAGGACAAGTTCTTCTGGAAGATAAAAGGGAGTGTTTCTGGCCTGAAATTTATTCCAAGAGCATAGAAAATGAGTTACTTTGGATCTTGAGAACAAATCATCAAAGAAGATTATGGTTGGTGGTAAACTTTCCACTTGTTGTTCCACACTTCATCTGGAAAGCCTCGTTCGGCTTAATGATAATGCTGGTATAGGCGCAAAAGGAAGGAAGAGGCAGAGAAAATAAATAATGCTCGTGGGAGCAAAATTTTAAGTGTAAACTATAGGCTTATATAAACTGAGGGGGTTGGCTGCCCCTTTCCCTTTTAAGTTTTGATAAATTTATATGGCTTATATAAACTTGAGAGGGAGGGGGTTGGCTGCCCCTCTCCCTCCCTCTGTCGCTGCTACATAATTATTGGATATAGTTAGCCTGTGTTAATAAAATGAGTAAAAATAGATTCAATGCTTTCTCTTTCCATTTCTCTTGAAACGTCCAACCCGAATCGAGTATGTAAATTTAGCCACTTCAAAAGTAGCAGTCCTTTTTGTGAAGCTTATCATCTTATTGCATGTGAAGTAGAGAACTATTTCTATGATCATGAGCCCCTCCCTCAATTTCTGTTGTAATTTTCTTTTAAGTAGGAAAACATATGGGTTGTACTTTTATACTGTGTTATTATGTTTTAAAAGCTTTCTACTGCATGCGATAATGTTTTTTTGGAATTTTTCTTCCAAGATTGTGAGTAGAATCGAATCCGTAACTTGCAATTAGCAATGAGATTTGTTTGATGTATAACTTGATGTGCTTGTTCCTAGATAGTCTTATGTATTGAGAGGTATTTCTTTCAAATTGGCGATGCAGTCCATAGTGTATAGTTAGGGTATTTCTTTTATCCTAACAGGTTCCACAAGGACGTGCTACTAATGTCGGTCTCTACATGCCTTTGCCTGATCCAACTACCCTATGGACGCATGTCATAATGGATTTTTTGCTTGGACTTCCTCTACTCAATGGGGTGTTGACTCTATTTTTTGTGGTGGTTGGTCGTTTCTCTATGTGTTGGGAAATTATAAAAATTTTCGATAAATAAAATTAATGAGAATATAAAATAATAACAAAAATATCACACATAAATTTGATAACGGAGTTCGGTCAATTGTGATTACGTCTCCGAACATGCAGATCGTTTTACTAAAAGAAGAAAATATATAAAGTGTTTACAACACTTACAACTCAAAATCCATACAAGAATTTTTCTTCACAAAATTCTTTCACAAGATTTCTCTTAAGCTTTTCTTTCAAACTCTCTATAATTCTCTAATTTTAGGATGTTTTACAAATGAGAGCTAAAGGGTTTATATTGGATTCAAAAACATTAGTTGGTGGAATTTAGGCAAGAAATTAAATAATGGTTAGACATCTTAATTGACAATTACCTAAGTTAGGTACCTTTTATTTTTTTTTACCAAAAATGGTTGGCCATTTTCTTGACAATCTCCTACTTGAAAACTGATTTTAAGTTGTCTTCACACCTCGATTTATGTAGTAGATCTTTTTTGGTCTTGTTACTCTTGCACGCCAACTGAATCTGAACACAACTTCAGTTCGTTGATAGCCACCGTCTTTATAACATATCTGCTAGATTCTTACTTCCTTGGATCTTCTTCAGTATTAGCACATCATCTTCCTATAAAGATATGAAAAAGTGATAACGAAGTCCAATATACTTAGTTCTTGAATGAAATGCTGAATTCCACTATACAAAATATTCTTCTCTTGCTTGAATTCCAACTCAGCTAACAAACCTTGAACCCATATCATCTCTTTACTAGCTTCAGTCACTGCTACATACTCAATCTCTGTAGTTGATAGAGGGACAATCTTTTGTAATTGCGACATCCAACTAAATGCTATAATTTTAACAGTGAATATATAACTGATGGTGCTTCTTCGGTAATCGATTTCACCTTCAAAGTATGCATCTATGTAGCCTTGTACTTTTAATTCTTCTTTACCAAAGTACAAACATTTCTCTACAGTATCTCGTAGATACCTTAAAATTCACTTAAGTGCTTCCTAATGAGCTTTCTCTAGATTTGACATAAACCTGCTAACAACTCCCACTGCATGGCCAATGTCTGATCTCGTACAGATCATCGCATACACCAAACTTCCAATGGCTGAGGCATAAGAAACCTTAGCCATGAATTCTCTCTCTTCCTCCATTTGAGGGGATTGATCCTTGGATAAACAAAAGTGACTAGCCAAGGGTGTGCTGACTGGATTGGAATTACCCATGTTGAATCTCTGCAAAAGACGGTTGATATACTCTACTTGAGATAACTGCAACCCTCTCTGCTTATCTCTTGTGATTTGCATTCCAAGAAAAATCTTTGCTGGACTCAAGTCTTTCATGTCAAACTCCTTTGACAATTGTTGATTCAACCTTTTGATATCATATATATCTAAACTTGCTACTAATATATCATCGATATAAAGTAGTAAACTGATATAACTTGACCTATATCTCTTAAAGTAGCAACAGTGGTCGGCGTTGCACTTCTGGAAACCTTCTTTGTGCATGAAGCCATCAAACTTTATGTACTATTATCTTGGGGCTTGTTTCAGACCATACAAACTCTTTTTAAGTCTGCACACTATGTTATTACTCCCTTTTTTTGAGAAACCTTCTGATTGGTACATGTATATCTCCTCATCTAAGTTTCTATGAAGGAATGCAGTCTTTACGTCCAACTGTTCAAGATGAAGATTTTCAATGGCAATAATACTCAATACTGATTTGATAGTATTGAGCTTTACAATGGGAGCAAAAATATCAGTATAGTTAACTCTTTCCTTCTATTGGAATCCTTTGATAACTAGTCGAGTTTTGTATCTCTAGGAACCATCATGCTCCTCTTTCACTTGATACACCCATTTGTTGTGAAGTGTCTTCTTCCCCACAGGTAATTCAACTAGTTCCCATGTCTGGTTAGATATTAGAGACTTCATCTCTTCTTTCAAGGCAAGCTCCCACTTGTTAGCATCTTCAGTTTGACAAGCTTCATTATAGCATTCAGGCTTCCCTCCATCAGTCTAACAACAGAGAGTTTATGTATATTCTTTAGGCACATGAGGTTGAGAAGACCTTCTCAATACATGAGCTGAAGTAGGAGGCTGCGGTATGTTGGACTATTGTGTACTGCTCTATCTAACGATTTTCTCTAGTTGAGGACTTGCTACAATCGGCTCCATCATGGAACTATCTGGGACATCATCAGCATTTACATCTATAAATACTGGCTCACTCTGCACTAAGTCATTGGAGTCTATTTTATACATGTCCTTATACATTACCCTTTTGTCAAAAATTACATCTCTGCTGCGAATCACCTTCTTGTTTTTGTCATCCCAAATGTGGTAACCAAACTTATCCTCACTATAGCCGATTAAAATACATTTCTTGGATTTAGGATCAAGCTTATTCCTACCTTGATCACTAATATTCACATATGCTACAGAATCGAAAACTTTTAGATATGATAGATTTACATCTTTTCTATTCCATACCTCATCTGGTATTTTATGTTATAATGGAGTCGATGGGCCTCGATTGATCAAGTAGGCTACTATGTTGACTGCTTCTGCCCAGAACTGCTTTAGTAGACCTAACTGTATACGAATGCTTCTAGCTCTTTCTGTCAATATTCAATTCATACGTTCAGCTACACCATTATGTTGAGGTGTATACAACATGATTCTCTCAATTCTGATCTCGTGCTCATAGAAGAACTTATTGAATCTAGTGTCTTCATATTCACCACCATTATCAGTTATTAGCCTTTTAATCTTGAGACATGTCTCATTTTAAACCCTACACTTCCATCTTCTGAAAGCCTCAAACACTTCAGACTACTTTAGAAAGTAAACACATACCTTCCCAAAGTGATCATCAATAAAAGTCATGAAGTAGTGTTTCCCACCAATTGATGAGATAATTTTTGGTCCCCAAACATCAAAGTGAACGAGCCCTAGCCTTTGCTTCTTTAGGGTTTTGCCACTTATCTGAAAACTGACCCTTTTTTGCTTTCCAAGTATGCAATATTCGAGCATTTCTATCTCAACTAACTGTAGACCTAGAAGTTTCTCCTTCAAGTGCATAACCTTTATCCCATTTTCGCTCATGTGGCCAAGCCTCTAGTGCCACAGATTTGGAGTTTTATTGTTTGTTGCAACTACAATCGAACAGCGTGCCCTGCTGTCATATAAAGAGTGTCACTCTTCTTGCCTCGAGCAACCATCATTGCGTCCTTTGAAATCTTTCAATGGAAGATTGTAGTGTAGCCTTCACTAGCCAACTGTCCTATTGAGATTAAGTTTTTATCAGGTAAGAGATATGTCTGACATCCTTCAGCTCCCAAATATCATCACCAAGATATACCTTTCCAAGATTTTCGGGGATATACCTCTTGAAGAATTCTTTTTACGAAGTAGCATGGAATAATGCTCCAGAGTCTAACATCCAAAACTCCTCCTTGCTCTCTAAAGAGCATATCAACGCATCATCTCCTCTTGAGGTAAAAGTAACATTTACCTCTATCATCGCCTCCTGGTCCTTCGGTGCATTCTAGCATTGATTTTTGTAGTGCTCGGTTTTTCCGTAATTCCAATACTCAATAGTTTTTTAGCTATGAAAATTATTAGGATTCCTGGATTTGGACCTTCTGTCCTTTGATCTACCTCGGTAGTTTGATCTGTCACGTCCATTCCCCCTAGTTGAATTTTCTTCTTGACTCTGTATGTAAAACTAAAAAGGTTGATGAGTCACCCAACTCTCTTCGTTAGATCTCTTCACTAAGAACCAAATCACAAACATCGTTAAATTTTAACTTATTGCTTCCCGACGAGCTACTCACAACCATGACAGTAGCATTCCAGCTTTCTAGTAAAGAAGACAAAAGTATCAATGTTCGTACTTATTCATCAAATTCAATTTCAACTGAACTCAATTGAGTTGTGATTGTGTTAAGTTCATTGAGATGTTGAGCTACTGATGCGCCTTCAGTCATCCGCAAATTGAACAAAGACCTCATCAAGTGAACTTTATTTGAAGTCGATAGCTTCTCATACATACTGGAGAAAGCCGCCATAAAACTCATTGTGGTCTTTTCTTTACTATGTTGAAATCAACATTATGGGATAACGTCAATCGGATAACTCTGAGGGCTTGTCTGTCGAGAAGATTCCAGTCTTCTTCCTTCATAATCTCTGGCTTCTTCCCTGAGAGAGGTTGATACAGATAATCTTCTATCTGTATTTTTCAAAATCCAAAATTTACGTCATCAAATTTATTAAGTTTCACCTTCCCTTTATCTACGGCCATTACTCCTACTCGAATCTAACTTTCTCCGGATTGTTTCTTACTATTCTTGTGAACCACCGTGTATTAGAACACCTCTGTCGACAAACCAATACTACCGATAAATTTTAGTATTCATGCTCATAGAAAATTGACAGAATTTAGCACAAAATCTGACTCTTGATACCAATTATTGGGAAATTATGCAAATTCTCGATAAATCAGATTAGTGAGAATGCAAAATAACAACGAAAATAACACACACAAACTTGATAACAGAGTTCGGTTAATTATGGCTACCTCTCCAAACCTGCTCCACATCGTTTTACTAAAGGAAGAAAATACACAGTTTTTACAACATTTACAATTCACAACTCATATAAGAATTTTTCTTCACAAGTTTTCTTTTAAGATTTTCTCTCAAACTCTGTATAATTCTCTAATTTTGGGATGTTTTACAAATGAGAGATAAGGGGTTTATATAAGGTTAAAAAATATGAGTTGGTGAAATTTAGGCAATGATTAGACACCTTAATTGATAATTATTTAAATTAGGCATCCTTTATTTTTGACCAAAAAGATTGGCCATTTTTTTGACACTAAGATGGGGCACTTCATTAGCTTGTAAACGGACTAACAATGCCGATCATGGTGCCCAGCTTTATTTTCGTGATCTCTGCCACCTTCATGGCTTGCCGCCTTCATGGCCTTCCGACTTTCATTGTTTCTGATCGGAACACTCGTTTTCTTAGTCACTTTGGGCGATGCTTTGGAGGATGGTAAACACAAAACTTGAGTTTAAGTCTGCTTATCACCCCAAAACGGATGGTCAAACGGAAGTCGTAGTTTTGTCGGTGATTACTTGAAGCCGGTGGACATGAATTGGCGCAAACTGGATTTTCTCATAACCACACAGTCAATCGTGCTACTGGTTTAAGCCCTTTCCAGTTTGTTTATGTCAATCGTACTACTGGTTTAAGCCCTTTCCAGGTTGTTTATGATGTCCTTCCTCATTGTCCTCTTGATCTTACACCTACTCCGCATCGTCCCCAAGCTCTTTCCACGGTTGTTGACATGGTGGCTGGCTTGCAACGGATTCACAAGCTCACTTATGACCACCTCGTTGCTTTAGCTCGCAAGTATAAAACTGCTGCACACAAAAGATGCAGACATGTTGAATTCGAGGCAGCTGTACTTACCAAGGATCGGTATCCAGCCCAGTAGTATAACAAATTTGTGGCTCGCAAAATTCGTCCTCTTGAGATTCTACAAAATATTAATCCTAATGCTTACCGAGTGCAACTTCTGCCTCGGATTTCTGACGTATTCAATGTCAGACATTTGGTTCCTCAGCTGGACAACAATGACGACGTGGATTCCCTTGGTGCCGATTCGAGGATGAATCTTTTCCAGCACCGAGGGAATGATGCAGATAATCTTTAGGAAATTTATTAGATAATTATATTTTTAGGATAACTACTTTACTTTCAATTAAAGTAGGAGTCTGCTATGTTGGCTATTCAAAGGCCTTCCCTGTTGCTTTGTTATTCAGTTTTGCGATATTTCAATATAACCTCCTTGAGAATTCTTCTTTTGTTACGTTGTGCTACATAAAAGACGGGACATTGAGAAGAAGTTAACATAAAAAACGGGACATTTACTTTACCTCTGTGAACTTCCAATTGTTTGTTTTCTGTTTTTGACATGTAACTGCCAAATTTTCTTTACCCATTATTTTTAGTGTTTGATTGACTTGTGTTAATATTTTAATCATACTTTAAAATTTGTAAGCATGTACTTGTGTTTTAATAATTTTTAAATTTAACTAATTGACACTTAACAATAAATTCATTTGAAACTTTTTATACTTAAATTTTAATTGTTTTTTTAATCTAACATAGTTTTTATCAAATTACTATAATTCGATCAACAATAAAAAACTTATTACTATACTTGATGTGTTTAAGAAAATATTGTTAAAAATATATTACATATTTTTATATTTATAATGAGTAAAAAAACTTATAAGTAAAAACGTATTACCTAATAAAAATATCACTAGGCATTTGTAGAGCAATCATTTTAAACATATTGATAAATTTGAAAATTGATAACTCCGCTATGAGATTCATAACTATGCATATTAGTGATGGTTGGAAAAGAAAATAAAAGTTTCAATAGCTCTCAATTTTATATGTTATAGTAATTTAATATAAATTACATTATTTTTATAGAAAATAAAAGTTTATCGAATTATAGTAGTTTAATAGAAATAATGTGCAACAATTCAAATTTAAGTACATCAAAGTTTCAAATGAATTTACTATTAAATATTAATTAATTACATTGAAAAAATTATAGAATACAAATCCAAGTCTATTAGTTCAAAAATATAGTTAGAATATTAATACAAAATTAATTAAACACTAAAAAATAATGGGTAAGGGTAATTCGGACATTTAAAACAACTACTTGGAGTATTTTTAAGAGCACGATGACAATAGGTCTGGTTTGGCCAAACCCAAAACCCGCCCACCAAGAAAAAATTGGAGCAACGACACACCCTACCCGTTTCAATTAAGGACCTGCCCCGCCCCCAAAACCAACTTATCGTAAATTTACTTTTAGTATACAAGATCGAGCTCCAAAATAAAAATAGAGCTAAAGCATCACATTGACAAGGGTCCATTTGAAAAGAACATTGCAAGAGAAAAACATATGTCAAATTCTAGCAAAAAGAAAGAAGAATAGGCTATTACTAAATATAAGATATATTTCAATATATATATACGGACAAGTCCGGGGTGGGTTCACTAGGAGCCACTACCCACCCCAAATCTGTTTGAGTTAAAAAATCAAGACATGTTATCTGCCCTAAAACCCGCTTAGCCACCTGGAACCCATTAACGGTTTGGGGTTTTACCCCAAACCTATTGTCATTCCTAAATATAAGGAGTTAAGTGATACAATTAAAAGTATATAAAATAATGTGTGATCGAGTGAGATGGGTAAAGTGATATCAGGTCAGTATAGGGGTAAAATAAAATTAACATAACAAAATATGAACAAAAATAAATTATTTTGGAGTCAAATTTATTTTATATTATTTAAAATGCATCGTGTTTGAACTCATTTTAAATTATGAAAAAAATATTTTATATGTATTAATATATTATTTAATTTATAACTATGATACAATGTAGAAATTAATATGCGATTCTAAATTACTAATTAATATTTGTGAAAATTTATGTTTTTTTAACTTTATGATATATTAAAATTAATACTTATAAACAATATTAATATAAATTTTAAATTTAACTAAAATTATTAAGTATTTGCCAAAATGGAGTACTGCTCATCAAGTACAATGCGAAATGTACTTAAATATTTAAACTCAAAAGTATAAGCACTATTCATTAAATTCAAAATGTGTATAGAAAACAAAATTATTTTTTAATTATTATTTATATGAATATAATACGAATTTTTACTAACATGTGGCATAACAAGATACATGCGAGAGAAACTCATTTTCATCCTAGGGGTTTCACTAAAAATTACAATGTTTCCTATATTGTTTCTCCAACTACATTTTCATTTCGTAGCATACTGCAAGTTAATGAAGATTTCATATTTTCCCGCATGTTGAGTCTCTTGTACGGGAGTTTGGCCATGGTAAACAATTTTCGATCTTGAGTCAAGTTGTCAACTTGGCCGGTTTGGGCTGGATTAGCCCAAACCCGTGTAAGTCCACTTAAGAGATGGGTTAATTTGGGCTGGACCGGCTCAGGCTCGGTCCTGAATCGGTTCGACCTTGGCTGAATAAAAATTCTGAAAGCTAAGCGCAGTTCAACCCACTAATCCGGTGTTAATAGGTTGGTTTCAGGCCTGTGCTGGGCTACACGAGCTGGGCCTATGAATTGGATTTATGATTTTTTTTTTAACAAATTCAAATATATATTTTATATCATAATATTGGATTTGTAAATTTTATTTATTACTCTAAATTATATCTTAAGATTAGTTATATCCTAAAATTGAATTTATAAATTTTAAACTTTATTATTTAAAATATATCATCCTAAAATTTAGATTTAATCATTATTTTATTATTTTGAGTTTATTACTATAAATTTAAGTTTTATCTTGTGAATTATTTATGTAATTACTATACCTTATTTTTATTTGACAATTAAGTTATACCAAGTTTAGATGATTTTTCATTTGATAAATTGATTAATATATATTCATTTTAAGTTTATATTTTAATATTCATGACTTAGTTTAGTTTATTATACTTAGTACTATTTTATTTTGTTATTAATAAACTTACTTTTTAAGTTTATATTTTAATTTTCATGACTTAATTTAGTTTATTATACTCAATACTATTTTATTTTGTTATTAATAAATTTACTTTCTAAGTTTATTATACTTACTACTATATTATTCTAAATTTATGTTCTTATCTTATAAATTATTTTTACTATAATTAGTATATAATTATTTAATTGATTATTTTAAGTGTATCATCCTAAAATTTTATATTGGTTTTTAAATGATGATTATCCTAATTTATTTGATACAACATATTTTGTCAATATATATATGTTGAGATAACATTTGAACATAATTAAGGTTAGCGTAGTGGTATAAATCTCTTCCCTTCTTATAATTATAAATTATAATATATAATAGTTGGTCCGTGACGGCTTTGAGCCGATTATAAATTGCACTTGGGTTTCGATGGGTCGGTTCCCAAGCTGGGTTGGGTTTTATAAATTAGCCCCAATAGAGGCACAATTTAGATGCTGAAAACCGGTCCATGTAGTCCGTATTGTTCATGAACTGGGTTTTAGTTGTTCGGTTACGAACTGAACCGGTTAGGCCTAGCCCAGTTGATAACTATACTCTTGAATTTTCTATTGGTAGTTGTATTTCCAGATAGACGATTTAAATTCACTTTTGATCTGATAGGACTAGGGTGGTTTCAATTTTGGTGTCGCAGGAGTACTTGTCCTATAGAAAATATTATAAAGTAATTTGTCCCACTATCAAAAAACTAATGGATAAAACTACTTGTGAAGTACGTGGTTGTAATTTCGGACTAAATAATCATGAGACCTAAATTGCAACACCCATAATATCATGAAACCAAAAAATAAAATTTATCTATTAATTCATTCAGTTTTATTAAAATTATCTCTACAATTCAAATAATATTTTTTAAATAGAAGTATTTATTAAAATCATCATTACCACAAATCAATTAGAAAGATTAAAGAAAAAGTTTTCTATTATAAAAATCAATTCATTAAATTGATTGTTGAGTTTTTTTAAATGAAAAGTTAATGGTATGTATTTTTTGGATTGAAAAATATTTTTTTGAGTTTTTTAGATAGAAATATTTATTTAAGAGATTTTTAATAATTCCCCCTAAACTGTTTTTCAAATTATATATAAAATAGTGTGAGCACTGGAATCATATTTCAATATTGTGAATGCAGTTTGAAGAAGTGTACAGGCGATTCCAATGACACCATTGGCCCACATATAGTTGCACCACGTCAAATACAAATTAATTATTGGCATAGAAATTTTGAGTCGTATATTTTTTTTTTAATTATATTATACAACCTCATTCAAAATTTAATGTCTTATTAATGTTGTTAAAAATAAAAAAAGGTCCTGCAATATACAACATCATTCTTATGGAAGGAAAAAAGAAAATAAAAAATGGAAAATAAAAAATATATATAATTATTTTTTTACGTAATAATTATATATTTAGTATAATTAATGGAATTTTTCTTCACTAATTAATTATTAAGTTTTTATTGAGTAAAAACTACGACTCGATAAAAAAATAGTTCAATTATATGATAGAATAGTTAATCTGATTATTTTTCTTAGTGCACTAATAAAATTTAATTAATTTTTAAATAATTAATTATTTGATTAGTTGAATTGTTAGGTGATTATTTAATTATTTAAGACTAATTAGTTATTTGATTATTTAATTAGTCAAAAATAAATAGTTATTAATTATTTGACTGTTTTAGCACTTAAAAATAATAATTACTCCATAAATTGAAAAATTAGTTACTCATTCTATTAATTTTATTTTGTAATATGACTAAATTTCAGTAGATGTCTGTATAATTATTCGTGTTTAAAATATCAGATTTCAGAAGATTTACAAATAATGTTTTCTATAAAGGTAAACTATTCTGTAAATGAAGATATTTCTTTTTTTTTTTTCAATTTTGGATTTGTTTTTGAACCTTCACAATGCCAAAAATGGTGAAAGAAAGGTTGGTGAAGCTTTTTCAAACTTTCATAGCAGTTGCTCGCGTTTTTCCTCCAAAAAAGATGCTCCCGCCAAAAAGATATTCCAGCCGTGCAATTTTCCCTCCCATTTCACAAACTAAGGTCCGGTTAGTTAGCAAATCAGATTTTCTATTCTGTATGGTATTTCATCTCCTATTCTAATATCACCATACACGCTAAATATATTAAATGACATCATTAACATATAATTGACGTGTACTGATATTATTAAAATAAGAGATGAACACTATTCGTAATAGAGGATAGGATCCGGACTAGTTAGTTAGGGCCATCAAAAACTTAACAGGAGGACCTTTTTTGCCAAAAAAAAAAAAAAAGAGTGATTCTTATGAGACCATTTTGAGACAGGTACAAAAAATGAAACACCTTTGGTCTCATAGGACTAAAGTGAATTTAATCCCAAAAAATGCGTTTACCGTGGTAATGCCCAGTTAGTTAGGGCCGTAAAAAACTTAAAGTAGGAACTTTTTTCCAAAAGAAAAAATCCTTATGAGACCATTTTGACACATAAGTACCAAAACTGAAACATCTCTAGTCTTATGGGACCAAAAGTGAATTTAACCCCAAATACACGTTTACCTGTTAGAACTTATACCTTCTGCTCATTCAAAGGACTGCCTCTGTGTTTCCCTTCCTGGGCGTGACCATTCGCAGGTTTTTCCTCGTTCCTTTGGATTATAATATCTTTTGTACCTGTATTTACTGTTTTATTGACCTCTCTTTTACCCTTTCCTTTGATTCTTTTGCAGTGCATCAATCTTGCTGGTTCCATTCAGTTCCTGTCGCTTTGATAACACAGTGCGGACTGTCTGGCAATGGGATTCCCGTTCTAAGGACTTATTCTCAAAGGCAGGCTATTATCACGTCTAAAATGATTTGCAATTGATATTCCATCTCCTATTGCAATATCACCAATACACGTTAAGTCAATACATGCAAAGTGTACATTAAGTCAATACATGCAAAATGTACATTGATGATGTCATTCAATACACTTGATAGTATTATAATAGGAGATGAAGTACTAATTGCAATATAGGAATATTCCGCACTTACATCTGCTATCAACCCGGTTAAAGGGATGGATGTTAGAAGCCTTGGCAAAAGGAGATTCCTATTGAAATTTAATCACATATCTTTGAGCACTAAAGGGTTGCCCGTGGTCATTTGAAAAGAACCTATTGATCTTCAATAGTACTATGGAAGACGACGATAACCCAATGCTTGTTGATTTGAATTGGTGTGATTTCCATGTGCATGTTCACGAACTTCATTTAAGCAAGATGACAAGAGAGATAGCCATGCACATTGGTAATAGAATTGGCCCCTTTAGATAGGTTGATCTTGATACGCAGAACAATTACATGGGGTCCAGTCCGAGAATTGGTGTTGGTTTAAATGTTGATGCCCTTTTAAATTGTAGAGCAGAATATCATAAACAAAAAAAACTTATGTTAGTAAAGTTTTAGCAGCAGCATATTTTCTAATATTTGTGTTTTTTTTAAATGTTTAAAAAATAGTCATATTTTCTAATACTAGTAAGTAACACATGTGTCGTACGTGATTAATATGATTCCATTAAATTAATTATATTATTTAATAATTTATATGAGTAAAATTAAGATATTATAAGATATTTCATAAATAAAAAAAATATAATCAATAAAAACATAAAATATTTCAAAGTATTTTTAAAACTAATTATTGAGCGATATAACATTGCAACAAAGCAAGACACTCTTCCACCTCATACTTTCTAGGTAACACTTATTTCTTAGAAATTGAAGACTGAATGTTGGAATTTTTTTTACATTACATGATTGTTAGATATCATAATTTTGTACTACAATGAATCATGCTTCAATGTTATATATTCCTAATAAAAATAAAATATTAGTTATTATTAAAAATATATAATATATTACTTAGGAAAAAATATTTTTCAGTATATTGTCCAAATACAATATGTGAATCATTTATGTTATTCTTGAAGTCCTACATATCAAAAGAATTATTAGACTTTTTTTTTAGCAACAACTTATGAGGATGCAAGTCATTTGGAATTAAATAGTTCAAAATATCATCTTCATAATAGTTATTTGTATTATCAATAATTTCACCAAAATTGTTAAAAGTTTTTACTTCTCGAGAAAATATGAAGATCAACTTATTATTCAATCTACCAACGTACTCATTTTTAGAAGCTAATAATGCTCAACTTGTCATTTATTGAGTTGAGTGAGCAATCTTATTTAAGATTGGAAAAATAACCCTAATAAGTTGTAGTATTGAGTTTTTTTATTGTCATACTCAATAGTCATCTTTTCTGAAATCTTGATATTACATTTAGTATCACTTGGTTTCTCATCGTTTCTAACTCTAAGTAAGAACTTACTGAATTTTGGATCATTATTTAACTCATGTTCCTTAACAAAGTAATTTTTTTTATTTTGGGCCACAAATATGATTCAACAAACTTATAAAAATAGTTTTGTAGATTGTTGCCATAGGAACAACTAGTAATATTTTTCTAAAATCTCCACAAAAAACTATTACTTTTCCACCAAAATCCTCATCATTTTTCATTACGTTTTTCAATAATTTGTCAACATTCTTGATAGCCCCACTTTACTTAGACATAGTGCACTCATTTGATTCATTTTCATTTGTTGGCATTTTGAAATGAGAATATATTGTTCTACCCCCTGGCATTATCGCAGCAGCAACTCCAGATGTCGCAGTTACAAATGTTGCTAGATTTTTGGATCTAAAATGAGCTAACCATTCATGGTACAAAAAATATTTTTGTGTTCCATCTGACCCATCAATAAAGAAACTCTTGCTCTTTTTGTATGCAATTTAAGATTATTGAAAAAAAATTATATTGTTCAGGATTCAACTTTAGTTGTGCTTCATAATCTTCCGAAGGTATTTTTATTGATATTTTACCTTGTATCTCTCTTGGAAAATTTTGTCCATGTTATCAATATCAATATGAATGTGTGGAAGATTATAAGAACTAAAGTTTTTTTCCCATGCTCTCTAAGAAAAAAAAATCAAACTTTTTAAAATTTTGGCAACTTGTATTTTAACTAAGATTTTTCAATTCTTGCCTCAAAATATGTATCCCAAAGAACTCTCACATTTGTTGGTGCACTGGTAAATTTCAAATAGCTCATCCAGATATTTGATAAATAAGTGCATGTAGAGCTAGCAATATCATGTCCTCCAACAAGCAAACTTAAAAATCTTATTTGATGATTGATTGCGTTTTATTTTTCAAAGTTTAACATATTGATGTATATCAATAATTTCGAAATCATGTAGTTAGGGTATACAAATTATTATACTTATAATTTTTATAATTTTATTTTTTTTGCAAATATATTAATTAAAAATATATATAAACTTGAGAAAAAGAAGAATTAAAATAACATGAAAAAATTAAGTATTTCAAAGGAATATAAATTGAGGTATTATAAAAAAAAATTGCAGTTGACAATTACAACAAATCAAGGAACTCTCTTTCAACTCACACTTTATAGGCATTACTTGCTTCTTAGAGATTGAAGAAATTTGGCAAAGTCAAACTGAAAATTTGATATGTATCGAAGTCGAACAAAAAAAATTGACTTGATTTTTAATTTTTAATTTTATAAAAATATGGTATTCCATTTGATTTTAGTTTTTTATTCTGATTTATCAAACTATACTAATTATCGAATTTAATTTTTACAAATTTTATAAATAACTTTTATACCTTATTTTATATTTATTAAATTAATTTTATACTTTTTTCTTATTTTTAACTTACCAAACTAAATATTCAAAATACAATTAAATTTTGTTAAGAAATAAAAATAAAGAAGAAATTAAGCTAAAAATATGTTATATATAGCTTTGCAATATTGTAATAATATATATACATATATATAATATTTTTATCTATTAGATTACCTTGAAATTTTTAGTGTTAATTTCATTTTACCCCCTATACTCTTAAAAATACTCCAATTATTTATTAGTTCTATAAACTATTCATAGAAAAATATGTAAAAGGATTAAAAAATATACAAGTAAATGTAGTACAAAATTACTTTCTACTTAATGTAATATATATATATATATATTAAAATAGTTATATTTAAATATGGTGATACAATATAAAGGTTCATACAACTTATTTTTGTCATGCTTGATTCTGTTGAAAATTTTTAGACTTTGTTTGGTTTCATTTCCAGTCGTTTTGAGGAGAATGTTTCGGAAAGTGGGTATGAAAACATGTATAGAATGAAAATCTGTTTGTTTTGTTGGGACAAATGATATGATGTATTTTGAAAGATATTCTCAATTGTAAATGTCTTGTCAATATTATTTTGTAATGGTTAATGAGAGATATTTTCAACTGTATATATCTTGTTACTGTTATTTTGTTATAATTAGTAACGGTATAATAGGGTATAAGATTATTCAAATATTATAATAAATGATTGGTATTTTGGTGGAATGAAAATACCATTCCCAAAAAATGCAAGTGATAAATATTTTTTTGTATCCGAAAAAGGAAAACAATATTTGGAAGTAAAGTAGCAAGAGAAAATTAATCAAAATTATAATGTTCAAACTGACAATAAAATACAAATAAAATTCATTACATTAAATGATCTAACCTAAAAGATATATTTTTTTATGAAGTGACTTCAGGAGTGATTTAGCGTAAATTCTAAAAGTGAAAAAAATTCAATAAATCAAATATCAGAGGCAATTGCAACTAGCTACTATGATTGCAACAATAAAAGATAAGTCAAATAATTAAAAAAAAATAAAGTTTGTGCATAAAATATGTGAAATTTAAGGAGAATACATAGTTGTTGGAATATGGCATTATAATTGGTAAATATAATATAAAACTCAGATGTTGGTGGCTTAAGAAAGCAAATGTTAAGGGAATCAAATATTCTATCAATTGATATAATTATATTCGTATCTCCCAATCATAGAAAAATATACTTAGTTTCATAGTTTAAGGAAGTCTTGCAAATTTAGTCACATGGTTCGTAAAAAATTTAATTTTAGTCACGAATGCACTTTAATATATAGGTTTTGCTCATTTCTATTTTTTCAAAAAGTAGAATAACCAAAATTATAAATATGATAGTGGAATGTACCTTTGAATTGATATAAAATATTGATGTTATTGTCACTTTAATTTTAATGAATCTAATTAGACTAGATATTGTGAGGTATATTTAGTTTATCCAAATAGACATATTTCACCATAAAATAATTTTCATATTAAATGTAGTGTGTCATATCTTTTTCTATTCTAATTCAATATGACTCTTTTTATAGGGGTGATCACAGTTTGTTAAGTATATGAAATCAAATCGAAACTGAAAATTCAGTATGTATCAAAGTCAAACAAAGAAATTCAATTTAGTATTTGATATTTATTTTTATAAAAAATCGGTATTCAATTTGATTTTGATTTTTGTTTTGGTTTATCAACTATACCGAATATCATATTTTAATTTTTATAATTTTATAAATATTTTTTATATTTATTAACTAATTTATACTTTTTTATTCTTTACTTTCAAAATACAATTAGATTTTGTTATTTAAATTTGAACTATATAATTTTTTTATTTTTTTCAAAAAAATCATTTAACAACACCATGAATCGAAATATGAACACATAAATGAACAAAAAGAAAACAAAAAGTAAAATAGTCATGAATATAATTTTCACACATGACACATGTTTTAGGAAGTAAAGTAGAGTTTGTCTTGGACTCTTGGTGTGTTTTTTTCTTGTAATTATCCAATTACCTCATTGACCAATTAAATAAATAAGAATTATTGGTTCCAAAATTACATAGCTACCATTAAAATTAATAATATTAAAAGGGCATTTTAGTCAGATAAAAAATTGGAAGAAACATACATACTTTTATAATAGTACTAGTAAGAAGCACGTGCATTGCATGTGATTCATCTAAGTTTACTAAAATAATTATATTATTTAATAAATAAAATGTTAGAAGGTATTTTTATAAATAAAGAAATATTAATTAAATACTTAATTAATTAAAAATAAAAAAATTCAAGATACGTTTAAATAATTTATTGTCAATAAGTATAAATCGATATGAATGATTAAACAAAAATATTTAAAGAGCTAAATCCATGATAACTTAGAAAAACATAATACAACTAAATAAGTTCTTATATAAATTTATGATAACAATAGTTATCCTTTTGCTTGATTTTGATGGTTGGAGAAGTCTTCTTCTTACTTGATTTCATGAATTTTTTTTAACATTAAATGCATTATACATGATAAAATCGAGTAATTTCATGCGCTAAAAATTAATAAATACTTTTTTTCAACTATTTGTAACAATATTCCATATTTTTAGTTAATGTAATATTCAAAGTTAATCAAGAGAAAATACTAAAAAAATATCACAAAGTTTCACATTTTAATCAAAAACTTTCAAGTGAACTAAATTAAATTTTTTGTCAAAATCAAGTACAAAATCATGATATTCTTCATAATTACTATTTAATTCAAAAAATATATAAAGGCTAATCTTATCCATTTGCTTGCATAATTTTCTTGCGCACTTCATATGCTCTCTCTCATTCCTTCCAACAAAGAACCAAAAACAAAAGTTGAAATATAGAAGATCTATAAAAAAAAATTACCTTTTAATATTTTTTTTCATTCCATTAGCAACCACATAAATATATTTATCATAAAACTTGAAATCAGGGCTATTTGAATTCACTTCTCCTAGGTTTAGATTAACAAATGGTTTACGAAATACCCATGTGTTGTCAAATCGATACATGTTACTTGTGTGTGCGTGTGTGTAGTCTATCCAATTTTAATTATTGTATCAATCTTTTATATTATATTTCTATTTTGTTAAGTTACATTATTTTGTTACCTGAGTTTTATTATAAATATTATACTGATGCCTTGATTTTCATAATTTTTAAGGGTGCCAGTTTTAAAGCGGTCTGACTTTTGTCATAAATGTTAAATACATATTAAATAAAATTCTTTTAATTTTTCTTCTATATTTTTTTTAACGAAAACACATATACCCTTTTTAATTCAATTTACTTTAAATTATCCTTTTTTTTTATTTTGCTTCATTTAGTTATATTGAGTTTTATATATTATTAACATTGATTTAAAATTTTCTAACAATATACCTCTATATAAGTAAGAAATAAAAAGACTATAATGAATACAATAGATTGAAATTATAATATAATATTGAAACTAAAATTTATGAGGTGCAATATAAAATATTATTTGTGAAAGTCAGAATAAATCTTATTTAGAGTTTAAATATGTTTTCTTCTTAACTTTTTCGGACTTTTCATCTCATTGATTAGACCTAATTACAATAAAGAGTAAGAAAAACACAACAAAAATAAAGCAAATATTTCTCTTATTCTATCTACTCTTTTTTCTTTTCTTAAATCTCAATCTTTAAAAATTCAATTTAAAATATATTCTAAGGTTTTATTAACAATCACATAAATATTATATCGAAACACTTGAACTTAAGGTTGTTTGAATCCAGTCCCGAGACTTACAAATTTAGTAAAACATCTTTCTAAAATTTCTAAAAACTTGTATTTTCAAACAAAAACATATAACCTAACATAAATGAAAATAATTCATCATTTTAAAAGTCATGTTCTAAATAAAAATATTAAAAGATATTAAGCCAAAATTTTAATTTTGATACTCTCTTCGATTGTTTACCAAATACCTTAATTTAGTAAATAAAAAAATTATAGATAGTTTAAAAAAAGAAAAAGAAAATAGGAGACCAAATTTTGTTTTTTTTTTTTTTTTTTAGGCAACAATCAACAATTATAAATAGTATTGATTAAATTCTATGTTTAAGAATAACTTTGCAAAAACTTAAATTTATTAAATGAATATTTTAAAATAAAAAATAATTTAAGTTCAATTCTATATTCTTCAATAATTAAAGGGAATATACTAATTTAAATATGAGAAAATAATGAATACTAATGACAAAAACATAGTTTTCAAAATGCATAAACTATTAGAAATAAGTAAAAGATCAAAATTAAAGTTTAAGTATATTTACTAAAGGAAAGACAATAAATTAACTTTTATATGTTCAAAATATATATGATTTTTAAAACACTAAGTTAGGTCATCTTTTAAAAAGCATAATTATGAAAAAAAATAGCCAGTATTTAAATCATGAGGTTTAATAATATACAGGATATGTATTATTATTTATCTAGAACAAAATATGCATATGAAAATAACTCAATTTGATTTTTTTTTTCTAAAAATATAAATTGTATTATACTATCAAAGATAACGTTTGCAATTGAACTTGACTCTTCCATTTTATTATAAAATTACACAACTGTAAATTGTGAACCATGTATAATTATAAAAATCATAATTATTCTTTATATATAAAATTAATCTATATTCCTTATATCGTTGAAGGGCTATAAAATTTAAAAATTTATCTCATTCATTTTTTTTGTATAAATTATTTATTTATAATATAACTATCAATTAGTTTCTTAAAAGTTATGCCTTTTTTCAAAAATAAAGGGGTATGGTACTTTGATATTTAAATAAATTTTTCTAAGAATTTTTTATCAATTAAGGGGATGTGGTTGCCAAACATTCACACCTCAAGATGAAATAACCCCTTAAACTTACTATACATGATTTAACACAGAAAATTTTAAGGCTAAATTTGTTGAATGAATTTTTACCGTAAATATCATATTGATACTTGAATTAACATACAGTTAAGAAATATTTAATTTTTGTCATAAATGTCTAAATTGTTACATATTAAATGATGTTATTTTAGTTTTTCTCCTTACGGTAACATATATATACTTTTAAACTTTAAATTGTTACATAGTAACTTTCTCTTATTCTATCTAATATTTTTTTTTAATCTCAATATATATAAATTTAATTTAAAATCTCTTCTAAGGTTTTATTAACAACCATGTGAGTATCAACAAATACCCCCAAACTTAAATATTTGTTTGTCTCCAAATATGTTAATTTATTAAATAATAAAACTTTATGTACTTTTAAAAAGAAAATAGGATACCAAAATCTTAATTTTGAGGCAATCATCAATTATTATAAATAATGTTGATTAACTTTTATGTTTGAGGCAAAAACTAAAGTTTTTTGAATGAATATTTTAAAATAAAAAATAACTTATATTAAATTCTATTTTCTTAAATATTTAAAGAGAACATGCAAATTCTGATATAAGAAAATAATGAATACTGATGGAAAAAAATATATTTTTTGAAATGCAAAAATTATTAGAATTAAATAAAAGATCAAAATTAAAATTCAATTATATTTACTAAAAGAAAGATATAAATTACTTTTATATGTTTGAAATATACATAATTTTAAAAACACTAAGTGATTATCATCTTTTAAAATGCATAATTATGAAAATGACTTTAGATCAAAATCTAAATGATGAAGTTTAATAATATACAGAATATGTATTATTATTTATCGATGAAAAAATGCATCTGACAATATCTCCTTTTGATTTTTTTTCCGGAAAGTGTAAAATTTATATGCTATTAAATATGGCATTTGTAATTAAACTTGAGTCTTTTATTTTATTAAAAAAATTATGCAGTTCTAAATTTAAGAACCATATATAATTATAAAAATTCTAATTATTCTTTATATATAAAAATTTAATCTATAATCTTTATGTTGTTGAAGAGATTATAAAATTTAAAATTGATCTTATTCATTTCATTTTTTTATAAAATTATTTCTATAAAAGATAACAACTAATTAGTTTTTTATTAGTTACGCCTTTTTTTAAAAAATAAAGGGATAAATTACTTTGATATTTAAATAAATTTCTTTTATTTTTTTTTATCAAACATAGGGATGTTGTTGCACATAGGGATGTTGTTGCAAAGATTCAAACATCAAGGTACAAATAATCTCTAAAACTTACTATTCATGATTTAGTATAGTAAACTTTAAGGTTAAATCTGTTAAATGAATTTTTACCATGAATATCACAATGGCATTTGAATTAAAATATAGTTTAAGAAAAATCTAAGTCTTGCTGTAATGTCAAATTGCTACTTACTAAATGATTTTTTTTATTTTTCTTATTATAATGACATATATATGCTTTTAGATTTTATCCGATTTTAATTCTTGTTTTAGTTTTTCATATTATATTTTATTTTGTTAAATTGAATTATTTTCTTACCTAAATTATATTATGAATATCATATTGGTACCTGGATTTTTATAATCTTTAAGGGTATTAAGTGACCCCAGAGTTTTACCGTAAATATCAAATTACTACATATTGAATAAAAGTATTTTAATTCTTCTTCTAAATTTCTTACAATGACATTCGTACCATTTTTATTCTATTTACTTTAAATTTTTATTTCAATTTTTTAAGTTATGTTTCATTTGGTTAAATCAAATTTTATCTATTGATAAAATAGATTTAATATTCTCTAACAATATACCTCTATATAAATAAAAATAAAAAGTTTATGATAGAACATAAGAGATTGAGGTTATAATACTATGAAAAAGGATATTAACTTTGAAACTAAACTTATGAGGTGTAATATAAAATAAGATTTGTAAAAATCATATTAACTCTTTATTTAGAGTTTAAAGTGATATTTTTTGCTGCAACAAATTTATATGCTCTTTCTTCTTCTTCGTTTTCTTCTTCTTTTTCAAACTTTTTTTCCATCCTATTGATAAGGCCTAAGTTAAATAAAATATGCTAGGGAAACACAATAAAATTAAATAAATATTTCTATTGTCCTCTCTACTCTTTTTCTTAAACTTTCACAATAAAAATAATTTTAAAATATGATGTCATTATTAGAAAAATATTGCTCTCATATAGGTCTATTTTAATTTTTAATTTTTTATATGAGTATAAGCATTTATATATTTGTTATTATTCAATATTAAGTTTATATTATCATAATTATTGAATTTATTTAATCAAAAGATTGTATCATGAAAAAATAATTAAATTGATCATTGAATCTAAATTAGGATGTAAAAGGTTAAAGGATATACCCATCACTACAAAAAAAAAAGATAAAAATTAATTGAAAAACTTAGATACCAAATAACTTTTACTCTATTTTTTGATAGTATATTATAATTTGCTTATTTTAAAACCAATTACTTTTCGTTTACCATCAACGCTCCTAGAATTAACTTTTATTTTTATTTTTTATTTCTACTGTAAATTCATCTTTTTTTTTCTAGAATTATAATAGAAATATATCAAATTATAAAGGAAAACATAAATTAATATATAGTTGTGCATAATATTCAACTTTAAACTATCATAATTTTCTCATATGAATTTCTCTATATATGCTTATGAGATATAGTTGGAAAGCTTTCAAAGCCTAATTTAATATGAAACTGATTTTATTTGAAAATTCCAAGTATTCAAAAAGTTATAATAGAAAAAAAGATAGACTTCTAGTTTTTGAAAAAGAATTTGGTATATAAAAAGACATTTGAAATTATATTCAAATATATTATTAAAACAGTTAAAGTTCAACTATATTTTTTTTTATTATCTACTACTTATTTATTAGGGTATAGTAAGTATCTCAAAAATTTCAAGAAATCTTTTGAGTTATTCACACTTTTATAGATAATACAGATTAGATATAGATATAGTTTATGAAGGTTAGTCCCACGATTCGACAAAAAACTAATTTTAGTTATGAATGCACTTTAGGTTTTTTTGTATTCTATTTTTTAATATTGTGAAATAACCAAATAATATAAATATGACAGTAGGATGTGTCTTTGAATTGATATAAAAATAAAATATTACTTTCATATTAATTTTAATGAATCTAATTAAATTGGATATTGTGAAATATATTTTCATAAAACTTTGGTAATCGGTTTGATTTTGGTTTTTTATTTTGATTTGTCGGCCCATACAAAATATCGAATTTTAATTTCTACAAATTTTGTAAATATTTATTATATCTTATTTTATATTTATTAATTAATCTTATACTTTTTTCCTTAATTTTAACTCACCAAACTAAAATAATAAATTCAAAATACAATTAGATTTTGTTATTTAATTTGAACTATTTAATTTTTTTATTTTTTAAAAAATTCATTTAACAAAATCATTGAATTGAAAATGAACAAAAGATAGAACAAAAGGTAAAATAGTTATAAATAATTTTCACACATGTTTTTAGAAGAAATTAGCAAATTGGTAAAAATAATATAAAATTCAAATGTAGGTGGCTTGAGAAGGCATACGTTAAAGGAATCAAATATTTCATTAATTGATGCAATTATTTTCGAATCTCCCAAGCACAGGGAAATACAATTTTAGTCTCTTAGTTTAGGAGGTCTTGCAGATTTAATTCCATAATTTGGAAAAGATTCAATGTTAGTCATGAATGTACTTTAATATATATGTTTTGTTCTATTCTTTTTTTTTTCAATAAGTGGAATAATCAAAATTATAAATACAACAGTAAAATATGTCTTTGAATTGATATAAAAAAATAGTGTTATTTCCCACATTAATTTTAATGAATATTGGATTAGATATTGTGAGGTATATTTAGTTTATTCAAATAGATATATTTCATAAGAAAATAACTTTTATATAGTGTGTCATATTTTTTTCTATTATAATTCAATGTGACTTTTTTATAGGGGTAGCCACAATTTGATTAACTGACGGGATCAAATCGAAACTAAAAATTCGGTATTTATCAGAGTCGAACAAAAAAACTCGATTTGGTATTTGATTTTTATTTTCATAAAAATTCAGTATTTGGTTTAATTTTGGCATTTTATTTGTTTTTATTTATCAAACTATACCCAATATCAAATATTAACTTTTGCAAATTTTATAAATAATTTTATTATCTTATTTTATATTTATTAATTAATTTATACTTTTTTTTAATTTTAACTTACCAAACTAAAATAATAAATTCAAAATACAACTAGATTTTGTTATTTAAATTTGAACTATTTATTTTTTTATTTTTTAAAAAATTCATTTAACAACTTAATTGAATCAAAATATGAACACATAAATGGACAAAAGAGAAAACAAAAGGTAAAATACTTATTAATATAATTTTCACATATATTTTCAGAATATCAAACAAATAAAAGTAGAGTTTGTTTTGAACTCTTGGTATTCTCTTATTATAATTATCCTATAATTTCATTGACCAATTAAATAAATAAGTATTATTTGTTCCAAAATTATATAATTATTAAATTACATAACTACCATTAAAATTAATAATATTAAAAGGGTATTTTAGTCAGATTAAAAATTAGAAGAAACATTTACACTTTTATAGAAGTATAGATATAGATATACTTTTTATCTTTAATTTTAATTTACCAAACTAAAATAATAAATTCAAAATACAACTAGATTTTGTTATTTAAATTTGAACTATTTAATTTTTTTTTTTTTTTTAAAAAATCATTTAACAAATTAATTGAATCAAAATATGAACACATTTACAAAAGAGAAAATAAAAGGTAAAATACTTATAAATATAATTCTCACATATGTTTTCAGAATATCAAATAAATGAAAGTAGAGTTTGCCTTGTACTATTGGTGTTCTCTTATTATAATTATCCTATAATTTTGTTGGTCAATTAAATAAATAAGTATTATTTGTTCTAAAATTATATAATTATTAAATTACATAATTATCATTAAAATTAATAATATTAAAGGATATTTTAGTTCGATCTAAAATTGAAAGAAATATTCACACTTTTATAAAAGTATAGATATAGATATAAATATAGATAGATAGATATAGATATAGATATAGATAAATTTTTTAAAAAATACTTTAACTTAAAACATTAAATATTGAGGCTGTTAAACATTATTTTCAGGATAATATTATAAAATGCTTCAACATTCATTTTTTCAATTCAAGTCTAAAACTCGAATCATAATATTGATGGAATATTAATTTCAAGCCTATTTCTTTTTATTTGTGTTGTGACTGCGTTCTTTCATCCAACAGTTGGTTGAAGGCCTAACTTATTTTATTCAATTTTTGTTTCATCAACCTGCTATTTTGACAAATTAATTTGCTTGCTTATGCTTGATTAATCTATTTTTATTAAGATCTTGATAAACTCAAGCAATGGCAGTCCACGTTTTAAGGCCAAAACTCAAAAAAAACATTAACCAAGAAACTTTTTGGTCTTCCAACAAATTTGAGACTCACACCAAAAACTGTGAAAACGAGAGGTTGGAAAATGTGCGATCGTCCGCCATTGTCGACAGTGTAAGGACACCAGTCTTGGCTAATTATATAAAGGGGAGGGGCCTCTAGACATCGACGCCTCCCCATCGTCTCCATTTCTTTAGCAAAGGTATATTTGCATGGGAGCCTGATAAGAAGAGAAAGAGAGGATTGGCTAGTGTGAAAAAGTGAAAGCATTAGGGAGGGAGATAGAGAGAGATTCGCACTCTCAATCTCTTTCCTTGGGAATTAAAAGAAAAAAAAAAGAAGAAAAACACTATCATGGCCTCAGATATTTCACTAGAAGAGATCAGAAATGAAACAGTCGATCTTGTAAGTATTATGTTTCTTTATTGTATGTAATTCTTGATGGGTTTTGGGATCTGTCCGTCCCAGGATATTGCTGTGCATATTGTCATTAATGTATGGGGCGAGTCTTGAAACATCGCAATCATTCATATCTTGCCCCACACATTGATGTTGTGATGCTGGCAGAGGACCCATCGGTCCTCGGAAGTCAAAAACTTTTTTTGAACAAGTAATTTCTTGGAAAAAAAAATTTCTGTGGCATAGTGAAATAAGATTTATTATCTTGTTTTGTTGATTAAATATGAATCTAGTTCATGATAGTAACTGGATAGATTGGTTTAGACATGTACATGATTGGTCTGGTTTTAGGTGCATATGAAAGAGTGACGACTAACTAATGGAAATGCTTGTTGTGTATGCAGGAGAACATCCCCATTGAGGAAGTATTCACACAGTTAAAATGTTCAAGGGATGGTCTGACATCAGATGATGGAGCAAAAAGGCTGGAGATTTTTGGCCCCAATAAGCTTGAGGAGAAAAAGGAGAGCAAGTTCCTTAAGTTCTTGGGGTTCATGTGGAATCCTCTGTCTTGGGTCATGGAGTCTGCTGCCATCATGGCCATTGTTTTGGCCAATGGAGGGGTATAATCATAACTCACCTTCAAATCCCCCTACAACCCAACCCGCCCCTTCCTTATGTTCTGTTTCATCTTTGTTCACAATATATTGTCTCTTTTAAGAAAGCAATGAAATGTCAACATTATTAATGAAATCAATATTTTGAATAAACGTAGGGCAAGCCTCCGGACTGGCAAGACTTCGTCGGTATTGTTGTGCTGCTTATTATCAACTCAACCATTAGCTTCATTGAAGAAAATAATGCAGGAAATGCTGCAGCCGCCCTTATGGCTGGCCTTGCTCCCAAAACTAAGGTTCATATATTCATAGATATAGCAGTGGTTGCTTTTCTTTTTACATACATCGAACATCAGTTTGTTGCTAATAGTGTGATTTATGTTGTGAACACAGGTTTTAAGAGATGGTAAGTGGAGCGAGCAGGATGCCTCAATCCTTGTTCCAGGAGACTTGATCAGTGTAAAGTTGGGAGACATTATCCCGGCTGATGCTCGTCTCTTGGAGGGTGATCCTCTCAAGATTGATCAGTCAGCCCTCACTGGGGAGTCGCTTCCTGTAACCAAGCACCCTGGTGATGGAGTATACTCTGGTTCCACCTGCAAGCAAGGTGAGATCGAGGCTGTGGTCATCGCCACTGGTGTTCACACCTTCTTTGGCAAAGCTGCTCATCTTGTTGATAGCACCAACAATGTGGGACACTTCCAAAAGGTACATTACGATATCTTTGAATCTATTTCACGCTTTGAAACAAAATCAAGTTTTTGGCACATGAAAATTTATCTCAAGACACTAATTCTTGTTTGATCAGGTGTTAACTGCCATTGGGAACTTCTGTATCTGCTCCATTGCTGTGGGCATGGTGATTGAAATTCTAGTAATGTACCCCATCCAGCGTAGGAGGTACAGAGACGGAATTGACAATCTGCTGGTGTTGCTTATTGGAGGTATCCCAATTGCCATGCCAACAGTCTTGTCTGTGACCATGGCTATTGGATCTCATCGGCTATCCCAACAAGGTGCCATCACCAAGAGGATGACAGCCATTGAGGAAATGGCCGGCATGGATGTGCTTTGCAGTGACAAGACAGGAACCCTTACCCTCAACAAGCTCACCGTCGACAAGAATCTAATCGAGGTTTTCCCGAAGAACTTGGATAAGGACACTGTTGTGTTGCTTGCTGCCAGGGCTTCCAGAGTTGAGAACCAAGATGCCATTGACGCTTCAATTGTTAACATGCTCAGTGATCCCAAGGAGGTATAACATTGTTCTAGCCCTCTTTTTAACTGTTGATATTTGAAAATTGCAGTACACATGATGTTGATTTTCTTAATTATTCTTTTATTTGTGTGTGTTTTAGGCAAGGGCAGGAATTACAGAGGTTCATTTCTTGCCCTTCAACCCCGTGGACAAGCGCACTGCAATCACCTATTATGACTCTGATGGAAACTGGCACAGGAGCAGCAAGGGTGCTCCCGAGCAAGTAAAAACACTAAAATTGTTTACAATCATACAAATGGCCTTCTTTTCTTCACTACTGGCTAAGCTTTTCTTAATTACTTCATAATTTGACAGATCATTGAACTTTGTGAGCTCAAAGGGGATGCCTTGAAGAAGGCTCATGAGATCATTGACAATTTTGCAAACCGCGGTCTTCGTTCTCTTGGTGTTGCACGACAGGTTAGTTATGCGTCCTATGAAGGGTATATATATCATCGGTCACACAACATTATGAATAATAGAAAAGCATATTTTTTGAAGTATTGTACTCTGACTGTTCGGTATACTGTCTTTCCAGACTGTTTCAGAAAAAAACAAAGAGAGTGCTGGTGACCCTTGGGAGTTTGTTGGTTTGTTGCCTTTGTTTGACCCTCCAAGGCATGACAGTGCAGAGACAATTCAAAAAGCTCTTGACCTCGGTGTCAATGTGAAGATGATCACTGGTGACCAGCTAGCCATTGGTAAAGAGACTGGCCGCAGGCTCGGCATGGGCACCAACATGTATCCATCTTCGACGCTGCTTGGCCAGAGCAAGGATGAGTCAATTGCTTCAATCCCTGTTGATGAACTCATTGAGAAGGCTGATGGTTTTGCCGGGGTCTTCCCAGGTAAAAACCATCAAAAAGAAACACACACAAAGCATTTCTCTAAATTCCTATTGAATCAAAGCTAACAAAATATTTTCGACGCATAGAGCATAAATACGAGATTGTGAAGAAACTGCAAGAGAGGAAGCACATCTGTGGTATGACTGGAGATGGAGTGAATGATGCGCCGGCACTCAAGAAGGCAGACATTGGCATTGCTGTAGCAGATGCAACTGATGCTGCCAGGGGCGCATCAGACATTGTTTTGACTGAACCAGGACTTAGTGTGATTGTAAGCGCGGTGCTGACAAGCCGAGCTATCTTCCAGAGAATGAAGAATTACACTATTTATGCAGTTTCCATCACAATCCGTATAGTGATGGGATTCATGCTCATTGCCCTCATCTGGAAGTTTGACTTCTCACCTTTCATGGTTTTGATCATTGCAATCCTCAATGATGGAACCATCATGACCATCTCTAAGGATAGGGTGAAGCCATCTCCACTACCTGACTCATGGAAGCTCAAGGAAATCTTTGCCACCGGCATTGTCCTTGGAACATACATGGCTATCATGACTGTTATTTTCTTCTACCTTGCAGCTGATACTGACTTCTTCTCTGTAAGTTTCGTCCTCAAAACCTTGAATCTTATTCCTTTGTTTTTATCCTATGATTTTAAGGAAAACAAACGAAATTTGATCACCGATATATTGTTTATTGCTTATAGGAAACCTTTAAAGTGAGATCAATGAGGACCAACCCGGATGAGCTTACTGCTGCCCTCTACCTTCAAGTGAGCATTATCAGTCAAGCACTCATTTTTGTGACGAGGTCACGAAGCTGGTCATTTGTAGAACGCCCTGGTCTCTTGCTCATCGGAGCTTTCTTGATAGCCCAGTTGGTGAGTCACAGGAAAACTAAAATTCATCAGTTTCATTACTGATTGAAGTTGATTATGCTGTTTGCTTCACGATCAAAATTTTTGAAAGCTCTTAACTAACTATGAGTTGTGGGATTTCAGCTGGCGACAATCATTGCTGTATATGCAGACTGGGAATTTGCAAGAATTAAAGGCATTGGATGGGGATGGGCTGGAGTCATCTGGATCTTCAGCATTATCACTTACTTCCCACTTGACATTCTCAAGTTCATCATTCGCTTCGCATTGAGTGGCAAAGCTTGGGATTCCATGATTCAGAACAAGGTATAAAAAATGAATTAGTATCAAAACCAGCAAAACATAACAAGTACTAGTCTATAATTTTCTTTTCCTCCAACATTCATTTTTTTTAAATCTTTGTTTGTCTTTATTTCCTGGAACAAATTAGACTGCTTTCACTACCAAGAAGGATTATGGAAAGGGTGAGAGAGAAGCACAGTGGGCAGTGGCTCAACGTACCCTTCATGGCCTCTCAACTCCCGAAAACTCTGTCCTGTTCAATGACAAAAACTACAGGGAATTATCTGAAATCGCCGAGCAGGCAAAAAGAAGAGCTGAAGTTGCAAGGTAACCACATGATCCTTGGTGTGCAAAAGTCCTATAGTGGAAAAAATATATATATATATATATTTCTAATAAAATGATTTCTTCTTTGAAGCATGTCATGGCACCATCTTTAAAAAAACAGTGAACAACATTACATGCTCTATGATTTTCTCAAATCAGAAGTCATATATCCTGATCAATTTATCCTTGCAATGCACTTTATATTCTTACAAAAAAACTGTTGCAGGCTGAGGGAGCTCCACACTCTTAAGGGACACGTCGAATCGGTGGTCAAGCTGAAAGGATTGGACATTGAGACTATCCAACAACATTACACTGTGTAAGAGAGAATAAGTCAGTCAGTCAGACGTGGGAGGATCAAATTGATCACTGTTGAATAAAAGAGAGAGACAATTTTTTTTTTTCTGATACTTTTCTGTTTACATCAGTAGAGGTGATAAGAATGTTGAATGAAATATGAAATAATTGTAAGAGAAATGGTATACTTTGGATGGAAGACTGATGTTGGAAAAAAGTTATGACTGCATGTTACAGTTCATTTTCCCTTTGAAGCTTTCTCTTGCTTGATTTTTGAAGTTTTTGCATTTACAACGGCTAGCTCGTGTGACTACTACTAACAGAAACGTGATCCTTAATTGATTAAGTCGCGTTCCTATACAATAGTAAGTGAAACTTCCAACTAGTAAAGTCGCATCCAACCATAAATTTATTTCAAAAAAAAATCACAAATCATGTGTCTTTCTGTTAAGACCAAGAGAAATTGGTGATTTCTCCTAGGACAATTCTGACATATAATGAAGGGGGTATAAAATAATTCACCACATCCTTTTTTTTTTCCTTTTCTTGAGAGAATTTACCGAGGTGTAGTTTTTAGAGAAAAAAAAATCACGAAATATGGTTTAAACAAGAGGGAGTCCAATAATTAGATTTTATTTTATACATTACCCACTCCCTTTGTGCCAATATATTGCTTTTATTATTATCATTATTATTATTATTATTATTATTATTATTATTATTATTATTATTTGAACGTCTCCAAAGAGTTCGTTTACTTAAATGATAAAATTACTCTTTTATTTAAAATAATAACTTGAAAACACTAATTCTCATCCTCTAATTTTTAATGCTATATACCGTGAAAAATACTCAAAACTTTTAGCTTTTAGCTCGCTTGTAAAACTTCATTCAAATAGTTAATATTTAGAATCATGGAGTATGATATGTGTATATAATGCATTTATATAATTATTTCCTATTGTAGCAATTTTTAGTTTCATCAACATTCAAAAGCTAACAATTCCAACAAAATAGACACATACTTGATCTCTCTTACTCACTTACAATATTTTTCTTTTTATTTATTTAAATTGAAACTAAATAAAGTTTTTTTTAATTGAAAGAAACGCTGTATATCGATTACAACTACAACTAAATTGAGTTATTACAGAATGTAATTCAAGTTTGGTTGCACTCAATCCAACTGCTAATTTTGCCAAGCTCAATATGAAAGAGTAATCATGTGATTTCAGTTTAGTTTTTTACTATGAAATTGGTTCAAACCCAATCTTCATATACTCCTACTCTCAAGAACCACTCTTAAAGTTACATAAATATAATAAACATTTCACTTTTTAATTTTCATATGTCTAAAGTGTACTTTTATTTATAAATTTTTCATATAGTAGAGTAAAGAAAAAAAAATTCTCTAATATATATATATATATATATATATATATATATATATATTATTGACATCGACATTTTCAAAAATGGTCATCCCTCGAGGGAATGGAGATAAACTTTCTAATCTGGGGGGAGGTGCAAACATTGAAAAATTTTGCCAATTACAAATTGACATGTGAAAGTAGCAATTTGCAATATTTTATTTACTAATTTTAACATTTTTATTTATATTTTGAAAATGCTAAAAATTTCAAGATTAAATATTGTCAATCAATTATTCCCATATGTCAAATTAAGTTGTTAAGACAATTAAAACATGTCTTAAACCTCATCAAAAAAATTGTGCCAGATAATTATTGCAAGAGCTCTCTCATTCTAAAAATATAAATAATAAATAGGAGTGATTTACAGTACACACAACTTGAAGAATGAGAAGTTTCCAAAGCAAGTCTCAAAAGCATCAAAATTCAAAGGTTTTCTTTGTAAGTCTTCCAAGTTCTACAACCGACTATACAAATTTTCTAAATTCAAGTTCAAGTCCTTCATAGTCCGTTAAGTTATTTGAAATTCCACAAGTCCATCAAAAAGTTGATCAAGGCATGTATTTTTTTCATAACCCACTCAAACTCCTAAATATATATCCATTAAATGAACAAATCGCACATGACTTTTTCTATTGAGAAATACACATTTAAACTTCTGAATCGATGAACATCATAAATTAAAAAGAAAAGGAAAAGAATAAGGGAATTCCATCAGAAATTATACTCAAACGAAATGAACAAAATTTATATTTGACCATTGTTCTCTTATCTTTTTAGACACAGTGTTTGTATTTCCAGTCCTACTTACGATTGTTGAAGGGAGATTTTGCCAATGCCATCTTACATAGGGTAATTATAATTGACCAAAAATTAACAAAATTCAGAATTAAAGGGATAGCAAGTTGGATTGAGTAATATGACAGATATACGTTAGTCACGATAAAGACTTGGCTCAACCCAATTCAAATTAGACCCAGTAATTTCAATCGACCAAACTCGAGATCCACCCCGTCCCATCCCTTCTCGCCGCGGACAAAAACCCCTATTGGTACAACTTGTTTGGACCCGCCAACCCTTTTTTAAATTCCTTATCAGTTTCTAATCTCAATTACTTCACTTTTGAAATTCACCATATAATATATTTTGAAAAAATAGAGAATATAATAAATAAGAGAAGACAAGTGAGACTCACCAACATCTATTTACAATCTCTAAATCAAACAAAAATATGTACTACCCTGAAATTTTAATGGCTAAAGATTTTCCATTGGAAACGCAGCATGATGGTGGTCGGTGGTGTAAGCTAGCAAACACATGCTCCTTAAACCAATAGCTTGTAGTACAAAGTTAGGAGCAAAGGTTAGGTTATGGGGGCAAAAACATCATTTATCCGCCTCAAATACGATCGGGTTTAAAAAATTAAAATCCATCACCCGTCCCAAATCTGCTTAGCCGGGTTTGAATCAACCTCAAACGGGACGAGTTTGTTAAGCGGCTGAATTTAAATTCAATCTATTATCATCCCTAAACATAAGTCAACTTGGAGCAATACATAAAATAATTGAATATACTATTTCCTCCCTCTCAAAATTAAGAATTTAATTTGATTCAACATAAAATTTTATATAAATCTTTAAAAAATTGTTTTGATTCTTAAAAATAGAGATTGATACTTTAATTGAGAAGATAATATTAAAAAAATTCATAGTCCCCAAAAGAAAATAAAAACGATAAACTAAAAACAAGAGTATCAGATATAGAATAATGTCATGCATACTTAATTTGGACAAATATATAGATGTATATATTCGACACAATGCATTATAAGATACTAGAATATGCAATATGCATATTACACAGCGTACACATACTTTATATACATACATATGCATGTGTTTATATGTGTAGACATATTAAGGAGGGGATGGATGCATGTCTTGGGAACAACCATTGCCTTGTACCTTGATAAAGTAAACAAAAGCTGTCTTCCGCGAAATCTCACTTTATCATATCAATGAGTATGAGTCTGGCATCAGGTTAGTTACATGGTCATCTTTAGTTGTTTTTTATACAGAAAAAAACAATACAGATACAAGAATGACAGTACATCTCTGAATTGCGCAATCATCAAATGGTATGCATCTGATTGCCAAGATATAAATAGAATTGTATTCGTGCAAGTATTCTACCATTATCATGGATTGACCTGCAGACTTGCTATCTGGCTGCAGAAAATGTTGGTTAAACAAAGCAGCCAACGTCAGGCTTCAAGCTTTACGAACAATTACTTGTCTTTCTCTCTTGTATTCTACTTCATCCCTTTGATGCATAATTAATAGAGCTCTTCTAACCTGGAATAAACACCAATCATGCAAAGGACATTATATCTGATACAAGTCTGTTATGGAAGTTTTATTGTACTATTGCCTTTTGATTCATATGTTACCTACAAAGTTTGTGATAATTTAAAACAAAATCAATTTTTAATGTTTTGACCCTTACAATAGATTCATTCATGCCCATCCTGGTAAGCTCATCAATCAGCCGTCTGATATATGGCTTCCGATCCCCATTCTTCTCTTTATCTGGGTTTCCACTTGCTTTCCATTTTTAAAAAGTTAGCATAGTATACTTCAGGATAGGCAGGTTAACTATGGCCAAACAGTTCTCACCTTTATCTCATTTGCCAGTTCAGGAGTAAGATTTATATGCTGGTTTATTCCGGATCGAGCTGCATCCATTGTAGAGTTGTTAAAGAGCCTGATGGCTTCCAGGACGTGGTTATCATTTGCAACATGACACCTAATTATCAGAAACAAAATTGAGTAATCAGCAGCAAACTTACTATTCAAGGTCATATGGAGACATGCAAACACTAACTACAAACTACCAAACACACCACATAAAGCAGAAAAAGATATAGATCCATGATTCCAATATCCTGGACCCCTTCCATTTCAAAATAATATCACAGCAAAACAGTAAAAACTAGGTTTTTTTTATAAGAAAAAACTCAAATGATCCATCCTGATGGCAGTTACAAGGGATCTAGGGATAATAACATCGAGACATGGAACATATTATGATCCTGATAACATACATTCAAGTTTTCACTAGCATTACAAATTTGTTTGAGTTGCAAGTGCATATCACAGTGAAGACTTGATTGTTTTGGTCGCGTCCACACAAATCTGTATTTTTTCTTCTAGCCATAATAAGCAGCAAAACTATGTATTATGGAATTGTGTCAATTCTAAAAGTCTTCCTAGAAATTGCATTCTGGTTCTCATCCAATGAACAAAAAATGCCCATAATTCAAGATCCATCAGACTGAAACTTCGTGTCAGAAACAGTAACGGTGAAACTTTCAATCCATTTCTCATCATAATATCCTGCGCCTATGGTTTGAAAATTTCGTTTGTTGAAAAGAACATTCTGATATCTGAATAACATAAAATTTGGATCATGGACAGATTGCAAAAGGACTCAGATTTAATACTCCTCTTGAGCTTTCACCATTACATTAGCTTTGCAAATTTCGTTCAAAATATGATTTCGAAGCAAGAGAAACTATAACAATAATTTTCGGTGCAATGCAGACATAACTTACAGTGTCATTCTGGCAAGTGGTTCACTCAACCTCACAATAGCTTCCAACTGCCTCACTGTAATTGGTATAACAGCTGCCTCCCCAGTTTCATTTGCTTGCCGTCTCATGTCCTACAAGAATCAATACAGTATGAAAACTTATCAGTCTCATTATTGTCGTACATCAACCAAACATGGGAATTACAAATTACATTCCAATTCCTCTCTAGTGTCATTAGTAATACCACACCTCCTCAAACTACTAAGAAACAAGACAGTATCAGCAAATCTTAGAATTGAAATTAACTTTACGAGGATAAAATCTGCCAGAATGTGCCAGCTCGAACGTAAACAAATTGCCAAGATAAAAATCAAATCAGCTTAGCACATTAGTTAAAGCTTAAGTGGCAGCAACTCAAGTTGAGTCTTGCTTCCACATTCAGAATGATTTTTCAGAAGTTCTTGTATCCTCTTTCTTGAAGTAGGTGGAAACACAACCTGGCTCGGAGAGATGAAAATCTGACTTAAAAATAGGGGTAAAGACATAAGAATGTGGCACTTTTTATATGAAAGTATGTTTCTTTTAATCACATACTAGCATCAGGCAAGATATTATATTTTTGAACCTAATGACACTTGTATCATCTTTCTTAGTAGAATTCTGCCTTCAGTACCCTTTCAACCAGACTCATTCACAATGCCAAAAGACTCATAACCTGACATGCTGACAAGATTTGGAAAGAATTCCACAGGAGAAATTCAACAGAACCAAATAATACTTGCAAAATTGATGCAAAAGGGTGCTGTTCCTAACTAGGACAGCCAACCAACCACTTTGATATGGAAAAATAAATGACCCACTTCACAAGCTAGATGTTGATTTTGGTAAGCAGCTCAAGATTGTGGAACGGCAATCATATACCAATACTTTTGCATCCACAGATCCAATGGTTAAAATTACTCATCATTATTGGCATACCATTAGACAAACTAAAATAAGCAATGACTTCAGTTTGAATTTCTTATTTGGGAATAACAGGCAGTAAAAACTCAACATCTTACATAAACAATTTCAGAATATTGTTTTTATCATTTAAAGATTTGATATTAGCCTAACTTTAGCTAAAATAAGATGGTTACAAATAGCTAATCATAGTATATGTCTCAGTATCATTTAAAAGCAGCTGACAAATACCTGTCTAATTTTTACATAGCTCTCGTGCAACCTAGATGCTGCAGATTCTGAGAGGCAGGGGTGGCATTCAGTTCGACAATAGTGTATATACCTGCGGACAGCAACTTAAATACTTTAGTGCCAGAACCAACATCAGTTAAGCAACCATTATGACCAAAAAAAAAAAAAGATCTTAGTGAAATAGAGACCTCTTCAGCCAGTTATTCTCTTTGGAAGTCCTTGTGTCACTCGTGGCTGCATCAGCTGATGCATGAACTTTGATGATGTGGCTGGCAATATTCTGCAAATGCATTACATCTTATTAGATTCCGAACATATTCTCCACTTTGGCATTCTCAATGTGAGCTCAGTTAGAGCAGAATGTGTGATGATCTATATCCATGTTAAGAAGAAAACATTGTGAATTTTTTCCTAATTTTTTCCTATCCACTTTGTGCGTGGCTCCATGTTAGTGCATGAACTATTATTTGACTTTTCAATAGAACATATTACAAATATTGAGCATGCTTATACTACAAATGTACCTGACTAAAGTAATCAATATTATAGTACCTTGTCTTGTGAGTACATTCTGATATCTTTCACAATAAAAATTAAATCAAATCTTGAAAGAATTGTGGTCTGCAAATCAATGTTGTCTTGTGCAGTCTGAAAAGCAAAAGGAGGCCTCTTAGTTTCTCGAACAGTCAAAATATTTCTAACTGAACAAGATGACGAAGAAAACAATCAGAAAACAAAAACTAATGGACCTTGAGATCATCATAACGCCCAGAGGGAGGGTTGGCTGCAGCAAGCACAGATGTCCTTGAATTGAGAACAGTTGTTATTCCAGCTTTAGCTATGGAAATCGTTTGCTGCTCCATAGCTTCATGAATGGCAACCCTAGACCACAGGCATAATTTCTTTTAGCAATCTAGTACCAAGTAGAAACACTACAAAGAGTTATATGCATTTCTGATGTAAATCAAAATTATATAGTACTGACCTGTCTTCTGCCCTCATTTTGTCAAATTCATCAATGCAAACGACACCTCCATCTGCCAAGACCATGGCACCTCCTTCAAGATAAAACTCCCGCTGAATTATTGAGGTAAGAATCAAAAGGAAATTCATTTAAATTACGGAACTGCATGCTAACTTAAAGAACTAAAGATACACCCCAGCAACAGCACCTCCATAAACATTAAATAGGTGCAAAAACTTACTGAGCTATTGTCGCGAATTACAGAAGCAGTAAGACCTGCTGCAGATGAGCCTTTTCCGGAAGTATACACAGCTACTGGAGCTGTCTTCTCAACAAACTTGAGAAACTACATGTTAAAATACACACAAACTCAGAAACTCACAGTGTTGTATAATAAAAATTTGTCTTCCTTTCCTAAAGCCAAAGCAGATATATCAACCAAAATGGGGAAAAATTTCACATAAAAGTAGAAATGTTGAGCACAGGATAGGGGACATGCTAGCATAAATGTTGGAATATCCTAATATATTTAGCCTTGAATGTAGAATATTTTGTTTTATTCAGAATGTATTTTAGTTAGGAAAGTATATATTTAGTTTTGGATGTAGGAATATTTTGTTTCATTAAAATGATTCTGTAGATTAGGTAACTTGCTTTCTTTCCTTGTGTGAGGTTTTTGACTTTTTATCCTCCATCTATATATGTAATTCTCTGCTTCAAATTAATATATATAAAAAAATGAAGACAGAATTTTACCTCCAGTTCTTGTTTCTTCTTACAATAAAAAATAAAGAAAGCTGTACTAACCTGTGATTTGGCTGTGGATGGATCTCCCAAGAGCAACACATTGATATCACCTCTTAATTTTACACCATCAGGTAAAGTCTCCCAAGGGATAATTTTTCAAGGCAACTGAACAAATAGAATAGCATCAATGCTAAAGACCAGTTCATAGCATACCTTCCTGGAGCCTCCAAACAGAAGGCAGGCAACAGCCTTCTTCACAACTGTGACCAAATATTGAGGGAGCAATCTTGGAACATATTAGCTCATAGGCATTACTATCTGATGCAAATTTTTTGAACTCTTCAATCTGAATAAGGCAGAATGTGTTAGGCTGTTAGCTTTGCCTAGATAAGTAACACGATACCTGAAACATGAAATCTAACCCTACAAGCATATAACATAATATTAATTAAAGAAAGCATTCATTACAAATTAATATGGTTACCTCATCTCTGGTGAAGTTGGTTGGCCCCCGAGAATTTGCCTCGGTAGTTTCTTCTAATCCAACCACCCTGATGTAGGGCTGCCTAACTGCAACTGCTCCTCTGTGGCTGCTCAAAATATCAAAATTAAAATCCATAACAAGGAAGTAGGTGGTAGGAATTCCTAATTCTTGATCCAAGTATAACATTCTTACGAAGTTGATGAATTGGCAGCTTGAAAGATACTATAAATTCCCATAATGGTCAATCTTGTTCCAGGAACAATTGTCTGCACAAGATGGCGATCAACAGAGAGAAGCATGTTTCTTGGCAACTCTCCGGTCGGCACATCCTTGAATTTCAGACAGAAGAATATAAATATAAAAGGTTGAAAAATTTACAAGTAGCGAAACTGTTTTACCCAACACCACTGATAGAGGGATAAAAGACTCTCACCTCAGGATTTTCCTGCAATTTTAGATTCTGTTGATCAACATACTTGCTTCTATCAGGAACCACAATCCATGGATCAACTGGGCATGGGTCTTCCCCGGGCTACAAAATGTCCAATCTGTTACAAGTCATGTGAAGAAAAAAGATTGACTACAGAGTCCAAATAAATGCATTTGAAAAAAAAAAAAAACCTGAGGGATGTGATCGCATGATCGTGGGACAATAGCTCCACCAAGCCCTGGACGACATGGTACAAGCTTAACATTCTTACAATTCTTACATAACAATGTCACATATGTTGCTTTTGCTTTAGTTCTTGATGCAGCAATAACAATCCCAGATATCTTTACCAGTTTTGAAATATATTGCGCCTACACACCATTATACCAAGAGAAACCACCACTTTCAGTAAAACCCAGATTCTGAAAGCTGTTATAAGTTAAAAGTACCCAAGTTGAGGCTAATCAACTAACCCCTAGTGAACGCATTGAGACAGGGTCCTGCTCTGACCTCAACAATACTTGCACTTCCCCAGGTACTGGCTCTTCCATTTCTCCAGTTTATCCAGCAACCTTTGATTTAAGACCCACCAGAATTTCTGCTGCTGCAGTTTCAAACTGGTTTATTTTCAGGAACAAAAGAAGAAGGAAAGACATATTAGACCACCAATCTTACAAGCTTAAACAAAATATGTCATATGTAACAGATGCTATGAAAAATATAGTATGATATGCACGAATCTATAAAAGCATTATTCATACATGTGGAAAGTTGATAAAAATTTGCATTTTTATTTGTCAAAGAATAAACGTTTTACTTTTATCTTGAACCAATATAATTCCTTCTTCAACCTACTCAACATAAATGCAAGTCACATAGACAGTTAATTGGGTGGCAAGCGAGTTCTTCATTCTTTTCACATAAAAGGATGTTGGAATCGACCTCAAAATATCAGTTTCTCCCTTTGAATCTATCTGAACAGAATGATTAATTCACACAGACAGAGTGTGCAGTAATACTTCCGGGTAAGATTTTAACTGCACAGTAGCTGTTGTTAGGATACAAAACATACTCGGACAGACTATTATATAACCATAGATTCTCCTTTGCCAGAACACATCAATAGAATTTTAAATTAAATATTTGACTGAAAAATATGAATTGGTTTCTTCCATTAGTCCAGAGCACAAAGAATGAAGCTTGCAAACAAATACGGTAAATATAAATATGTGAGCATATAAAAGTTTACTATACTTACAAGGGGGAGAAAGTCGGCGGGGTTCTAGCGGAGGAATTGAGGAAGGGTTTGGTCGGGATCATAGGAGATGAGGTCGGCGAGATTGATGAGCAGGTATTTGGGGTTGGACAGCAGGGCTTCTCTGTAGGGGAAGACATTGGGCTGGCTCTTGTGCTGAAAATTCCTAATGAATTCCTTGAATTTCTGCAGCGCCGCGTGGCGATTGGCTGTCTCATCCTGGTCACCGCCACCGCCGCCATGGGGAAACTGCGCTTCGTCACTGTAGTATATCCCTCCCTCGTCCCAACCAGACATCTCTCTCTCGTCAAGGGTGCGTGTGTGGAATGCTCAGGAATCAGGTCAAAAGGATTCGAGGGGTTTTGGTGCTTGCCAACTTGGGGACTTTTTTTGGCGGGAAATGGATCACGTGACCAGCACGTGTGGTTGTTGATGCCAAGTAAATTCGTATTCTAACATGATCCTTCAAGATTGTGAAGCTGTTTGTCAAAATGTGTCCAAGGAAGAGAAACAGTGACCGTTGTGAAAATGAATTTCGCCCTTTATCCTTAATGGCATTTTGGACGTTTTATGATATCCACGTTCATTTATTATATTTTGTATTAAAATATCAACACTAAAATCAACCCAAGTACACATAATTTTTATTGATAATTTAATTCATAATCAACAAGTTATCAAATTATTTATATTTTATATCTCACTCAGTAAAATAAACAACAAATCTAAAATTTAAATTTGGTGGTAGGCTACATTTAGTTTTACTGAAATATCAACTCCTTATGGGGAACCAAAAGAGTTAAAAGGGGTAATTTTTCTCCCTAAATTGCATCTACTTGAACTTTCATAAATGCACTTTAGATTATTTATAGTAAAATAATATTTCATCTCATATTTTATTTTACCAATATATGTATATTAATGATGTTATTAATGTACACGTAACGTGTATTGATGAAATAGAATATAAAATAAAATTTCTTTTAGTAACAAGAATTTGGTTTGCTGTAAACGACCCAACAATACAAAATTAGTTGAAATTGTTTGTTCACTTTTTTATTTCATTTTATATTTTATATCATTACAACGGCAAACCACCCACGTAAACTGAATTTTATTGTAATAGCCATTTACTCTTGTATCTCATTTTTGGTTGAAATACTAATCCATCTTAATTTAATTTCAACACTCCTATAAATCTGGAAAAACTTATAGGATTGCTTTTTTCTGGTTCCAAGTGCGTATAGGTGAGTACGAATGCATTAATGTGATAATGGAAGGGAAATTAATCATATGTAAACTAAAGACATTTATTTATTTACTTATTTGTGGCATGATTTTTGTATTGTTTTATGGATTTATATTTGATAAGTTAATAATATTTAATGTTTTAAATTGTCAAAGAAAATAATATGTAGGAAAAGAAGAATAAAGAATGTACGTGGAGAGATAAAAAATTACGTGACCAAAAGTCGGGAGAGAGAAATAGAAATACTTGTAAGAAAAATAAAACTTGATATACTAAATTTATGAGATGACATCAATTAGCTCTTTTAAAATATTAAATTAACAGAATATAGATAGATTGATGTTGAACTCATACACCAACATATAGATTTAATAGATAACTACATTTTTATTAAATCAACAAAGAAAAAAGAGCTTAAGAAGGTAATGTTAGATCTTCTTTAGTTTTATTTTCGACATTTTCATGTTAAAAATATTTGCACTCGATTTTTATGTGATAATGAAATATGTTTCGTTAATTGTATAGAAATACTGACTTTAAGAGGTTGAAAATGAAAATATTAATATTTTATGTGTATCCATATGAAAAAAGCAATTTTTTCTAAAAATGTGTCTAGTTTTGATGCTTTTAAAAGAATGGATACACGTAAAAAAATATATGTTAATGAAGTAAAAATTATTTTGTTATTTCAATTTTACCGTTAATATCAAATTCATTTTTACAAATACTCAAGTATCACCATACATGTCAAATTGGGATGTGTTGGATAAATCTCATCCGTTCTTCATTTAGAATGTTTTATAATAATGAATATATCTTTTTAAATTCTAATTAAATTTCAAATATCCATTTAATTTTTCACAACATATTCATATGAAATGACTAAATTCTATCATTATAATTATATAAATAAAATAAAATAACAACTAACAACCATATAAGTAGACTATACAAATAATTATAATTTAATAATGAAGTTTTAAATTAAAATGCACATGGAGCATAGTTTATAAAATAAAAAAATTAAAATTTCAGAAAATAATAGAGAGAACAAGGAAATGCTAGTTGGGATACTGTATTTTATAGATTAAACGTACCCCCAAACAAACCAGAATCATGTAGAAAAAAGGTGATTTATGCATCACATATTGAAAATTATATTATATTTTTTCTCCTTCACAACCTCCCATTTTTCGAAAAACAAAAAAGGGGCAGTGTGTGATACTAAAAATATGATTTTGTAAATCAATCACACACACTTTTAGTACAGCAAACCAAACATTACGCACACCAAAAAATGGTTCATTTTTTTTTTTCCAAAAGGGAAAAACTCCATCATCATCCCATCCCACCTGATTGTGAAAAATAATTTATTTGACTGCACCACATTATATGCAACCATTGCATGTAATAATGAGTTCGGACACTCTTATTACCTGCGACACAACAATATTAACTTTGAAGAATAATTGTAATAACGGCTATACAATAGAGGTAAATGACAACAACCCAACAACCACTGCTAGTAAATTATCGAAGGATGAGATATAATAAAACAAAGTTGTTATAGTTTGTATATTTCTTTTCTATTATTATTATTATTTAAATGAAAATATTAGATAGTTTCTCAACTCTCATTCAAGTGATTCGAATTCAGAACTAACTTTGTAGGTGGTCGTTGTAGTTTGTCTAACATTATGTTATTCACATAAATAGATTATGGGGCAGCTAATTCAAGTACTTTACATCTAACACCAGAATAATGTGTGTAAAATATGAACCATTAATGCATTTTCTATTCACTTATTTCGCTTTTTATCCCATATATACCCCTCCTGTTTTAAGTACCAAAGTGTCCCTTCTGCAGCGTGCTCAGCTGCCTCTTTCTTTTTTGATCGAGGTTCTCCATAAAACTCGAATGTCTCGTTCGGCCTTTCTTCGATTTCCATCACGATCTTGAAAATGAACCTGAAAAAATGAGAATCATTCTCAATATAATGGAAGTGATTGCAAAACCAGTAATATATCAGCATGAAAGTAAAGTGTGTTATATTTTTCACTCTCTTTTTTAGGTGAAACTATAGTATACATGACATTACACAATTAATAATTAATAGTCAACTATTATCAAATACCAATAAAGAAACATAGTAGACTACTACTATCGAAATACACAAATTCTAATACTTTCGGTGCTCGAACCCAAAACCACAATCACAAAATCAGGAAAAAAAGTAAAACAAAAGGTGAGGTGGGTTTCTAATATTCAAAGTTTAAAGCATAACTCGAGGATAGAATGCATGGAATTTGAAATAAATACAGAAATGCAAAGACATTAAAGAACACCAATTACAGTTTAGTGGCTCAATCTATACTTTAATCTTTCAGAATGCCATGTGAACCTTCATTTTCTTAGATGTGACAGGCATTTTAGAGTAACTAAAATAATCTGAACTTTCAAATTTGCCTTTTTTCTTGTGTTCTTGAGAAACATTCATTCCATGAATAAAGATATAAAGAAAAGGAAATAAAAAATCCAAGTGATAAAGGAACATAATAATTAAGCTGATAACTTACTGTCTTGAGTGGCTTGGTCCTATTTCTTTGCAACAATCAAAAACGGGCGGTTTCCAGCAGTTAGCAGCACATATTTCATATAGATGTGACTTTGCCGATAGAGTGCCGAGAGCACCTAAGATATTGTTTTAAGTAAGAGAATGTGATGGAAATGGAAAACCAAGCTTTCAAAAGTCACTCAGGTCAGTACCTGTTCCCTGAGGATCAGCATCGCCCGCATGATCCAGACGGATGGCAGGAGAATCAATATTGCAGCCATTTCCGTGAATGGTTTGTTCTATACTGCATTCTGAAGTCTTGTTTGGGAAAGGAGACTGTCTAATTGGTCTGGAAACTGTATAACAATTACCAGTAGATGCCTCATTAAGAGGATATATTTTGGCGTTGCAAACACTTTGCAAAATTTCCTGCACTTCCAGCAGACCAGATTTAGAAGTTCCCTGAGAGGGAGCTTCATCATATCCAATCAATTTGGCTTCCTTCTTTTCACTTTCTTTAAGCACTTCCTCCAGTGATTTTGACTTGGATTTGTAACCTTGAGCCTGAACAATGAGAGTCAATGAGAGCAAGGGACTTGGGTAAGAAATTACCTAGCCAATGTATTGACGTTGAAATCATGTAATTCTTGAGGATGATGCAGAAAGCCAAACAATCCTTGGAAAAGAAAAGGTCAAAACTGTAGCTCAGACGCAAAAATGTCCAAAATGCTACTTTAAAATGTACGATATTATTGAGGCTTTTGTTATCTTAGATCAACTTCTATCCCAGATGGACTGTAATTCTGATTGTTGTTGGAGGCTTCTGGCTAAATGTAACTTCACGACAATTAGCTCCTTCATCTCATCCAGTCACAGTCAGTGAGGAATGGCCTCAGCAGTCAGCAAAAACAGCTGAGATGCTTCATCATGTAATAAGAGGTTTAAGCCAGACCAATAGTTCTGGCAGTTCAATTCTCATTTAGGATCACTTAAGGTGAGGAACATACTCATTCCTCAGCCATAGAACAATAACAGAAGTGCCATAGAAAATAAATTCCAATATTAAAAGGAAGGCGACTTCACCTGACTAAAAGCAGAAAGAAATGAGAACTAAAATACAAAATAATAATGAATTGTTTTCTGAAAGATCACCTTCAAACATTCAAATACTTGTCTTGCAGCCATTCTTCTGGCAGCTTTTCCACTTATGTTGGTGGCAGAAGCAGTTGCGGAAACCTTTTCTTCACTAACAGAAGCTTCAACTGAGAATTTACCGCCTTTCTCCAATGCAGAAAACTGCAAATCCCAGTTATAGGATTGGCAAAGTTCTCTAAGTTCCCTAAGAGGATTAAGCTGCATCTTGGAAAAACTAACAGAAGGATCCAGCAAGGACAGCATTATATTCCATACATGCCTCAAATCAGACCCTGTGTCAAGAAATAGGGCACCCATACAGGACTCCACCAAGTCACCGAGGGCCTGAACAAATATAGTTAAATTACTATTTAAATAAGTTCCATGGTTTCCACTAATAAGATGAAGAGAAGTTTCAATATTTCATATAAATTAATCATATAATCTTTCTACCCAATAAATCCATTGAGACTAACATGACATAATTGTACAGAAAGACATTTTCAGTTTCATTTTCAAATACAATATCTCATACATTCACATAGCCACTCATTCGGGATTCAATCCATCTGTTGCAGTAACAACTTCAACTTGAACAATTTTTGAAAATCTGCCACATGTGAGTTCATAGAGACCTCATTTTTCAACAGTAAATTTTGCATATAAACAACCATTACACTAGGTAGGATACCATACATTTAGCAGACATCACACATTATCAGAAAAATAACTTTGAACTTCAGACTTTACTTGGACGGGGCCAATTTGAGAATTTTTGGGCTGATACCAATGCAGTTTAAGATTATGGTTCAGAGGACATTAACATGTTCAGATAAGTTTTATAGTATGTATAAGTGCACTCATGGGTCCATTCCACCATTTTGATGCAACAAATATATGCAAATGATGGCACAATACTTCAATTCCTTTTGTTTGCAACTATGTTAAGCAAATGGTTCTTATTGGTGTATTATATGCTCATGGATGACCTTATCAACTTGTCCCATATTTCTTGAAAACAGCTGGTCTTATAAAAGTTAGGAGATATTTTGCTAGAGTTTTAATCCAAAGTAGTATCAACTTATCAAGCAGAATCATCAACTACGTAAACAAAGCCAATATAGATCCCAATTTAGGTTGAAGATATCACAATAGTAGGATCTTATCATAGCACAAAGATAAATCACTTTACATATAAGATACAGAATAACAACCTTTGGACAAGTTTTCTCTTCAATGTACCCTTCCACTGATTCTGAATTTCCAATGTTGTCCACATATTTAGCCATTGATTCACGAAGATCACTAGAATCACAGATAATAAATTTGTGGAAGGACCATCGCCCAGCCACATCAGCAAAAGAAATGTTACTCACTGATGCTGATCTCAAATCTGTTAAGTGGCCAGGTTTCAAGTTTGGATACATTGTATACAGATACGAAGTGATCAAATAATCCAAGACAGCATCTCCAAGAAACTCAAGTCTCTGGTTCAAGCAATCCAATATATGTTAGCGATGAAGATTGGAAATCGTAAAAATTTTAACTTACATACTCATTGGAGTGGAAGTGAGTGCATACCTGGTAGCAACCTCCCAAATGATTGTTGATAGACGGATGAACAAAGGCCTGAATGAGTAAACCCTTATGGGTAAACTTGTATCCCAAAAGATTTTCAAGGGCATTAACATCCATCTGATCAGCAAGAGGCAAAAATGCCTTGCTTGCAGAGCAGATATTATCAATTTGTGAAGGTGAAAAATCTACTTTTATGCCAACCCAATCAAGAAATGCAGTTGCTGCTTTGAAGCCGCTATCAACTATAAAAGCTCCAACGAGTGCTTCAACAACATCTGCAATGGTCTTCTTATGTAACCAGTGATGGCCTTTGCTGCACCTAAATTCGACATTTGCACCATTTTTCTTATCATAACATCTCAAGTGTACTCTTTTTTCAGTTTCCTTATTGCAACTCACAGTACAAGGTCGACCAAATGCAAAGAATTGGTCGGGCTCAAACGATTTATCACGTATATATACCTGAGATATATTTTTGTATAATGAATCATTTCAGCATTAAGAACAACAAAGAAACATTATCGCATAAAGAACTTTTATTCATCTTCAAATTCGACAGCCTGACATTGTTAAATTTATTCAAGGCCATGACACAACAAGAATATAAACTCATGAATAGCTTCATCTCTTTGTTCTGCTAAGCAGATTCTTTTAAAATTAAGCTAATGAAGCAATCCTTTCATCAAGGAGGAAGAATAATATGGATATTGAAACAGATGCTAACAAGGAGGCAGGTTCATGACATGACAAGACATGAATTCATGACAAGCTTCATCACGTTGTTTTATTCAGCTTATAGTTTTAAAGTAGAGCAGTTCAAGTTAAGTGAAAAATTTGGCAATCCTCAAATCCAATAGGAAAGATAAACATGCATGTTGATACAGATATTAACAAGGAGCATCAAATTATTAGCTTCCTAGGAGATAGGGGTCAATTATCACATCAGATTTAGGAATAATTCTTATAGTACCATGAGGAACTATTGTGAAGAACATTATCGTTCTGTGAAAGAATCAAAATATTTGAGGAAAAGAAACTTGAATAGTACCATTATGTCTTAGACCAAATAGACAATGACACATGAGCTTTCTTTATCTATTTGCTAAAAGTCGAAAAAGTGCCAAAGTGGTGTTGCCAGGGTGCTAGTCTAATTGTGTCTTTTTCCCCTTATATTTAAAATATAGGTTGAATGTATTTTTTTTATAGTTAGACCTACTTATTTTACATTTGATAAGTCAATTTTGGCCCACCAGAAAAGGAACCTGATCCTGTACTAATCACCCTATTGCTAAATATTTATCCTATGAATCCCATAACCATAGAGCATTTACTTCTTAAATCTCACTTGTTATAGAGCATTTACTTCTAAAATCTCACTTATTTGTTCCAAAAAACATTCAGGAAGCCCTTGATAATTCAAATTGGAAATTAGCGGTGATGGAAGAGATGAATGCTCTTAGAGGAAGTGGTATATACTTGGGAGATAGTGGACTTGCCAAGAGAAAAAAACAAAGGTAGTCAGGTTGTAAATGGGTATTTATTGTGAAATGCAAGGCTGATGGGAGCAAAGAGAGGTATAAGACAAGGCTAGTAGCAAAAGGTTTTAAACAAATTCACGGGATTGACTACCGAGAAATATTTACACTAGTGTCAAAAATAAACTCTATCAGAGTGTTACTATCCTTGAGTGTTATTATCCTTGTCTGTGAATTTCAATTCGCCTTTATATCAATTGGATATAAAGAATGCATTTCTAAATGGAGATTTGGAATAAGTCTTGAGACTTGGCAAAAATAAAGTCAGCAAATTAAAGAAAGTCTTTATGAACCTACCACCTGGATTCAGGAGACACTAGGCAAAAATAAAGTCAGTAAATTAAAGAAATCATTGTACGGACTTAAACAGTCCCCTAGAGCATAGTTTGAACGCTTTGGGAAGATTGTAAGGAGCTATGGTTACTGTCAAAGTCAAGCATGGTTACTATCAAAGTCAACATGTTTTATAAGCACTTTGGAGAAGGTAAAAGTGCCATTTTTTAATTGTTTATGTTAACGATATAATCTTGACAAGTGATGACAATGGTGAACTAGAAAGAGTGAAATAGAAACTTGCAAAGGATTTTGAGATCAAGGACTTGGGCATGTTGAAATATTTCCTTGGAATGGAGTTTGCTATGTCTAAGGAAGACATTTATTAATCAATGTAAATATATTTTTTATTTGCCTGGTGAAAAAGGACTACTTGGTTGCAAAGCAGCTGAAATTCCAATTGAACCAAGTCTAAAGCTACAATCTGCCAAACCTGAACAAGGAGCTGTACCAAAGACTTGTAGGAAGACTCATCTAGTTGTTGCATGCACGTCCAGATATAGCCTTTTGTTGGAAATCAAAGCTGATTTCTAGGGATTTTCCAGCAGGATATTCTACGGAAATCAAATCTGGATTCTTTCCCTTTTAGGGGCTAATCAATTAGAATAATTGGTCTGATTTGTATATGATTATGTTTGATTGTATATTCCTAAATTAGGCTAGTTTCCTTTTCTTAAAAATTCTGAACATGTATTTATAGGTCTGTACAAATTCTTTTCAGTAAGATATATGAATAATTCTTTCATAAAACTTTAGATGGTATCAGAGCCATTTAAAAGAATAAAAACCTAGCAGGCTGCTATGGCAGAGAAAGGGGAGAAAACATCTGTGGCTAGTCAGATTGTGAATCCAATAGAAAGTCCTGCCATTCAAATCACTGCACACAGGCTGAATGGAGAGAATTTTCTCCGATGGGCTCAGTCTGTGAAATTTTTTGTTAGTGGCCGAGGAAAGATAGGGCTACTTGATGGTACAAGAAAACCATTGAAACCAGGAGATGAGGGATACCAAACTTGGCATGCAGAAAACTCAATGCTTATGGCCTGGTTGATTAATTCGATGGAACCAGAAATTAGTCAAGGATACATTTTTTACACAACCGCAAAGGATATTTGGGAGGCAGTAAACTTGATGTACTCAAACCAGGGAAATGATTCCAAACTTTATGAATTAAGTGAGAAAGCAAGATCAGTCAAACAAGGTGATTCTTCTGTAATGTCCTATTATAATGCTCTTAATATATTGTATCAAGAAATCGATCTCTACCAAATGGCGGAATGGAAAGATCCAGAGGACCAAGCCTTATACCGAAGATTGGTTGAAAAAGATCGTGTCTTTAAATTTTTAGCAGGCCTACGAACTGCATTTGATCAAGAAAGGGGTCGAATTCTCAGCCTTACCCCAATTCCATCCCTTCGTGAAGTCTTTAATGTCATTCGAAGGGAAGAAAGTCGACTGGGGTTCATGATGGTTGAACTAAAAATGGCCCATATAGAGAGCTCAGCACTTGCAGCATCAAAAACAAGTCAACTTAGTGGTGGTAACTCTGGAAATCCATATGCCAATGTTACTCTACAGAAAAATATGGGAAAAAGGTATGATAAGGATAGCCTTTGGTGTGATCATTGTCAAAAATCACGACATACACGCGAAACGTGCTGGAAAATAAATGGCAGACCACAAAACTTTAACAAAGGAAGTTTTGGTCGTGGATTGAATAATAACAATGGAGGAGGCCGAGTTTTCCAAGCAATAAGTGAACCCCAAAGGCAACAAAATCCAGGAGGCATCGATTTTCCTAATTTCAGCAAAGAACAACTTGAGCAATTTTACAGGTTCATGTCTCAAAATGTTAAAATCAACACTCCCTCTGCCAATTTGGCTCAATCAGGTAACTTTGTTACTGCTCTCTCTGTTACTTCTCAAAACTCTAACCATTGGATCATCGATTCAGGGGCTACTGATCATATGACAGGATCTGCCAATTTTTTTTACTCTTATATCCCATGTTCTGGTCATAAAAAGGTGAAAATTGCTGATGGTTCTTTGTCTTCTGTTGTCGGAAAAGGAAGTGTCCAAATTTCAAAAAATTTGTTTCTCAATTCAGTTTTGCATGTGCCAAATTTATCTTGCAACCTTGTCTCCATTAGCAAGCTCACTCGAGATTTAAATTGTTCTGCTAAATTCTCTTCAACTCATTGTGTATTTCAGGATCTGTGTACGGGGAAGAAGATTGGCAGTGCTAGAGAGGTTGATGGACTCTTCCTTCTTGAAGAAAAAACAGAAGATGAGAAAATATTGGAGAATGTTGGGAGGGGGTATCAAGTTGAAGGAGTGGATGGTAAATATACCGAAATTTGGATGTGGCATTTGAGATTAGGGCATCCTAGTTTCTTGTATTTAAAATATTTGTTTCCCGAACTTTTCAAGAATAAAGATATTTCTTTATTTAAGTGTGAAATTTGTGAGTATGCTAAGCATCATAGAGTTTCCTTCCCTGCTCAAGTCTATGAAAAATCTAGTCCATTCTCATTAATTCATAGTGATATATGGGGTCCTTCTCGTATCAAAACCCATACTGGTGCCCGTTGGTATGTGACATTTATTGATGATCATTCTAGGGTTTGTTGGATCTATCTCTTGAAAGAAAAATCTGAGGCAGCCACTGTTTTTAAGCAATTCCATCAATTGATAAAAACTCAATTTCAAACCACAATTAGAATTCTTCGTACTGATAATGGGAGAGAGTATTTTTCAAAAATCTTGGGTGATTATTTGCAAACAAATGGTATTGTTCATCATTCATCTTGCATTGATACTCCACAACAAAATGGGGTTGCGGAAAGAAAAAATCGTCACCTTCTTGAAGTAACTCGTGCTATGATGTTTCAGATGAAAGTACCAAAAGTTTTTTGGGGGGAAGCAGTTTTGACAGCATCCTACCTTATAAATCGAATGCCAACACGTGTCCTAAATTATGAGACTCCTATTAACACCCTCAAGTCTTTCTATCCAACATCTCACCATCTTTTCTCATCCTTAACTCCTAAAGTTTTTGGTTGCACGGCCTTTGTTCATACACACAATCACAACCGAAGCAAACTTGATCCTCGAGCTCAGAAATGTATTTTCTTAGGATATTCTCCAACACAAAAAGGGTATAAGTGTTTCCATGTCCCTACTAAGAAATATTTTGTCTCTATGGATGTATCCTTCTTTGAAAACCAACCTTATCCAGACGGAGATTTCCTTCAGGGGGAGAGCAACAATGAAGGAAATTTTTGGGAAATTATCCACGAACAATCTTTTTTCTCTCCACTTACTGAAATTCCCATTGCCACAATTGAGAATGATAATGAACATGAAAAAGGGGTTGAGACAAATGGGGAAGATTTGGAAACCAGGGGGAGAACAAAAGAAGTTATTGTATACTCCAGAAGAAGGAAGTCTCCACCACCTCTTGAAGATATTGCACAATCTTCATCTCCAGCTACAGAACTTGTTGACACAGTGGGTGAGTCAAGCCAAGGTAATTCCACACCTGTCTTTGATGATCTTGATATGCCAATTGCTCTTAGAAAGTCTATTCGAACCTGTACTCAATATCCTATTGCTCGTTTTGTTTCTTCTGGCAAACTCAATAACTCCTTTCGAGCCTTTACTGCTAATTTATCTCGATCGAGTGTACCCAATGATATACAGGAAGCATTAGGAGTTCCTGAATGGAAGGATGCAGTTTATGAAGAGATGAAAGCCCTCCATAAAAATAAGACTTGGGAAATTACTGATTTGCCAGCCAACAAAAGACCTGTAGGCTGTAAATGGGTTTTCACCTTGAAGTTTAAAGCTGATGGAAGTATAGAAAGACACAAAGCAAGACTTGTTGCAAAGGGGTATACACAAACTCTTGGCATTGACTATCAGGAGACATTTGCACCAGTGGCAAAGATGAACACAGTTAGAATTTTGCTGTCCTTGGCTGCAAAGCTCGAGTGGCCACTCCAACAATTAGATGTGAAGAATGCATTTCTACATGGAGACTTGGAAGAAGAGGTGTACATGGAGTTACCACCTGGTTTCGAAGAACGACTTGGGTTAGGCAAGGTGTGTAAATTGAAGAAATCTCTTTATGGCTTGAAGCAATCTCCGCGTGCGTGGTTTGAAAAATTTACTAAATCAGTGAAGGGTATGGGCTACACTCAAGGGCAGACAGATCACACTATGTTCTATAAGCATTCTAGTGAAGGCAAGGTAACTATTTTGATAGTTTATGTAGACGATATTATTCTCACTGGTGATGATGAACAAGAAATGAGGAGATTGAAGAAATCTTTGGCACAATCTTTTGAAATCAAGGACTTGGGAAATTTGAGATACTTCTTAGGCATTGAGGTGGCCCGCTCAAAGAAGGGGATTTTTCTGTCTCAAAGGAAGTATACTTTAGACCTACTCAAAGAAATGGGAATGTTAGGTTGTAAACCCATTGAAACACCAGTGGATGCAAATATCAAGTTGGGCACACGATCGGGTGTTAAAGGTGTAAATAAGGAGGGTTATCAGAGATTGGTTGGAAAATTGATTTACCTCTCACATACTCGTCCAGACATTTCATTTGCAGTGAGTATGGTGAGCCAGTTCATGCATAGTCCTAATGAGGATCATTTACAGGCGGTGTTTAGAATCCTCAAATATCTTAAGGCAACGCCCGGAAAGGGACTCTTATTCTCTAAACAAGATGGACCACTTGATGTTAAAGCCTTCACAGATGCAGATTGGGCAAGCTCAGTAGATGATCGAAGATCCACCTCTGGGTATTGCACCTACCTTGGAGGAAATTTAATAACATGGAGGAGCAAGAAACAGGCTGTAGTAGCAAGGTCAAGTGCGGAGGCAGAATTCAGAGCTTTAGCTCTTGGGATTTGTGAACTTATTTGGCTCAAATCTTTGTTGAAGGAGTTGAGAATGCCCATTACTTTTCCAATGGAGCTCTATTGTGACAATAAGGCTGCCATTAGCATTGCTCACAACCCCGTTCAACACGACAGGACCAAACATGTAGAAATTGATCGTCATTTTATCAAGGAGAAAGTCGAAAATGGTCTTGTGTGTTTGTCCTATATCTCTTCCAATAAGCAACTAGCTGATATCTTGACAAAAGGGTTGCCTGGACATCAATTTCAAGAGTTCATAGGCAAGCTGGGAATGGAGGATATCTACCAACCAGCTTGAGGGGGAGTGTTGGAAATCAAAGCTGATTTCTAGGGATTTTCCAGCAGGATATTCTACGGAAATCAAATCTGGATTCTTTCTCTTTTAGGGGCTAATCAATTAGAATAATTGGTCTGATTTGTATATGATTATGTTTGATTGTACATTCCTAAATTAGGCTAGTTTCCTTTTCTTAAAAATTCTGAACATGTATTTATAGGTCTGTACAAATTCTTTTCAGTAAGATATATGAATAATTCTTTCATAAAACTCTAGACCTTTGTAGTAAGCATGGTAAGCCAATTCATGCATTCCCTGGACTAGAACACTTTGATGCAGTCTACAGCATCTTGAGGTACTTGAAAGGGACTCCAGGAAGAGGACTTTTGTTTAGAAAACGTGGCCATACAAAAGTTGAAGTCTATACTGATGCGGATTGGGCTGGAAGTATAACTGATAGAAGTTCAACTTCTGGCTATTGTACCTTTATTAGAGGTAATCTTGTCACTTGGCAAAGCAAAAAACAAAACGTGGTAGCTAGGAGTAGTGCTGAAGCTGAGTTTAGATCTATTGCTCATAGGATTTGTGAAGTAATGTGGGTTAAAAAGCTATTAGAGGAGTTGAAGATTTATGATTCCTCACCCATGAAAGTATACTGTGATAATAAAGCAGCCATCTCAATTGCTCAAAACCCGGTTTTCCATAACAGAACAAAGCATGTGGAGGTAGTAGATAAGCACTTTAATAAAGAAAAGCTCGATAATGGACTATTTGTATGTCATATATTCCAACTACCGAGCAAATTGCTGATATACTTAAAAGACTACTACACAAGAAGCAATTTATCAACTTGGTTAGCAAGCTGGCAATGGAAGATATCTTCAAACCAGCTTGAGGAGTGTTTGAAAATAGAAGATTCGGAGGAGATATTGGCTTATTCTAAGGGATTTGTTACATGTCTTATTTGTATGTAAATATAGAATTAGTTAGAAAGGAAAGAATCAATTCGGCGAGCTCATGTAGATGTTATTTTCTATTTTTGTTCTCTGTATTCTCCTATAAATAGGAAACTGCGTAAATCTTTTAATCAAGAGAGTAAGAGTAATATACAGAAAACCCTTTCCTCTGTTTTCTCTTCCAAGTTAATACTTGGGATGACACAATATTTGATTTTATCTAAATTGACCGAACCACATTTTATCTTTGTGTTCTTCTTTCTCTCTTCACTTTTCTCAAGATATTTAAAATTCAACAAACCCTGAACAAAATGGAATTTTTGAAAGAAAAAACAAACATTTACTTGAGGTTGTTTGTGCTATTATGTTTTCAACAAATGTTAAAATAATTTATGGGATGATGTCGTTTTAACAGCATCCTATTGCTACTCAGATTTTAAAACACACAATACCATTGAATGCTTAAGAAATACTTTCCCCAAGTCTTGAATATTATTTGATCTCCCATTTAAGGTTTTTGTTTGCACTATTTTTCTGCACATACCTGATAAATTCAGATCAAAACTGAAAAATGTGTTTTTATTGGATATACACCAAATAAAAAGGGGTAAAATGTTAAAACCCTAGTTCAAAAAAAAAAAATGCATGTCAGTATGGATGTTACATTTGCTGAAGATGAATCATTTTTCAAAAATTCACTTTAGGGGGAGAAAGAAAAAGAGGAAGATAATTTTCGGAATATAGTTTCTCTACCTGACAATTCCTTGACAAACTTCACCAAATTCTCTTTTTGATAATGGAAAACAAAAGCTATGCCGTTATATTAGATGTTTTGGGAAAAATATTCTAGGAAAATATACATTGAGAGTGGAATTGGGGAATGTGTGAGAAATAAAAATGTGTTTGGATGAGTTAGAAAATAATGATGAGATATATTTCTATGGAAAATGTGTTTGGATAAAACCATTTCCGGACTAATATTTTCTACTGTACATATCTTTTCATATGATATTTTATCTGATTAATGGTGTCTTATCAAGCTTTATTGAATTTTATATTGTTATTGTACAAGGTAATGGTTGAAAAATATATATTCATATTAAGATAATGATTGGAAGATTTAAATATATATTGTTTGTCCTTGTAATGATTGGAATATATATATTTAAATTGATATAATGATTGAAAGATTTAGAAAGAAGCGAAGGGTTTTGAGAAAATGAAAATTGACTTTGGGGATATTTGGGGGAATAAAAGTATCATTCCCCAAAATACATTTATCAAACACATTTTTATTCTAGGAGATGAAAATGATTTCATGGAAATGAGACCAAACATAGCAAAAGTAATCCGCGTCTAACTTTACCAAGCATAATTAATTCGCAATTAGGGGGAGAAACGCTGCAGTAAGAAAACGTTAATTCTAGCTTCAGGTTTATACTAGGGGAAAAAATCATACAAAGGAGAGGGACCTCACTATCACACTAGAACAAGACCGAACCGAATCTAAGAGTGATGAGGTTGTGAATCTCCCCGATAACTTCTCTTGAGTTCTAAAAAATTCCATTCCTGGGTCCTTGATAAGTCCTTAGATCTTGATATTCCTATAGTTGATATTTTTATAGCACTTAGGAAAGGCATTCTTTCCTGTACCAATCACCCCATTGCAAAATATGTCTTACAGAAACCTCTCAAATAACGAGAGGGATTTTACATCTTAAATCTCTCACCAGTTTATTTCAAGAAACATACAATGGAAGCACTAAATGATCAGAACTGAAAATAAACAGTACTGGAAGAGATGAATGCTCTGACAAAAAATGATACGTGGGAGATAGTAGATTATTCCAGGGACAAGAAAACAGTAGAATGCAAATGAGTGTTTACAGTAAAGGCAATGCACATGGGAGCATAGAAAGAAATAAAGTCAGACTCGTCGCCAAGGAACTTACCTAGAGTTATGGGATTGATTATTAGGATACGTTTTTTCTTTTCTTGTTGCAAAGCGAATCAAATCAATGCATTTTTGCTTTCATTAAGGATAAGAGCAGAACTTTCAAATTAAAAAATTCTTAAGGCTGTTAGCTGTCCACAAATAGAAGTGATAAATTCATCATAAATAAAATATAATTTATTTTGCAGATGAAAATAATCAAGGTAATTATATGCGGTGTATCTTCTTGAAACGTATTGCAGGCCTCTTGTCTAAAGAAATAGCAAATTAGATATGATGTAGCATTCGTGGACGGGGTTGTATCAGACCTCATAACTCAAATTCTTTAGCAACTAGGAAACACAGAATTTACATGAATTACCTGTAAATTATTCCTTGTTGCCAGCTTGAGTAAATTAAAATTGTTTACTATGTTAGAACGCTTTCTCGTTAGCTGCCCTTCATCTAAAGAGTCATGCTTAAGAAAAAGATGTCTACCAACTGCAAACTTGAGAAATGCATCACCAAGCACTTCAAGCCTTTCAAGAGAAAAGTGCTCGCAACATCTTTCCGTTGTGAGTGCTTCAAGAATCTGCACCCAATTTCAAATTAATGATTAGTATATATTTGTATGTCGCTAGCAAAAACAGAATGTCATGCACTAAAATAAAATGATGGTGGAACATGGGACCTACAAAGTCACCGAACTTAATCAAAAGTTTGTCATACTAATCCTAAAATAAAACCTTACACGATTAACAGTAACTTCTGCTCCCTCAGGGAAAGAAGCAAGTAATTTGTTCTTCAATTCAATGGCCACAAGAAAGCTTTCAAGTCGATGCATGATTGATGGCAACAGAGACAGTGAACTTCCAATATCTTTAGAAAAACCAATAATTTTCAACTGACAAATCTCGGGAGGTAATTCAACAAAGTGTTCCTCTTTTTCACGCCATTCTCCTAGAATACCAACAAGTAGATAATTATGAGGGGGGAAAATAAAATCAGCCAAACATTACTTCAACTATCCAAATGTCAGCATGCATCAGCAGACAAAGCAATCAATAACACCAAGAAAGAAGAAATATAAGACAGCCATATACTGTGTAGCCATGCTTATACATATTGCTTTGAATCACATATATGTGCCACATGAACAAAATAGATATACAAGGAACCCTGTCTTTCTCTACACTTTTACACAAGCAAGCATTTTTACGAGCGAGACAAAATCTGAAGCAGGTCCCAGCCTGCACTCCATAGTGTACCAGTTAAGTTGGCAGGTTTGGGCTAACAAACTGCAGCAGCATGTCATATCCAAAAATGTTACTGAGATACACAGATAAACTATTTTTGTCTCCCCAAGATTTTATGCTGAAATTGAGTTACTTTTAAGCTACATGATAATACTCTACAGACAAATTTCATGTATTGTTGAGAAATTGAAGATTTGGTTGTGATTTGACCAAAATATTAGAGATTTGATAGCTGTAATTTTAAGGACTTGATAGCTATAGTGTATATTTTTATGATTGAGGCAACTCTATAAATTAGGGAAATTCGCTGGATAGTAATTGTTCTTTACACTTTGTAAATTAGTCTTTCCTATATGAAGGAAATGTGTGTAAAGTGAGAATCGATAAACAATTATATCAAATACTCATCTTGTTTGAGATGGTGCTAGAGCCAATTTAGGTCACTGTTTTTTCTAAACCCAAGAACAATTATATCAAATACTCATCAACCCACTCCACTTGACACTCGGTCTAGATTACCACCATTCGCATGAATAGAGATAATTTCCGACTATGGTCTTAAGCTGTTCGTATGTGTAAATGGGGGCAAGGGAAGATATACTATCTGATCTAAAGACAAGAAGGCGCTAGCAAAGGAGGACCCGATCTATGCTCTCCATCAGCCAATGAAGGTCCTTTCAAAGAGCAGATGGATCACCTTCTAAAATTGCTAAAATTCAATTCCTCATAAAGTATTCCCAGTGTTTTTTGGCACAAACAGAGCATTAATCTATCTTGTTCAAATTCTGCTCCTTGGATCATAGATTCTTGGGCATCTAATCATGTGACAAGTTTCTCTAATCATTTTAACTCCTATTCTGCTTGCATTGGCAGTGATATGTTTGGATTGCTCAATGGTAGTTTCTCCCTATTGCAGAAAAAGGACTGACAAAAATCTCTGAGAATATTATTCTTAAATATGTTCTTCATGTCCCAAAACTTGCAATCTTGTCTGCGAGTAAATTGTCTAAAGATGCTAACTGTTGTGCCACCTTCTTTAAATCTCATTTGAATCTTAGGTCAAGGAAGTGCTTTACTATTTTGATTAACTTTCCTCCAGTAATAAAAAAGCTTAGGGCTTTAGTAGGTACGAGTTCAATTTATATCAGTGAACAAATAACATTTTGGCATCGCAGAGTAGGACATCCTAGTTTTCCTTATCTTAAACACTTATTTCCTGTTCTATTTAAACATACGGATTGTTCATCTTTTCATTGTGAAATTTGTCATCATCAAAGAGCCATTCTGCTATATTTTTATCTAAACCCTATTTTGCCACCAAACTATTTTATTTAATACGTAGTAATGTTTGGGACCCATTTGAGTTACTACTCCTGGAAAAAACTGGTTTGTTACGTTTATTGATGATCACACTCATTTGTGCGATGAGTGAGAAATCTGAAGTGTAGAAAAAAATTACACCATGGTGTATGACAGAGTACTTTAATGAGCTCTTTGGAAATTTTTTGAAAGAAAAAGCATCCAACATCAATCTACATGCCGAGATACCCCTCAATTGAAAGGCATTGCTGAACATAAAAACAAACAATTACTTGAAGTGGCATGTGCCATAATGTTTTCTATGAATGTTTTAACTACAAGCTATTTGATTAAAAAGATGCCAATTCATGTTTTAAAGTGTATGGCACCTCTTGGGTGTTTTAAATTTTTTTTCCTGAAACACAAATATACTCTGATTTACCTCTAAAGGTCTTTGGCTATACTTTTTTAGTTTGCATACTGGGTGAATTTCAATCTGAACTTGACCCTCGAGCTGAAAAATGTGTTTTTGTAGGCTATGATCCAAACAAAAAGGGCTACACGTGTTATAATTCACAAACACGAAAATTCCATGTCAGTATGGATGTTTCTTTTCTAGATAGAAAATCTACCTTACTTTGACAAAAAATATTTCTTGAGGGCAAGAATCAAGGAGTAGAAGTTAATTTTGGGGATAATTTGTCCCGTTACTGAATAAAATTTTACCAGAGTACTCTTCTACTCATAATTTGGAAACCGATACTTAGGAAGAATAGGAATTCTGATCCGACCTTGCCTAGTATAAATGTATTACAAACAGGGGGAGAAAAAAGTACTAAAGAAAAATGTAAACCATCATTCAAATTCTGACCTTTAGGTTTTTACTCAAAGGAAATTTCATAATCAGAGTAAAGACCCAACTATCATACCAGCAGAAGATCAATCAGATACTCCGGGAGATAGTCATCTAAACAGTTCAGGTACTTCAACTCATACTAATCCCCTACTTCGTCATCTAATTTTCCTTCTAATAGTGTGCCTTCGGATCTAGATTTGCCCATAGCAGTTAGAAAAGGAACACGTACTTGTACTAAACATCCAATCACCAAATATCTCTCTTATCAAAAACTATCAAAAAAAATCATAGAGCCTTTACCTCTAGTATTTCTCACTTGTTTATTTCAAGAAATATTCAAGAAGCACTTGGTGATCCGAATTGGAATTTAGCAATTATGGAGGAGATGTATGCTCTTAGAAAATATGGTAGTTGGGAGATTTTCGATTTGCCAAGAGACAAAAAATGGTGGGCTGCAAATAGGTATTTCCTATAAAGTGAAAATCTAATGGAAGCATAAAAATGTACAAGGCAAGGCTCGTGGCAAAAGGCTTTACACAAACCTACGGGATTGATTTAACCATTCTCTGCTAACACTTGCTGTAATTATTTAAAAGTCCTACTTTCACTAAACATGAATATGACAATGCAGAATACTAGCTCATCAAATTTGTTATTCTCTCTAGTATTAACTGCCACTGACACATGACAACTGCAAAAGGAGATGTCAGTTTGTTAACTTACAAACAAAAGCATTATGTGCTATTAACAAGGCTTAACTAACTTACAATATAGAGCAGTGCACTTACACATTTAAATAAACTATACCTGAGTGTTTTTTCTTCCTCAGTAAGTTGTCCAAAACAAAAAGTTGTTTCGCTTTCAAAAGGGGTTGATCAGGATACACAAGATGAACATCAAACCTATAGATAAAACATGAACCATCATAATTAGCTGAAAATGACATTACAGCCCAACATCAACTACTCCCCCCAATATGCATAGGTCATGTAACAACTCAAAAACATTATATGCCAAAACTGAGGTTCCATAATCACAAGCAAAAGTATGACAAGTATATTAAACAATATATGAATACTATAAATCGTTAGTCCTATCACGTCAAAATCCAAGCTGTAGAAGGCATGAGAACTCAATGCATGTGAACCCCAAAAGACTTCTACTAATTAATTAGAAGATAGATACAAATCATTTTCCCATCTAAAATTTTTTAGTTTCAGAAGATCTAATTCAAGTTCCCGATGCAGATAGTTAGAAAATCAAATATCCATGCTTGTCGCGAAAGTTGATGAAAGAAAAGGAAATTGTTTAAAGAAAATTTCTACGAAACAACTTCACAGAGTATATGCATTATAAAACATGAAACAAAGATTATTGAATAATTGTTGAGATTTTTTAAAGTGCCATAATAGAGATGTAAAAGACTTTCATGATGTTCAGATGTATTGCATCCCTAATTAATCTGTAGTGCAAGCATTTCATGAAATGTACCTAAGCTCCTATATATTAGTATATGTTGGACACAATGAGGGTAACTGTTTCTGCAGCTTACTCTCATTTATATGCTCTTCGTGATGTGTAATTTGTTGTATAGAAGCAAGTTGAGCTTGTAGTGAAAAAGCTCCCATCTCAGCTGCTATCACTAACACAGTCTGAAGTAAAGGCTAAAATTTATGGTGCATACAAAATGTGATTCACATTGCATGGAATTCCAAATCAACTCATAAATTACCATTTTCCCTAAAGTGAGTCCATGAACTATATTTAGAGAAGATGAGAAACAAGTATTAATGATCAAATAGAAACGGGAGATGAAATAACTTACGCTTCAGTGTGGTGCTCTGCATGACTTTTTGAATCATTATATGAGCTATACCCATTTTTCTCTGGCAAAATATCAGAAATAAAGAAAAATGTATCTCTGCATGGGACATACACCAAACTGTTCAGAGTATCATGTAAACTTGAGCAGCCATTGGCAAGATGTAAGTGGTTGTTAAGTTGAGAAATTTCATCGCCCATACCAACCCTTGGGTGTCTGAAAATTGGTGATGACAAACATCTCTTTATTAGTGTCCAGTCTGCAGAGAATTTGTCACACTCATGCTCAATAACGGGAAGCAATAGGTAGAATGTCGATGAGCTGGACTCAAGGACATCATTATCTTCTAGTGATACATATTCTGGTATAAATTTATGCCGATCAAGAATAATCTTTAGAAACATTTGCTGGAACTTCTCAGCTGATGCAATCTGTGTAATTCAGATATCAAATTCTGAAGTACAAAATACATTAGTATGCTGAATTACTTTGCAAACAAAGGAAGAGCTTTACCTCATCTTTATCAAATTTAGCAACTCCAGATGGAATAAGCTGTGTCATCACCATTCTACCACGAGCCAAGGAAAGATCAAGTTTCATTTTCCCAGCCTCCTCTGGGAGTGGCTCTTTCACAAACAGACCAAACCTTCGGTATATCCTATCCGCTGGATTAGGATTAAACTTGATGTAGTAGGAACTAAAACAAGTGTAATTCCCCACTTCTGTCCATGGTGTTCTAAGGGCAGCAGGGACAAGCATTTCATGGAGTTCCAATCGAGATTCCTCATCTGCAATAAGTGAAATAATCTACTATCATGCTCTTACCCTAAGGATTGTGAAATTCATATATAATGACATCCACTGACCATCGCTGCTGTCAGAATCAGATAAGTCTTGCGCTGATTCCTCATTTTTATCGTCTTGCTCCGGCAATAGGTAATCAGTCAGTGCTCCAACTTCATGCAATGCCTGGCATGCTTTCAAACAGGCATCTCTCTTAGCTGCCTCGATTGAAGGTTGGGGTGCACTGACAATCTGATGAACTGGGCAATTGGCTGGAAGAATTATGTTACAAACAGTTCCATCTTCATCATCATAGTAGAAGAACTGCGGCTTTGGATTGAAGTACCTAACAAAGATAAACTACTATCAAGGACAACTTGGAAACCAAAGTCATTAGTATCACAACTCCAAATCAGAAAGCACAACAGAGACAAATTAACAGCAAATAAGATCATACTCATCATGAGGAAGTTTTGAACAGTAGTGATGCAGCAACGAAACACTTGATACGGAACTAATGGTTGCACCAGTAATATCCACTTTATAGGTTCTCTCCTTGAAATCGGTTATTGGCAGACGAGATTTTCTGGAGGAAATTTCTCCATTCATCTGAGCTTCATCTTTTTTAAAATGTTCAATCAAATTGAGTTCCCTTGGGTTGCCCCTGCCATGTTGCAGGTAACAGATATTAAACTTTATTCGATTAAGAAAAAAAGAAAAATGGATTTGCATAAAGCAAGCATTAGTGAAAAGCACCTGTCCACTAAAAATGCATATTCAGACTGGGGCATACGGGCACGACCTCTAGATTGTATAAAACTTGCAACTGTTTCTGGAAGATCAAACCGTATCACAAGACAACATGTCTGAATATCAAGTCCCTCTTCACCCACTTTTGTTGCAACCAACAGATTTAGCTGCCAAAATAATTCGATCAGAAAACTAGACGTTAGAACAATTACGGTCAGAGATAGTTTGAAATAATTCCTTGTGGAAAACAATTAGATCACAATATGCTGAAAGAGAAAAATACAAGCTTATGACAACCCACTAGTTCATCAAATAATTTTCTTCCCAGCCCATAAAAGGAAGAAACAAAATGTACAATGCAGGCAGCATACCTCACCAGAACGGAACTTCTCAAGAATGATATTTGTATTTTTCCGTGACACAAGTCCAGAGTGAACACCGACGAGGAAATCACACTTCCATGAAGATAAAAACATTAGATTTCGAAGTATACGAGAGAGGGATCTTGCAGTGACAATCCTATTGACAAATATTATGCCTTTCATATTTGGTTGTAACCTGTAAAGAAAAATACATCTATTATGCATGAATATAAGAAATGACATTATATAGATGAGTAAATGATTTTGATAAATTGACGTTATATAGATAAATAAATGATTTAGATAAACTGCCATATTATTGCCTTCGTGAACACATGATCACATGTCTAAAGATGTTGTAAAGGGACTCCATTGGTAATTCATATAAAACACAAAACAAAGACGGAAGGTTGAAAGAGAACTTCTATTTTGCAGGTGACTGTTACAGCTCAAAAAAGAGAAGGTTAGTCCATTCGAACTTGCAAAGGAAAGCAACAATTCAAGAGGCTTAAAAGATTTTTCCCTTTTCTGTAATGAACAAATACACTAGTCCACAGCCACTTTTTCTTAGAATACTAAGCATGAAAAATCTTCCCGTGATATAAAATATTATAAAATAGAGAGTGAACACTGGAATATCAAGAGGAAAAGGAAAAACCAGTGAATCTAACATTGTGTTGATCTCATCCAACACATGTTCCAATCTCATTTAAAGCAATCATTAAGTCTATATTTTTCAAGAGTTTAAAGTGGTATACATGTGGAAGAATTTTGAAGTTTTCATAGGGCAAACACCAAGTAAATAGCAGGGTAGGATTAAGGGGCTCGAGGAGAGCTGTATTATATTGAATGGTAAAATAGGCATCAATTAGGAGATCTAAAAATATGATAGATGAAAAGTTTGTAGGGGACATATAATATTTCAGTAATTTCCTTCCTTTTCTCTCATCAGTGCATATTAAAGAGGCTTAACTAACTTGATGCTGTCATGCTGCTGGGATTACAAGCTTCTTAACGCGTTTCAAAATTTTGAGATCGACACAGGTACTGCTGAATAGTTCTAAAAATCAACTGCTCACAAGGCAAGTAATTGATGATCATAGGTCCTATAGCACCTACTTGGTAACAAGTTGCACTATTATAACCCCCCAGAATGCGAGAGGAATCGCATAAGGAGAGATGCGCTAGGAGCTGAGAGACCCACCTTTTTAAATACCAATCCACCAAAAATCTTTCTCATTATATTGGGAAAGATCTAACATAGAAATTATGACTAGTCACTAGCATACAATTTCAAATTATGACTAGTCTATGTAACAGGATGACGATACAACCATATTTTGTTTTTCATGTTAAAATTTCAGAAAAGCCATGAATAGACTTCTAGAGAAATTATTAGAGGTCCCATTTGCCTACTCTCACTTATTAGTTTCGACTCCAAGTCACATTTTCCAATGATGGTAGCCAATTTAGAATCTCTTAATCATGGCAGGTCATATTTCTCAAAAACTTTTTGTTAATATAAAAACAAATATCATTAAGAAAGAGAGAGAGATTACAAGGAAGAGAACAAGAAGTCCTCAAAAAAACATGAATAAGTTGCATATAAATTGCTTACCAATCTCTCCACAAGTCCCCTAAAGTTCGACCCTTAAACATACCTAATGCCTAGAACCAAAGAGAGGCAAGGGGTGTAACTTTCTGCCAAATGGAACTATTAGTCGAGTAATAGTCCCTAAAGATACGTGCATTACTTTCTACCTAGCTACACCAAGCAAGTAAAAACAGCTGAATTTCTCAAGAAAAAGTTCAAGTCAAAGATATTTGGTGTCTTCAAAGATTTTCAGAACAAGCAAAATACCAACCTAAAGCTGGACAGCATTCCAATAAGGCGTAGAAGCTTTCTTGAGAATAAAGGCTCCTTCAAAACCTCTACACCGGACAAATCAGCTTCCATGCCACCTGAATAGGACAAAATATCTTAATAAATCAACAGTAGAGAAAGATGCAAATTTTTAAAAGAGACAAACTCCAAATAATACATAAAGAAAATGGAGAAAAACAGTCAGACTCCACACTGGTGGAAATAATCATCTACATAATTTTAGGCCATAATTTCTAATAAATCCATACCCATGGTGGGTGAATGTACAGTCTCTACATTGCTTAGATACCAGGGACAGCAACCATACACATACAAAAATCAAGACAGAACAGCCATAAGACATAATAATAAAAATCGATCGCAGCTGTCTTGAGACAGAATTTATAAAGTACCTCTAGTGCAATCAGAAGCAAGGGCTAAGGCAGCATGATGCAAATATTTTCTGCATAAGTTGTCATCACTGCAACTCTCTTCTGCCTCCACCAGTACAGTAGTCTCATGATGATCACCCATTAGAAAAATGTAGCTGGCCTTCAGAAAAAAAGAAAGCAAAATTAGAAGTTCAGTCACCTCCCATCAGTGACTTCAAGTAGCTGAGCACATACTATGAATGTGGGGGTTCTTGCAAAGAAGAAACAAAGAAAAACAAGGTATCTTGCTGTAACAATTGTTCTGAGACTCAGATAACTTGGTCAGCCATTTCCACAAGTCACATACATCAGAATCTAAATTAAGACCTCACAAAAAATTTAGAGAGAGAGATCAGAGGATAACGCACACATAATTCTTAGAAATTTTCAGAATACATCTTCATCATTTTCCCTTGGTGATGCACATTTCTCAATACAAACCTCTTTCGCTCTTCACGAGCAAAATAATGCTTCCGGATATAGACTTTTGACAAGAGCCTAACAGGATCCAAATCAATATCAAATTATCAATCAGACATTCTCTACAAGACGGAGATAGTTTCAGCACAGTGCACGTCTGTGGATAATAAGAAGGATAACATACTGCTTACAAAATAATCCGAAAGAGGGACCCCCTATTCTGAATAATTAAAACTTAAAGTACTATCTAAGGGGAGAAAAAGAATATGAAAAAGCTATATGCCCAAAACCTGCTAGTTCTGAACCCAATAATGATTTGGAGCTTCCAGATGACTGGCAGCACTTTACAAGTTACAATGGTTTGCTCTCACTAAACCAAAGAAAACGAGAATAGTGCACTTCTGCTTTTCAGAGCACCATTCCTCTTTGCTATGCCCATTCTCCCTTCAAGAATGGCAGAACTAGATAACCTTCAAAACTAGAAACTAGTTCTGTACATTTATCTTAGCTACCCAGCATAGTTAAAACTGGAATGTTTATCTTAATCACAGATATTCATTTACACAACCTTCTATACCAGGGGCGTACTCCTAATGTTAGTTTGAGGGGCTAATAAAATACTTCATTTAGGATCAACGGTTGTTTACATGTCTTTGGAGAAATATTATGTTAATTCGTATCATTCACATTCAGTGTACTAATACAGTAACTTAAAAAATTATACTTTATCCAACAGAAAGTACAGTATATTACTTACTAAGTGCAGCATCTCATCCTCATCTAACATTTTTGCAAAATAAATTGCCCACTTTGGAGCAGAGAAATTTGGTGGAAGAGTTTTGTTTGAGGTTAAAGTTTTAATTACATGAATCTTAGACACTCGTTTCATTATTTTTTAATTGGTATAAAGTATTCTGGGGACTTGTATTTACACAATTTATTGAGGTAGGATAGGTTAAACAATTGTTTGAGATTTTAGATGTTGGTTATTCCAGATTTAGATCCTATATCACTTCATCTAATATTTCATGAAGATATAGATGTATCCATTCAATTTTGTGGCTTTGGGTTATCGCGGTCCCATGATGTGATGGCACAGCCATGCTATGTCCCAGATAGGCTGTGACATGTCACGCTCTAACAAAAATCATAAAAAGCAGAATAACCATGGAATGGAAAGAAGAATAAGAAAGCATGTGAGAAAGTTAGAAACGTTTTTAAATTTTACAAGCTCTAAACTATGAAGATGAGGTACAATTTACAACCAACACTATTGAATTAAACTACAACAAGACAAATGATTTTGGAGGTATAAAACACACACTAGATGTTGTAATCCTTACCTGTAATGCTCCCCATAGTCCAAGGTTTTCCAGACAAAATATTATATTGCAATGCAGCTTTTGGAGCAACTTCTTGGTACTCATAAGACTAGACTGATCAAGCTTGTTTGTCCGAAGTGCCGACATACACTGATACATCACAGAGCCGTTCATAAATATTGAATATTTTGTATGGAATAAATATACAACTTAAGTGTATCATTACACAATACCTGGTGCTTTATCTCCTCAAGTTTCCTAGTATAAATCATGAGAGGGCACGAATAGCCATTCTTGATGGAACCATAATAATATACATTTACTTTAGGGGATGTTACAAATTGTTCCAGTTCATCCTTATCTTTAACAGAATACACCTATGAAAACACAAAAGGTCAAATAATAAAATACTTGAGAGATAGGAGGACAGGTTAATAGAGCTACGTGGATAACTCCAAAGAAGTTAATATACAGATTGTAAGAGGCGTGCACGCGCACACACACACACACACACACACATAGAGAGAGAGAGAGACCGAGCTTCTTGTTCACCTGCCTTCTACTCTGTACTTGCTACCTTTAATAATTTTACAATATCTATCCAACATTGTCTATTTCCTTAAAGCACAAAGTAGATATAACAGTTGCAAGTCCATCCTTCAAACACACCTTTGCACGCAACAATGCCTCAAGGCCATCAATTGAGCCACCTGAAATAGCAAGAAAGCACGTTAGTGCATCAATAAGTCGATAAGAAAATCAAAACACATTTTTGCAAAAACCACTGAAACATCGGCATTCCATAGTAAACAGATATGCTATCTTCCGGTAATAATATCATATAGAGAAGAACCAAGAGTGATAGAGAATGAACACAAGAGAAAAAGACTGGTTGTAAAGTTGAAATTGAGTTAAAGAGACTGGAAACCTCCACTATTCTGAAGAAAGAAGTGAAATAGGAACTAAAGAATGAAAGAGACGAATGGAAGGAAACCGGGAGATGAAATGTTTAACTGTTTCCTGTTTGTTCTCCAAAATAAAAAACTGATAATTAACAGAGGAACTTGATTTTGGATTGTCAGAGGAACTTCATCTTTGCTTCAGTTCTTGCACAGGGGTAGTGTCATCTTAGTCTACTGAACTTATTTGAAATTTTTTTTGTGGGGGGGAATCTTTTCAAAAGAACACCAGGATGCTCTGCAGTGATAATACATTTGCCCAGTAATGAACCTGACACAGTTAATTTGGGTTTGTTTGATGAAGATCAAAATTGTTGAAGGGCTGAAACTACCTCTTGGACAATCTAAAATAAATTGTATTCTCAGAAACACCAAGGTAAAGCCATTTACCCTGTCAATATTCCTGTTGCAGATGATTAGCATTAGTCTGCCAGCATCAATACCAAGTAAATGATTTCATCTTATACATATACCTTGATTCCAATTATTAGGAAAAGGAAAAGGTTCAAAAATTTATAGCTTTTATGAGGTAATGGAAGATACAAGATCAAATAAGCAACAACATTGAAGCTCAGCAAGGACAAGATAAACTGCTTCACGCAAAAACCAAAAGGCAGAATTGAAATCCTAGCATGCGAAGGAAAGGACAGCAACCTCTGTGATAAATTGGTTCATATTATGTGATCACCAGAGTAAAGTTGAAAACATTTTACTATTGCTCCTGTTTTCTATTTTGGGGGGTCAAAAAATAAGGCTCCTTTTACTAAAATGAATTTTTCTTTTCAAAACTACCTCACAAGTAAAGTAATGATGTGACACCACTAATTCTCAACCACAACCACTAGTGTAAAGAGACACAAAATTTTCACTTTTTCACCTCTAATGTAAAACTCCATGTCAAGTTAAATGAGTCTTTTTTGGGATGGATGGAGTATAATTAATAATTCCACATATTTCGGCCACAACAAAAATAGATCATGGTGGCAATAGAGAAATTTGTGTTTTCCATGAAAACATATCCCATTAAGGTGATTATCTCAAGGTCCAAAGAGAAAAGAAAATTGGGAACATGTGACCAAGTTCATGGTACACATAATTCAAATTAACAACTGAGACAGTAAAGGGTAACATCAAGCCTATGGCATATCCTACGACATCAGGCCTTACAACTCCAGTGTTAAGGACCCTTCCAATCCAGATATTATTAGATTAAACCTTTAAAATCTTGCTACTGATAATAAGTACACGTAACTTCCCTAAGCAAGCCAGTAAATTGTAGCACCAAAACGACAAGCTCTCTCTATTCTCAATAGTATATTCAAGTGGATAGGCGGAAAGTTCATATCTGAATGCAGTTCGTTTGAGTTTAGACGTCAAAAGAATTGTTTCTTTTTTATTGCATGTGTGAAAACACAAAAAAGCTTGAAAAGCCTCATTGACATCATCAGATTACCTTTTCCGAATTTTGGAGATGCTGTCATGCCAAAAATACGGGGAAGTTTTGTGAGATCTGCTTTGTAGAAGATCTGTAGTATTTCCACGACAAATGATAGAGCACTAAATAGGCAATACAAATTTAAAAAGTGATGCATCAAATACTTTTATAAATGACGATTACAATTTATCACCTTCATGATTTCAGCATAAGGATGATTGCTTTCTAGTTGTGCATAATGACATTCATCAAATATCAGAAGGGCAATCTGCTCAATCTTAATCAAGCAGTGCGACAGATAATGTACAAGTATCTGAGGAGTCATAACAAGGACCTGCATATGGAAAGATTATAGGAATTAACTAACACCTGTTGGAATAATCACATTTGTTTTTACAGGGCACAAAGGAGATCCAGTTCAATCCACAAGCCCATCCACCCACATTAGACTCCCATAGGACCCCAGCAGACAGGAGACAGCAACTCTCTTAAAAAGATTTTGGCATTGTCCACTGAGCAAACCTGGGGGACACTATTTACTGCTAGCAATATTGAATGAACTATCCTAAAAGTAACTTCAGAAATAATGCTCTTCATGCTGTGTAGTAGCATTCACAATTAACTAAACTAACCTCATATTTCTCGATTTCTTTTTCCGAGTCTTGGCGGCCCTTTATACCTGTTGAACTCCCGCAATAGATCCCAACTTTGAAATCAACAGATTTTTCTATGACCTTGGCTTGCTTAATATCCAGAAGTAAAAAAATCAAAGAATAATTATTCACGGGCATAATTAAAAAATTCCAGAAAAACGTATATAACATATCCAGAATTCTTGGGATAAAGGCCAAGCAATAATGAGATAAAGTTGACTATGCTTTCGAGACAACTATAAAGTGGCAAAATGCCACAATCTATGCAGACATGAATGCATCTTTAGAATATAATAACTGGTCATAAAAAGGCACCAGCATCATATCACATTCTAAACCAGTTACAAGATATTTATCTAACAAAGGAACTACTGTAATTATGGTACACAAGCAAACCATGGTGCAAAACTTACAAGTCATATTATTGATAAAATATTTCGTACGCTCAAACCCATTTAAGGGGTAAATGGCATTTTACCACCCTGTGTTTTTTGAAAAAGAGAATACTGCCCTGTGTTTTTAAAAAGAGCACACAACCTCCTAATGTTTTAAAAAATATAGCATTTTACACCTAAAAGCAAGTGTATGAGTTACGCATGCCCAATATGAAGTGGTTAACCTTTTTTTTTCGTCTATTTTCTAGTTTAAATGACCAAATTAGCCCTCAACCCATTTCCTTATTCCAAACTCCCAATTATGTATATGCCTAAAATACTAAAGTTTAAGCCAAAAAAATAAAAACCAGCAACAGAGAAAGTTATTTAAAAAAACAAAAACATCTCCTAGTCCATTAAGTTCATCCCTATCTGAAAATGTGTTACAAACTTAGCAACAATCATGATTGTAACGAATAATTTCTATTCGCATTAAAACGTTTTCATCAACTAATATTAACAAACATAATTTTCCTTTAGTTATACTTTTCAGCACCAAAAAAATATGTTGAAAACTTATTTGCGAGGAATTATTAGTCACATGATTTTCTTCACAATTTTTTTTTTCTAAGTTGAAAGGGTGAATATTTCACAATGAAAATCTTTCCTTGCTTCATTAAATAGACTTTATACAGCATTTTCAGCTTATGATTAAAACATGCTAAAATAAAATTATCATGCTTTTAAAGAAAAACCAATACATTCCCCAAAAGTAAATATTTAGATAGAAAAGTGGACAAAATGCCATTTTAAACATGGGGATGTTATTTGTGCTTTTTGAAAACACAGGGGTAGTGCGTCCCTTTTTAAGAACACGGGGGGATAATATGCATTTACCCCCATTTATGTAAGCGAATCACAAGCCTACAACTTATTTCTCACAGTTCTAGCACTTAAAATATGAACACACCAAACTCGGATTCCAGAACCTACAAAAATTCAGTGTGGCTAAGAAGAGAACGTTAGATGGAATCTCACTAAAACAAGAACAGTAGCAAGATAAAAAAAAAATGTAAGAAGTTGTTTAAAACAGCACGTGTTGGAATAATTGCATGAAAACCAATGTTGATAGTTTATGCACATTAAACAAAAGCCGCCTACATGATCCAGATGGAGGAAGTGATGGGACAAGTGTTAAAGGTAGCTAGAGAGGTTGGCCTATAAATAAAGATAATGAAGTACTCAGTCGATCTAAATATACATTTAATGCAGAATTTGGAACCATTTAATCTTTGTGGTAAAGAAGCACAAATAAGATCCTCATGCTTTCCATGCTCTCAAACGACCAAGAACGATATTGCGATCCTGTAACATATATTTTTAGATCATCTGTGACATAAATTAGTTCCAAACATTTGAAAATATTTTTAATGTTCACTACTGAAGGTATGTATATATATTCAAACATATAAAAACAAAAAATCATCAACTTCTTTCTATATACGCATATTTTTTGTCATTTAAGTATGTCTTGTGGAAATAATTTTGAAACTAACCTTTCTTCATAAGTATTTAAATTAAGTCCACATGACTACTACGTCAGCTCACGCCTGTCAGTAATGTTTGAATGTTAGCTGCCAGACTGAAACACTTATTTAAACCTAGTAAAGGTTAACACTATATTACTTAATCTGCAAATGCTCTTTTATTTAGTACTCCTTTTTACCATTCTTTTCCTTTATTACTTCTCTACTTTCTTCTTCTTTGTTTACAGGACCAGTCTTTCCCCTTTCCTTCCTCGATTCTCCTTCTCCCGTCTCCTTCTGTTTTCTCTTTCCACTAATTTTCCTTTTTGATTCAATCATGATTACATTGCCAGCCATAGATTAGGAATCATGTTGATTTGGGGGCCACCATGCTTGATCTGGAGCATCAAGTAGAGGAGGGCGGGATGATAGAACAGGCTGCCAAGGGGCTGGTGGCGAAGAGGAGACCAATTAGGCTTTTGACAGGTAAGGATCATGATAGCACTTTGTTAACCTAAGGAGGGGGAGGGGGAATCTAAAGTCTTGAACTTCAAGTGCCTTTTTCATCGAGCATTTTTGCTCTAACTTTGATATTACTTAAACTAAAGGTTGAAAACCTAAATGCATGAGGCATAGACAAACTCCGGGGGAGGGGTGAGGAGAGAGCTGTATTTATAAGTGAATATGTGTATCCATTATACTGTAATAAAGGAGTAATCCCTTGAATATGATAGCTGCAAAGCTAAATACAATTTGGATAATGTACCCATGTAGTCTCAACATAGAAAGTACAATATTGGAGAATATAGAGAAGGGAAAAAACCTGCTGAACCAAAGCAACCGTAGGAGCAAGAAAAATGCATATATTCTTTTGGGGTTTCTTAATCAGGTGTCCCATCTCATAAATAAGTAAAACGGCAATGTGGGTTTTCCCACAACCTGTTCCCATATAGACGATAACATTCTCCTCCAAGGCTTTCTTACAAAGGTCAAGCTGGTACCTGTGTGAAATTCAAAAAGTCAAAAATACTTTAAAAGCCTATTTGGGGTCAAAAGTTCATTTGAGAGAATAGTAGGCATTTACAAAGATTACCACTAACATACCCTAATGCAATATATAAGCAAAGCTAATTAAAATAGTTTTTTTCTGTCACTCCCTTTAGACAGGGTTTTCTAGGAATTGATAACAAGACTTCACAGATTGTTTCATCCAGAGAAGGGAGATTAAAGGGAAAGGAAAGGATGACAGATATAAGATCCACACAAGATATTGAAGTTAAAAGAAAAAACTTATACAACAAAGTTCAGATATTTTTCATACAACCAAGCCAAGAAAACAAATTTGAAATTTCTTTCAAGCATATTTTTCTTTCATTGAATAAATTTCAAACAGTGAGCAAGTTCTTTTTCTTTTGTTTAAAATGAATATTAAGTGTTATTCACATTAGCCAACAAGATTAGCTCGATATGATTATCGATATTAGGAAACACAAATACTCGTTCGTTCAAAACAGAAAATTTCAGAACACAGTCTCTCCTTTGTAAATGGAAACAGAGAAACAAAATTACTTCCCATATCCTCTAGATTTTCTTCTTCCTTTTCACCTGTAGATGCACAAACTAGGAAAGATTTTATTTTGGTTTTTTAATTGAAAAAAACCATGAGAATGAACCAAATAAGCAAACCTAATGAGCTCAAGATCACCATTTGACACAGGTTTCAACTTTGAGTGATTAGAAAACAAATTTCCCAAGCCACACAAATCAGATTTGCTCAAGCAAAACAACTAGTAGAGAATGCAAAAAAATAAATACTGAAATAAATTCTATAGAACTCCCAAGGGCATCAAATTCAGTCAAATTCAGAAGGCTTATTTTTTCTATCTCTATTGTGATTTAACCCCAAAAAGATATATAAGAAAAGCCCCAACATTTTCATGCTCTTTTTATTTCTCCAACAAAAAAGAGTTCAAACATCTAACTAAAATTAACCAAAAAAATTGCCATCCCTTGTCTATCTGCATCAGTTACATGAATCTTCTTTTTGTACTCTGTTCTATCAAAGGCCAATTCCTAAAAAACAAAACGAAAAGAAAAAAAAATTGACATACAAAAAAGAAGATAGACGTAAAGATCCCATTTTTAATTTCCACTCCAAGTAAGGAAACCAAAATACATAAAAAGATTTTTCCACACGTACAGTAATTCCGAAAAAAATGAACACGCACATTGGTTCAGTTTTCCATTAAGAACAACCTTCACTTGTAGTTGTGGGATTGATGTCATGGTGGATTGCAGATCTTTGATTCAACATAGACTCTTAGAAGATGTGGTTTTGGTATTTTATGATTAGATAGGGTCAATTTTGGATACTCGCATTTGTGCTTCCGTTTCATTTAACTTGATTAGATAATTAACAAGGTAAGGTCCCAATGCACTCTCTTCTTGTTCATAAAGGTGGCTTTCCCCTTCAACACCCGCCCCACATCACATTCCACAACCCCCCCCCCCCCCCCCCCCGGGCGCCACCACGTCTCTCTCTCACACACACACACAGAGCGTGTGAGAAATAGAATCATTTTCATCTAGTCAAAGTAAGGAAAAGCCATCCTTCTACTCCTGTCCTCTCTCTCACTTCCCAGTTTTACTTAAAACAAAATTTTCCATTTGAACAAAACAACTTGTTGTAAAAAAAAAAAAAAAAATTCACCCACCCAAACAGAAAATTCAAAACCAACCACGCAGAACCAGAAAGCAAATGCAGCTGCATGATACCAAAATTACAACGTTTTAACCAAATTCTGAAAAAAAAAATGCAAAACAAAACGAAAAGAGAAGAAGCTTACTTTCTAGCGATTCTCCTGGGGTCTTTCTCTGGCTTCTCATCAGAACTCTGCTGTTCTTCGTCGCCACAGAGAGACAGAGTTGAGAGCTGGTTACAAACCCCATTTGCCACAGACTCACTTTGCTGAAAGGTGGTGGTGTCTCCGCCGTCCATGGCGGCGCTCACGGCGGCGGTGATCGGCGTAGGAAAGAGAATTGACTTTATGCTGACTCAACAACGGGAGTGCGTGTTGTGTGAGAAGAATATATGTATGACTTGCGTAGGAAGTGGGTAAACTTTGGGTTTCTCTGTGTTCGCTTTGTCAGAGGTTTACATTTATGCTACCTGTACGTATACATATATATACACGTTCACACATGGTATAAACAATAGTTCTGCGGCTACTCGTGCAATAAACTATTCTTTTTTAAATAGTAAATAAGTATTGAAAAATACATTAAAAATATAATATATTTTGTTTATGAATGTAGTGGATAAAATTAGGTAAATTTGTTGGTGAAAATGGAGTCTTTCCAACTTTTTTTAATTTTTTGTGGTATTTGCAAATTAAGATGTTTATTATTAATTTGTTGAAATATTTTTAAAAAGTAGGCATACAACCTACAAAGTTCACGCTTTTTTTTTTATCTCTAAAATAAGATAATGATTAATAAAGCTAATTAATATGCTATAAAAACATTGATATGTCAATGTTCCCCTAGAAATAAGAGGGGGATTGTGCTTTATGAAAATGTATGTGTATAAATTTAGTTTACAAATATCGGGCTTTTTCTTATTAGTCAAGTTGCTTGAGGCTTTGCTTGTCTCCTTTCTTCTCTTGGCACCTACTCTTCAATCACTTAACTGAGTTGGGGTCCTCTTCATTCTCTTTCTCGATGAATAAGGGAGTCTACCAAGAGTTGTTAAGGGTTGCTAAGGACTATTGTCCTACTTTTTCAATTTCATTAAAAATTGAATTTTATGGTTATAGCTATAGGCTGCATGAATCATAATTTACTTATTAAAACAGACAATTGAGAAAAAAAAGACTTTACATTTTTCAAGTGATTGATTTTAGGTTAGCGGTATAATCGTTGCTTCATTTTGTATAGTGATAACATTTTCTCTTACAAGGTTAGAATATAATAATAATATTTTCTCTTACAAGCTCTATTTTTTCTAACTTAATTTGACCTACTTGAATCAATGATCAGAGTATCGCTTCCATACAATAGAGAATTATTTTCTATTTTAGAGTTTGTATCATAGTGAAGATAAGGTAATGTTATGATTTTTATTTAAAAAATAAAAATCGAACACATTCGAGTTACTATCTCGTCCAACCAGACAGCATTCATGAGTCGCTCATCTAACTGTCTTTTAAAGATAGGGTTAAGAAATATCACGTGCCACTAGTCCTTTTTTTTTTTCATTAGTTACCCAGCAAGATATATATTAATTACAAGTTATAGAATTAGTAGTGTCTTATTACACTTCATAAATTCAGGAATGATGGATATATTAACTCAATAGCTATAAAATATAGGATAGAGCGGTAGAGCATTGCTCTGTTCCTTTCTTTCAATCGGAACAGTTGGATAGAAAGACGCTCAGGAATGTACGTATAATATATGTATATGATATAAAAATGATTATAGATATAATTAATGTGTACTACAAGAACTATTTTTGTTGTCAATAGTATTGCTCCCTTGAACTATAGTACAAAGTTAGTTAATTTGTGAGATAACTTCTTGTATTGATTTTTTTTTCACAATTATAATTTTAGTAAAAGTTTAAATCTTAGTATTTGTTGTACAAATTTATGTTAATTAATTAGCTTGAAAAAAATATTTATTATTATACTCCAAAAATTAATCAATTTAATTGATCTACAATGATAACAAATTCATAATTTTGAGATCGGCAAAGTATTATTTATGTCGTACATGCATACCAAATACATACAAATTTGTACTTTGTAGAGTGATTAATAAAATAAATTTCCAAATACATAAGATTTAGCACTGTCACATACTGTCCGGCTTGTGTTATTCAATCTTTCTTTTGGTTTTCATTTTCTTTTGTTTCTTTTTTGGTCAGCAGAATATCAACTTTTAAATTGAAGATGAAATCTTTTCTCAAATTTTGGCAGTTTTATATTGCCTTTTAAAGGTGATGGAAAGTTGGAAACATATTTTATTGTAGATTTTGTGTCGCTTTTAAATGCAATGGAAAGTCAAATCTGAAGTAATTAAAGTTCATCGTAATTTAAAAATTTAAATGCACAATAATTTCACACTAATGATCATTGTAATAAGAAGAGAAATTAAAACGATCCAGTAATTTGATTGCTTTATAAATGTCCAAATTATTGGGAGTTAATAAAACTCAGACAAGATTTTATTGCTTCATATTTTGTACCTGTAAATATTATTTCATATGTCATACAAATTTTATATCAATAATTAGTTATATATAAAGAAACTTTTAGATATTTTTATGTACATCCAAATTTTAAAACGATATTTATATGAAAATAAACATATACAACTATAAATATATGTTATAATTAATATATAGTGCATGTTGCATTTAAAAACTTCTTTATATGTATCTTTTTATGTTGATATATAAAATACTACTAAAATTAATTCTTTCAGAAAAGAGTTGGAGAGGGGGCAAACTGATACCAAGCATGTAATTGAGGGGTCAAATTGAAATTTACCCATAATTATATAAACAAATGATTAGACAGATAATGGCCAGGGCAAAATATATGACAGGATCCCCTCTATTCATGTAAATATTAATTACAATCTTATCTACATTATGTAAGCAATGAAAATCAGATAATGGATAAACCACAATCTAGACAGAAATAGAAACTATCATGTCAGATTATTTGCATAAATTTTTGTCCAAATCTTAGTATTATGTTACATTTGGAGGCAGATTTTGACTTGCAAAAAAAGGAAATGGAATAAAAAAATATTAGAAATAAAATGCAATATTGTATCATTTGAAGTGAAAAACAAATATTTTTTATAGTATTTCTCTTACAAAAATCCAAGTCTAAGAATTTGGCAATTCCAGATCTTTCATCATATTGTAACATGGTGATATCAGCCACAAAAACAATTGTTGGTTCGACGAGATATGATTAGTGCACCCTCAATAATTTAATTTCTTTTATTTGACCCAAAAACCCGTGTCCCTCATCTAAAATGGTTGATATCCTGGTCAACATTTCCCTACTTACATTAAAAAAAAACACTTAAATATTTTTATTTTGGGTGTTTTGCGAGAAATATTATGAAAAAATATATTTTTGAATGGGATTGAAAAATATGCGGTGAATAAAATATATTTAGATAAATTATTAAAAAATAATAATATGATATATTTTTATGAAAAAAATATTTGGATTCGCACTTATATTTTTTCATTGTAAAATATTTTTTAATATAAGATTTTTTTTATTAGTGACGTCACATCAAGTTTTTTTTATAATATTTTATTTGTTACTATATTAAGGTAATGATTAAAAAATATATATATTTATATTTAAATAATAATTGAAAGATATAAATACATATATATTATTATTCTTGTAAGGATTGAGATATATATATATATATATATATATATATTTGAATTGATGTAATAATTAAAATATATATATATATATATTTGAATTGATGTAATAATTAAAATATATATAAAAATGAGGAAAGGGATTTTAGGAAAATAAATATATATTTTGGGGGTGTTTCGTGGGAATTAAAATATTATTTCCCCAAAATGCACTTACCAAATATGTTATGAAAATACATTTTTGAAAATGAAAACAAACATAGTATTAGGTTTCATCTTTTTCTTGCATTAATCTCTCACATACAATCATGTAAATCTGATTCATTGTCATCCAAATTCCAACTAAAAAAAATTGTCATTAATTGTGGACTATTTTGATTTAGGAAATATATGAGTTGGCATAATAAAGGAAGGCTAGATTTGTCATATAACAAAATTTGCTGTGGAACAAGCATTTATTTCTCTGATAATAGAGCAAACCATAAACCACCATTTACAATCCAAGTGCAATGACTATATATGCCAAAGCCAGATTATATACTTGTACATATCCACTTAAACAACATCTAACACCAAAAATTGCTCGGGAGGTCATACCCCTTCTATCTATACATTAAAGTTTGTTGTTACAAGTTATGCAAAATCGGAAGTTAGTAATAACAACTTTAGTCACTCTTATTAAAATAAACATATTTTGGAATTTCAACTTCTTATTTTCCCTGTATTAGAGGGAGAGGTCAAGTTCGTTGCATTGTTATATTATATGCATGGATTTAACAGCTATCTATATCCAAAGAAAAGTTTGTAGTGAACAATGGTGAAAGGTGATACAAGTAGACGTAGTCTTGAAAACTTAGATATGTAAAAGCAAATGTGAGCAGATTCTAACAACAAAACTAAGCTTATAATAAGTTCTTTATTGATTGATTCTTACTAAATTCATAGTTCGTATAATCATTCCGTTTTGTTATAAGCCCCATGCCTCCATTCTTTCCAAACATGATTATTGATGTATTTTCATCTATATTTGTGATTAGTTAGAGTCCTATTTGGTTAAAGATGATAGTTATCAAGAAATCTTTTCTGATCGGACTCAAAGAGTGATAGGGATAGAGAGAATCTTTTTTATTATCTCTCCCTACTACTATAAGATATCACAATGATACGTAATTTAACTAATAGAAAAATATTCTCTCTCCTCCAGATTATCTCTACGTTTATTCTTGGAGTATTACTAAAAGTTTAGAAATCTCTACGGGTTTAAGGTGTGTAATTAGAAATTTAGTGAATACTCTAGTAGTATTTACTGGAGCGAGAAAAACTGTGATGACATTATTGAGAGGCTTGTAGGCGAACTGTTTATCCGTGAATCAAATGAATTTCCGCTGTTGAGGTAATATTGATTCAATTATTATTTATATGTGATTATAAATTGCTTACAGTGGTATCAGAGCCATTAGGGTTCGACCTCGCCTTCGTGATTTAAATTCAATCATGAAAATAGACTTTAAAGATTATATATTGTATTTGTATGTATAAATGCATATTTAAATTTAATTGATGCATAATATTGATGTAATGTTGTAGAGCATGAAAAGAAAAAAAATATTAAATTGATATACTATGTATCAAAAATGAATTAGTATTGAGAAAGATATTTTTTTTTGCTGGAAATTAGTGTCCGTTGGAAAAGCGCGCCAGATAACGGTTGCCCACGAGGCGTTGAATTTTTCCTTTATTTTTTTTTTTTAAAAAAAAGGAAGAAGGTTGCTGCTGCTGCGCCACAAGAGAAATAAAGCTAGCAAATGGCTGGCACGCGCCAGCTGCCACTGGGCCGCCAGCTAGCGCCCAGTGGCGTGCCCACGGAAATTTTTTTTTTTTTGCCAAATGGGAATAATTTAATTTTTTATTTTTTCTGGCTTATTTGAACATATAGAATTTATTTTTTAAATTCTAGAATTATTTTTTAGGCTTAAATTTGTTTTAATTGTATTTTTTTGTGATTTTACTATTTTATCCAATGCGATTATTTATCAATATGCATAAAATAGGAGTTGACATTTTGGATGCTCATGTATGTTATGTTTTTATAATTATTTTATTTGAGAGATAATTAATGAAAATGTTGGTAATGAGGTATTCCAATTTTAGATTTATGTAGTAGGTCTTGAAAAATGTAATTTTTTTTGGCATGTATTTATAAGGCCATTTTTTTACAGGCCATGTATATATATTTTTTGGGATATATTTCGTTAATTACCACCATAGGCCAATAATTGTCTCGACATGACGCACCAAATGTCAACTCAAAATTATTATTTGTATTTAATGTATGCATTTTTTTATGGACATTTTTAATTTTATTCATGGATCAGTAATTTTTTATTGTAATTTTTAATTCGGTGGGAGATGATTACTAGCCTTGGTGGCGAAATTTTCGATCTAACTGAATTAAAGAAAATAATAAATATTTACTTAGATCCGGATAAAATTTTAGACCAGTACCTAATTTATTGCGCATATTATACAGTAATGGATGCCCAAATAGCTTTTTCTGATCTCTATGGTACTGGCAAACGTGATGGCTAGAACTATGCAATGTGGCATAGAAAAAATCAATTTTTGTTGCACAAAGAAAAGATCCTTGATTATCTCACAAATACTATGCCTATGCTAACTGAGCCAGAAAATGGACCAACTGCCCAATATCGTCGCGATATGGACACGTACAATAAGTGGGTGGATCAAGATAAGGGTGCGCGCTTTACTATGTTGAGCTGCATGCACGATAATCTGATCTATGAGTTTGAACAGTAATCTACAGCTAGAGAGCTGTGGGATGTGTTGAAGGTCACGTACAGTAGCACTTCGGCTATAAGACTGAGGGCACTAACCCTTAGGTTCAACCAGTACGTGCTTGACCTGAAGCACTTGATTACCCAATATCTTGATGTGATGAAAGATATGATTCGAGAGCTTTAAAATGCTGGAAATGAGCTCACTAATGAGCAACAAGTTTTGGCTGTCTTAAGGTCGTTACCTGAGCAGACTTCGGGACATGTTAAGCTTATGCTTACGCATAATGAGCAAATCCAGACATTCGACAGTGTCGCCAGTCATCTCAAGCTTGAGGCTGACCGTCGAGAGTCAGAGCGAGCATAAGCAGCAACTTTTGTCGCACATGCTAGACAGCGTAAGCCCAATAAAAGCAAATGTTGGAACAAGTAGAAGGATACTGGACAAAGCAGTGGTCAAAGCCAGAACTTGGCCCCACAAAGTGACAAGTCTATGAAGCATCGCCGAGGAAAGAGGGGTGGAAAGAAGAAAGATAAATGTTTTAACTGTGGAAAGTTGGGTTACTTTGCTCGTGATTGCACTGAGCCGAAGAAGGTAAGACCCACTCTTAGCTCTCTTAGTTCATTCGTATGCTCGCATATTTTTGTTGCTAATTCTCTCATTGGTTGGATTGTAGATAAAGAGGCAACAAAACACATGACAAGGGATCGAGCAGGATTTGTAGATTATCATCGAGTGTCAGCATACAGCTATTACATTGCTATGGGGAATGGCGCACAAGAGGAGGTTCTTGGAATTGGGTTATACCAGCTCAAGTTCAGCACTAGACGAGAGCTACTCCTTAGTGATGTGCAATATGCACCTAGCATTCGATGTAATTTACTTTCAATTAGTGCACTTTCTCAACATGGTTTTTTTTCTTGTTTGAGCAAACCAGCTTGTCTATTTTTTATGGCAAAGATCTTTATGGCTTAGGATTTATGAATAATGGATTTTCTATGTTAGAATTATCCAATAATTGCGTTTCTTATGTTTCTTTGACTGTTGATGCTATTTCTAATTCTATTAAGTGGCATGCAAGATTAGGACACATAGGACAAGAAAGGATGACTAGGTTAACTCGAGAAGGTTTTTTAGGCCACCTCGCTAAAGTCAATCTTCCTGTGTGTGAACCATGTCTGGCAGGAAAAGCTTGCTGGAAGCCTTTTGGAAAGGCAAATAGGGCTACTCATTCTCTAGAGTTAGTCCACTCGAATATATGTGAACCCATGAATGTGAGGGCACGACATGATGCATCTTATTTTCTCATTTTTATTGATGATTATTCGCGCTATGGGTGAGTATATCTCTTGTCTCATCAGTCAGAAGCGCTTGATTATTTTAAGTGATTCTTGGTAGAGGTTGAGAACCAAAGAGATAGGAACTTCAAAATTCTACATACTGATAGAGGGCGAGAATATTTGTCTGATCAGTTTAGACAAATGTGTGAAGAAAAAGGGATCATCAGACAATTGATGATTCCACACACTCCGCAACAAAATGGGGTTGTAGAGAGAAGGAATCGCACACTTCTGGATATGGCCAGATCAATGATGGTGCAAGAAAATCTTCCAATATCATTTTGGGGTGATGCAATTTTGACTGCTGCCTACATATTAAACCGTGTGCCTTCTAAGTAAGTTCCTTTAACACCCTATGAGATGTGGCATGGCAGAAAGCTTAGTTTAGAAGGCTTGCGCCCTTGGGGGTCGGCTGGGTTTATTCACAACACTTCTCATAAGCATGGAAAGCTTGGCATTAGAGCGGTTAAACATATCTTTATAAGGTATTGTGATCACTCAAAGGGCTATGTGATGTACGGTGAACACCCTGATGGAGGAATGACTGAAATTGAGTCCCGTGATGTGAATTTCCTCGAGGAGGTTTTTCCGACCATCGGTGAAGACAAAGGGGCCCTAGAACTGTATGAGTTGCAAGATCCTCAAGGTGGCGCTCCAATCCCTGGTAAGGGTGAGGCTTCGCAACCTTATCCAGTAATTGATGGGGATAATGCAAGCGACCTTAAATCTAGTAGGAGTGACCCACTGGAAGAAAACTATCAAAATCCATAAGAGCGTAAAAGCAAACGTGGAAATATACCCCATCGGCATTATGAAATCGAAGGGGAATCATTCATGTGTGCTTCTGTGGAAGTTGATGAGCCAACCACTTATGAAGAGGCTATGACTTCTCCAAATGCAAATTAGTAGATAACTGTTATGAAAGAAGAGTTGAGCTCGATGGCTAAGAACCATGTTTGGGAGTTAGTCGATCTTCCATCTGAATGCAAGACCATTGGGAACAAATAGGTTCTAAAGGTCAAGCGAAAGTTAGATGGATCAATCAACAAGTATAAAGTTCGACTTATGGCGAAGGGTTATACCCAAAGAGAAGGTATAAATTATGAAAAGATATTCTCCCTAGTGGTGAGGTTTGCTTCTATTCGCCTCATATTAGTCATTGTCGCCCACCTAGATCTGGAATTATTTCAGATGAACATTAGGACAATATTTCTCAATAGAGAGTTGGACGAGGAGATCTACATGAACTAACCTATTAGATTTCAGGAAATGGGACAAGAGCACAAAGTATGCTGCTTGAAACATTCTATTTATGGACTGAAATAATCATTCAGATAGTAGTACCATCGATTTCATCGAGCTATCATTACGATAGGCTTTACGATGATCGAGGAAGACCATTGTGTGTATGTCAAGAGAAGTGGGAGGAATTTCTTAATACTCTCATTGTATGTGGATGATATTTTATTAGCTAGGAATGATATGGAGATGATTGTCGCCACTTAGAAGTGGCTGTCCTCTACTTTTGAGATGAAGGACATGGGAGAAGCTAAATATATACTTGGTGTTAAGATACACCGAGATCGTTCTAGAAAACTCTTGATTTTGTCTCAAGAGGCTTATATCAAGAGGATTATAGAACGCCTCCATATGCATAATGCTAATCCTATTGACACACCCATGGATAAGAACTATTTTCTTAGCAAAGAATTATGCCCTAAGACAGAAAAAGAAAGTGAACGCATGGCTAAGGTTCCATATGCGAGCATGGTAGGGAGTCTGATGTACGCAATGATGTGTACTCGACCAGACCTGTGCTTTGCAGTTGGAATGGTGAGTAGATATCAAAGTAACCACTGAGCCGTGGTCAAAAGGATATTTAGATATTTGAAGAGAACAAGTGATATTGCTTTGTGCAACCATGGAGGTATTTTAAAGCTAATTGGATATAGAGATGAGCGTAAATCCACATCGGATATTCATTCTTATTGAGAGGTACTGCTATCACATGGTGTAGCAAGAAGCATCCATATAACTCTTTATCCACCATGGAGGCTGAGTACGTTGCTTGTACATCAGCAGTCTAAGAGGTTATCTGGTTGAGGAGATTCCTACAGAGTCTACGTATTGTGGCGCATGTTGATGATGCAGTTGTTGTCTATTGTGATAATACAGCTGCACTAGCATATGCTAAGGACCCCAAGTATCATGGGCGGACTAAGCATATTGACACCAGATATCGCTTCATTCGAGAGAGCATTACACAAGGTCAAGTTGTTCTGAGTCATATTCCTATTAGTGATATGGTAGCTGATCCTTTTACTCAGCCTTTGCGGAGAGATGTGTTCCAAAGGCATGTTAGTAGTATGAGACTTCATAGGATTTGAGTTTATAGGCCTATATAAACACTTTGTTGATTAATGAGATTTTTTTTTGTTAAATTTGTTAGTGTACTGAGTCTATTATGAATGTCACCAGGCTTAGATTGACCCACTCACACGGGCAATCACCCTGGCACTTTGATAGCAAGTAGGATGAGACTCAAAGATCATGTTCGCACCATTGGGAGGGGCGCAAATGATCGCCTTGATGCTTGGAATAGCGAGGAAGGTTAAAGTTTAATTAAAGTGGCTAACCACTGTCTAATTTCTTACTTAAATTCCACCAATCCATATTTTTGAAGCTTATATAAACCCCTTAACTCTCATTTATAGAGCACCCCAAAATTAAAAAATTAGAGAGAGTTTGAGAGAAAAGCTCAAGAGAAAAAGCTTGTGAAGAATTTTATGAAGAAAAATTATTGGATATAATTGGGTATGGGTTGTAAATGTTGTAAACACTTTGTATATTTTCTTTCTTTTGTAAAATGATCTGTAATAGGTTCGATAACGTAGGCATAATTGGCCGAACTTCGTTATCAAATTTATGTGTGTATTATTTCCACTGTTATTTCGCATTCTCACAAATTTGGTTTATTGAAAATTTGTATAATTTCCCAACAACATCAAATAACAATTCTTGAATTTCAAAAGAATGATGGATGGAAGAGATGAAATCATGTTTGTACTAGTGACACAAACAAGTTGAACAAATTATACGCCATGATGAAGTCTGAATACATAGAGCAGCAAATGATTGCTATCAAGAGGATCGAGTTGGCTCTTCCTCTATAATTTGTTTAGTATATTTCTCCAGTTACAGTATGTAGCCTCAATGAGCCTTGTGGACAAGAAAGAAAAGAAAGGGAACTGGAGAAGAGCTCTTTAGCTTTGTTAGCTGTCTGCCTATTGTATGATGTTTTACCATGTTTTATTTAGTACATAAGATATTCCCACGCGTCTTTTCATTTTTACAAATTGTTAGTTGTGACCCTTTCTGTAGATTGATAGGGACATTGGTTCATCGTCTGTAGCAAGGAGCGTAAGTAGTCTCGTCCATAGATATGTCACAAGCATTTTTGTTAATCTTGCAATAGTTATAGAGTTTGTTCTGTGTTGTTTCTTCCTGTTCTGTTTTATTAACTATGGAATCAATTTATTGAGGTTTAAATAATTCATAAAACAGAATCAATCTGAAGCTTGAATAATGCCTTGGCACTATATATGCAATATCTAGGCCTGATAAACATTGACATCAGAATTATATATTTTCATCCTTAATCCAAGAATTCTTTCCAATAGCCTACGACAATTGCTTAAGTTAGGCACCCTTTGTTTTTGATAAAAAATGATTGGTGCCCATTTTTGTTGACAATCTCCTATTTGAAGACTAATTTTAATCTATTTTCACACCTCGATCTGTGCAGCAGACCTTTTCAATCTTGTTACTCTTGTAGGCCAACTGAAGTTAAACACAACTTTAATTTGTCGATAGTCACCATTTTTGTCAACATATCTGTTAGATTCTTATTTTATTGGATCTTCTCCAGTATTAGCATCTCATATTCTAATAAAGATCTGATAAAGTGATAACGAAGTCCAATATGCTTGGTTGTGGAATGAAATGCTAAATTCTTCGCCAAATGTATCGCACTCTGACTATCAATATCTAGAACATTCTTATTCTATTTGAACCACAACTCAGTTAACAAATCTTGAAACCATACCATCTCTTTACTGGCTTCAGTTACTGCTACATACTTAACCTCTGTAATGGATAGAGTGACAATCTTCTGTAACTGCAACATCCAACTAACAACTGTAATTCCAACAGTAAATATATAACTGGTGGTGCTTCTTCGGTAACCAACTTCACCTCCAAAGTTTGCGTCTATGTAGCCTTGTACTTTTAATTCTCCTTTATCAAAGTACAAATATTTCTCTAAGGGGCCTCGTAGATACCTCAAAATCCACTTCATTGTTTCCCAATGAGCTTTTCCTGGATTTGACATAAACTTGCTAACAACTTCCACTACATGGCCATTGTTTGGTCTCTTACAGACCATCGCGTATATCAAACTTCCAATGGCTAAGGCATAAAGAACCTTAGCCATGAATTCTTTCTCTTTTTTCATTTGAGGGGATTAATTCTTGGATAGGCAAAAGTAACTAGTCAAGGGTGTGCTGACTGGTTTGGTGTCACCTATGTTGAATCTCTACAAAATACGGTTGATGTACTCTGCTTGAAATAACTGCAAGAACCCTCTCTACTTATCTCTTGTGATTTGCATTCTAAGAATCTTCTTTGCTGGACCTAAGTCTTTCATGTCAAACTCATTTGACAATTGTTGTTTCAACCTTCTGATATCATCCATATCTGAACCTATTACTAATATATCATCGATATAAAATAGTAAAATGATATAACTGGACCTATATCTCTTGAAATAGCAATATGGTCGGTGTTGTACTTCTGAAAACCTTTTTTGTGCATGAAGCCATCAAACTTTCTATACCATTGTCTTGGGGCTTGTTTCAAACTATACAAACTCTTCTTAAGTCTGCACACCATGTTCTTCTTCCCTCTTTCTTGAAAACCTGTTGGGTGGTGTATGTATATCTCCTCATCTAAGTCTATGAAAGAATGCGGTCTTCACATCCAACTATTCAAGATGAAGATCTTCAATGTCAATAAGACTCAAAACTGATCTAAGAGTATTGAGCTTCACAACATGAGCAAAAATGTCGGTGTAGTAAACTCTTTCATTTTGTTGTAATCCTTTGACAACTAGTCAAGCTTTCTATCTTTTGGAACCATCATGCTCCACTTTTACTAGGTATACCTATTTGTTGTAAAGTGCCTTCTTCCCCACGGGTAGTTCAACTAGTTCCCATATCTAGTTAGAGATCGGAGATTTCATCTCATCTTTCAAAGCAAGCTCCTATTTTCTGGGGTCTTCAGTCTGACAAACTTCATCATAGCATTTAGGTTTTCCTTCATCAGTCAACACAGATAGTTCATATATCTTTTGTTAGGCACATGAGGCTGAGAAGACCTTCTCAATATAGGAGCTGGAGTAAGAGGCTGTAGTGTGTTGGACTGCTATGCACTGCTCTGTCAAATGAGTTCTTTTAGCTCAGGACTTGCTATAATCAGCTTTATCATGGGACTATCTAGGACATCATCTATATTTACATCTTTAAATACTGACTCACTCTGCTCTGAGTCGTTGGAGTCTATTTTATGTATGTCTTTATATATCACACTTTCATTGAAAATTACATCTCTGCTATAAATCACCTTCTTATTTTTTCATCCCAAATGTGGTAGCCAAACTCATCCTCGCCATAACCAGTGAGGGTGCATTTCTTGGATTTAGGATCAAGCTTATTCCTGCCTTGATTACTAATATGCACATATGCTATATAACTAAAATTTTTTAGATGTGATAGTTTTACCTTTTTTTCGCTTTATACCTCCTTTGGTATTCTGTGCTCTAATGGAGCCGATGTACCTCAGTTGATCAAGTAAGCTGTTAGGTTGATTGCTTCTGCCTAGAATTGTTTTAGTAGACTTGATTGTATATGAATGCTTCTAGCTCTTTCTGTCAACTTTCAGTTCATATGCTCAGCTATACCATTGTGTTGAGGTATACCTGACACGGTTCTCTTCATTCTGATCCTGTGCTTATAGTAGAACTTTTTGAATTTGGTGTCTTCATATTCACCACCATTATCGATTCTGAGTCTTATACTAATGGGTGAGATGACTGTTGATCCCCAAACATCAGAGTGAACAAACTTTAGATTTTTTTTCTTTGGGGTTCTACCACTTATCTGAAAGTTGACTCTCTTCTGCTTTCCAAGTATGTAGTCCTCGCATATGTCTATCTCAACTGATTATAAATAAAAAAGTTTCCCCTTTGAGTGCATAATTTTCATTCTCTTTTCACTCATGTGGCCTAATCTTTGGTGCAAAAGATTTTGAGTTTCATTGTCTATTGCAACTGCAATCGAACAGTGTGCCCCTGCTATCATGTAAAGAGTGCCACTCTTCTTCTCTCAAGAAACCATCATTGCACCCTTAGACATATTCTAATCATCACCATGGAAGATCATAGTGTAGCTTTTACTAGCCAATTCCCTACTGTGATTAACTTCTTTCTCAAGTAAGGGATATGCCTGATATCCTTCAGCTCCCAAACACCTTTTCCAACAACAGCACATGGTTGATCATCATCATGATATACTTTTCCAAGGTTTTTGGGGACATACCTCTTGAAGAATTCTTTTTGCGAAGTAGCATAGATCGATGCTCCAGAGTCTAACACCCAAGACTTATCCTTGCTCTCTAAAGAGCATATCAACGTATCATCTCCTCTGGAAATAGAAGTAGTATTTGCCTATGCCTTCGCCTCCTAATCCTTCAGTACATTCTTGCACTGATTTTTGTAGTGTCCGGTCTAATCGCAATTCCAACACTCAATAGTTTTTTAGCTGTGGGAATTGCTGGGATTCTTGGATTTGGACCTTATGTCATTTTATCTACCTTAGTAGTTTGATCTGCTATGTCCATTCTCCCTGGTTGAATTTTTTCCTCTTGACTCTATATGCAAAAATGAATATGATAATTTACTCGACTCTTTTCATCGAATATCTTTACTAAGAACCAAATCACGAACATCGTCAATTTTTAATTTATTACTTCCCGATGAGCTACACAGTCGTGATAGTAGCATTCCATCTTTCTGGTAAAGAAGACAAAAGTATCAATGCTCGTACTTCTTCATTGAATTTAATTCCAACTAAACTCAATTGAGTTGTGACTGTGTTAAGTTCATTGAGATGTTGAGATACCGATGCGCTTTTTGTCATCCGTAAATTGAACAAATGCCTCATCAAGTGAACTTTATTTGAGGTTGATGGCTTCTCATACATACTAGAGAGAGCTGCTATAAGACCCGCCGTGGTCTTTTTCTTTGCTATGTTGAAAGTAACATTGTGGGTGTTCGTGAAATATTTTACTAACCGCAAGTGAACGTTGTCAAGTTTTAATACAATGGTGAATTGAGTATCGTATCCACAGGGATTATAATAAAAATTGCATTATGTACCGTAGTTCAAATAGTCCTAATTTTATCTAAAAGATCGAATGATGATTGGAAAATAAAATAAGATAAAAATACAAAGATAAGAGTGAAGTTTCTAGAAACAATATAACAAACACCTTATGAGCAAGATATTCTAGAGGAATAACTCACCTAATTATCACCTATGTTCTTTCTTCCAAAATATATCAATTCAAATCAACAACACATGTAAGTTAAGAATTTCTAAGCTCATCAATTCCCTCTCTCGAGTGCCGAATTGACTATGAGTTCCAATATAAATTTCGATATCTCTATAAAAATTCAAGAATAAAACTCTACAAAAGTTCAATGAATTCTTCTTTAAAACTTCAAAGCTTTCATAAGCTTTCAACTCTATGATTCCTAGGTTGTGTTATCCCTATTATCATGTATAATATTCCCTCTCTCGAGTGCCGAATCTCATATGTCAAACAATCTCAATTAGTGATCAATTAATCAAGATAAAATACTAAACAAGATAACACAAACAAGATGAATAACTTGAACTAATATTATTTGGAATTCAAAATATAGGATAAAAAAAGGTTATATCATCCTCTAGAAAGAAATATTTAGTTCACTATGGATGAATACAACTTCAAGAAATAAATAAGAAAAAACATGGAAATTGTTCACCAATTTGTGAAGTGGAAGGAATGATTGAAGCTCTCCTTGTCTCTAAGAATAACTCATTGTCTTGAATTGCAGAAAATGGAATGGGTCTTATCTCCAAGCACCCAATTGCCTTCTTTGGTTCCAAGAACCAATCCTCCTCCCCTTGGTTGATGTTGATCTTGCCCTTTTAAACTTCTCCCCAATGATTATCTCTTCAAGAGTCTTCTAAAAGAAATCCTGAAATCCTTCCACTTTTCTTGGCTTTTCTTCAAAAGAAACTTAAAAATCCTCCCACTTTTCTTGGCTTTTCAAAATGAACCTAAAATTCTTCCCCTTTTCTTGGCTTTTTCTCATTTTTCTCTCCACTAATGTAGTGTATCTACTAGAGCATCACATGGGTAATGATGTATAGGTATATCTAATGTGTATATCTCATAAAAATGCCAAAATTCGTGATCCATTGCCACTTATCGCCACAAGAATGCATCGTCTTTTTTTATTAGTAGGATAGCACTTAGGCACCCTGTTTTGGTACTTAGGCACCTTTCATTCCATTTTACTGGCCTTAGATGGTGACTAGGTGCCTTGTTTTGGGGCCTAGGTGTCGTTGCTGCTATTTTTCCCTACTCCACTTCAGTACTCTTACACTGTTCAGCCTCTTGAAATTGGTTTTCAATCTCTTGAAAAGATAAATTGGCTTTTGATGCATTCTAATGAATTGTAGATCTATGTCTTTTCATTCCATAGGCACTTAAATCAACTAAATATGACATTGGTGGACCGAGTTATTCCTGAAATACTAAGATGTGTCATCCTAAAAAATTACAGCCCAATGTTGACTTTTGAACTCAGTTTTTCTTATTGAAATCCACTGAATTGGATTTTATGGTAAACTTAGAAGTTGTAGATATATCTCTTGGATTTATAATGGAGTAAGAATCAATTTGATATGAAATTGGAGCCGAGAGTTATGATTTAAATACGAAAACTGCCATCAGTAGCACCACAACTCGAATTCTTCACATTTCAACCAAGTTTTTGATATCTTTCCATTTTCTTCTCTTATTGTCATTATCTAAAAGATTTCAAACTAAATGCATAAAAAGTAACAAAAACACTTGAAAACAAACTTAATGATAATCAAAATATATATGAATTATTGGTATAAAACCAACTTATCAGTGGGATAATGTCAATCGGATAACTCCAAGGGCTTGTCTGTTGAGAATATTCCAGTCTTCTTTTTTTATAGCCTCTGGCTTTTTCCTTGAGAGAGGTTGATACTAACTTCTTTGATATAGATAATCCTCTATCTGTATTTTTTCGAACCTAAAATCTAAGCCATCAAATTTCTTGAGTTTCACATTTTCTTCATTTATGGTCATTGCTCCCACTTGAATCTTACTTCCTCCAGATTACTTTTGACTATTCTTAGCTCTGATACCAATTGTTGGGAGATTATACAAATTCTCGATAAACCAGACTAGTGAGAATGCAAAATAATAGCAGAAATAATACACATAGAGATTTGATAATGGAGTTTGGTCAATTATACCTACGTCTTCGAACCTGCTGTAGATCATTTTAGTAAAAACAAAAAATATTCAAAGTGTTTACAACACTTACAATTCACAATCCACATCCAATTATACCCAAGATTTTTTCTTCACAAAATTTTTCACAAGCTTTCTCTCTTAAGCTTTTATCTCAAACTCAATCTAATTCTCTAATTTTAGAGTGTTCTACAAATAAGAGATAAGGGGTTTATATAAGTTTCAAAAATATAGGTTGATGGAATTTAGTCAAGAAATTAGATAATGATTAGCCACCTTAATTGACAACTGCCTAAGTTAGACACCCTTTGTTTTTGACAAAAAATGGTTGGTGCCCAGTTTTGTTGACAGATGTTTCCAATCACATTTTAATCAGGCCCAACCAAAAGATTCTCTCATTTGTTGATAAGGTCTGACTAGGAAGGCCAAGCCTGTATTCGTGGTTTTAAAGCACTTATGAAAACTATACTATGCTATACAACAACATATATTAGGTTCTAAAGGATGAACCAGACAACTAGATACTCAAGAGCACTTTCAGACCAAGTGAATAGTAAGACATGGTGACTTGATGAAGAAACATGGCTAAGAAATTGCAAAGATAAGCCATTTTTTAGTGAATAAATTTCTTACATTTTCAAAGCAATGACATAAAATGAAGTCCCAATTACTTCATGGTTTCCAATTCAATTTAGAGATAGGCGAGAATATCAAAAGATGAAAATTAGCACAACAGTCCTAAGGCCAAAGAAGTTTAGGATCTCACATCCATAAATTATCTTGCCTGAGGTATTTGCAAATTACTACTTTTCCCAGCAGGCAAGCTTTTGTTTTGATTGCATGCTTTTTACCACCTAATATCTCTGCTATAAAAAGAAAATTATGAACAATAATAGGAATGTCAAACAAAGCTCCCAAAATAAAAACTATTCTAGAGATCAGCAAAAAACACTACCTCAAGAATGCTTGGAATAAGTTTGAATCTTGAATCGTGAAATATGTCAATCCCATCTAATTTGTTACCCATATATGAATCTTGTGTGTAGGTCTGTCTACAGCACAATAGAAAACTAGAATGTAGTTTGGTTGGGCTGGAACCTGATACAGTGAAACCAATACAATACTTTATTCAATCATAAAAATTGCACACAAGGTTAAATAAAATATTTAACCTATAAATTAGGAACTTAGCATAAGAAAATCTCAGTGATCTACAACTACAATATACATAAATGTTTGCTTGGCTATAGTTTTTCACAATCAAAAAGCATGAATGTGACTCAACATGAAATGTCCTATCGTGCAGTCCTGCATGTGATGTTGGATTTTATAATGTCCATCAACTCACTATTTATGGCCACAAAAATGATAAGAGAATGTGGCATTGTGGCTATTTTGTTCGGTTACCACATTTCTTAACAATTTTTTTTTTTATGTAATAAATTTTCTGAAGTAAATACAGAATTACATAATGTAGAGTTGTTGATTCTACTGCTTGATAGAGACAGGGCACATATATCATCAGTTAGGTGCATACCTGAACATTGATGACCAAGATGAATGGAAGCATTTTCCCTCGGCCACTCTATAATTAGAAATGCCATTAGACAACAAAAAATAGAAAAGAAAAAAAATAAGATTTTGCTGAAGCTAGGAAACACAAGCTAAAATCAGAGAGTCAAATAATAAAAATTCTTGACCAGAAATATTCTCTTTGTTTCAGCATCTCAATATCAAAAGAGAAAATATAAGATTTTGGTGAGGCATGAAATATATTTTGTGTAACATAATCCAATAGGAAAGATAATTATAAATCTAGATTTGAAGCCTGCATTGTCATAAAAATGGAACTCTTGACCCTTCTCAATTGACTTATAATAAATTACAAGTGGCAAGAAAAAATAGATTGGAAGGATGAGAGAGCGTTTAACTCTTAACTTCATAGAATTAAAGGATATAACAATGACAATGAAGTTGATTCAAATTAATTAGAGAGTTTATAAGAAACAGACAAGACTTCATGTCCAAAAGGTTCAACTTCTTTGCATTGTATTTTGGGAGAGTACTGTTAGGAATTAATTTCTTAAAATGGACTTATATATAGTTAAACAATAATTATATTATAAACTCTTTAATTTGATTAAGCCAAATAAGTGATCTATAAGTAGGACTTTAGGAATATAATTAGGGTATGAACTTTATAATGTGTAGAGATCTAATACTAGTCAAATTTAGTATTGATGGAATTCTATTTAGCATAGTATATAAAAAAACATAATGGATTATGGTCCCCAATCATATCATATAATTTTCCTCTTCTTATCTTTCCTATCTTAGAGAGAGACTGATTGAACATTCTAAGTTGATTTAACTATAGAAGACGCATACTCAATTACTTTCATTGTCATGGATTCAGGTACACTTTCAATTTAGAATTAAAGTAATTTTTTGATAATTTACATGATGATTTTGGATTATGATTATTGAATCATGTTTATTAAAATCTAACAAGTACATCTTAACTCAAGCGAGAGGACTCATGAAACTTTCATCTTATTCGACCAAAAATTAAGACTTGTTTGCACCAAATGACAACAAAGAATTCAAGGGTCACCATGGTGTTATTGTTGGGTTGGGTTTTCTCAATGTGGAGATGTCCAAATATTCAATTTAAATAAAGTATATGGAATAAAACCACATGAAAGGGCAATTTTATCAAAGGCATTTTTTTTGACTTGGTGAGAGTTAGAAGACTACAACTGCCTTTATTTGAAAATAAAAAAAAACAAGTGAGAGAAAAAGAGAGAGGAGAAGAGAAAATCCCAATTTTGAAAGCATCACCCAACCAATTATTTTTAAAATACAATTGAAAGAAATCAAACCATTAGATCAAGATAAAATTTGGACAGCATGTTTAGAACATATTTAGGTCTCACAGTTCTATATTTTGAACAGTGGAGATTGGATTTAAAACATTCTATCACCAGAAATCATTCATGGACAACAGTGTCATATTTTGGGTGAGATCTTTTCAATTTTTCTTGGTAGAACTTGTTTGTTATCAAGATTGAATTATCTTGAGGTATTTGTGATTGTATATCACTTGAGGTAGATTATTGAACTTGTGATCCCTATTTTTAATTATAGTGGAGATTATTTTGGTAGACTATGATTCCGTGGTTTTTACTCCTCACATCGGAAAAGTTTTTCACGTTAAAAATTGCTCGTGTTCTTTGTGTTTGTGATGATTTTATATTATTGCAATTGTGGTTGGTTTGCTTGTTATTATTTTCTGATAGGTTCACATAAGAGAGATATAATTATTATTTTCATTGTATTGGTGTTTAATTGATAATTTGATTGAACTTAGTATATTTATCCCAACAAAGTGGTATCAGAGCACGGCTGTGCTCCGTGCCTTGTGGTGAACATGAAAATTAATACAAGTAGAATGGTAAATCTTAATGGTTCTAATTATCAAATATGAAAGGGAAAAATAGATGACATTTTGTATGTGAAATACTATTATTTGCCTATATTTGAAAGTACAAAGCCTGATAGTAAAAGTGATATTGAATAGAATATATTGCATTGACAAGTATGTGGTTACATTAAGTGGTGGGTAGATGATAATATTTTGAACCATGTAAGCGGTGAAACAAATGCACAGTCCTTATGAGGGAAAATTGAGTAGTTATATACTAGAAAAATATGGAACAACAAGTTATTTTTGATCAAACAAATGATTAGTTTGAAATACCGAGATGGAGCTCATATGACTGATCACTTGAATGCATTTTAAGGTATTACTAATCAGTTGGCTAGAATGAATATCAAGTTCGATGATGAAGTGCAGGGCTTATGGCTTCTTGGTACATTATTGAACTCATGGGAGATATTCAGGACATCTTTGTCCAACTCAGCCCCAGATGGTGTCATTACCATGAATTTGGCCAAGAGCAGTATTTTAAATGAGGAGATGAGAAGAAAGTCATAAAGTTCTTTCATATATTCAGATATCTTGATTATAGAAAAGAGGGGGAGAAGCAAAAATAGGGGTCTAAAAAGTAAAGATAGAGGCAGAAGCAAGTCCAATAGGTATGCCACTGTTAAGTGTTACAATTGTGGTATCAAGGGGCATATAATGAAGCATTTTTGAAGATCGAAGCAAGAAAAGCAGAAGGATAAGGAAAATGAAAAGAAAAATGATGAGGATAATGGTGATGATCGAGTTTTTACTGTCACATGTAACTTTCTTATTATTCATGAATTTAATATTGTTAATCTTGCACTTAATGAGACTAGTTGTGTAATTGATAGTGGTGCATCCATTCATGCTACATCTCGAAGAGATTTATTTACATCATATACACTATGTGATTTTGAAAATGTTAGGATGGGTGATGATGATTTAGCTAAAGCCATTGGAATGAGAGATGTGTGTTTGGAGACTAGTAACAATAATGTTGATTTTGAAAAATGTTAAACATGTACCTGATTTTCGTTTGAATTTGATTTCTATTGGGAAACTTGATGATGAGGGGTTTTGCAGTATGTTCTTTGATGGTCAATGGAAGCTCACTAAACATTCTTTGGTCATGGTTAGAGGTAAGAAATATTCTTCATTGTATTTGATGCAGGAAAAATTATTTGATCACTTCATAAATGTAATGGAAAATGAAAATAAAATTAAATTGTGGCACAACAGACTTAGTCACATTAGTGAGAAGGGATTGGTAGTTTTGGCCAAGAAGAATCTCATTCCTAAAACGAAGAATGCATCTTTGAAAAAATATGCTCATTGCTTGGCAGGAAAACAAACCAGAGTTGCTTTCAAAACATCCTCTCCTTTAAGAATAACAAGTATACTTGATTTAGTATATTATGATGTTTGTGGCCCAATGAAAATAAAAACACTTGGTGATACTCTCTATTTTGTGACTTTTATAAATGATCACTCAAAGAAGTTGTGGGTTTATACATTGAAGATAAAAGACCAAGTGTTAGATGTTTTCAAATAATTTCAGGCCTTGGTTGAGAGATAAATTGGGAAGGAATTAAGGTGCATCAGAACTGATAATGGAGGTGAGTATTCTAGTCCTTTTGATGAGTATAGCAGACAATAGAGTATTCGACATTAAAAGACACCTCCTAAGACTCCTCAATTGAATGGGCTAACATAAATGATGAATAAGACACTGGTTGAAAGGGTGAGATGTTTGCTTTCAGAAGTAGATTTACCAAGATCATTCTTGGGTGATGCTTTGAATACAATTGTGCATGTTTTAAATCTCATATTATGTGTTTCTTTAGATTTTGATATTCCAGACAAGGTTTAATTAGGAAATGATATTTCCTACAACCATTTGAGTGTATTTAAATGCAAGGCCTTTGTTTATATTTCTAAATATGAAAGGTCTAAACTTGATGTCAAGACTAAACAGTGTATATTTCTTGGTTATGAACATGATGAGTTTGGTTGCAGATTTTAAGACCCAATGGAAAAAAAACTTATCAAAAGTCGAGATGCTATATTTGTTGAAAACCAGACCATAAAGGACATTGAGAAGGCAGATAAAATAATACCTAAATCCAGTGATGATTTGGTTGACTTGAATGTAGCTCCTCAACATCATGTACCTATACAACCACATATTGAACATGATGTTCATAATGATAGCCTGATCTTAATGACATTGATGCTCCTACACAGGTTGAAACAGATAATATAGATCAACTAATGCCACCATCAGAGGTTCCATCATTAGAGATTGAGACTCCACTTAGAAGGTCTGTCAGAATCCCAGTACCTTCCAAATGGTATCCTACTAGTTAGTATGTATTAGTGGCAGATGGGGGAAAACCCGAATATTATGAATAAGCGATGGAAGATGCATACAAAAATGAATGGATTGATGTCATGTAAGATGAGATGAAATCCTTGTATGAGAATGACACAATTGAACTGATAAAATTGCCTGAGGGGAAAAGAGCTTTGAAGAACAAATGAGTATACAGGGTGAAGCAGAATGAACAAACTTCACAACCACGGTTGAAAGCTAGACTAGTTGTCAAGGGTTTCAATCAGAAGAAAGGTATTGATTTCGATGAATTCTTCTCTCATGTTGTTAAGATGTCATCTATAATGTTGTGCTTGGTTTAGCCGCTAGTCTTGATTTGGAGGTTGAGTAAATAGATGTCGAAACTGCTTTCATTCATAGTGACTTGGATAGAGAAATATACATGGAGCACTTAGAAGGTTTCCAAGTAAAATGAAAAGAGAACTATGTGCGCAAGTTGAAGAAAAGTTTCTATGGTTTGAAGCAGGCATCTAAACTATGATATCAAAAGTTTGAGTTAGTTATGTGGGAGCAAGGCTACCAGAAAACCACTTCTAATCACTGTGTTTTGTGTAGAGATTTTTTGATGATGATTTTATCATATTATTGTTTTATGTGGATGATATGTTGATTGTTGGCAAGAATGCTTTGAAAATTGATAAGTTGAATAAGCAGTTTAACAAATCCTTTGCTATGAAGGATTTGGAACCAATAAAGTAAATTCTCGGTATCAGAATTTAATGAGATAGAAAAAATAAGAAGTTGCACATGTCATAGGAGCAATAAATTGAGAAAGTACTTGAAATATTCAATATGAGAAAAGCTAAAGTGGTTACCTCTTCTTATGCTACACACTTTAAGCTTGGTGCTCATTAAAGTCCTTCTACAGATGAAGAGAAATAAGAGATGAGAAGAGTTCCATATGCTTCAGCAGTAGAAAGCTTGATGTATGTGATGTTATGCACGAGTCCGAATATAGCTTATGCAGTTGGTGTTGTTAGTTGTTAATTGTCCAATCCAGGAAAGGAGCATTGGAATGCAGTAAAGTGGATATTGAGATATCTGCGTGGTACTTCCAGTTTGAGGCTCACTTTTGGTAGTAGAAAACCAAAGAGAAAATTTGTACAGATGATAATGGTGTTGATATGATGACAAAAGCACTACCAAAGAGAAGCTTGAGATTTATCGATTGATAGCCGAGATGGCAAATTCTTCCACATAATTGGAAATGGGAAGATTTGTTGGGTTAGGTTTTCTCAATATGGAGATGTCCCAATACCCAATTTAAATAAAACATGTGGAATAAAACCACATAGAAAGGTAATTTTGTCACATGCATTTTTTTCTGATTTGGTGAGAGTTAGAAGGCTACAATTGCCTTTCTTTGAAAATAAAAAAACAAGTGAGAGAGAAAAAGAGAGAGGAGAAGAGGAAATCCCGATTTTGAAAGTATCATTCGACCAATCATTTTCAAAATATAATTGGGAGAAATTGAATTGTTGGATCAAGCTGAAATTTGGACAGTACGTTCAGGACACATTGAGCTATAATTTGTACGATGGAGATCTAATTCTATGATATCTAAAATCTAATCTCTGACGAATAGGCAGTCTTATTTTCTGGAAGAACACTGCAGACAATCTAGATCAAGAGGCTATTTCAAAAAATCAAACCGTTAGATTGAACTAAATTTTTCTAGATTCGAATCAATGGAGATTGGATTTACAGCCTCTTATCACCAAAAATCATTCGTCGACAGGAGTGCCACGTTTTGGGTGAGATCTTTCTAATTTCTCTAGGTAGAACTTGTTTGTTGCCAAGATTGAATTATCTTGAGATGTTTGTGATTGTATATTACTTGAGTCACATTATTGAACTTGTTGATCCCTATTTTTTATTTTAGTGGAGATTATTTTGGTGGACTACGGTCCCGTGGTTTTTACTCCTCACATCAGGGAGGTTTTCTACATTAAAATTTACTCGTATTTTTTGTGTTTGTGGTAATTTTATATTATTGCAATTGTGGTTGGTTTGTTTGTTATTATTTCCTACTAGGTTCACACAAGAGATGGATAATTATTGTTTTTGTTGTATTAGTGTTTAATTGGTAATTTGATTGAATTTGGTGTGTTTATCCCACCAATTATTTGAAATGCAAACATTCAGATAGCTGTTGAAATGCCAATTAGTAGAATATGGTTAGACAATATTAGACTATAATAGAATAGTTTTAACCTAAACAAATAATAATCAGTAAATGAAATTTAAGGTCATACTTCTGAAAATAGATTATGAGCAATCTGAGTCTAACAAGAAGAAAAATATATTTTCAATAGCATCCCAAGCAAAATAAAATATTTTACATAGGCAAACGAAACTACTATTTTAAGGAGAATTATTTTAAAAGTCGAATTGATAAAGATCTCAGCACGGGATTCCATAAGAATCAAACCTTCTAATTCTTACAGCTCAAAAGCTTTCAATTAAGATTTGTAGTAATTACAAGCTTATTAAATTTCTCTATATCTTAGCATCACCATTGAATAGACAGGTTTATTAGGTTGTATTATTATCTTCTTGGGTATTTACATCACCTGAACAACGTAACCTTTGTGAGACAATCTTCCACCTTGGACCATTCAACTGCTATAAGCCTGAGAAGAGGCTCTCCACCTTTAATTTTCTTAAAGAAGATCACGCAGCACAAAATTTGTTGAACAGAATAATGGTAGTCAGTTAAATTCCATTAAAGTACTATTTTTAGTTGATGCATTAGATTGATATGGATATAGGACCCCTTGTTGGTTTAATTGGAATAAGGATTATAATACCTGCAAAGTGACAATTATGAGCTTGTGATGTTACAGAATATGAGAAATCTCATAGCTTGTATAAATAACCGTTTTGATTATGCAATCTCAAAAAATTCACAACCATATGTTATGTTAAGAGACGCACACTCTATTGTAAACCTTATGTATTTTCCTTATTAATGTACCAAATATTAAAATAACATTAGTGCCCTTGGAATATCCTTAAAACACCAAAAATATCCAAAGATCTGCGTGTTTTTCATCTCAACCTGACCCGACCCGGTATTGAGTTCAGGTCAACCCTACCTCTTAACCGTCGATGAAGCGCACCGATGGGACGTATCAATCAATCTAATCATGATATCTGGACCCTAGCCTGTACGGCCTATAGGAACCAATCAGTATAAATACCCGATGCACAGGTCATATAAGGTAATTTTTACATCATTCACTCAGTTCGCTTACCAGTTCCTTTTGACCTCAAGACTTAACTAACTTAAGCATCGGAGGATTTTAGCTAGGGGCTACCCTAGCGAGCCTAACGTGTCTCCCTTTTAAGTCCTCCCAAACTCCAGTACCCGAGCTCAGATCACCTCGACCCGAACTTAGGTATACTGATTTCACTTCTAAATCAGTTAGCACCATCTGTGGGAAATAGAGGCGGAACTAGGCATGACAAACACACCCAAGAAGACAATAGAGCCACCACAACATGCAACATCACCCTCTCATTTTCTCCAGTTTCATGATAATCAGCCTGAGGAAGAGGAACCAATGATCCACATGAAAGCTAGTGAATTTGAAAAATTAGTGACATATATCAGTAGACGAATTTGTGATGAGAGGGAGAGGAAAGGCAAAGGCCCAATGGCTTCTCCTCCCCAAGAAACTCCCCTAAGAAAAGAGGTTGAACCAGACAGGAGAGCACGAAGGATCCGATTAGAGGAAGAGGAGGCAGAAGAGGTAGCAAGCCAAACTATGAAGCCAGGAATAAGGCCTCATGAGAGAGTTCCCAAAGAGCCAAAGCATAGAGCTCACAGAGATGAAGTACAATCTAGGGTGGACATAAATGAGCTCCGCGAGCAGATTGAGCAAGCCACGTGCAAGCTAGAGGATTTGAAGAGGAGGAGAGCAGTAACATCCGCTATGCAAAAGTGGGGGTCCCTTTTTTTCTCCGGACATCTTAGCAGAAGTTGTCACACCCAACTTTAAGTTGCCAAATCTCCCAAAATATGATGAAAATAGAGATCTACAAGAATACTTGACCACCTTTGACCACACTATGCAGTTATATGATCAATCCGAGATAATGGATACAAGGATTTTTATCACCACTCTGACGGGACGAGCTCAAGAATAGTTTATGGGATTATCCATTTAAACTGTGGTATCGTATGAACAACTGACACAAAAATTTCTATATTAGTTCGCAAGCCAAAAAGGAGCCAAAAGGTCTGCTACACATCTTTTTACCATCAGACAAAAAGAAGGGGAGCCCCTCCAGGACTTCATTAATAGATTCAATAATGAGGCCTTAGAGGTGCAAAATATGAGGATTTACATAATGACCAACATCCTAATTCATGGGCTGAGGAAAGAACCTCTCACTTCGGCCCTAACTCGAGAACTGCTGCCTGATAAAGAGTATTTGATAGAAATAACCCAACGTTATATACACAAAGAGGAGATTAATGCCTTGAAGAATCAAGAGTGGGCTTAGGTAAATCCAGAGAGAAGAGAGAAGAGGGATCCTAGAGAGAGACCTCGATTTAGATCTGAAAAATATCGAGATCGGGGTCGAGATCGGGATCGTCTTTGTTTAGCAAGAGTTCATCACTACACTCCCTTAAATGCATCCAGAGTATATGCATTGATATCGATAGAGAATTCTAACACATTGTAGTGGCCCAAAAAATGAGAACAACTCCTGGAAGGAAGGATACTAGAAAATATTATCACTTCTACAAGGACCATGGTCATGATACGGAAGATTGTATCCAATTAAGAGATAAGATCGAAAGACTAATTCAGTAGGGATACTTGCAAAATTTTATCATACGGGATGAGCCGCGGGATGGAGAGAGGGGCCAGCTTCGTAGGACCCCTTCCACCCGAAGAAGGTCGAGAGGTCGCAAGGTCAAAGAGGACAAAATGAGGCACCAACGAGAGCGATCCCATGGCAGATATAACCCTTTTGGAGATAAACTACCCAGGAGGGGAGTGATCCAAATGATAGCTGGTGGACCTAGCGGAAGAGACTCTTATAATGCTCGAAAGAAGTATTTTAGGTCCTTAACAACCAATATGAAGATGAGAGGTCACGAAGTGATGAACATATAGAGTTCAAACTCAATTATCTTTGATGATTGCGACCTGGTAGGGATAGAAGCAAGTCAAAACGATCCCATGATGATCACGATGGACATAGCCAATTTTGCAGTTCAGAAGGTATTGGTTGATAATGGAAGCTTGGCAGATGTAATCTTTTTGCATGTATTGAGAAAGATGAAATTAGACGTCACCATAATCTGCCTGGTCAATACTCCGCTCATGGGTTTCAGGGAAAATGAGGTCGTCCCATTAGGTACGATCGATTTGACAACTTTACTGAGAGAAGAGCCCTATAGAAAGACAGTGATGGTGAAGTACTTAGTGGTCGATACGTCATTTGCTTATAATGTGATCCTAGGAAGGACGGGACTGAACTAATTTCAGGCAATAGTATCAACCTATCACCTCAAGATAAAATTCCCAACAAGAGCTAGTGTAGGGGAAGTCAGGTGTGATCAGAAAGATGCTCGAGAATGCTACAACCTTTCGTTAAAAAAGAAAAAGCTCAAGGTGGTAGAAAGGCGAATGAGGCAAGCTTCTCAGATCGAGTTCAGTACGACCCAGAGCGAGAGCTCAAATAAGAAGTTAAGATCAAAAGAGTTTAGAATTGAACCATCCGAGCAATACAAGGTGGTAGAATTAGAACTAGGCAACCCGGATAAATTTACTCAAATTGGGTCCCATATGAACCCAGAGTTCAAGTTAATGGTCGTTCAGTTCTTGAAAGAGAATGTGGACATATTCGCATGGAAACCTTCAGATTTCCAAGAAATAGACCAAGAGTCATAATACACCGGTTAAACGTAGATCCCTCCGTCAAGCTAGTAAAACAAAAGAAACAGAGCTTTGGGATAGAGAGGAACTGAATCATTGAAAATGAGGTAAATAAGATTTTAGATGCGGGATATGTAGTGGAGATCCAGTTCACAGATTGACTATCAAATGTGGTGGTCGTGCCAAAGACGGCTGGAAAGTGGAGAATGTGCATTAATTTCACTGACTTGAATAAAACATGTCCTAAAGACCTTTACCCACTACCTCGAATCGACCTCTTAATAGACTCTACAGCAGGATGTGCATTGCTAAGTATGATGGACGCTTACCAAGGCTATCATCAAATTTTCATGACAGAAGAAGATCGAACTAAAACAGCTTTCATGACTGAAAAGAAGGTCTATTGTTACAGGGTGATGCCGTTTGGGTTAAAGAATGTAGGTGCAACTTACCAAAGGTTGGTGAACCTCATGTTTAAAGACCATATTGGTAATACAATGGAAGTATACGTTGATAATATGTTGGTAAAAAGTACAAGAGGAGAAGATCATCTTGAACATCTGGAGCAAGCTTTCTCAAATATGAGAGCTTATGGCATGAAATTAAATCCAGCCAAGTGCACGTTTGGAGTTTGAGGAGGCAAATTCCTAGGGTTCATGATGAATGAGAGAGGTATCGAGGCAAACCTAGAAAAGATCAGTGCTATCCTTGAAATAAACTCCCCTAAGTCGATTAAAGAAGTCCAACAGCTCACGAGAAAGATACATCTTTGAACAGATTCATATCCAGGTCGGTAGATAGGAACCTTTTATTTTTCACGATATTGAGAAATATGAAAATTTTCCAATGGACAGATGAATGCGAGCAAGCCTTTCGAGATCTTAAGTAGTACTTGACGTCTCCACCTTTGTTATCAAAATTGAAAAAGGGTGAACCCCTTCTATTGTACTTGGCAGTATCCACTTAGGTTGTCAGTTCGGTTCTAGTAAAGGAGAAAATAGGGGTCCATCGACTAGTTTACTATGTCAGCAAACTATTGCAAGGAGCTGAGTAGAGGTATCTAGAGGCTGAGAAACTAGCTTTGGCTTTAGTAGTTGCAGCAAGAAAATTGAGGCCATGTTTTCAGTCACATGAGATCATAGTATTGACCAATCCTTATTTGAAACAAATTCTAGGATGACCAAAGGTCTTGGGTAGATTAGTGAAATGGTCAGTTGAGCTTGGGGAGTTTGCCATCAAATATCAGAATAGAGTCGCGGTAAAGGCTCAGGTCCTGGTGGACTTCATTAGCGAGGCCATAGTGATAGAATCTGCTTTCAGGAAAAAAGAGGCATGGATGCTTCATGTTGATGGGTCAGCCACCTCGGAAGGAGGAGGATCAGGAATTTTGTTGCAGGGCCCTGACTCTTTCGAGATCGAGGTCATTTTGAAGTTGGAGATCGAGGTCACCAATAATGAGGCAGAATATGAGGCCCTAATTGTAGGATTGAAAATGGCTAAGAAATACAGTGCAAGACGTCTCGTTGCTTACACTGATTCTTAGTTGGTTGCCATGCAGGTAGAAGGATCCTATGAAGTGAAGGATAAATCTATGATAGAGTACTTGGGAAAGGTAGAGCTTTTGATAGAATACTTTGAATATTTCCAACTACAACAGATCCCGCGTATGGAGAATGAGAGAGTGGATACTTTGGCGAGGTTCTTAAGTGCGGCATCAAGAATTAATTCAAGGAAGGTAATCATCTTAGTAGCCAAGCAATCGAGGATCGAAGTGGAAAGAGGTCTGGTAGAACTGTATCCTAAGGAAGGTCTAATCTTCTAAATAGCGACTCCAACAGATTGGATGGATTGATTGAAAGAGTACCTAAGGTCAAGAGCTCTGGCACCAGATTCTATTGAATCTAGACGCTTATCGGCAAGGGTAGCCCGCTTCCAAATGATAGATGATGAAGTGTGCAAGAGGTCATTTGGAGGACCACTACTGAAATGCCTAGGTCCTGATAGAACACTATATGTGATGAGAGAAATCTATGAAGGGAGTTGCGGAAATCATTCAGGTGGTCGATTATTAGCCAATTTTTTTTTACATAAGGTTATTTTTGGCCAACTCTAGCCAATGATGCTCTAGAGTTCGCTAGGAGGTGTGAGAAGTGCTAGTTCAACATAAACTTAACTCATCAGCCCGTAGTACCAATGTAAACTATACCAATCTCATATCCTTTTGACCAATGGGGGATGGATATTCTAGGGCCCTTCCCTCCAGCTAGAGCTCAGAAAAAATTCATAATCGTGGTAGTTGAATATTTCTCAAAATGGATAGAGGCAGAGGTAGTAACTAAAATAATAAAAAATGAGGTCATGAATTTTTTATGAAAAAATATTATGTGCCGGTTTAGAGCTCCAAGAGTCCTAATATATGATAATGAGACTCAATTTCAAGGCAAGAAGGTCCAGGCATGGTGTAAGGAAATGAAAATTCAACAGAATTTCACAGCCGTGGGAAATCCACAAGCAAATGGACAGACGAAAGTTGTGAATAGAATTATACTACATCTTAAGACACGCTTAGAAAGGTAAAATCCTATTGGGTAGAAGAACTGCCGGGGTCCTGTGGGCATACTGTACGACCCCAAGAACTGCAACAGGAGAAACACCTTTTGGCTTAGTATATGGCTCAGAAGCAGTGATCCTAGTAGAGATCGGGGAAACCTCACACAGAGTAGCACAATATGATCCAGAGGTAAACTGCCTAGCATGAAAGCTTGATTTGAAACTCATTGAGGGCAAGAGGGATCGAGCTTTTATCTAAATACAAGCCGCAAAAAGCCGGATACAAAATGCATACAATAAGAATGTGCAGGAAATGCATTTCTAGCTTAATGACTTGGTACTGAAAAAAGTAGAAGTTTCGAAGCATGTAAGGAAGGTAGACCCGAACTGGGAAGGTCCTTTCAAGGTAATACGAATCTTGAAGAGGGGAACCTATAAGCTACAAGATATGCAAGGTAAGGAGCTCCCACGACCTTGGAATGTGCATAACCTAAGGAGGTTCTATACGTAAGTTGGGCAATATTGTATATAACTCTCTTTTCATATTGATCATATTTTTGTGTACATAGTGATCTTATATTAAATGAAAGAATTATCTATTTCCACATACTCTTGTTTTGTAAAGTCCACAGGACCAAGTAAACAATGCAAGCAAGGAGGTCAAAATGATCTGAAAAAGATTATGGCCATAAATATAATATAATCTCATGAAGATTGTAAGTGAAGATGTCAAAACGATCTGAAAAAGATCGCGACCCCAAAGAAAATATGATCTCATGAAGATTGTAAGTGAGGAAGCCGAAACAATCTAAAAAAGATTGTGGTCATGAAGACAATATGATCTCATGAAGATTGTAAGTGAATAGATCAAAACAATCTGAAAAAGATCGCGATATCAAAGAAAATACGATCTCACGAAGATTATAAGCGAGGAAGCCAAAACAATCTAAAAAAGATTGTGGCTATGAAGACCATACGATCTCATGAAGATTGTAAGGAAAGAGGTCAAAACGATTTGAAAAAGATCGCAACCCCAAAGAAAATACGATCTCATGAAGATTATAAGCAAGGAAGCTGAAATAATCTAAAAAATATTATGACCATGAAGACAATATGATCTCACAAAGATTGTAAGCGAGGAAGCCAAAACAATCTAAAAAAGATTGTGGCCATGAAGACAATACGATCTCACAAAAATTGTAAGCGAGGAAGCCGAAACAATTTGAAAAAGATTGTGACCATGAAGACAATACGATCTCATAAAGATTGTAAGCGAAAAGGTCAAAACCTACGTATTACTTTGAAGTCATTCGGGATAAAAAAACCTATACATAATTCAGGCGATCTTGGTCTCTTGAATGATGGACCTAATTAAAGCCCAAGGGGCAGTAGATTCTAAGTCTAGGTTCTCTTGGTAGGCGTCTGGGTCTGACCCTCACCCTCAGTAGTCCTTCCTTCGGGGACAACTTAGAGTTGATGGGAACTTATAAGAGTTTCTCGGGGATCGGTAATGTCCCTAGAGCTTGAACTTGAGTTCGAGCCCGAGCTACCAGAGCTCGTGTTAGAATTAGAAAGAGTTCATTTAGAATTTTGGGTCGACATTATTACAAGAGGGAAAAATGAATGCTAGAATAACAGGTAAAGAAAAATATAAAGAAAAAAAGCTCAAGAGCTCGTCAAGAAAGCTACCTCAAAATTTGATCTTTGGAAAATATGCTGAAAATAAAGTTCGAGTTCATTTTGATCCGAGAGCTTGCTTTACCCTCAGTAAAATGGTGAAAATGAGTGGTAAGAACCCGAGAGTATATATAGGGAAGGTAATTTAGACGGATGGCCAGGATGAATTGCTGATTCAAAATTAACGAATAGGATGAAAACACCGGTTCAAAATGAACCGTCAAGAGTAGACATCAGTTCAAATGGACGGTCTAGATCAACTTTTCCTGCATAAATGCACAAAAAGCTGGGGGAGTAATGATGTACCAAATATTAAAATAACATTAGTGCCCCTGAAATATCTTTAAAACACCAAAAATACCCAAAGATCCATGTGTTTTTCATCTCGACCTGACCCGACCTGATATTGAGTTCGGGTCGACCCGACCTCTCAACCGTCGATGAAGCGGACTGATGGGACGTATCAATCAATTTGATCATGACATTTGAACCCTAGCCTGTATGCCCTATGAGAACCAATCAGTATAAATACCCGATGTACAGGTCTTATAAGGTAATTTTTACATTATTCGCTCAATTCGTTTACTAGTTCTTTTTGACCTCAAGACCTGACTAATTTAAGCATCATAAATTTTTAATTGAGGGCTTGGAGCGAGCCTAACGTATCTCCCTTTCAGATCCTCTCGAACTTTAATACTCGAGCTTAATTCACATCGACCTGAACTTAGGTACACTGATTTCACTTTTAATCACTTACTAAATGCAGATGGTTTATCGAAAATCTTTTAACTCTAATTGAATTTTACTAACATTCAAGTTGGATGTTAGTGGGTTCAATTCCTATATGATATCAATATACTTACAAAGATAAGGAGTCTGATGTGAAAGCTATTAACTTCTGAATTTTTCATTTTCAAACAACACCCGACTCAAGTTGAACTAATTTACTTTTATTATTTTTAAATTTTTTATATATTCATATGATATTTTCTTAAAAAATAAATTTCTTAGAAAATTTTAATGTATTATATTTAAAAAATTCATTATTAATATTTTTTAAATTATATAATAAATGTAGGGGGTCTAACAGCTTTATCATTAAATTTAAATTTAAGAAGAATTTACATTTAATTTTTTTAAAATTCTTAATAGATCAAATTTTATATTCAAATAAATTCCATTCAAACACAATTCAAATTAATTCAGATTTCGGATATCTTGGGCCTTAAGTAAGCAAGGACAAAGCTGTGTGGTAAGGATTGGCCATCACAAAAGTTACTTTTAGTGCAGAAATTTGGGGGAACATGACATGCTTTTGTTCTGTACTATGACCCAGATAAGTCATGTAATAATAATGCTTTGGAATCTTTCTTGGATGTATGCCTCAGCTTTTGGAATTTTGGGTCGTTACGCTACACAAAAAAAGTGATAAGTTCTCGTGGTTTGACTTTGGCCAAAACACCAATTTCCATTTATTTTCTTTTTCTTTTTGTAAAAAAATATAGAGTAACGATATAGGTGAAGCTTCTTCAATTTTGTTTGCATCTTCAATCAATTAAATTTAATTAATTTCATATTAGACATTCCTCCAATGAATTGAATATCATTCGAGCTAGAAAAAACTTGAATGTGAATTGAATGGCAGGCTGCAACACGATTTTAGACAATTTAAGTGAGACTTATCTCAAATTGGAGTTTATATTTTTATTGAAATTGTGATCAAGTGCAAGTATTCAAAAGTTTATAATTCGGTGGAAGGGGACCTTAATTTTTTTATTTTTCATTTTATAATTCTACGTGTACTACTATCTTTATAGAAAATGGATGTTGTGTTGTTGACCAATCAAATTTAAAAATATTTATTTAAATATTATTAAAAGGTAACAATTATTAAGTTCAAAAGTTTATAATATTAAATTATCAAAATAAGTTGTTTGAAAGAATTAATAAATAGTCTAACTCGTACTATAGCATATAGAGCATTCATTCTGAAAAATAGAGAGTACAATAATAGTAGTAATAGAAATAATAACACTGATAATAATCTTATGATCACATGAAAATAAAAATCCTATATATAGTAACAAAATATTTTTTGCTATAATTTTATATGATAGTTATAACAAAAGGAATAGTTCTGTTAATAGCCAATAATGAGAAAAATTAGAATTCAAATTAATCAAATATTTTTGAGTTTTTAGGTAGCTTTAAGTTCTAGCTCAAATTGTCATTATCAACGAGTTCAAGTGAACTGCACTCGCACTTGATATTTTGAATTCAAGAAAATTTACAAGTCCGAGGAGCCCATGCTCAATTTTGTTAAATGAGCTTGAACATGCAATTTTTAAGAGCCTTTTTTTTTTTTTTTGGGTAGTATGCACTGCAGAATTGTATTGAGCTCGGATAGACTAATTATTTACCAATGTAACAAATTGATTAAATAAAAAATATAATATTTACATGATTATCTCAGATAATTTCATTCTACTTTGAGATTAAAATCATTTAGGTTGTACTTGTATTGAAGGTTTTGAATTTTGAGGAAATAATTTGTAGTTAGATATTCCAAATGACTTCAATATTAGATACATTTAAAATGTACCACAATGATTGAAAAACAACTAAAAATAGACTCTCAAGAATTTAAAATATTGTAACTTAAATTTTTTCAAACAAATTTAATAAATTTTATTATTAGGAATTTAAAATACTTAACTCTCAATTTTTTTATTGCCAAATATTTCTGTTGGTATTTTTTTGGGATTCAAAAGCTATTAAAAATTGCAAGAGGACAAAAATTGCAACATAAAATAATTGTCAAAGAATTTGAAAGTTACACTAACTAAAAAATGTTTGAACAAATTGTAATAAATTTATTATTATGAGAGTGACTATAATGAATGGTGTAACAATTGCCCCTTTGCCTCCAACATGGACCAGTATAGTTGTCAAATGATTTGAGTTTAATCAACCCAACTCATAACTACCCTATTAAAAATCGATTCAAAATGGCCCGTGAACAATAATGGACTATTTGGATTGATTTTTGTATATGAGTTGGACCTTTACTGGGCTTAATATATGAAACCCAATCCAATTTGTGAACCGACCTATCGAAATCTAGGCCCACTTTAGAATCGATTCAGGTTTAGGACCGCCCAAGCCCAAGTCAGGTCCGAGCTTTTAATATTATATATATTAATTTTATTATGTTGTATGATTTTTATAATTTTTCAATAAAAATTAGTAATTTTGACACGAAGGATTAGAATCAGGTTTAGGACCGCCCAAGCCCAAGTCAGGTCCGAGCTTTTAATATTATATATATTAATTTTATTATGTTGTATGATTTTTATAATTTTTCAATAAAAATTAGTAATTTTGACACGAAGGATTAGAACATGTGACCTATTGTAAAGAAAAGAGCCCTCAAACCATTAAGTCAATCTTAATTATGTTAAAATCTTTAGAAATAAATTTATATTAATAAGGATCATAATAAACAATAAAAATATTTTATAGTAAACTGAGAAAACGTTTTATAGTAAATTAAAAAAAATTATGATAATAATAATCATAAGTATTATAGTAAACTAAAAAATGACATAAAAATTAAAATATAAACTTAGTAAGTCTATTAGTAACAAAAAAAAAATGGTACTAAGTATTAAGTATACTAAAGTAAAAAGAGTTACAAAAATAGTAACCAAGACTATTACTAACAAAGTAAAGTAGTACTAAGTATTATAGTAAATTAAAAAAAAATATGAAGATTAAAATATAAACTTAATAAGTAAATTTATTACTAACACAACAAAATAGTACTAACTATACTAAATTAAAAAAAATTATTAAAATTAAAATATAAACTTAGAAAGTAAGTCTATTAGTAAAATAAAAATGCACTGAATGTTAAGTATACTAAACTAAGAAAAGTTATGAAATTTAAATTATAAACTTAAGATGAATGTATATTAATTAAAATATCAAATGACTATACAACATGAAAAATTAAAATATAAACTTAGTATAACTCAATAATCAAATGAAAATAATGTATATTAATTATATAAGATAATTCACAAGATAAAGATTTAAATTTATAGGAATAAATTTAGACTAATCAAATAAAAATTAAATCTAAATTTTAGGATGATAGACTTTGAATAATAAAATTTATAATTACAAATCCTACTTTAGGACATAATTCAAACTTAATATATAATTTATAATAAATAAAGTTGTATATCCTACGTTAATATATATCATATAAATCATATACTTTTTTTTTAAGAATAACCTATGGGCCTAACCCGCAAGCCCAACTCGTGAGGTTCGAACCAGGTCCAGGATCGGCCCACTAACATCGGGATAGTGGGCTGAGCTGGGCTAACCTTTCACAAATTTTATTTAGCCCGACTTCGTTTTGAAATTGGGCTTGTTTTTAACCAGCCGCCTCACAGACGAGTCATCACGGGTTTGGGTCAGTCCAGTCCAAACCGCACCAATTGACAATTTTATGGACCAGATATAATAAATTCTCCATGAAAATGTGGAATACCAACTGCATAATTTTCAATCAACCAAAAGAAATTAAAAATACACATAAATAAAGCAAATGAATTCAATGTTGAAGACAACCAATGAAGAAACCTCCTACTCATTTTAAAAAGATGGCTATTCAGACAAAAATAGTTGGACTGTACTCCCTCCATTTATTTAGGTTCAACACTCGGTGGAATCATTACGTTATTTGGACTACAATTGTCAAGGGACCAAATTTTGATAATTTTTGCATTACAAGCGACCAACTCCGTTGAAACTGTAGAAATTTTAAATGCTTGGTCTGATAGAGTAGTGTGCCGAAAATCAATTATTAATCATTTCTATTTTTTTAATCAATATAAAAAAAGGTATATTTTAGTCTTTGTTTCTTTTAATTGAATTTAGATAAAATTTACAAATTATACATAATCAAACTGTATGACCGTATTGATGGAGATTATGGAATATGCCTAATAGCTTTGATATCAAATGGGAATTATTAAATGGAGCAATAATAATTCAGTGAGATTTGTACATATAATAGTGAGATTTGCACATATAATGCATGCCGGTAAGTTGAATGCCTCATTTCATGAATATTGATATAGGGATAATAATGCATGTATGTAGGTGTTTGTTATGGAATAAATATAGTGAACTACATCGCCAAAAAATATATAACTGAAATTAAAATATTTTCAAATATGAAATTTCTAAGTTATGAGAGCGCAAGAATAGTTCTTAAACTTGAGGCGCTATAGTACTCTTATGCATAGTTAGTTGTACCTTGATTTATTCTCTAATTATATGGATAATCATAGCAAAAATATTTTGATACAATTTAAATATATATGGATGATAATGAGTGGCGAATAAAGGATATGTCACCTATCTAAATGGATAAGAGAATCTTCTATGTTTTTCACAGTTATTGACTTGGAAGTCCTTGGCCAAGATTGGATAGTTATTTTTTTTTAATTTCATTTTTGAGTCATGTAATTGAGTATTTTTTCTTTTTTCTTTAAAAAAATAATAATTAAGAATGAACATATAGTTATTGGGATATTTGGCTTCGACTATTAATTTATGCTCAAGGCTAAATCGAGAAATTAACTGATAAAAGAACCTTATCTGTACGGGTACTCATAATTCAAAACATTTGTTACTTCCTACATCTAAATCTTCGTTGCGTGTAGCTACATGCTATCTAAGAATATTAGGTTTTTGAATAAAGATTTATTTTAAAAGAATTAATTAATTCGATTACTTAGTGACAATACTTGTAATCCATAAGAATTGAAAGCTACTACTTACTTATTAGCTTTTGCAAGGAGTCACACACAAATTTGACAAGTCCAATTCTTATTAAAAGAAATAATCACTTAATTGCATTTGGCGCTTGCTTTAAGTTCCAATAGGGCTTTCTATACTTGATTTTGAATTGAATAAATTAATTTATTGAGCCTATATTAAAGTATTGAATTAAGTTAATTAATTAATGAGATAAATTAATTGGATGTAATAAGAGCAAGGGAAGTTCATTTGGAACAACTAATTAAGTGATTGAATCAATTATTTATATATACTTTAATTAACTCATATTATGGATATTGAATTAATTGAATTGACCAAATATTTGGGCTTAATTAATTTTAAGCTTAGGTCCAATTGTTTGGGTTTGATGGGATCAAGACTTATGAGATATTAGAAGATAAATTCTAATCTTAAAAGGAGGAGAAAATAAGATAATTGGAGTAGTATATGATACTAACATGAAAATTCTACTTGGACTAGAAAACTATCCTATGAAGGTGGAATCTTACATAAAATGGGAGTCCCATTAAGATGGAAAAAGTGGGAGTATATGTACTCCCTTAGGGCAAAAATTACATGCTTTTGTGCGAAATTTTTCGGCACCCCTTGAAGAAAAAAAAAAAAACATCACCTCTCATTTCTGCTCTTTTGTGTTCTTTATTCTACATCCTCGAATACCATAAAAAATAAAATTGCTCATAAAAAGTGTAGGGTTATTGTTTCCAAAATACCTAAACACTAATTCCTTAGTTATAAATTATCAAATCAACTTTCCTAGTCTAGGTTTAATATCATGTGGGTACGAGGTGTACATCAATTTTAGAGAAGATATACTAGAACTGCAAATTAGTTTCAATAAACAAAGGGGTGGGTTCATGTTGATTCGAGCTAATTTTAAGCATTTTGATTATGTCTTAAATTAATCACATAGGGTCTTAGAAGATCCAATTAATTTGAAAACTTGCAATTTCAACAGAAGAAGGTGGATAACAGTTTGGATTGTATCATAATTCGCTGCATTTAGTTGGAAGATTGAGGTAAAAAAATTTAATTTTACCCACACAAAAATTAATTTTGTATAATTATTCAAATCACGATAGCAACGGAATACATACTTAATTATAATTGTTATAACTATTTTTTGTGTTTGAAAAATAAAATTTCTGTTGCACTACATATTTCAAGGGCTATACAAACCCAATAAGGACCATTTTGTTAACAATGAAATGACGAAAGATTATATTTGTCCAATGGGAAACTAGAGTGATCAAAATAATTTATATGACAAACTTAAAAATACCAAAAATTGCATTGACCTCCCCAAGGATACCATCAAGATGTTGATTTTTTTTTTCATTTTTTCTTGTTTTTTTTTAAGGAATGGAGAAACTTGATTTCTGAGGCGATTTTATCGCGCACCCACAAAAAATAATTTTATACAAGTGAGGACCATTCATAAAAATTTTAGGATATTTCATAACTCGTAAATGAATGTACAATATATACATATGTACACACACATGCACACTTATATAGTATGTGTAATTGGTGATATATTTACAAAGAAACCAATGCGTCAAGAGACAAAGAGAAATGAACATACATGAGATAACACTCTTTATTTATGTTAAGTCTAAAATTGGCATTGTTGGAAATTCCAAGTTTATTGCACATTTTAGAATTGCAAGTTTTGGAAAGTCACTGATTTACCAATTGCAATCTTATATCTGCCGATTTTATTGATAATGTATATAATAACTTTTATTGGTTATATGCAGATTTGATAAGTATGGAAAGATATTTCCAAGATATTGATTGGAGATATTCTAAAAGATATTTTGTAGGATTTAGATTGTTACAATGGAAATAAGGAAAGATCTTCATGATATGGGAATTTTTTTTGAAGATCATGGAAGTTCAAATATAGCATATCTAGATACTTTAATATGATGAATTGAGACAATATAGATGTTCTATAAAACGACTTGAAGTAAGAAGATTGATTAAGGCTTTTGAAAGTGAAATCAATATGTATAAAAAGACTTGAATCATGAAGATTGATTGAGGCATTTGAAAGTGAAATCAATATTCGAGCTTTAAGCAAGTGCCCTTTTCGCGCAATTCACTATTCGGGAGAATAGGGTGAGACTTTCAGGAGATTGGCGCAATTATTTGGGAGAAGAATTTGAATATCTTCGGAAGAAGGTCGGTCTGCTATCTGAAGGGATTTCAGCATTGAAAGGAGTTCAATAGTGCAGACTTAAAAGTCGATGAGATCTCACTGAAACTTCACTAATTGATTTGTTCAAGAACGACGTCATTAGTAAAGAGAGAGTCTTTATATTTTGAATAAGTCCTATTATTGTAACTATACAATCTAAATTAGTGAAGTATTCATTGCAGGTAGTGGTCTCGTGTATGTAGAGTACATTTGTGTTTGAAGCGCGTAAAAAATCCCTTATTTCGATTATTTACTTTTTGTTCTTCTGTTTACTGTTGCAACACTTACTTACATTGTTACAACAATCAAATTTGGACTAATTAATTAAATTGGGTAACAACACTAAAACAGATCTAACAATTGGCATCAAGGGCAGGTCACTATATATACATAGTGAGATTTTGGGACCTGATTTGTTTAATTGCATGAATAGACTATCTTTGCAGAAATGGAACATCTTCCCGAATGGACCATCACAACAGAAGAGACAAAGGTAAAAATATTGCTTTTCAAGTTGAAGTTCCAAAATCAACTTTAAAACTAGAAGATGATGATGACATATCAAAATTTATGGCCTTTTTGACAAAGAACTTTGGAAAACTTCTCAAAAAGATGAATAAAAAGCTGAACAAGCCAAAGTCTGGTAAGCCTTCTAATTCACAAAAAGGTAAAGATGTTTCTAATTCTTCTAATAATAGGAAAAGTAGAGGAATTTAGTGTCGTGAATGTGAAGGGTTTAGGCATGTCCAAGCAGAGTGCGCTAATACTTTCAAAAGGATGGGCAAGTCTCTGACTACCACTTAGAGTGAAGAAAAATATGAGAGAAGTTAGGAAAATGATGAAGAGGAACATTTGAGCAATCATGTGGCACTCAACTCTAACATGATCAACAACCATCATTAACATGTTGCAACAAGTCAAAGGTATGTTTCAACAGTTTAGTACAATGCAACATGTCTGACTTCATCTACTGTTATAGGTAAAAATGATGTATAAAATTTAGATTCAGAAACTGATAGTGATAAGGAAGAGCCCATCATCGAGGATATTTAGCAAATATATAATAAAATATTTCAAAAGTGGTTTGAGATATGCAAAATCAACAAGTCACTTGAGAAACAAATTGTTGTACTAAACAAGGAAAATAAGTTGATGAAAGTAGAGATACTTGAATTTACAAACCTTATTGTCGAAAAGGACAGGAAAAATCAAGAAACTGAGCATAAATTATTTCATACTCAAAAGACAATAAAGTTTGATTTTGGTAATAAAAAACTAAATGAAATAATTTTCATTAGTAAACCATATAGTGATCATCACAGTTTGGGATACACTGGTGAGACATCAACTTCAAAAACTACTTTTGTAAAAAGAAACAAAACCTGTTCAGTCTATCTTTGATAAAATCAACAAACTTATTTTTCAAAAGCTAAAGCTAAAAATGTTTATTCCTATTTGTCATTTCTGTAATCTGCCTGAACATATCCAACTAAGATATTTTCGGTTTAAAAAACTTTAAAGAATGGTATGCATTTTGGTTCACTTGATTTCGCCATGTTGAAATAGAAATCTAAATTGTTGCCACATATTCTTGAGATCAAAATTGATTTGAAAAATGAATCTCAAAAAAGAATCTGGATTAGAAAGTCAGATCTTAAATGTTTTGTTGCAGACATTTCTTTAAAAGCTTGTACTGATGATACTTGGTATTTTGATAGTAGATATTCCATACATATGGCAGGTGACAAAGAAAAATTGAAAGGTTATCAAAGTGTGAATGAAGGACATGCTATTTTTGGAGATACTGAAAAGGGACGTATACTTGGAAAATGAGTACTCAATGTTGCAGGACTGTCAAAACTCAAGAATGTGCTCCATGTAGAAAGTTAGAAGACAAATCTGATCAACATTAACTAACTTTGTGATCAGAATCTTTTTGTCAGGTTTAATAAAAACAAATATTAGTTATTTAATGAAACTGACTGGTGTGTATTAATTGATTCTCGTTCATGTGATAATTGTTATATGTTGCAACAAGCTCAAGTATGTTACAACATAAAAATTGATGAAATTGATTTATGAAATCAAATTAGGGTACTTGAATTTCAAGAATCTAACTAAGATTTTGAATATAGGAGTTATGCTAGAAGTGTCAAAGTTTAACAAAAAGAATCCAGGAGTGTGTGGTGCATGTCAGCTTGGAAAACAAAAAAAGAACTAACAGAATAAGAGAAAATTCTAGGAACTGAACATAATGATATTCAAGTCAGCACTGAGGAAGATGTTGCAACAAATAAAATGAGAAAGGGTTACAGGAAATAGTACTGAAATAGTTTAAAGAATCATCCTACTGATCAAATTATTGGTTCACTCACTGAAGGTATGTGAACAAGGGACCAACCAAAGGTAAGTTACAAATATATTGTAAGGTATGTGTGTTTTACCTCTTTTATTGAACCTAAAAATGAGATAGAAATATTTATTGAGCAACCAAAAGGTTTCGAGGGTCCACACTTTTCTAATCATAGCATATTGATATCCGTCACCACTTTATTATGGATTTGATGGAAAGAAAAATTGTGATAATAGAATATGTTGTAACAGAAAAACAACTTGCAGATATCTTGACCAAACCTCTAGATGCACTTTGTCTTGATTCCTTGAGAAAGTCTCTAGGAATCTATGTGTTATAGGATGCATAAACATTTATATGTTACAACAGTATTGCCTGTGTTCATAAATGTTGCAACAAAATTAAAGTTTGTTAGAACACAGTAGTCTGATAAGTATTGTTTGTGTTCCATATTAGGAATTACATTAGGCATACTCCATTTCATTTATGCATTGTATGATATGTCAACGTTTATATCTCAACTTGAAAAGATCAAGTAAAATATAACTGCATTTATGGTTGAAAAGCATTTTCAAAAAAGTTCCTTGATATTTTTTTTAGGAGGCCTTTGACAGAAAAGGCTACCTACCCTATGGTGTGGAGCTAGCTATGTGTTTATCTAATCTTTTGTTTCTTTTCTAATATTTAAAAAAAAGAATGAAAAAAAGAGAAAATGATTAACCATGTGAAAAGACCTACCCTAGGGATAGAGTGAAAGCTCCTAACTGGCTAAATCTTTTTTATGAGAGATGAAAATTATTTTTCAAAGAAAAAATTAGCTTATGAAATTTCTCTCTCCAAATATCTTAGGAATTGAATTTTGAATGTAAGAAACTCTCTTGTATATAAGTTTGAAAGGATTTTCTATTTTGAGATATGCAATTTTGACTTACGTATGACATGTTTATTTTTATTGCATTTAGATGTCTTGCATTTGATTATATCCAGTTTTCTAGGCATAATCTACGAATTTGCATTTATGTGGGAGCGTATCCGAAGAGTTTTGGTTGAATTGGAAACAAGTTTGATACGAGTTGTTACAGTAGATTTTGTTTTCTTTATTTTCTCTCCAAATCCCCAAATTTAAGTGATAAGGATGATGTCTGTTTTTCTAATCAAGATTAACTATCCTATTTAAGGCTGGAGTCTTTCAAGAAAAAAACAAAATGGTAAAGTACTTGAGCGGGAAAAAAACAGGCTATATTATATATGGGCAGACTGTTGTGGCAGTATTCTTTAATTTTACAGCTATCTTTTTATTGTTTTTCTTATTTCTTTCACCCCTACCTTTCATCTGGTCTGTGTTTTTCTCTTCTAAAAACACAGGAATCAAAATGGTGAAAACCAGAGAATCAACATAAAAAATAGAAAAATGAGAAGGATCATCACGAAAAAGAGAAAGCAAGGCTTCAGATTCTGATGCAACCTCTTCCAAACACATTCAAAGAGGAAGTCCTAAACTTGCTTGTCCTACTCCTCTTACCATGGTTCCTATTAATACTCTACTGCCTAAGAGAGAAGAATCCACTAAGTCTGGGCAACTGGTTGTGAGTGTTTTGGAGGATATTACTGTTGAACCACAACTAGAAAACTTTGAAGGAGAAAGTGGGATACCCACAAATCAAGATGAAAGAGTTCCTAAGAAACCTATGGTGGACATCTCAAAATTTTTACTATTGGGACCACCTACCACCCTAACTGTTGCAACAGAAGAATCAACCCTTACCACTGTTGCAACAACGGCTAAGATAAAACACGGTCCAAAAGAAGGGCCCAGTCAACCTCCTCCAGAAACTGAGCCTCAAGAGAAGATAGGGACACCTCATGTCTATCCATCTTGGTTCCCAAGTTTTTCCCATTGATTTCTTGTACCTAATTTTGATGAATGGAAGAAAAAGATGGTAGAGGATGATCCAACATGTGATCCAGAGAAAGATCTACCTAAAAACACTCCATGGAGATCTGCAAGATTGCATAGGAGAGCAAAAACTGTTGAAAGCACATAATTAGAATAAGAAGATTCAGAGTAATCCAAAGATGATAGAAATGACTCTGTACATGAAAAGAGTGATTCTGGTTCTGAATTCGCTTATAAGATAAGTCATGTTTTCTCTCCTAAGTTCTATTCTGTTGAAAATAAGAGTTTGTGGAAAATTATGTCCAAAAGAAAATTACATTCTGAACGTTTGATTAACTGGATTTGAAAGATGTGTGGTGCTTTAAACACTCTCTTCCCCTCAAAGAGAAAAAGATCAAAGAGTTGTTGGATGCCTTGAAAGCACCTAATCTAACCTCTGACAGTGATGATGATAATGTTGTGGCTGCTTTGCCAAAGTTTAGTCAAAAAATGGGAATAGATATTGCTGGAACTTTTATTGATGCTGCAACAATTGAATCTAATGTTGCAACAAATGATGATGACTCTAATAATGATGACTAAATAATTTCTTGTTTGTTGGGGATGTACTGAAGTATTTATTTTGTTTTGAACTGCTTTCGCTGAATAATTATCTGTCAATATATTTTGATGTGATTTGAACACTGGTTTACATTCAGTATATTCTATTTTTGGTCTTTTAAATATCTCTATCTCATCTACAGGGGGAGTTTTGAGTTGTTGTAACAATCACGTACATGTTATAATAAATTTTGACTGATTAACAATTTTTGTAGATTTGATGTATTTAGGGGAAGTTGTTGGATTTTGACCAAACATTGCCAAATGAGGAGATTGTTACGTCTAAAATTGGCATGTTGGAAACCCCAAGTTTATTGCACATTTTAGAATTGCAAGTTTTGGAAAGTCATTGACTTACGAATTGCGATCTTATAGCTTTCGATTTTATTGATAATGTGTCTAATAACTTTTATTGGTTATGTGCAGATTAAATAAGTATTGAAAGATATTTCCAAGATATTGATTGATGATATTCTAAAAGATATCTTGTAGGATTTAGATTGATACAATGAAGATAAGGAAAGATCTTGATATGGGAAGGATATTTGAAAATAATGGAAGTCTAAATACAGTATATCTAGACACTTTAATATGATGAATGGAGATAATATAGATGTTGTATAAAAGACTTGAAGCAAGAAAATTGATTGAGGCTTTTGAAAGTGAAATCAATATTTGAGTTTTAAACAAGTGCCCTTTCGCACAATTTACTCTTTGGGAGAAGAGTGTGAGCCTTTCGGAAGATTGGCGTAATTTTTCAGGAGAAGAATTTGAAGATCTTTGGAAGAAGGCCTGTCTGCCGTCTGAAGAGATTTCAGCATTAAAGAGAGTTCAATAGTGCAGACTTAAAAGTCGAGGGGATCTCTCTGAAGCTAAAGTAATAGCTTTTTGTTCAAGAACAACATCATTAGTAAAGAGCGAGCCTTTACATTTTGAATAAGTTCTATTATTGTAACTGTATAATCTGAATTAGTGAAGTGTCCATTACAGGTGGTGGCCTCGTGCATGTAGAATACGTTTATACTTGAAGCACATAAAAAATCCCTTGTGTCGATTTTTTACTTTCTATTCTTCTGTTTACTGTTGCAATACTTACTTACATTGTTACAACAATCAAATTTGGATTAATTTATTAAAGTAGGTAACAACATTAAAACAGATCTAACAATTTAAATTAATTTTTTTCTTAACCCCTTAAATTTTTTAGAATATGAAAAATAACCACATTGTGTAAATGTCATACACTCCATTAGTTGTATTGTTACTATGTCGATTTTCTTATCTAATTTATGGACACGACACCTTGGCGTGTCCGTGTCTCCATATCTAATGGGTGTACAAAATTACACAGGATAATTTTTCGAAGTACCCATGCATTGTAGCTCACAAGTTAAATCGATTTATGAAGAGCATTAACTACATAGATATATGTGAACTTTAATGTACTTACATGAATAACCTACTTTCCATAATTGTGCCGACTCCCTCTAATAGTGACACCTATCAAAATAAATTAAGATTTTCATCGAAGTTAAGTTTTTATCCTCTGAATTAGTCTTCAAAAAAAATAAAAGAAAATGCTTAATTATCTTAAAATTGATGACTAAGTTACCCTTAGGGTCTTTCTATAATCACATCAAAATATTAGGAGGTAAATCTACAAAATTAAATTAGCATTTTTGAATTTTGATAATGTGCTTTTGATATTCTTTTAGGCTAAGGATGGTGGTGGGCATTGGTATCGGTGGACTGAGATGGTAGCAAATAGAGGTTGGCGTGTGGCGAGTGAAGGCTGGTGGTTGGGTGCTGATGATGGCGTAAGCGTTTGTGTGGCGTCTAGATGAGGGGGTGGTAGAAGTGTATAAGAAAGAAAAAAGGAGGAGGAAGAGAGGAAAAAAGGAAAGAAAAAAAAAAGTGGATAATATTTTTAAAATGTCAAAAGTTAATAAGTTTATTAGATATGAGAAAATTAATAAAATAAAAAATAAACAACCACGCTTGTAGTTTATCTAGTTTGACAATAATACTAGTAAATTATCTCTTCCATTTGTACTACTTAAGCAATTATAATTTCTTAATTTGAATATCTGAAGTATTTAACGAAAGACTGAAAAAGAATAAGTGAAAGCGATATATATATTCAAGATTTTTATTTAAATTGAAAATAGAGCAAAAATAGATAAAAGGAAAAAAAATTATGATCACGCCAAATCTTATGCGTACATATATCTAGACTTACGATTTACAAAAATAATATCTAACACCACAAATAATTACACCAGAAATTGACATTGATACAATAATCATTATCAAATTTATATTATTAACAAATAATATCACATCGACCCATCCCATTTGAAATAATACATGACAATAAATTTAATATTATTTAAAAATAAAATTAAACATATTTTTATTTTCAAATTGGTACCACTGCATTTTTTTACACTTTTTTCCAATTATTTCTTAATAACAACCCAAAAAAATAAAACTGGATATATCCATTTATTTTTTCACTCTCAGAGAGTCGAAGTTTTGAAACCATGGTCTTGAAGCCGCCCACACAATATCTATGGGCTTGAATAATGTTTACTCACTTAGGGAAATGGACTTTGTTGGCAATATTTTAGTTGCTTGGTTGTGTTGGAAATTGGTTTAGAAAAATTGAGTTCTTATCTAATTTTAACAAATAATTTAAGTAGTTTTTTTTAATAAAAATAAAAAATAAAATTATTAAATATAATTTACATCGTGGATAAATAAATTAAGTATATTTATTTTGTCAAAATTAATTGTTGAAATATGAGAAAAGTAATAAGGTGAAAAGTCACCATTGCACATTAAAAAATATGCTAAAGTACGATCATTTTATTAAATTCAAGTTGGACAATTGAATTTGGATCCAGGAGATATCGATAGTTTTTAAAATGGGAGATACCTACACGACTGTAGGTTTGAACCAAAGGCCCACAAGTGTGGGGTCAGTCGGTTGGGCTTGGTTGATCCATACAATATAATCTTACTATACAAAAGAAATTAAAAGTTTTATTAATTTTTTTAATTATTTTCCTTCCAATATAAACGCATTGACTTAGATGGTGTTACATGGTGCTGTGCGGAATCAGCTAACGAGGCGAAGAGATATCCAATCAGTAACAAATAGTGTATGTTAGGTAGTGGTGTCCACCCAATCAGTGACGAACAATTGTGGTCGTCCAATAAGTGCTAAATGGCTATCTAGTTACCGTATTTTTTAAGAGTTTTGTCTGTTGCCCACAATTTTTGAGAATTTTAAATAGATCCTCGAATTTCTTTATTTTCATCACATTCAATATATTCTTATCTTCTTCCTCCAAAAAGTTCTAAAAGAGTTCTAAAATATCTTAGTTCGAAGTTTCTTATAATTTGTAATGTTACTATTATAAGAATATAGTCATTGTATTTTGGGAGACGAATGCTATATTTCATAAGCACCGAGTGCGGAATAAAATTGATTGTCATATTCCATATGCAAAACAATTTCGTTTTAAAAATAAAAAGTCTAATTTTTATATCAACTATAAATTATAACCCTGCCAAATTCACCTAGCCATTCGATATTACCCATATTTTTCCAACAGATTGGAAATCATGGTTGGCCAAAAAGCCAATAGACGAAAATTCAGATAGTCTTTTTTAACTTCAAAAGCACAAGTCTCTCTCAAGATGACTAGATGAAATGTCAAAGTATATCACAATAGATGTTGGCTAAATAGAGAAGACAAAATGATTAAGGTATAAGTCCTTAGATGAATTTCAAATCCCCCTATATTAATATGGTCTTACAATATACCCATGATTATTTTATATATCCATGGAGAGAAAATCATATTTGGAGTTGACCAAATAACATAAAGTCGAAACGTCAGTTTTTATTTTTCTATTATTCTATACTCAGTGTTATATTATTATATATACATTGGATTTGACACACAGTTTAGATAAGAATTGAGAAAATAAAGATTTTTTTATTTTGTTAATATTATTGCCTTCAAAAATAATAATTGAAAATAAGAGGGGTCACATTACTACTTTAATTGGGAATATTTTAAAAAATAAAACCTCATTTTAAAACATCTCAAAAAAAAATAAATATGAATGATACTTTACAATAGAAGGAATACTATATATATTTGTTGTAATTCATCGAGTCATAACTGCTGAGTTGTTCTGATTTATGACTTCAAATCCGAGTAGATAATAATTTGTGAATCAATTATCTTTCTACCGTATGATTTTGGTTTTAATGAATCTTATTTGCAATGTGATTAAGACTCACCCATTAAATATTAATTATGGTTTCAAATCGAGAATTCCATAATGAAAAAGACAACTCATATAATGGGGCACAAAAATATTATGTTGATCGCAGCTCTCTTGTGTTTATTATCCATAAAAAAAAAAAAAAAGTTGTTGGGGCAGCAAATCTGGTTAGGAATCGAGGAGCTTATTATCCTAATTAATATTACATTATGTTACAATCAAATTCGGCAATTTTTAGATTAGTCATGCTTTAAATTAAATATGTCAATGCAAAAGGGTTGGCAGGCAGACAATAGTTTTTAATAGAGGTAATTTGCGTGTGATTTCAGAATTGCCAATTGACCAAAGCCATAATTTACTAATTATTTAAAGATTGTTCAAATTTAACTCATCTATGTAGATCCATACAGGATCTAAATAAGGTTACAAAAATTTACATTAATTTATAATTATAATATAGTCCGCAGTTTTTACTAATTGCTCTTGCGGGCCAAAAACAGAAAAAAAAAAAAGAACAACGATTTTATTACATGAACAATTTCATTTTTATAGCTTCCTAATTATTACATGATCAATTTTATTTTTTTGGAAATTCCAATCCTTGTATAGTTTATATTAAGCTAAATTAGATTAAATTACACAAAATTATGTTTTGCATTGGAATCTTAAAAAGCTCTACAATAGTAATAATCACAATGGACACTAGAAATGTTAATAAGCTCAAATTGACAGTTTTATATAATTTCAAAACATGTTATAGAAGGTCAGGGCTTGAATTCTCGAGCGGAAGTTGAGGTAAGCCCGACTTGTATTGGGTTTGTGCCGTAACAAATAAATAAATTGATATATATTTATTACATATACAAAGTGTATAAAACATAAATATAAAATATTAATGTGTAAAATTATATAAGATTTACTCATAAACCAAAGAATTCAATAATTCAAGGACAATATAAATAATTAAGTTTAGGAGAAAATACCCCAAAAGTGAACCAAAAGAAAAACTGGAATGATTACAAGTTACCTATACATTGGATATTATTTTGTTTATTGTAGAGATAATTGATGTTTGAATTAGTGAATTTAAGTTTAATATTTGTCATTTTAATATAGATAAAATTTGATTAAGATTATTTTGAAATCTAATGAGATTATTATTTTCTTTTATTTGGCAATTTAGATTTATTTTATCAATTTTTACTAAAAGTAAATTATAAAAAAAAAAACTTAGGACCAGCTTACTCTCATATTTATTTTCAAATCAAGTTTGAACTTTGAGCAAAAATATTAAAATAAATTCAAGCTTCCAAAAAAAGAATAGCAAGTCGAACGCGAATCTAAAGCAGGCCGACTCGCTGGAGTCGATTGACATCCCTAATTAACACACAATCTGTCCTTTTGAAAAAAGGTATGCCACATTTTTTTATTTTACTTAGTCTAAGTAAAACATATACTTTATGATTTATTAAATAAACAAGAAATTATAAGAGGAGAATTGTTACAGTGCATTAAAACTTCCTCAAATAAAATAGTTCGTATAAGTAAAATGAGATAGTTCGTATAAGAAATTATTTTTTTTGGCACATTTAAAAAAAAAAAAGATCAAACAAGTTCAAGTCTTCAACAAGGTCTTATATGAATCTCAAATTATTATATTTTTTTAATCTTTTAGTTACCACCTAATAAACTTAAAGTCCACTCAATATTAAAATTATTTGAAATTCTTAGATTCAAATAACTTTCTTAAATTCAAATTCTTAATTTATTAAAAATATTTTTTGGGACTGCCCAATTAAGAAAAGGGTATTCAACCCTTATAGAAATTATTTTATTTTTGGAGCTTTTGAAACAAATTTGATCACGTTAATCATTAAATTCAGAATTCGTGGTTTTATTTTCAAAGCAAATTGACCAATTTTAGTGAAATTAGTTTGAGTTAAGGATATTTTATCATGCTTTGGTTTTCTTTTTCTGTATTATGATTTTGTCACATCAATGTCCATTAAGTTTCTTAAGAATTTAATTTAGATGTCTGTCAATATGTGCACGGCAACCAAAGTAATTGAAATAAAGTGAATAAGTTCATATCAAAGCCTCAGACTTTTGAGTAGATCGGACCATATTTTATGAATTGATACTTCCGCATTGGAATCGGAGTTTTAAGAGTCCGAATTTTTTAACTTTGAATTATAATCAGCAAGATCAGTTATGGATTCAATTTCAAAATTGATGGGTCGTTTTTGGCTCCCAATCCAATTAACTGTCAGTTTCGATATTTGAATTTTTTTTAATTTTAAAAAATTTTAAACTCAATTTTTTTTTAAAAAAAAATATTGTTAATTTTTTAACTTAACAAAAAAAATTTAACTTAAATTTTTAAAAAAATTATTATATAAAATTTAAATTATCAAATATTCTAATTATAATAAACTTACAAAAATTAAAAAATAAGATGCTCAACTTAAAATCTTAAAGTTTAAATTTAAATTTCAATAAAAAATTTACACTTAAATTTTTTTAAAATATTAGCTAAAATTTAAATTATATAATTAAAAATAATTTTAAAAATAAAAAAAAGTTTGAATTTAAATTTAAGTTGTTAACATATCATTTTAGGTATAGAGAAATCAAAGTCTAAGTAATTTTATTACCTTTTTACTCTTCTTACATTAGAAAGTGGTGTGATTCAATCACTCCTACTCATTCCCGTTATTGTTCCATCATTGTCATTCTCTTGAACTTCCTCCAAATCCAATTAACCTAGTTTTTATACATAGGTTTTGATCTAATTATCAAAATATGTTTGGACTTCTAAATTATCAGGAGATAAGGCTGAATGTTTCTCACTAAATATTACCTCTCGCACTGAAAACTTGCTCCACTGCAATAGTTGGGGGGTGAATCAAACATCTCCTTCGCCATCAAAGAATAAAATTGGGTAAGTTTGCTCCTTTTGCGACCACTATCGCAAAATATCGAACTCTCCATCATCATCGGTCTTATTAAACTCAAATGAAACATTAAAATAACTTTTAAGCTGATGGCTGGAACTTGAGGATCCTTTAGGACGTTTAGTCCGTTTTTTAAGTAAAAGTTGTATTGTCGTAAGCCTAGAACTACTATTACTACCGGTTCTTTATATATCAAATTGAGTTGCTTGTGAGCTATATTTTGAACTATATTTATTATAAAACTCATTTAAAAATATTCTAACTTTAAATATAATATTTCTTATATTTATAGTATGATCATTTTCATAACGTCTTAAATCATTATAATAAATTATTAACATATCTTGTAAACCATCAAATTTAAACATATGGTAAAAAAAATATTAATTAAATTAATTTCAGGAATTTCTTAAAATATTTTTTTCATTTACACTGTATTGATAAAACACAATTTACTAAATTTTGATATTCAAAGTTAATGTTATCATATAAAACTGATGCGGTATTATAATAATTTAATAATTTAATGTAATCTAATCGATGGTTGGCATGCAACTTTAAAATCATCAATATTAGCATTATTAGTTATAGCATTGTCAAATAATATTGAAAAAAAAATTATTAACTTGATTATAGTCTTTTAATATTAAAAATATAACTTGGGGAATATTTGAAATTGTATGTAGACTATCAAAAATTCTATATACATTTAATTTTTTTTAAAATGTCCAAGAATCATCAATCCAATAACATGTAATATCTATATATGAATGTGATTACTAATTGTCACTCCAAATATTATATAAGAAAGTTTATTATTTAAATTGATTAATATTTTTTAACTCTTTTTTAGTTTTATTTATATAATTTTATGATATGACGTGTTAGTGTTGTTCGTGAAATACTTTTAGCCGCATGATTATATGTTGTTTGAATTAATTTATTAAAAAATAATTTATTTACAAAACTAAAACTAAAATGTTCAACACAAACAAATCTAACTAATTTTTTTCTACATTTAACATTATTATATTTAAATAAAAAAAGATCGTTAACTCTATCGACATCAGAAGATGCGAACGATAGTATTTGAGTTTGAGTATGGTCGATGCCAAATTCCACCAAATGTTTCTTCTCCATATGTCTTCTAAAGAATCCATAACTATATTTTGATTGAAATTTATAAGATTACAAGCAATACTTACATATTGCTCGGATCTCTCTGTTTGAAAGTGTCAGTTTATCAAAATATTTGATAAAAATAGAGGATTTGAGAGATGGAGAAGAGTATGGATATACTCATTGTTTCTTGAGCAGTGAATAAATGATCTTAATATCCATCACTCAACTCCACCTCATAATCATGTTGAGCTTAGTGCTCGTTGGTAGCAGACATCTTTTCTTTACCTTTCTTGCTTGAATCAACCATTTTTTATAAATGATGAAAATTTAGAATATAGAATTGAAGAATGAATAATTGAAGATAAAAGAAATGGAATATAAAAAATAATTTAATGAAACAATTGAAATAGTATATCATATAAAATATAAATTTAAAAAATAAATATTTGATAATTGAGAATATAAAAGTGTGAAAAAAATAAAGAGAACGAAGGGTTTTTATAAAGAAAAAATGCAAAAAAATAAAATTAAAATTAGGGGAAGGGGGTGGTGTTTTGACTACGGTCAATTTACTGTTGCTAACCAATAATTTTTTTTTTATTTTGGAATCGCCAAGTGGGACCCAATGGTTCGGCGGGTTGGGTTACTCCCAACGGACCCATTGAACATGGCCCGATTACAAGTCGGGTCTGGTTCCGACCCACCCCATAGTCATCTCTATTCTAAAGAATTATTTCTACTTTTAATTTTTTACTATTTAAAACTTTAAAAATATATTTATATTAAAAATATTTTTTTTTTATTTTTAAATTTACCAATATTCATGTCTTTTCATTTAATGTCAAAAATTATTTTCAAATCTTCTAACATTTTATATATTTTCATGCAAATACACTAAAATAATTATATTTTTATTTTTAAAATTATATAATTAATTTAAAAATATAATTAATTTAAATATATTTTTATTTTACATAAAAATTCAATAAAAATATTTTGAGCTGTGAAAATATTGAAAATATATAAATGAGTTTAAAAATGAAATCAAACGGACATTAATTTTATAAAATTTTGGATTTGAATATCATACATTGCTCGCTTATTTTTATATAATTTACTATTAGTTGATTTTCAATTCATCATAGAATTGACATTTGGATCGCTCCAACAGATATTTTAGAATTGAAAAGAACTTAAAAAGATTGTGACGCAATTGTTAATTTCCGCATCCTATTTGCATATTTGGAAGGGTCACAATTTTGCAACCGAATCCAGTCTCTTCCCAATCATCACTCCTCCGCCATGGCCTCGGCGGAGACAGAAGATCTGCCACCCGCCTATGTAGAAACAGTAGAAGAAATAACCAGAATCTACAAGTCGCTTCCGCCAAGACCCTCAATTGAAGAGGTTGAGGCGGCAATTTCCGTACTCCACACTGTAGAAACCGAACAAAACCTTCAGCTAGAGGAGATATCGAAGCAGCATCCCCCGCAAGACGTGCCCCCCGAACTATTTTCGGTGCTTCAAGAAGTTAAGAAAGCCATGGTCACTTTCAAAAGCCACGAGCAGCGAAAAGAGGCGGCGCAGTTGGTTGAACTCGACAGGATTTTTCAGGTTTTTGATGGGCTCATTCAGAGGACTTCTTCGCTGGTTTCTGGGGATGCCTTTTTGGAGAAAGTGCCTGATTTGGGTGGTGTTCGTGGGGAAGTTGAAAGAAAGCTTGTGATCAGTGAGGAGAAGAGTGTGGACTTTGCTGATCAAGAAGATGTTAAGAGTGGTGATGATTTGAATGGTTTTTATCCCAAAAGTTCTTCTTCAAAAGTAATTGTTTTATCTTCAGGTTTGCATCTAATCCTAGCTTTTTGCTGAATTCTTGGTTTAATGAGGTGGGAGTTCAATAATTCTGTTAAATGTGAAGTATGAATGCTTGTGGGTCATTTGCATTTAGTTTTGAATCTTGCTGTTTGATGTGTGAGAAACTATGGCTGAAATGGACTATAGTCATTCGAAAAGCCATTTGCTTATTTTGATGATTGAGAGAGGGAAGAATCTTTAAATTTGGATTGCTGTATAGAATTTGATTTCCAATTATTGGGAATAGGGTTCTTGAATGGATCTTTCGGAAAAGGAATGTAAATGTTGGAGAACTATAGTAGCCCGCCACTCGTGAGCAGTGAAGAGGAACAAAACCTTACTGAATTCTAGTTTTGGTTGAAGCTGTTGATTGTAGTCTTATGATGATACGATAGATGCAAGCCTTATATTGCTGTTGGTAGAACAACTGAAGGATTGGCAGAGATAAGATCGATACTGTGTGGCATGTAAATCGGTGAAACTTTGACTTTTTATTGTCATCTTGGTTTTTCCATTATACGGTCTGTGTTAGTTCTACTCTATGCTAAGTTATTTAGAGAAAATTCATCTATTCAAGTATTTGTTTCATTCACTTGTAACAAGATCCTAGAGCTGGATTATCTAGAATTACTTCAACAAAATATAATATAGCGCAAAATGAAAGGAGTCTGACGTCTGAAATATATTTTTAAGCTAAAGTGATGCCTTCTATTAACCATACTATGGTATGTGATGAGCTTTGAATATAATGTTGACTGCAAGAGACTTGTATAGAACATGAGTTTTCCGAAGGTGATTTCACTGGCTTGATTGCGTTTTGATTGCATTCCCAGGGGAAGTAGAAGTAGAAAAATTGGATCTGATGAAAGTGGCTGCATTAATTGAAAATTCTGCCAAAACTGGGGCAAGTATCTTAGATCTTCGAGGCAAACTGATGGACAAGATCGAGTGGCTTCCTTTATCTCTGGGAAAGCTATCAACTATCTCCGAATTGTATTTATCTGAAAACCGGATCATGGCTCTTCCAAATTCCATAGGCAGCCTCAAGACCTTAATGAAGCTCGATGTCCATGCCAACCAGCTCATAAACCTTCCAAATTCATTTGGTGAACTGCAGAATTTAACTGACCTGGATCTTTCTGCGAACCTCTTGAAATCACTGCCAGACTCTTTTGGGAACTTGAAAAATTTGATTAATCTTGATCTAAGTTCAAACCGGTTCTCGAACTTACCTAGTACAGTTGGGAATCTATGTTCTTTACAGAGACTGAATGTGGAAACAAATGATCTTGAAGAACTTCCTCACACAATTGGATTATGCTCGTCACTTTTAGAACTGAGATTGAATTTCAATCAGCTCAAAGTTCTTCCAGAACCAATAGGGAAGCTTGAACGCTTGGAGATTCTTACTTTGCACTATAACAGGGTAAAAAGATTGCCGTCAACGATGGGTAATCTCTCCCAATTGAGGGAGCTTGATGTTAGCTTCAATGAACTTGAGAGCATACCCGAAACACTCTGTTTTGATGTGAGCCTGCAAAAACTGAATGTTGGGAAAAATTTTGCTGACCTGAGAATGCTGCCAGAATCACTTGGAAATCTAGAGATGCTTGAAGATCTTGACATCAGTGACAATCAAATAAATGCTTTGCCTGATTCCTTTAGATTCCTGTCAAGGTTAAGAAATTTTCACGCTGATCAAACTCCTTTGGAAATGCCTCCAAGGGAAATTACAAAGTTAGGTGCGCAGGTATGCTACTAATATTGTATCATGGTGTTTAACTTTGGAGTACGTTAGTGAACACTGACTTGCATAATTTTTTCATTTGTCAGGCTGTTGTACAGTACATGGCTGATTTTGTTGCTGCGAGGAATGGGAAGTCCCAACAGACAAAGAGGAAAAGAGGGTTCTGTTCATATATATGCCCACTGCTCTGTTTTGGCATTGCAAAGGGATGATTTTCCACCAGTAAGAATATGAAAGCAATAAAATTCTGTCTCCCTATGTCCGTATATCTAGGGAGGTGATTAATTTCCACCAAGAAGATGACAGTAATAAATATTTAAACATCTTCCATTGTGTATAATTGTGTGAATTACACACAAAGACTTTGCTGTTTCCTGCCGTTGTTGTACAGAAGAGTGAGTGGAATAATGGATGTGAACTTAATATTTCATTTGTTTGATGTGAACCGGAATGTTGTGGGAACATATTTTATCACAATATAATTACCTGCCTCGTGCCTTGTAGAAGTACAAATTTGTTGTTTCTCAATCATTTCGTTTCTTCTTATGTACTAGTACAATATTTGAATAGTTATCTGGCTCGTTTATCTGTAGAAATTGCCTAGTTGAAATTGCTGACATTAGAAAGTTATCAAAGTTTATGCTAGAAAAACAGTTCTTGATTGTTGATGAATCAATTGTTTTGTGGGGCGTCTTTTTTTTCTTTTTTCTTTTTTCTTTTTTCTTTGTTTTTTTCTATTCCATAGTGATGATGCTTTGATGGAAAACATACAGAGAAGTGCACCATGCCAAGTTGTTAGAAGGTTTTAGCATCTTCAGTTAGTTTGATAAACGACATGAAGGTGAATTGAACTAGGAAGTATGCAAATAGCACCGAGTGTTAAATTTCAATTCTTAGGAATCAATATTGTATCAAATCTTATAATCAAAAGATAGATATTAATTAAATTATAAAGAACTAATCAACTCTTGTTACTTCATCAATGACTTATCAAATAACTCATATCTTACAAGTATAAATATGGGTAATTTGTAAGAGTTAATAAAAAAATAAGTTGTGAAGAAGAAGTTCAAACAAAAAAGGAGTTGGAGGAAATTCTCTCAACCAAGGCGATTAAATTAAAAAAGATCCACGTTGTTCAAGGTGAAAACAAGGCGTTCTTTGCGGAGTTCATCCAAACTCTATACTTCATCTGATTCTTCTCTTCAAGAACAATAATTTTTGGGATTTGAACTTTTGAAGGTGCAATCGCCGATTTGATCTTGTTGCGAAAATTCATGAACGCAAGTGCACGTTGTTATTAACAAGTAATAAAATGATGAGTAGAATATTGTTCTCATGAGAACTATTGAATTATTAAGTACCGAAATTATATTAACTTTAATTTTATTTGAATAAATGAAAATGGGTGTTTATGATTATAAATTAAGTTTACCTAAACTAACTAATGATCAAAATCAACTAATGATGAAATTCAAAAACTTAAAAGTTTAGGGTTATGATTTCACCATAATTAATACAAATTGAATAATTTATCTCATCAATCTCAATTTAATTCCCAAGTGATAGTAGAAAATCCCTAAATTATTCACTAGCCTCTCCCAAGGTCTAATGAAAATATCATCAATTGTTAACTCACTATATTTTTATGTGAATTACAACAATCAATAATTTATTAAGTTTTATGGATCTCAAATAAGACTACACAAACTATATAAGTATATTCCTATCTTACATACAATTTATAATTTTCTACACTTATAACTAGACACATATATCACCTCTCGAGTCAATATGATTAGTAAATCATTTAATTAGTAGTCAAGTAATTGAAAGCGTTAAGAACAATGTATAAAACTCAACTTGAAAATAAAATCAAGAATTGAATTAATACAAATATTCAAAATATCATAATTAGATTACACTATAACCCTAAAAAAAGAAATTAGTTCATAATGATAAAATTGAAAGACAAATTAACAATATCTATGAACATAATTAATGAGAGAAAGAGAAAAATGAAATTAAACTTGGAAGTAAGACTCTTGGAAGAAATCTCTCATCTTCTTCCTTCTTCTTTCTTGACTTCTTTTCTCTTCTCTTCCTCCAGAAATCTGAAATGGAGGCTCTTGGGATCTTAAAAATCAGATGGAGATACCCTAAAGAGGGAAAATTAACAATTATTCCCTTAGTTGTCCTCTCGGTCCATTTTGTCCAAGGCAGTGCCTGCAGCGTTTAGGCATTGCACTTGCTGCCCAAAATCTGTATCTGCAGTGCCTATAACCTCTTTCAACCAATTTTTCATCACTTTCAAGACCCAAATGGCTTTTGGTGCCTTCATATAAATTGTATCACTATGTCTTAACTTTCAATATCTTCATGAAACTGCTCAGTATGATATCTGTGGAGGGATTTTCTAAAATACCAAGATATGTCATACCAGAAACTTTCAGTCAAGTGCATACTATTTAACCCAATTTTTCTCATTAAAATAGAAAGAACTGATTTTTGTGGTAAACATAAAAGTTATAAATCTATATCTTTTCTTTCTAATGGTTCAATAAACAAGTCAAAATGATATTAGAGCAAAATATTATGATTGAAATACGAACACTGCCTTCAATAGCACCAAAAAATGAATTATTATAAATTTTAACCAAGTTTTATGTTTCTTTCCATTTTCTTATCATTTTTCTATTACCTATAATATTTCAAACTAAATACATAAAAAGTAATATAATACTCAAAAACTAATTAAAAAGTTAAATAAATAGTACTCAATTAATGGATATAAAATTCACTCATCAAATACCCTTAAACTTAACATTTTGTTAGTCCTCGAGCAAAAGAAAGAAATAAATAAGTAAAATAACAAGTGATAATCACAACCAACTAACTAAAAGGGTCTCAAAAATCGTTGTGAATTTATAACTCAAAAAAATATCAAAATATTATCAAAATGCATTATTTCAACTTAAGTGCCAAATTCACCATCTTTAAATCCTTTGGGTGTGTGTGTGTAGCCTCTTGCACATGACTTTTCACTACTCGGATTGGTTTATGCAAACTCATAATAAAATTATTAATTTTTAATTTATGTTTTTTTTTTAATTCCATAGGCTTGCTTTTTATGTCACATTCCACTAATATAAACTAACACAACATCAAGCATCATTAGGATTTTGAAAGCTTGTAACGTGTGAGTAAGGTAATGATAGGATAAAAGACAATATAATGGCTCAAATTATTCATAGCACACAACTATTCTAGAACCTAATTAATGAGCACCACTAAATCTTTGCCTTACACCTTCACGGACCTTTCTTTCTTTTTTTTATTTGTCACATCACTTTATTTATTAAACTCCTTTTTTCACATATTTTTTTTTGATGTGCTACACCCCCAAACTTATTTGTTTTTATGAACAATGGGTGTTGTACTCTTTTCTCATATTTATGTACTCCTTTTTTGGGAGTTTTCGCCACCTTTCTTTTGCCATTTTTTTTTTCAAACCACTTTCAATACTTAAAATGATGTTACTAGAATAGCAATGAGTTGATTGTGGGGTAATATGTAAGATAAAAAAAATTAATTCATTTTGTAGGGTGACAAAGAAAATGGCTCAATAGGCTCAATGAGGGACACTAGGGAATATGCATCATAAATAAGGTGGTTTGAAAGATTCAAACAATCCAAAAATAGCTTAAATCACTTTCATAATGTTATGTAGCCTAGGATTTCGCCTCGAATGACAATCAAACAAGTTTTAGAATTATATGATATCGCAAAAAAAAGGTATCGAGTTCACATAAGCTTTTTCTAAGCATGCAGAAAATCCAAATGTTCAAGGCTATATGCTCAATATATCAAAAGATTACAAGAAGATAAAAATTACCACAAGAGTCAAACACAACATTCATTAATTTCCAAAAGTTATAAACAAACAAAATCAGATGAAACATATACATCCTCCCCCAAACTTAGAACTAACATTGTCCTCAATGTTAAAGTAAGATAAGGTATAGAAAACTTCCCTGAATTGTGTTAGTTTGCATTAACTTTATCATTGTCCTCTTCTAGAATAATGATGGACGTGTATTCATTAGTTGGTGGCATATCACTCTTTATTTTATAAATCCTCACCCAAACTTGAGTTGGATCCTAAAATGAAAACAAACAAAAAAAACCATCAAACTAAAAAAATAAATATTAAACAAATAAATAATAAAAATAAAATAAAATATAAAATAATTGGGTTATCTCCTAAAAACGCTTAATTTATAGTCTTCAGTCGGACTTCATCCTTACTTAATTAGGATAAAAAAATAAGTATTTTTCATGCCATGCCTTGGTATGCTCAAGAAGCATAGGTGATCCCCAAAAATAAGCATAGCGAGCATAATCCGACATGAGATCATGTGCCTTTTGTATAGTGATGAGTGCATGCCTGATGACCAAAAATAATTCTCTTTATATGAAAGAGATGTTTTTGTCTTTTTCAATTTCGGGGATGATAAAATCTATATGGATAATAGACTTGTTAACATTCTTACATACACCTTTATTTTCTACCATAGAATGCTTTAATAAGCAATCTACCAACTCGTGATCCTCCAATTCATACTTATGCTATGAGATCCCCATATCATCCTCCACAACATTTGATATAGGTTTGTTATTTTGTAGAAACTTTGAGTAACATTTTCTTGATCTTCTCTATTTTCCACTATAGGTATTTGTGTTGATACCTCTTGTTCATCCTTCATCAGTTTTTTAATCTACAAGACTATTTCAATCCCTTTATCACTTAGCAAATTAACATCCCAATATTTTTCTCTTTTTTCCACTAGAGGTATTTGTGTTGATACATCTTGTTCATCATTTATTAGTTTTTCAATCCACAAGATAGTCTCAATCTCTTCATCACTTAGCAAATTAGCATCACAATATTTTTCGCCCTCTCCATTTGCCTCAGTTGTGTAAGGCAAAATTTGTTGTGATGAATTACTAGGTTGAGTTTGCAATAATATTTGGTCGGTAGTACGTTCGAATTGAGCTACATGCCACATCATATTCTCGAATTGAGTACGTTCGAATGAAGCATTAGAATGATTTGACCATCCCTGATTATAAGTGTAGAAAAAAGGATAATTTTGTAGTAGGTTGTAATTCCACCTATATTCAGCATGCTCGATGTATGGTGGTGCAAATTGATTACTCTCTTGGTATTGTGTTCTTACAGAAAAACCACCATATGACTCACATGCCTTGAATGGTGAATGAATAGTATTTGTTGCAATAAATTTCTCCACCTGTTTAGAAAGGATTTCAATATGAGCAGTCGACGCAGTAATGACATCTTCTCGATTAATCCTAAAGGCTTGAGTTGAAAATTGATTTGTCATGTCATATTCACTTGGCCAATAGCATGAATTATATGACATCTCATCTACCACTTTATGCTCATATCATGCACATAAGAAAATACATACGATTATAAATAAGGGCATACTCAAACGATAAAAGAAAAATAAAAATAAGGAAAAAATATATACAAGAAAAATTCAAATTAAAATAAGAGTTACTTGGTATCGATATTAACAAAATAAAACAATCTCCCACAATCGTGCCAATTGGATTTCGTCATTCAATAACATTATTCGAGTGTTTAACACTTTAATATTGAATCAAATGTTAGAACTTCAAGAATGTTGAATTTGAAATTTGACAACTTATTGATGGAATTGACCATTTGATCTCCTTCAATGTGGATTTAATCTTCAATAATGTTAATTCGAATGTTTAACAACTTAATCTTGAATTAAAATGCTATTATTTGGATGGACTCGGTGATGAACGCCTTGATTTTCACCTTAACACCGTGGATCTCCTTGAATTTGACCGCCTTGGTTGAGAGAATTTTCTCCAACACCTTTTTTGCTTGGACCTTTTCTTCACAACTTATTTTTTTTGTTGACTCTTGCGGATGACCCCTATTTATACTTGTAGGATATGAGTTATTTGATAAGTCATTGATGAAGTAACATGATTTGATTGATATCTATTTTTTATCACAAGATTTGATACAATCTTGATTCCCAAGAATTGAGATTTGACACTTAGCGAAATTTAATTGGCCAATAATATATATTATAATATCAATTAATTAACTATTTACTTTAGAAATTAAATTTGATTAACTTCCCAAAATATAAATAGAAAATATTGTCATTTAATTATACGTGTCACAATTTAATTGATACAAATTTATTTATCTATAAATGCTCCCTCGAGATTTGTTAACGGACAATGGTCTTAGAGTAAATAAGTTACGAAAATTACTTCAACCTCTTTTTTTGCATGTAGACTTTTAGATTTGAGCAAATAATCCCAAAACTCAAATAATTGGTCCATAACATTACTTTTAGATTTTCCAATTGAATGTCCAAATTGAAATGCGTTATTAAAACAAAGCCCAAATTTCATATTCATTAATATATCAACCTACTTCTTTCACTTTGGAAATCAATTCGGTTGATCAAAGGAGACATGGTTATGTGTTTTCCATTTCTTTTTTACCTATTTTTTTCCTTTTCTTTTGCTTGGTATTTTCCAAAACAAACATGGCCCCACACTATCCATGGTGTATGTGGACCTTGAACATGTGATAGATAGCAAATTAGCACCAGATGAACTTACAATCAATTTGTAGAGAAGAAGAATTCTTTGTCCTGCTAATCATGATTCCTGATTTGAATTAAATTCTATCACTTCCTAAGTAATTGGATAATAGAAAAACTCTAATTCAAATGTCAATTAGGTGCTATAAAGGCATGCGTTGTTGTTCTTTTTTTTCAATAACTCCTCAAAGGAACAGAAATTTGCAGCATTGCTTTCTGGTTTTCTTTTTATTGCTTCATCTTCATTCATATATTTTCCTTCACTGCGAATTGTCGAACGAGTAAGAATCTTATATCTTGTTTTTTTTGTATGAGAGTTTGTTCATTATCCAACCGACCATGTGTTTGCTAAATTATCTCAAAGTGAAGGATATACTTTTATACATCCGTGCTTTTTGAATTAACACTCATTTCTCAAATTTTTTTTGGTTTCAATTGTTGTATTCATCACCGCCTACTATCAGATAGCCTTAGATAAACAATGAAATTCATGTTCACCATTGATAAGCATGTGTTTTACAATTCCACCCCAGATACTTTATTTTTACTATTATTGGAAGATACGGTTGTTATCGATAGTAAGGGACTAAAAATACCTAAATATGAACTTAATCTTGTTTCAAAATGTCATTCTCCATGAACCAAAGCTAAATTTGCTTTATAAACACTCCAGGGTTGCATTGGATTCTAATGCAGAAGCATATAAATCAGTAGAATCCACATCTCATTTGAAACATCTTTGTATACAGTACATCCTTTACTTAATTAAGCATCACTAAGTCTACTTCTAATCATAATTCTCCCTTAATTAGAAATTAATAGTTTAAATAGAAGTGTGAAATCGCAAGCTTCTTGAAGCCGCTTATTAGCTTCTCCAAAGTGTGCTTGATTTTTAATACACTAAATATGGATACAACATGAGAAAATCACCATAAGTTTCTAATTAATCCATCCGTAAATGGAAAATCATGCTAGAAAAGCCTTACTCAATTACGAGTCCAGTCTTTGTTGGGAATCAGAAAGCTTGAAATTATACTTCTTGATCCTCAACTCATACGAGAACTTTAACTTTTTTCTTCTTTTTGCCAAGGTTAGCCACTGTTCCTGTTCTCTCCCTCTTTTATTTTTATTTTTTTTTTAAATTCACTTGTTAAAGTACAGATGAATAATTTTGTCTATTAGAAATGTGAATCCGAGCCATCAATTTTATGCATCAAAGCTAAATTTTTTTTATAATCACTTTCTTTTGTTTCTATTTTTCTCTTTAATAGCTTTTCCAATGGTTTATTTCAAAGATACTTCATCTCCTTTCCGAGTGAAACACTTGGTGATCCTTGATGATGATAATCAACCCATAGAGAAGGGCACAATTTTGGTAGTTCATACTCCCATTTTTGGTCAATATGTGAAGCTATGGGCAAAGTTGACGAATTCACTTTACTTGGTGGAATAGTCCCGGGAGATCTCATTGAGCAAGAATTCAAAGGTATAGGATTTACAAGTAACTCATCATCAGCAGTCGAATGAGCCAACTCCATTGCCAACATTGGGTCATTGTATCATCAAAGGTAAAGCCAAGTGGGGAGATATTATTCAGTTTGCTGGTGAATTCCACTACATCAAGGGCTATTGGGAGTGGAACGAAGACATCCTTAGTTGGTGTGAGCAAAAGCTTTTTGCAGCGTGAATATATAACTCACTATATGCTTTATTGTTCATGTATGATCACAATGCTAACATAGTCAAGGTGTTTTGCGAGGCATAGTGTCCACTTACCAACACTTTATTGACTTCTCTTGGAGAATTATCCATATCACTGTAGGATTTACACACTCTAGCGGGCCTTCTTATGACTAGATCTATGTATGATAAAGTCGTCCCCAAAGCCAAGGAGCTCACTGGTGTCGATGAGGCGGGAAGCAGATTTGTCCCTTGCTCTTGCAAGCACCTATTTAATGCTTATTATTTGCTTCGAGGAATGTCGATGGAGATCAATCTTCTCAAGTATCAATCGATGAGTGGGTTAGATGTCGATCCAAGAAGGCTACTAAGTATTTTCTTCCTCCTCCACATAAAGAAAGGAGCTATCCCACATATGTATTTATTACTTTTTTTCTCGACAGATATGATACCCAAGCCATTGAGCTTTTTGAAGCCAACAAAAGAAAGAATCCCCTTCCTCTTCGGAGGAAAGTGGTAGTAGCAATGCGGACCGTCAGTGGAAGAGACTTAAAAAAAACCTCAAGTCTTCGGAGGCAAGGGACGTCAATGTTGGTGATTTAGTGAGTAATCCACAACAAATAGAGAACTTCATTGAATAGGTCATTTCCTAACTTCTTCATTTAAAAAAAAACTCTTTTCTAAATTAAAACATGTAATGTTTTAGTTGAAGAAAGAACTACTCAATATTGATAATCGTGAAGGATAACGAGTTAGCCAATGACTGATCAGAGGGCCCAACTTGTCAGCTACAATTTTTCCAATTGGTAGAGAAACACAAAAAGAGACACTTAACTCGACTAAGGCTAAGAATACACCTCATTGTGATGCATTTTTAGTATTTAAAGGTGAAAAATTCATACTTAATCACCAAAAGAATTATCTTCAAAGGCTATGGAACAATCTCCGTGAAAGGATAACAAATACTTCAATCGCCTCTCTTTCATCCATCAAAGATGATGTGTCATTTGTGCTTGAGTCTATGAAAAACTTTACCAATTTTGATATCTATCATGTGGAAGAACAATTGAAAGAACTTTTTGTCAAGGCTGCTACTTACGAAAAGGCAAGGTCAACATCTTTCGAAAAAGCATCCCAAGAACTTCTTGTGCAGCAACTGAGTGAAGCCAAAGATCGCTTCCACGAAGCCAAGACTAGAGAAAACAAAGAGGTTAATCAAATCCACTCTATTAAGGAAGAGTTGGAGTGTATCAAGAAGGAGCCTGATGATTTGAATGGACGAAAGAAATACTTATCTTCATTATTGCAATGACAACAACTTCTTCAGAGTGCCTGAACCAAAGTTCATGAAATTGAAGAGGAGATTGTTGCAATCAAGAATATTTCTCTATTAAGTGATGAAGCAGTCGAAAATTTGAAGTTTTCAATAGTATGTCTCAAGGCTGCCAAAGAAGAAATAAAAAATTTAAGACCCTTTGCTTAGTATTTGTTTAAGTCCTTTCTTTTTCTTTTTGCTTCATGTAATGAACATCATTATTTTTGAGATTACATAATAGAAATTATTTTTTTTCTATCTTGCAATCCTTTAAGTGCATTTACATTTATCAAACTTCACAAAGCCCTTTTTTGTCTTTTTTTTAAACTATCATCCTATATGAAGAGGAAAACATAATTACTCATGACTGAACTTAGCAAAAATCTAAGCTGCCTATGTATCCTAACAAAGGGATCAAGTCAAACGTAGTTCAAAAACACTTTTTTTTTATTTGATGGGGGGTACACAGTTTACGCTCATGCGGGGCAGGAGTATCTATTAGTTAACCACCTTAGACTAAATGGGATATTTAACATTTTAACCAAAAAAACATACCTTTAGTGGGATAAATTAACAATTTAACCATATATATTCACTTTTGGCGAGGCAAGCTATCAGTTTTAACCATGTGCACTATCTTTGTTGGGTACCATTCACAATTTATACTCATGCGGGTCAGGAGTAATGTGCAATTTAGGCTCATGCGTCATGGAGCATTCTTCTAATTTTACGTATAATATCATTTTAAGAACTTTCCATTGATCGGGCTAATTCTTAAGCCATCTTTGGTAACCAACTTGTAATGCCATTTGTGTAGACCTCTTTAATAACGTAAGGACCATCCCATTTTGATGTGTATTTATTTACAGTTTGATGAGTAGTAATGATGGACCTTATCATAGCAAGCACCAAATCAATGACTTAGAAGAGCATGACCATACTTTCTTATTGAACGCTCTAGACAAGCAAGCCTGATAGCATTCAAGTCTTTGTTGTGCTTCCAAACTTTTCTCATCAAGTGCCTCTAACTCTTCGAGGCGTAGGCGTGCATTTTCTTCCTCAGTTAATCCTTTTGAATAGCTATCCTTAATGATGGAATTTGTTGCTCAAGAAGAACTATAGCTTCAATACCATACATCAGTGCATAAGGAGTCGCTTGAGTAGGCATTTTAAAAGTGGTTCTGTATGCCCATAAAGCTTATCCGATTCTTTCGTTCCAATCTCGTTTTGACTTTACAATCACTTTCTTCAATAAAGTATACAAAGTATTGTTGAATGCTTCAGTGAGTCCATTAGCAGCGGCATAATACATGGAAGATTTTCTTTATTTGAAACTAAACTTCTAGCAAAGCTTATCTATCAAACTGTTGCAAAAGGGTTTTACATTATCCACGATTATATATCAAAGAATCCCATAGCGATAAATAATATTAATACAGATAAAGTCAGCAACATTTTCCTTCTTTACCTCTTTGAGAGGTATCGCTTCACCTCACTTAGAAAAGTAGTATGTTGCAGCCAAAATATATAAATGTCCGCTAGAAGACTTTCGTAGGTCCAACCATATCTAAGCCCTAAGCGTCAAATGGCCATGAAGCGATAGTAGGGTGTAACGGCTCAGGCAGTTTGTGAATAAGATTTATATGAAATTGACAGGCTTGACATCTTTGGACATGATCCATACAATCTTTACCATTGTCGGCCAATAGTAACTGATCATTTTTATTCGGAAGTGCAACTTTGGGCTTGATTGATGAGCACCACAAATCCCAAAATGAGTTCTTCCATAGCTTGGATAACTTCATTATCACCCAAACATCGCAAGAATACTCCATCAAATGAGCATCGATAAAGTGTGCCTTTATAATGAATGAAGTGAACCGCAGGCGTCGAATATCAAGTCTTTGACTTGGATCATTAGATAGCTTCTCATACTTCAAATAATCTACAAGTGGTTGACGCTAATCTTTTTTCTCGACTTCAAACACTTCAACAACATGATTTTCTTTTTCATCATCACAATTCTCGTCCTCGAAGATTGGTGATACAACCCAACTTCTACATATTAGTACATGAGCTTCATATTCACGCATAGTGAGTGTAGAAGTGAGATTCGCTAAAGCATAAGGTTGCTTATTATCTGTCCTTTGTATATATTCAATAATTACATCTTCCAACCATCCAATAAGCCATCTAGCATAATTGAAATACAAAAGTAACTCAGGTTTTCTATCTTCATACACTTTCAGATGTAATTATTTTATATCAACAGTCATTTTCAATTCAAGGATAAGAGCTTGATATTCAGCAACATTGTTGGAGCAATTCTGGATTGAGGTAAAGGAGTAAGGCAACATTTCTCCATCAGATGTAACGAATATAACTCTCGCACCGACTTTCTTTTTATGAGAAGCTCCATTAAAGTACATTTTCAAATAAGGAGTGATTTCTATTACGAGAATATTTTTGTCGGTAAGTCATCAGATAGCTCCCACTCAACAGAGATAGGATGATTAGCTAAGAAGTCTGCCAAAACCTCGAATTATTGTAATTGAAGGTACCTCCTTGCAAGTTTGTCAGAAAAAACTGGCCTTATCATAACATACTTCAGTGGGTATGATTTTAAGATAAGATGAACGATATGAGCCTGAAGATGCTTTGATGTCTTAGAGATAACCAATCTTTCATGGTTGGCTATTTTACTCCTGAACTTTTTGACCGGGCCAAGTCTATCAAAGATAGATATTCACTTTATTTTCTTTCTGTTATCATCAAAAACATCATATGTTAGTGAAAATTCTCCTTCAGACACATACTTGGTGCTGGCTCTTTTGATGGCAATACGGATAGGATTTTATGGTACAGTCCCAAGGCCAATTCGAGTACTTTGAACAGCATGCTCACTTTCTTTCAGCATCTTTTGGGTAGCTGTAAGTCTATGTACTTGTTCGCCAATAACTTCAAGAATGAGTTTACCCAAGGTGGAACTTTCTTTTAGGTTGTATCCAACTCTAATAAAAAGTTTATAAGCTTTCGAATCAAAGCATTTTACATTTTGGATTCCTATACATACCCCATGTTCTGTCTCACCTCCTTGAGTTGGGTAAACAAACCCTTCAAGTGACTGAAAAGATGGTTTCTTTATATTGAGCTTTGTTAGAGGAAGCACCAATTCTTTCAAAGGCCTAACCACAGTGAAAAACGATCCTCCTTTTAAGTGATCTCTATGAGTTGGAAAAGAATTTTTGGTTTTATTCCTTCCAACTCCATCATCTTGTTGCTTGGATTTCTCATGAGATGGATTATTTTTAACCTTTATTTTCTTTGCATCTTCGAGATAGTACTTAGCATTAGCAAAATATGATTCAGCCTCAGTAAAAGGTTTATCATCACTGAGCACCTTTTTTACACGCATCTCTACAGTTGATAAAAATAAAGCTACACTCACGCATACAAGAGGGAGAACTCACACGTGGACTTGGAAGGACTCAAGATCGGTATTACATGATCCATTAAGCTTACCAAGTGGACCAATCACAAGATTTAGGGCCAAGCGTTTTAAAGAAGCATTATATGGGTTGATTCAACAAATTGGTGAAATGCCAAACACATGGGGGCCCAACATGAGTCCAAATTCATTTCAAATAATTCCAAATCAGATTGAAGGAAATTTAGTCACCATGATTTCGGTTTTTGAGGAGCCTAATTGAAGATACACATGTTTTCAACTTTGGAAAGGTCAATCACCAAGATTTCGGGAGCCTAATTCAAAAATGCACATTTTCCATATTTTTGGAAGGCCAAGATTATTGACTTAAATATTTCTTGATTAAGATGATATTATAGGCAAGATTTTGAAGTTTTCTAAATGTGGGAATGAATTATAGGCAGGATTTACTTGATTAGTTTGTTTCCATAGGATAATTAGTTTCCTATTCTTAGTTCTTTGTTTCCATAAGTTACAATTGTTTAAAACCTATTTAAAGGGGACCAAGTTGTATACTTTAGACAGATTGAAAATTTATAAAAAATTGAAGAGTTTATCTTGATCTTCTTTCATTCTTGAAAGAACATTTGAACTTATCAAGTTATTCTTGTGGCGTAAAAAACAATCGAACTTATCATCGAGATTCTTGAGTATTCTTGGTGTGGCGTTTCGTATTCAATTGTAGCCTTGGTTCTTGGTTTGCTAGTCACGGGTCAAGGTTCACCAACTTGCGTCTTAAAGATCTGGGGTTGATTCTATATTTTGGTGTTGGGTTTCGTCATATCATTGGCGAGGTTCATATCAGTTGGTATTAGAGCCTAGGTTCCAAAGGCAAGTTTGAATTATCCCTTTAATTTGCTTATTGTTCCTAAATTCCTACTTCATCTTTCTAGTTTCTGATTGAAAAAAAAGAAAAAGAAAAAAAAAACAAAATCAGAAAATTTCTTGCAAATTCTTCAAAATAAAAAATTCTTGTGGTATTAACCTAGCTCTCTTATTCGTGGGCCCTTACTTTCACATTGATTGCTTGCATCAATTTCTTGAGAATTACTTCTTAAATCTTATGATTTGTTTGATTGATTCTCATCTTGAAGTGCCACTTAATCTTGATTGTTCTTGAGTTTGATTAAGAGTGAAAAGAAGACACAACGAGTGGAAAGAGGCAAGAGTGGTGAGAATATAAGAGGGTAAAAGCCGATTGAGTGCCAAACACGAGAGTGAGTGATACTTCCTTGAGTGAAACACGTGAGAGAGCGCTTGTGAGGTCCTATAACATTATTTTGCAGATTCTAAACATGTCACACAATCAAGTAGAAAACTCAATTGAAGAGACACAACAAGCAACCATCCCAAACCTACAATTACAGGCATTGTTGGGCGAGATGAAGCGGATGATGAGGACTGAATTGGAGCAAATTCATGAGAGGATGGACAAGTTGGAAGATGAGTCAACTAAGGGGCAATATCAAAATACTCCATTTCGACAACCACCTAGGCGAATGCAACTAGGGGCACAATGGGGTGATGTTGAAGATGAAGAAGAGTGGGAAGAGCTTAACGAACCACAAATAAATCGGGGAAGGTTTGGGCGTGGAGACAAAGACATTGGTAGAAGAAGACCTAAGCGAGATGATGATTTGGGAAGCATCAAGGTGAAGATTCCACCCTTCCAAGGCAGAAATGACCCTGAGGCCTATCTAGAGTGGGAGAAGAAGATGGAGATGGTCTTCGAATGCCACAACTACTCCGAGAATAAAAAGGTAAAACTTGTTGCAATTGAATTCACTGACTATGCTATTATTTGGTGGGATCAATTGTTGAAAGAAATGGGAAAAATCATGAACGGCTTGTTGAGACTTGGGATGAGATGAAGGTCATCATGAGAAGACGTTTCATTCCAAGCTACTATCATCGGGAGTTGTACAACAAGTTGCAGCGTCTAACTCAAGGATCCCAGAGTGTCGATGAGTACTACAAAGAAATGGAGATTGCTATGATCCGAGCAAATGTAGAGGAAGACAGAGAAGCCACCATGGCTAGGTTTTTGCACAATTTTAAATCGTGAGATAGCAGATGTGGTGGAGATGCAACACTATGTGGAGTTGACGGATATGGTGCACCAAGCCATCAAAGTTGAGCAGCAATTGAAATGGAGGAACATAGCTAGAAGGGAAATAGGAACGACCTCCTCAATTTCATGGAAAACAATACCTAAACGGGACGAATGACCATCAATTAAACCTAATCCTGAATCCTCTAAAGATACCAAACCAGCTACAATGCCAAAACAAGGTAACATTGAATCCTCCACTTCTAAAAATGAGATATTAAGTGCTTCAAGTGTCAAGGCAGGGACATATAGCTAGTTAATGCCCGAACAAAAGGATCATGGTGATCAATGCTCAAGGGGAAATTGAGACAGAAGATGAACAAAAAGATGAAGTAGATGACATGCCACCTCTTGAAGATGCATATGAAGGGCAGTATGCAGTGGAAGGAGAATCATTAGTGGCAAGGCGAGCTCTTAGTGCGCAAGTCAAGAAAGAAGAAAATAACCAGCGGGAGAACTTATTCCATACTCGGTGTTTTGTACAGAGTAAGGTTTGCAGTGTTATAATTGATGGTGGAAGTTGCACCAATGTTGCCAGCACTGAGTTAGTGGAGAAATTGGCACTACCTACCTTGAAACATCCACGACCATATCGGCTTCAATGGCTAAACAATAGTGGAGAAATCAAGGTTACAAAATAAGTTTTGGTGGCATTCTCCATTGGCAAGTACGAGGATGAGGTGTTTTGTGATGTAGTACCTATGCACGCATGTCATATCCTATTGGGGAGGCCATGGCAGTACGATCGACATGTCACACATGATGGTTACACCAATAGGTACTCTTTTATCATAAAAAAGCAGCCTATAACACTTGTACCATTGAATCCAAAACAAGTTCTCGAAGATCAGCTCAAGATGCAAAAATCAAATGAAAAGAGAAAAAAAAGAGAGAGATGCCAAAGTTGAGAAAAAAAATGAGAGAGTCGTAGCCTTAGTGAGTGAAGAGAGGAAAAATACAACTTCATTGCAAAAAAAAAATGAGATCAAGAGAGCTTTAACTTTACAACAGCCTCTTATAGTACTTATGTACAAGGAGGCCCTTTTGTGTACTAATGATCTTGCCGGATCTTTGCCGAGCAATGTTCTTTCCCTTTTGCAGGAATTCGAGGATGTATTTCCTGAGGAGGTGCCACCAGGCTTACCACCAATTCGAGGAATTGAACATCAAATTGACTTCATACCTAGGTGCAACAATTCCAAATCGACCAGCCTATAGAAGTAATCCCGAGGAGACAAAGGAACTTCAACGGCAATCATGAACTAATGGAAAGGGGTATGTTAGAGAGAGCATGAGCCCTTGTGCAGTTCCAGTGCTACTAGTGCCTAAGAAGGATGGGACATGGAGGATGTGTGTTGATTGTCGAGCCATCAACAACATTACGGTAAAGTATCGACATCCCATTCCTCGATTAGATGACATGTTAGATGAATTGCATGGGTTTTGTGTGTTTTCAAAAATTGACCTTAAGAGTGGATACCATCAGATTAGGATGAAAGAGGGTGATGAGTGGAAAGCTGCATTTAAAACAAAATATGGTTTGTATGAGTGGTTAGTTATGCCTTTTGGATTAACTAATGCACCTAGTACTTTCATGAGGCTCATGAACCATGTTTTGCGTGCTTTTTTTGGTAAATTTGTAGTTGTCTATTTTGACGATATCCTAATTTATAGCAAAAACCTGGATGATCATGTTAAACACCTAACACTTGTTTTAAAGGTCCTAAGGAAAGAAAGGTTATTTGCTAATCTTAAGAAATGTACCTTTTGCACGGACAAGCTTGTATTTCTTTGTTTTGTTGTAAGTGCTAAAGGGATTGAGGTCGATGAGGAAAAGGTGAACGCAATTCAAGATTGGCCAACGCCTACTACAATAAATCAGGTAAGAAGCTTCCATGGCTTAGCCAGTTTTTATAGGCATTTTGTTCGGGATTTCAGTAGCATAGTTGCGCCCCTAACCGAAGTCATCAAGAAGAATGTTCCATTTAAGTGGGGACATGAACAAGAAAAGGCATTCAAGCTCATCAAAGATAAATTGACTAATGCTCCTTTACTTGTTTTACCTAACTTCACTAAAATGTTCGAAATTGAGTGTGATGCTTCAGGTATAGGTATCGGTGGTGTACTGATGCAAGAAGGAAAGCCGATTGCATATTTTAGTGAAAAGTTAAGTGGTGCAACCTTAAACTATCCCACTTACGATAAGGAATTATATGCATTGGTTCGAACTCTGGAGACTTGGCAGCACTATCTATGGCAAAAGAGTTTGTGATTCATACAGATCATGAGTCTTTGAAGCATCTAAAGGGGCAACACAAATTGAGCAGACGCCATGCCAAATGGGTAGAGTTCATTGAGATTTTTCCTATGTAATCAAATACAAACAAGGTAAGAAAATGTAGTTGCCGATGCACTATCATGCAGGTATGCTTTACTTTCAACCCTTGACTCTAAATTGCTTGGATTTGAATACATTAAAGAGTTTTATGCAACGGATTCTGATTTTGGTGACTTGTTTAAAAACTGCACTAAAGGGGGTGTGGGAAGTTCTATTTGCATGATGATTTTTTGTTTGAGAGAACAAATTGTGTGTTCCCCATTCATCTTTGCGTGAATTACTTGTTAGGGAAGCACATAGTGGTGGTTTGATGGGCCACTTCGGGGTAGCTAAAACTTTAGGTGTGTTGCATGAGCATTTTTTTTGGCCGCACATGAAACGTGACGTAGAGAGGATTTGTGCGAAATGCATTAGTTGTAAGCAAGCTAAGTCTAGACAGCAACCACATGGTTTGTACATACCCCTACCTATCCCTAGTGCTCCTTGGGTTGATATCTCTATGGATTTTATTTTGGGCTTACCTAAGACTAAGAGGGGGAGAGATTCAGTTTTTTGTGGGTGTTGATAGGTTCTCTAAAATGGCACATTTTATTGCTTGTCATAAAACTGATGATGCATCACATGTAGCCAATTTGTTTTTCAAGGAGATTGTTAGGTTGCATGGCATGCCAAGGACTATTGTTTCTGATAGGGATACAAGGTTCTTGAGTTACTTTTGGAAAACTTTATGGGGAAAGTTGGGAACTAAATTGTTGTTTTCTACTACTTGTCACCCCCAAACTGATGGTCAAACCGAAGTAGTGAATAGGACTTTGTCTACATTGTTGTGTGCTATCATACAAAAGAACTTGAAAACTTGGGAAGACTATTTACCACATGTTGAATTTGCTTATAATCGTTGTATCCACTCTGCAACTAAATTTTCACCATTTGAGATTGTTTATGGTTTTAATCCATTGACTCCTTTGGATTTAACCCCTTTACCTTTGAATGAACGTGTTAACTTAGATGGAAAAAAGAAAGCAGAATTTGTCATACAGATTCATGAAAAGGCAAAGCAACACATAGAGCGTCGGACGGAACAATATGCTAAACAAGCTAATAAGGGACGCAAGAAAGTTATTTTCGAACCAGGGGATTGGGTTTGGCTGCATATGAGGAAGGACCATTTTCCAGAGCACAGGCGATCTAAACTCCTTCCACGGGGTGATGGGCCATTTCAAGTGGTGGAACGCATCAATGACAATGCCTACAAACTTGAACTACCAGGTGAGTATGGTGTTAGCGCTAGCTTTAATGTTTCTGATCTATCTCCTTTCGATGTAGATGATGAAGATTTGAGGACAAATCCTTTTCAAGAGGGGGAGAATGATAAAAATAAAGCTACACACTCACACATACAAGAGGGAGAACTCACACGTGGAATTGGAAGGACTCAAGATCGGCAATTACATGATCCATTAAGCTTACCAAGTGGACCAATCACAAGATTTAGGGCCAAGCGTTTTAAAGAAGCATTATATGGGTTGATTCAACAAGTTGGTGAAATGCCAAACACATGGGGGCCCAACATGAGTCCAAATTCATTTCAAATAATTCCAAATCAGATTGAAGGAAATTTAGTCACCATGATTTCGGTTTTTGAGGAGCCTAATTGAAGATACACATGTTTTCAACTTTGGAAAGGTCAATCACCAAGATTTCGGAAGCCTAATTCAAACATGCACATTTTCCATATTTTTGGAAGGCCAAGATTATTGACTTAAATATTTCTTGATTAAGATGATATTATAGGCAAGATTTTGAAGTTTCCTAAATGTGGGGATGAATTATAGACAGGATTTACTTGATTAGTTTATTGATTAGTTTGTTTCCATAGGATAATTAGTTTCCTATTCTTAGTTCTTTGTTTCCATAAGTTACAATTGTTTAAAACCTATTTAAAGGGGACCAAGTTGTATACTTTAGACAGATTGAAAATTTATAAAAGATTGGAGAGTTTATCTTGATCTTCTTTCATTCTTGAAAGAACATTTGAACTTATTAAGTTATTCTTGTGGCGTTCAAAAATAATCGAACTTATCATCGAGATTCTTGAGTATTCTTGGTGTGGCGTTCCGTATTCAATTGTAGCCTCAGTTCTTGGTTTGCTAGTCATGGGTCAAGGTTCACCGAACTTGCGTCTTAAAGATCTTGGGGTTGATTCTATATTTTGGTGTTGGGTTTCGTCATATCATTGGCGAGGTTCATATCAACAGTTCTTGAAATTATTGGTTCCAAGTGGAATGAATTACTCCATTTTTTGAACTAAGGACAACCAAGAAGCATGTTATATGAGGTTTTAGCATCTATGACATGAAATAGTGCAATTGAGGCATCATCCATCAAATTTTAATCTTATGATGCCAAGAGCCCTTTACCTTCCCCCTTCCCCCGGTTGAAACCTTAGATTATCAAATGGACTATTTACAAGTTTATCCAAGTGTTTAGGGTACGCAACTTCTTAAATCCCCAATTTCTTAAGTATACACAAGGGTAAGATATTTACTGTAGAGCTTTCCATAAATCGATATCCTATTTACTTTTTGCTCGCAAGTATAGTTAGTTACGAATAAGGGTCTATTATGGAGTTTGGAATCAAGCAACAAATCTTCATCAGTGAACGTCACTACCAACACAAATCATCAATAACATTGTGAACTTCCTTTCAGACAAATAAACTTCATTGGAGAAAATCTTTTGTTCACTTGTCATGCTACATGAAATGTTACTGACATGATCAAGCTTTCCACCACCACTGCATCTAGGCACATTCTCCATTATAACATTAATAGATCCAAATTCAATGGTGATAAGATTGGCAGTTGTATTATCTTCCTTTAATGAGCTAACTACATGACTTTGTCTTTGAATATGAAGCAATCATGGATTGGATACCCCACCAAATGATGGTAGTTGCAGTACTTTAGGTCATCAATATGCCCAGCTTCTTCAAGATATTTCATTTTTAGGTAATTCAATGAGATTTGCTTTGAGCAAGTCAATCAATATTCTAGAGACATCAGAGTCAAGAAATAGATATTGCTTTACTTGCATCTCTTTTAGAGTCAACTTTATTTGCCCCCTTTCATGAGGGGTATCTTTCTTTTCACCGCTCTTATCATTTGCGTTACCTTTGAATTTGATAGATGCTGCATTGATCATAGATTCTTTTGCTTGGAGCTTTGGAGAAATACTTGCCCCCTTCTTGGCTTCATACCTTTCTTTAGACCTTTGAGGCTCTTGGATAGGTGGCCCTTCAACTCCATTTGCTGCTATACTTAACTCCATATCGTGGGCTTGAGTAGCCAACTCTTCAAGCATCCTTGGTTGGATTTCTTGTAGGATATATCGAAGGCCCCAATGCATTCCTTGGATGCACATCTCAATAGCTGAAACCTCTAATAGTCAATCTTTGCAATTGAGGCTTAAGTTTCTCCAATGATTGATATAGTCGATGATAGGCTCTTCCTTCCACTGACGTGATTCATGAGTTGAATCATGCTAACCGTCATTCGAGTACTATAAAAGTAGTTGAGAACTCTTGTTCCAATTATTCCAACTATTGATTGAGTTTGATTCCAAGTCAGTATACCAATTCAAATGCATTTCCTTTCAATGAATGAACACATTATTTCACTAAGTAATCTCCATATGTTCTAACATCATTATATGTCTCAATAAAATGGCCATATGCTGCTTTGGGTCGCCCTTGCTATCAATTGCTGAATTTTAGAGGTTGATAACTAACTGTTATCTTCAAATTGTCGATCATTTGAGTGTATGGTTTGACATAAGTCAATGATGATTTAAAGCTTCCATCAAACTTGTCTTTGATAGTCCTTATGATAAACTCCTTCAATTGGTCAACTGGAATTGACCCATTAGATGAAACTTTGAATTCTTTAGTTGAAGGCTTTATTTTCACTTGATTATTGCTTCGTGGATGTTTCAACTTCATCATAAACCTCAAATTGTTTGCCTATTATGCGGCTAACATTAGCATTATCTACTTTGTTAAATCAATTTTGTGATTTGAGAGTCTTGCTCTTGAACATGTTTAGTGAGTCCCTCAATGGCCTTCGTCAAACTTGCAATTTGCTCCTCGAGAGTTGTAGCATTTGTCTCCATGACAGGGGTTATATTTGAGGTAAATGAGTAACTCAATGCTGAGCGAGGGGTGGATGATGCAAATTCATCCTTCAGGTCTCCATCACCTTCGTTTATGTTGACAAGATGTAGTAAATCCTTCTCAGTAGTTTTGAGTAAAGAAGTTATCTCGAAAGATTATAGCAACTTTTTTGACATACTTTTTGTGATAATACCAACACTTCTGCCTGTAGCATTCGAAGAATTTGAAGTAGTTAATTTTCACAACTACGACCTTACGGGTAGTCATTATGATATTTCAGAACTTTCGAAAAAATAGATGAGAGATAGAGATTGTCCCACTAGACATGCTAAATATTTGTAACATAAATTTCATTGTCTGTAAAATTAATAAACAAGAAAAATTGTTCAAATTAAATTTTATTAAATTGAAATAATAAAATGGTTACAATCTCTATAATTCCTCTTATTCTTCTCTTCGAGAACAAGAAATTTTGGGATTTAAACTTTTGGAGGTGCAATCACCGATTTGATATTCTCCGAACTGGATTTTGTCCTTTAATAACGTTAATTTGAGGGTATACCACCTTAATATCGAATCAAATGTTAGAACTTCAAGAATGTTGACTTTGAAATTCAACAACTTGTTGATAGAATTGACCATTTTATCTCCTTCAATGTGGATTTAATCTTCAATAACGTTAATTCGAGGGTTTAACAACTTAATTTCGAATTAAAATGCTATTTTTTGGATGGACTCCACGATGAAAGTATTGATTGCCACCTTGAACACTGTAGATCTCCTTGAATTTGATCGCCTTGGTTGAGAGAATTTCTCAACACCTTTCTTGCTTAGACCTCTTCTTCACAACTTTATTTTTTTATTGATTCTTGCAAATGATCCCTATTTATACTTATAGGATAGAAGTTATTTGATAATTCATTGATGAAGTAACACGATTTGATTATCTCTTCATGATTGATTAATATCATTTTTTTTTATCACAAGTTTTGATACAATCTTGATTCCCAAGAATTGAGATTTTACATTTGGTGAAATTTATTTAGCCAATAATAGATATTATAATATCAATTAATTAACTATTTACTTAAGGAATTAAATTTGATTAACTTTCCAAAATATAGATAGAAAATATAAAATTAACATTTAATTATACGTGTCGCAATTTAATTGGTACAAATTTAATTTGTCTACAGTAGTACTGCTATTTTTTGGCGCTTTATAAAGCAAACTCTTATAACCACTTCTTCGAATCATGCTAAAATCTTAATAATACATGAAGTAAGTCGAAAATGTGCATGGTTGAAAATTCTTGTTCAATATCTCCGAGAAACTTGCAATGTTTCATTTAGCAAAGAAAGTCCAACGGTGCTATATGAGGATAATGCAACATGTATAGCCCAAATTTAAGGAAGTTGCATTAAAAAAGATAGAACTAAACACATTTTACTGAAGTTTTTTTCCATGCATGAACTCCAAAAGAAAGGGAATATACATGTCCATCAAATTTGCTCCAATAACAACTTGAAATCTATTCACAAAGGCATTACCCACTGTATCATTTAAACAGTTGAGATATGATAATGAAATGTGTTGACATAAAGTTATTATGAATTAGAGGAGCATATATGCATTGTACTCTTTTTTTTAACAAGATTTTTATCCTACTGGATTTTTCCTAACAAGGTTTTTAATGGGCAGTTTATAACGTGTATTTATACAAAAATGATATACTCTTTTTTCTTCAATAAGATTTTTTCCCTTAGAGTTTTTTCTTAATAAGATTGTAACGAGACATATTCTTTATATATGGACATCCAATAGGAAGCATTATGAATATATGCCAAATCAAGTAAAAAAATGTCTGACTAATAGTAGTTCAATGTCAAATCAAATATTAATGTCCAACTCATTTTTTAATTTTTTATATTATTATATAGTGTATTTATTCATCTTGTATACCTATAAATAAAAATAAATTTGTAATGAAAATGCACAATTGAATACAAGAGAAAAAAACATATTACCTCTATTTTTTATTTCTTACTCTATATTTTTCACTTCATGCCTCATTCTTTTACAACATGCCTCATTCTTTTTGTTTATTTATCTTCATTTAGTTCTTATATACAAATGAGTTTGTTTCAATCCTTTTAATGAAATTCTTGCTTTATTTGCGGAGGTAAAAAATGCTTCTATGATGAGGATAGCATATGCTCTCGTAACACTGTGAACTTTAATGCTTCTGAACTTTTTCGGGAAAATCATAGTAAAAGAAATAAGAGTTTTGTACATTATAAAAGACATTGTAACTCTAAAGCAGGAAATTTATAAATTATTAAAATCACAAATTTAATACAAATTACATTTGTGTTACTCTTGTATTCTTTTTCTGGTATGATGTTTTTCTTTTAGCAAAATTGGATAGAAAATGTATTTCTCTTTTACTTTTGTATTTGACAAAATAATAAATTCTAATGGGATTAAATTTATTTTGATGCAAGTGCTACATCCGTATTGTGCATCGATTGTGTATCTTATCACACATTTTATATATATATATATGTATGTGATTGTATATAAATATATAATAAAATGCACACTCGATTTACACCAATTGTATCATTTGCAAGAACATTTATTTCTTTGTTTTCATTTATGAAACTGATGATAGTTCAAATATCAGTACCAATGCTACAATTGCTACTCGACTGCTGACAATTATCTGAATTTACAATAACAATATTTTGAAAATCACACAGACAACACAGATTAATGTAGAAAGTAGCACCAAAATACTAATAACATCCGCTTTCCAGCCACCCTTTCAGGCACACAACACATAGATCCAAACTTTTTTTTTTTTTGGGGGGGGCGGGCCGGGGGGCGAAACCAAATATTACTGCAAACAGAAGAGGAGAGAAAAAAAAAAAAAAGAAAAGGAAAGAACAATACAAGAAGCAAGAAAAAAACTGTGAATCCACCTCAATGAAAAAGTCCAATCTTCAGTCAAAAACCTTTAGAAGTTGAAGTTACTGGTTTGTGGACCTCATTCCGATGAAAGGCCTTGTGACATCCGCAGGCAGCGCAGGCTACCGCCGCCTCTGTGCCCTCTCTGCCGCTGGGGGTGAACTCTTGGCATCCATCCACTGAACTCGGGAACTTAAAATCATGATTCTTGTGACACTTTGTGTAGACTACCTCCACCTTCCGATGGAAATTCCGGTGGCAGCCGCAGTTATCACAATCCATCGATATCCAGCCCTTCTTCTCCATGAACTCCTGGCAACCATCACTCTTCCCGTCTGAATGAGAACGGTATTTGTGGCATTCTGCGTATTTGTCTCCCATGTTTCGATCCGCCAAAACCACTTAATTCCTCTCTTCTGTTTGATCAAAGCAACTAGACTTTCGAGGACTTATATATATTATATATATATATATATAATCCGAGAATGAATTCAAGAACACTTGCATTCTTTTAAATGATCATGGCATAAAAAAGAAAAAGGGAAAGATAGTTAAAGATAAAAGATTCCACTATCTCCCATAATTGTCCTTTAGATGCTCATCATGAAAGTAGCATTCCCTAACTCCCTAAATCAATGGGTGGAGTTTTCTCTGTGACTTCTACTATTGTTGCTACTTCCACTTTCATATTCGTGGATCATAATTAGGGGCGGGGTGTATCTAAATAGGTTGGGTTCGAATATATCTATGAGTATCATTCTATTTTGGACTATATCTTAATAGATTGTAGGGGGAGCAGAGACAATCGAATAATGTAATATTACAATACAAAATCCTACCAAGTTGCAATTGGATCCAGCCCACTATTTTGCCGAAAAACTGAAATGGGGTTTTTACAAAAAAAAAAAAACAAGTGGGTTTTCAAAGAATTGGGAAAATTGTTGAGAGAAATGGGAAAAGGCAAAGGATTTCGGAAGTTTTATTCAGACACGAATTTTCTTTTCTTTATTCCCCCTGTGGGAAAAGGTAAAGGATTGCCCTTGGAGACTTCTTTAAGACAACGGTGTTTTTTCACTTTTGTCAGCTCCATTCAATCGTAAATGCCAATGTTGTATTCTAGTGAATGTTCGGCTCATATATCATTTTCTGAAAAGATATTCGTTGAGACGGTTACACCAACATACATTCAGATTGTTTTAATCCATACAAAGATTTTTGTAACTTAATTAAATACATTTTTTGAGATTTTGAATTATATTTTTCAGGAACTTTCATATAAATGTTACTATCAAGTGATATATATAGATAAAATATTGTAGCGTCTATTAGACGCATTGAAGTCTTTCTGAAATTTTCAGGCTAAGTAAAAAATTAATGTTATTGCATCCACCACTGGATAATATGTCTCATATAATCAACACTAGGTTTCTGTGAGAAACCTTGCACTATAAGTTATGCTTTGTATCTAACAATGTCATTTTTCTTGTTACATTTTCATACAAATACCCATTTGTAGCCAATAGGTTGTATACTTTTAGGTGTTTCGATGATAGGCTCAAAAACTTGATGTTTTTCATGTGAACTTAGTTCTATCTGCGTTGCGTCTTTCCATTTTGGCCAATCATTTCTTCATCGACATTTATCATCAGACTTCAGTTCATGATCCTTATTTTTTAAAAATTTCAAGAACAAGTAGCATATGAAAATATGTTGTCGACAATAATTTATTTCGATTCTACATTTTTTCTGAAGTGGCATAACTTAATGAGATCTTTTCATTATCATCATTTTCAAGCACCTGAACCTTTTTTGAGGTTATTTCTTTAGTTATGTCAACTGTTTCTGGCATAAACTTTTCAGGAGTAGTACTAATAACTTTAGAAGTGCCAACTTGCTTATTTTGCTTCTTTTTCTTTCTTGGATTTTTATCTTTAGAATTAATGGGTCTACCACGCTTATGGCGTATCTTAGAATCCTCTACTAGTGTATTAGTAATTTGTCTTGTTGGGAAATTAATATGAATAGAAGCATTGACAACTGATATATGTGATTTGTCACTTTTTAATATCAATAAAAGCATCAGGTAATTGATTTGCAATATTTTGTAAATGAAATAATTTTTTGAATTTCTAATTCACATTGATTTATACGAGGATCAAAATAAGATAATGACAATGCATTTTACAAAATTTCTTAATGTTGTTGAACTTCCAGCTGTTGTTTCTCTCTCCCTAATGCTGGAAAAATTGCTTCATAAAAATGGTAATTAGCAAATCCCACCATAAAAAATATCACCAGTCAAGGATTCAAGATAGTTATAATTAACGCGGATTTAAACCCTACATAAATTCTCAGTCTTCTTTGAGGACCTATCTTAATGCGTTGTGTATAGAGCAATTAAGATATAAACCATACAACCAAAAATTCTTAGATGGGAGATATTTGGTTCATCACCAGTGACAAGTTGTAATGAAAAATACTTATAATATGCAGTTGGGCTTATGGGAATAAGTGCTACATGCAAAATGGCATGTCCTCAAGCAAAATTGGGTAGCTTTGTTCTCATAAGTAAAGGTCTAGCAATCAATTTTAATATTTTAATAAAAAAATTCTGCCAACTCATTCTGTGTATGTATGTGAGCAACATAATATTCAACTATAATTCTAGTTGACATATAATAACCATCAAAAGTTTGGCATGTAAATTTTCCAACATAATACGTACAAATTTTCTTGATTGTATAATTTGAAAATTGTGCACGTAATCGGATTATTTGAGCAATAAATCTAGCAAATGCAACATTGTGAATAAATAATAAACAAACATGCGACCAACGTATCGATACATCTATTAGTACCATCTAATAGGCCCACATATGTCTCCTTGAATTTGTTCTAAAAATATAAGAGATTCAAAAACAATTTTCATTATAGATGGCCTTGTAATAATTTTTTCTTGAAAAACAAGCAGCACATAAAAAATATTTGGACAAAAGAATCTTTTGGTTCTTTAACAGATGTACATGAGAATTTTCTATAATTCTTCATCATTATCGAACCTGGATGATCAAAACTATCATGCTAAATGATAAATTTTTTGAATTCATTGACTCTTCATCCATCATAGTGTATGATTCAATTGAATTTATAAAAGTATAATATAACCCAGAAGAGTATGCTGGTAGCTTTTCTAATATATATATTTCCTCCCTTAGACAATATTCAACGTCTTTTTCATTTATTGCCTTAATATGATAACCATTACGACGTATATCTCTAAATCTAGATTTATTTTCGATCTACTAGAAAACATAACGTCGTCAATTATTTTATGCCATCAGGTAATAAATATTAGCTCTTCTACAACCTTCAACAATGTTTGCAACGCCAGATATTATGCTAATATTAGCTTCAACTAATATGAGATGGGAAAAATATTTTTTATCTTTGAGAATTGTGTGTGTAACAACATTATTTACTATGCATAGAGCTTCATTATTGGCTTTAACTCCAATCTCAAGATCTATATTTCTTCATAAAACATTATATAGAAAAAATGAGCATTGAGAATTAAATACCAAATATATTTCTTTATTTATTATCAATATATAGGAAAAATTCACTAAAAAATTCCAAATTACATAGAAAAATAAAACACACCAAAAATCAATATTATTATGAAAGTATGAATGTTTCTTTTAATTTTTGATCCGACTAAAATACCCTTTTGATATTATTTATCCTGGAATAAATAATGCCTACTTTTTTAATTGGTCGATGAGGTTATAGAATAATTACAATAAGAGAACGTCAAGAGTCTAAGTTAAACTCTACTTTCATTTGTTTGATATTCCAAAAACATGTGTAAAAATTATATATATAAGTAATTTACCTTTTGTTTTCTCTTTTATCCATTTATATGTTCATATTTCGATTTAATTATTTTGCTAAATATTTTTTTTTTTAAAATTAATTAGTTCAAATTTAAATAATAAAATCTAATTGTATTTAGAATTAATTAATAAATATAAACTAAGATATAAAAATTATTTATAAAATTTGAAAAAATTAAAATGTGATATTATGGAATGGTTCGATAAACCGAAATAAAACATCAAAATTAAATTGAATACTATTTTTTATAAAAATAAAAATCAAATACCAAATTTAATTTTTTTGTTCAACTTTGATAAATACCAAATTTTCAGTTTTGATTTGATTTCATCGGTTTATCAAATTATTTTCACCCCTATAAAAAGTTACATTGAATTAGGATAGAAAAACATATGATACACTATATGAAAATTATTTTATTGTAAAAAATATATATTTGAATAAACTAAATATGTATATGACAATATCCAATCTAATCAAATTAATTAATGTGAAAATAATATTTATTTTTTTATATGAATTAAAAGGCACATGCCACTGTTATATTTATAATTTTAGTTATTCCAGTTCTTGAAAAAATAGAATAAAGCAAAACCTATATATTAAAGTATTTTCATGACTAAAAGTGTATCTTTTCTTAATCATGAGATTAAATTTACAAGATCTCCTAAACTATGAGATTAAAAGTATATTTTTATGTGCTTAAGAGATATAAAAATAGTTATATTAGTTAATAAAAGAATTAATTCCTTTAACATTTGCTTTCTCAAACCACCCAAATTTGAATTTTATATTATCTTTACCAATTTGCTAATTTCTTTTGAAAGCATGTGAAAAAAATATATTTATAAGAAGTTCGCCTTTCGTTTTATCTTTTGTCTATTTTTGATTTTATGATTTTATTAAAAATTAATTTTGCTAAAAAATAAATAGTTCAAAATAAATAGCAAAACCTAACTTTATTTTGAATTTATTATTTTAGTTTGGTAAGTTAAAATTAAGAAAAAAGTATAAGATTAATTAATAAATATAAAATAAGGTATAACAACTATTTGTAAAATTTGTAAAAATTAAAATTTAATATTTTGTACGGTTTGATGAAAAATCAAAATAAAAAATCAAACTGAATATTAATTTTGTATGAAAATATAATATCTATTTTTTTATATTAATTCAAAAGCACATTCCATTGTCATATATATAATTTTTCATTGTTCTACTTTCTAAAGGAAAAAAAATGGATACAACAAACTTAAAGTGTATTCATGACTGAAATTCTATTTTTTTCTAAACCATAAGACTATACGAAAATAATTACTTAACAGAGTATTTGATTCTTTTGATTTTTGCCTTCTCAAATAACCCACATTTGAGTTTTAAATCATATTTATCAATTTTAAAACCACGTTCCAAAAGCGATGTTATCCCTTATATTTCACAAATTTTATGTACAAAATCCAAAATTTATTTTAATTATTTGACTTATTTTTTATCATCACAATCATAATAGCCCGATTGCAATTACATATGATATTTGACTTAGTAATTTTTTTTTTTACTTTGAGAATTTATGCTAAATCACTACTGGATTTATATTATGAAAAAACAGATATTGTGGATTGATTTAATCTAATAAATTTTATTTATACTATTTTATTATTAGTTCGAACATTATAGTTTTTATTGGCTTTCTCTTTCTACTTTTCTTCCAAACATTATTTTTCTTCTTCGGATACGAAAATATGTTTGTCACTTGTATTTTTTGGGAATGGTATTTTCTCCCAGAATACCAAATTATTTATTACTATGGTTAGATAATCATATACCCTATACTGTCACTAATTACCACACAATAACATTGATAAGATATTTATAATTAAAAATATATCTCATTAACCATAATAAAATAATATTAACAATATATCTACCATTAATACAATATCTTTCAAAATACATCATATCATTTATCCCAACAAAATATACATATTTTTTCTTCTATACACGTTCTGCAAACTTATTTTTTATAATACATTCTTCTAGAACATTCTTCTCAAAATGACTAGAAACAAAACCAAACAGAGCCTAAAAGTTTTCAACGGAACCAAAAATGGCAAAAATAAGTTGTATGAACTTTTATGTTGTATCAGCACATTTCAACATCAATATTTTAAAAATATATATATTACATTAAACAGAAAATAATTTTGTGCTACATTTACTTGTGTAAATTTTAATCCTTTTACATATTATTCTACTGAATCAATTATAGAATTGATAAAATTGGAGTATTTTTAAAAGTACATATGGGGTTAAATGAAATTAACAATTAAAAATTCTTAACATAATCTAATAGAGATAAAATCTTATTATGATCTATATATTATTACATTATTACAAGGCTATATATAGCATATTTTTAGCTCAATTTCTTCTTTTTTTTCATTTCTTAGCCAAACCTAATTGTATTTTGAATTTGTTATTTTTAGTTTGGTAAGTTAAAAGTAAGAAAAAAAATAAAAAACTAATTAATATATAAAATTAGATAAAAAATTATTTATAAAATTTGTAAAAATTAAATTCGATATTTGGTACAATTCGATAAATTGAAATAAAAAATTAAAATAAAATAGAATATTGAATTTTTATAAAAAGCTAAATATCAAATCGAATTTTTTTTCTATCGACATGGTGCATAATGAAATTTTAGTTTTGATTTGCCAATTTTTTTAATCTCTGAGGAACAAGTGTCGCCTATAAATTATGAACTGAAAGAGAGTTCAATGCTTTGTTGTATAATGAACTATAATTTTTATTTTTATAATACCATAATTTATATTCTTTTAAAATATTTAATTTTTCCATGTTAATTCTCATTCATCTTTTTTTTTCTCGAGTTTATATATACTTTTAATTAATAAAATTATAAAAATTAAAAGTATCATCATTTATATGCACTAACTACATGATTTTGAAGTTACTGATACTCATCAATATGCCAACTTTGAAAAAATAAAACTCAATCAACCATCAAACAATATTTTAGGTTTGTTTGTTAGAGTAATGATATTGTTAACTCTACATGCACTTTTACTATCAAATATATGATTGAGCTGCCTAAAATTTACTATGGAGTCGACAAAGATATATATTGTACACAACAGACATAAGAGGTTTTTGGATACATAGCAATGTCAAAAGATTTTAAAAGAAAATCAAAAACCACAATTGAATACGAGTTGACGAAATTTTGAAAAGTCTATTTTTTTTCTTAAAGAACATGGAAAAAAAAATATTAGTTCATATGATCTTCCAAACATTCCTATCGATATAGATAATAATGGACAGTAATTTGTCAAGAGAGATACAAGATAAAATGTCAAAAGAAATACCTCCAGAATATTATAAAGAATAGCTAAAGTTGAATCCTCAACAACATAAAGGTTTTCAATGATATTAGATTGCATACAAAAGGGCAAGGGTTTCTTTAATGATGACCTATGTAGAATATGAAAAGATTTTTATACCATGCATTATTAACTCATCTTAAATTCAAAATCAAATAGTACTTATAACCGCAACACCTCTGGAGTTGCTTTCGCAATAATGCATGAGTTAGAATCATACATTCTCGTTTCAAAATACCAATAGATGCACCTAAATTAAGTCAATGCACTATGTCCAAGTAAAGTAGGGCTGCATAGCTATTACATAAAGTACAACTATTTTTATGGGATAAAACACCAATGATAAAACGATAGCTATCAAAAATGTTGATAAATTATTGAAAGATTTAATGGAAAATGATGAATAATTTGGTAGAAAAGTGGTAGTTTTTTGTGAATTTTAGATAAGTATTAACAGTTGTTCCTAATGCAATAATCTATCAAACTAATTTTGCAAGTTTGGTGAAATCATATTTGTGGCCCAAAATAAAAAAAAATACTTAAGAGGAATATGAGTCAAGGAATGATCCAAACTTCAATGTATTTTTACTTAAAGTTGGAAAATGTGAGAAACCAAGTAATACTAAAGGTAACATCAAAATTCCAGAAGTTATAATTATTGAGTATGACAATGAAGAAAACTTAATATTACGACTTATTATTTTTTCTACCTTAAATAAGAATGTCATTCAACTCATTACATGACAAACCAAGCATTGAAAAACAAGAATATTTAATAGTTTTGATAAAGTTATTGATGATACAAATTACTATTATGAAGAGAACGTTTTGAACTTTTTAATCCTAAATGCCTTTTCATAAATTGGTGCTAAAAAAAATTATTCAATAATTTTTTTGAGGAATCTGAACCTATAAAATGAATTGAGTAACGATACAAGTAGACCCGACCACGGGCCGGGTCCAAACCGGACCCAGCCCGTGACCGGACTGTGGTCAACGAGTCAGAACCAATTGACCACAGTTCATGGGTCAAACCTGTGAATTGGCCCGTGAGTCCATGGGCCGATTACGGTTTTATCCAACCAGAAACCGCCGGGTTGGACCTGGCGGTTCCACGGGCTTGAATCGCCAGGCCTGACCCGGTGATTTTTTAATTTTTTTATTTTTTAACAAAAATAGTATAAAGTGTATTATAGAGGTTTTGAACCCATGACCTTCAAGTTATTAATATAATACTCTAACCAACTGAACTAATGGATCATATGTTTATAATTTTGAATAAGTGAATAAATAAGTCTCATAATTTATTTTTTTCGTTTTTTTTTTCTCTCAAATTGTTTGTCTTGTTTGTGAAAATCAATATAATTGGTGTTGTGCCTTCTTTAAATTTTATTAATTAGTTGCAATAAGTTATAAATCAAGTCCTATATTTAAACATTGTATATTTTATTTTAATAATAAGTAAAGTTTTGAAAATTATCTAATGATACTACTTTACAATTATCTTAATAATAAGTAAATGATGCTATTTTATAATATCTAGTGTTTATTCATCAACTTCTCATTTAGTATTATTAAATTATTGTAATGTTGCATCGATTTAGTATAATAACATTAACTCCAAAAATCAAAAATTAATAAATTATGCTTTATCAATGTAGTGTAAATGAAAAAATTATTTTTTAAAAATTCCATATATTAATTTAGTCACTTTTGTTTTTGACCATATGCTTAAATTTTAGCTATTTTTTTTCAAATTTAAGTTAAATTTTTTTCATTAAGTTCAAAAATTAATAATATTTTTTGCAAATTTAAGTTAAATTTTTTTTTAAAAAAATAAAATAAAATATAAGGGTCGGAACCAGAACTGGAACCGAAATTGGAATCGTAATCGGCCCGGTGGTTCTTGAACCCGGACCGTAATCGGCCTTGACGGTTAAGGTTAATGGTCGGGATTTTCTTGAACCATGAAACCGACGGTTCTTGAACCATGATCAGGTCTAGATACAAGCCTGATATGCAAGAATTCAAGAATAATATAATTGATGTAGAGATTGTGTTTGAGCAATATACTGAAAAGCTTGTCTTTATATCTAAAGTGTCACTTTCGCCATATATAAATGAAGGTTATCCATTTTAATTTAAATGTGAACAATTTCATATAAAACTTTATTTTGTAATGACAATTAAAAAAGTTTAAGGACAAACAATATCAAATATTGGTGTCTATTTGCCTAATTCAATGTCTTTTCAATGCCAATTATATATTACTTTCTCAAGAGGAACTTCAATATCTATAACTAATAGTTGATTAAATAAACCACCTCAAATATAAGAAGAAGATGAAGACTAAAAATATTATGCATAGACAAGTGTTTAGTGTAGGTCTAAATATTTTTTCTTTAAGTAATACATTATATATATTAGTAGTAACTAATATTTTATATTTATTAGGAAAAAAATAATTTTGAAGCATGATTCACTGTAACACAAAGTTCTGATACCTAACAATCATATAATGTGAAGAAAATTTCAGCATACCAGTAACTAAAGAAAAAATAATTTGATTACTTATGATGGTCATACTTAATTAAAGTAGTTTAATAATATTATGTATAGGCCGTATGTATACCGAATAATATGTAAAAACTGAAACATAATTTTATAGATCCTTAAATATTGAATATGTATTTTACTTAATTTTTAATCCTACACCTTAATCCTTTCACTTAGTTCCACATGTATTCATCATTAAAGAAGAAATATAGTTCAATGGTAGTTTTATTTATGTTCGTAAAATGGATATTTTTTAATATTAATTATCTATCTTGCTTAATATTTAGATTTTTTTAATTTGCCAAATTTTTTCAATCTATAGAGAATAAGTATCGGCTACAAAGCATGAGATGAAAGAGAGTTTCTTACTTTATTGCAATGTCATATTGATCAACAATTAGTTTATGAAATATTTTATAATATTTTATTTTTTATTGATTATATTTTGTTTAATATTTTTTAATTTATGAAGTGTCTTATAATATCTTAATTTTATTCAAATAAGTTATTAAATAATATAATTAATATACTAGAATCATATAAATCATGTGCAATGCATGTGTTGCTTACTAGTCACACTAAAGATCTCAAAGCATATACTAAAAAGAAAACACACAAAAAATAACACACTTGGGATATCTTATTACGAGGACATTGATATTTCCATTGACATTCAAATTCTCAAAGTTCCTATTAGGATTATCAAAGAATTCCATAACATCCAACTGCGTAAAATCCGTTGGATTATAATGCTCAATAAGGTTTGTCTCCATCTTTTTCTTTTTCTTTCAGTAAAGCCTGATATGGATAAACAAGATGTATAGACATACGATTAGTACATCTCCAATGTCCTTTTATGCCATATCTATGACAATTGCTTTCATTAGTTTTAGGAGTTTTGTTTTGCAATTCATTTTGTTTTTATTTTTGCCCATTATTCTCCCATTTTGGATAGTGAATTACAGTTCTCTTGAAATTTTTTTTTTTTTTAATTATACTAAACTCGACCACAACTACAACCACAACTCCGTAATACTCTTCGACTCAACTCATAAAATAGAAGTAACAGATAAGTTCTTCTTCTATCAATCATATGTGACATTCTAGTTCTAATATATTTTCTAAAATGTTAAAAGTTTTTTTCTTTATCGAGAAAACCTCTTCAATTCCCTAGGATTGTTTTGTTTCAATTAAGCCATATTCATCACATCTAGAGTTTCCCAATTCAGTGGTGATCTTAAAGAGTTGATTCTTTTGCACAAATTTCACATTACATATCATACAAATTTTTAAAATACTATTTCCATTTCAAAGGTGATATTAAAGATTTAATTATTTGCACAAATTTTCATCACATTGCATATCATATCTCAAAATATCGAAATATTATTATATTTTAAAATAATATTTGTGTTGGTATCCTGTTGCAACTCATGGGAGGGACCGTATAGTTGTGAAATACACTAAAAAAAGTATCATTAGTTGTCTCTTTATTTTCATGCATGAAATGAACCAAACTTAAAACGTTCGACGCTTAAGGTGACGCCCAAAGCACAAACAATAAATATACTAAAACTTATCGTCCCACTTATATAAGCCCACAAAGTGTTGTCTTAACCAAAGATTTGGGAAAACAGGTAAGGGAGATTGGTGAAGTGAAACATGGGTGACCCAAAAGTTTCTTACGCAGAATGCCACAAGATTGAAGATTGAAGATTGAAGATTGAAGGCAGTGATATATATATATATATATTCTGAGTGAAGCTATGTAACATTATTGTGTAAAAAGTATTAATTAATAATTAATAATATACAATGAACACTACAAGAATTTTATATTTTAGCGACGAAAATTTTCATCACTAACAAAGACTTTTTCGTCACTAAATATATTAGCAATGAAAAATTTTCGCCGCTAAAGTCACCACAATAAGACCGTCACAAATAATTTTGGTGTCGAAAATATCAGCGAACGTCGCAAAGTTTAGCGATGGAAATTTTCGTCACTAAAGTTGAAAATTTCTTTGCTAAAGAATAACTTAGCGACACAATTCATAAGAGATTTCGTCGCTAAATATTTAAAAAATAAATATTAAATAGATAATTTTAGCTTTAGCAACAAAATTAGTTGGTTTCGTCGCTAAACTTAGCGACGAACATTCAGAATTCATTGTTAAGTTAATAAAATATAAAAAAAATATAAAAAAAAATTAGCGGCGAATTGTCAGTGTTCGTCGCTAAGTTAATAAAATATTTAAAAAATAAAAAAAATTAGTGATGAATTCTGGAAATTCGTCACTAATATTATTTTTTAAAAAAGTATTTTTTTATTTCGATCATTTTACCCTATTTTAAACAACAAATCCACATTATATCCTGTTTCAAATAACAAATCTACAACCTGTTTGTCATAATCATTCACAAATATTCAACAACTCCCCACAACATATCCAATAATCATTCACAACACATTTATCATTTCAACAATCTAAATATCATCAATTAAAAGATATTTCATTAAAAAAAACTCATTGTATATTAAACAAACCATCATATACACAAATCATGCAAATTGATCATTAAATAAATCATTATGAAAGTCAACATTCAAAGTAAAATATCTCCATATATAAAATTAGACAAAAGTCTAATGCACCTCAATGAAAATCAAAATAAGAATCTTCAGGTGTTGTTCGAGCCTTAACTGCAAAAAAACAAATCAAAAATGTAATTATAAAGAAATCAACACTATATATTAACCATAATCATATATATCAAAACAACAACGACTAATATGAATAACATTGACATAAAAATTAATCCCAGAAAAAAAAATATGAATATTGTACAAAAAAAGATGGTTGTTGTTGGCTCAGCAGCAGTATCACTTGCGATGCACTAGGAGACACCCTATCAAGAATCTGCAGAATCATGGCTTATTGTGACTCATGACATGCAGTTTGTCTTCATAAACCAATAGCTTGGTCCTCATGTCTACTAGCTCGCTCTTGGTGCCTGCTAGCTCCTCTTGTGTTATATGAAGTTGATCTCTAAGCGCTGCATTAGTCGGCCTGGATGATGCAGCATCAGAAGTAGTCGACCTGAGAGGCTTGGGTCCATTTCCAAACCCACGCATATACCCTGTACATGTACCGAGTATCTGGTCACACATTCTATCTGCAATCTGTACATCATCTAATGCGTTAGCATTATCCTCGATATCTATATGAGCCTATGATTCTCGGTACTCTTCTTAAAGTCGCACCATTTTATCCCAAATTTAATAAATATGTCAACATATTTAGTTTCAAATATATTGAAAAGAAATAATTTAATGAATTATTTACTTATATATGTGCACTGAGCTCTATCTTCTACACAACCCTTCATAGTGAGTTTCATTAAAAATGGTAATCCGATCTTTTCTACAAATTTTATTGGTCTAGAAATAACATATGTTATATGTTACTTATCGAATAAAGGAATTATTTAAATGAAACTTAAGATTTTATATACTTACACCATTATAACTATACTGCACAAAAAACTTTGAACCTCCGCAATGATTAAAAGGCAACTTTGCTCGATTTGCGGAGTTTGTTATTGATCGTTTCTGCAAAAAAAGTTACAGTAATAAATATCATAAGATTAAATTAATAAATATAATATTTCATTAAATAAATTAGCTAAAACTTAGTATTAAATTTACCTTATACTCCTCTGACTCGAATAATGTACACATATACTCCCAATCTGCCTGAGTCTCACAAAAATCATGAGATATATGTTTCAATTGCTCCTCCCAAGGTAGGTTTGTGAGACTTTTGTAGTATTTGTGCATCTTTTGGCAGTTGTCCCTGTATCGTGCACTCATTAGCCTATCGATCTCTTTCTTAACTAACTCTGGTTCTGTGCTAAAGTTTACAGTAAATATAGCCTACAAAAAAAAGGTATGTTAACATCTAATGTATCAAAGAGAAAGTAAACTGATAAATAAGATAGTTAATTATGCTAACCGACAACAGATCAAATATGGGCCTCTTTTGTTCCTCTGTAATATGCCTCAATCAGCCACTTGTAACAGTGCAAACTTCTTCACTGCTACACCGTCTCAAAGAAGGATCCATGCTACCCTGTAGGATGGCCATCAAATCTGCGAAATGTGACCAGTACCTCCCCATCTCCTCTATATAACGTCTGAGTTTGTCACCATGTGTGGCTCTTGTATCTCGATGTTGCCTCTGCGTAAAAGTTGCAATCATAAAAAAATGAGTTAGATTATTGTTCAATATAATTATTAAATAATGGTAATATAAAATAAGTTAAAAAAATAAAACAAACCACTAGATGTACCCTCATCCATCGAAATGTTTGTAGTAGCTCGATCAATAATGGGTTGTTCATTAATCCCTTTAGAAGACATACCTATAAAACACAAACATGTGGTTAGATAGATAATATAAATAAGATTATTTATAAACTTTACTAACAAATTAGGAATAATATTAATCTATTTAAAAATCTTATTGTAAGCAGAACTCGGATGAGTGACTATAGTAGATGGTGGTTAGGAGGTGTAAACAGCTGTTAGCGAATGACTGAAAAAAATAATAATAATAATTAGTAAACACAATCAAAAGATATAGATATCAGGATTGAAATAATAATTATTAACATTCACAATTAACAATAATGAAGGATTGAAATAAAGTCAGTGATAAAGCAAATGATAAGATAATTCCAAGAAAGGAAACCATACATGCTTATCGAATTTCTGTTATTTTCTTATGAGAAGTTCATAATGTCTACGAGAAAGTTCATAATGTCTAAGATAACAATGTCTTACGATTTATAATATGAAGATCATAAATTCATCTAAGTTCACAATGTCTCAGTGTGAAGATCTTACTTTTTTCTTAATTTCTTAATATTAGAAATTGAATGAATAAATAGAAAATATGAATAACATTGTATAAATACTTAATAAAATGAAGTAAAATAAAAATTGATAGTTCATACCATGATTATTGATAAAAATTAGGCACTATCATCATCAGACAACAATTTTGCTCTTCTCCCTTATTATCTAATTCAATGTCTTCATCTTCATCATTAATGAAATTATGCATGTTCTTAGAGAAACCTGCTTATGTATCCAATAATTCTACATGCTAAGGTTGAATGTCTAGTATGTAGAGATTTGAAATTTCTAATTCATCACGAATACTTAAGCTTATCTCATCTAATGAAATCTCTTGATTAGGCTCATTGTTGGATGAACTTTCAAATTCATGTTCCTCTCTATTTTCGTATTCCTTTCTGATTACTTCATATATTTCTCGATATTGCACATTTTGTATAACTTTTCATCTTCCTCCATGCTTTATATCATCCAACTAATAAACTTGCCTTGCCTAAGTTGCCAAAATGAAGGGATCATCCTCATACCATATTTTAGACATGTCAATACATGTTAGACTGAACTCTTATACGACTGATTTCTTTTTGGGGTTATAGTATAACCAACCACACTAGAATAAATGTACCTTATATCTAAATGTATAAAAAATTATAACAACATCCTTTAAAACTCCAAAAAAATCTAAGTTATCGCCATCGTCGGATGATGGTTCACTAACCCTACTTTTTTTAGTAGTGCAACGAGTATCACGAGAAAGTGTATGCTATCGAACACTATTAACAATACAAGCATCATATAATTGAACTTCAACATCAAGTCCCAATGTTAGAGAGTATAGTTCATCTATAGCCTTCGAATTTTAGATTTCTTAGCCTAATTATTTTGTCCCTAAACCACTATGAAAACTACTTCTCGTGACATTGTAGAATGCAGTTTGAAGAAGTTCTTGACAAAAGAATTTGCAAATATTCACTGCACATAAATATAAATAACTATTACAGACTCAATCAAAATTAGGAAAAAAAATAGAATAGAATTTAAAAACTTACTTTTTATATTGGTCTACTTATTTGAAATTATTGAGAATGTACCAATGTGCTTTCTTACATAAAGTGAGAGGTAATTTATGATTTCGTTGGTTGTCCACCACTCTTACTTGTTGATTGAAAACACTTATGATAAATGAAATAGGCTGGCTAACATCTTTGTTACATTGCGGTCTAGTAAATCTTATTTTAATTTGACTCATATACAAAGATGAGAAAGTTAATGCTTCATTCACAACATATCCCTTTGCAATAGATCCCTCCATTCTTGCCATATTGTGAACATATTTCTTAAATGTTGCCAAATACATTTCAATTGGTACATCCATTGTGATGAAATAGGTCCAACTAATATAGCATCGCGGGGTAAATGAACTGTCAAGTGAACTATAATGTCAAAAAATTCCAAAGGAAATATTTGTTCCATCTTGCACAAAATTAATACTATATTTTCCTCCATTTTGCTCAAGTCTGCAGCATGTAAAGTTCTTGAAGTGATTTTTCAGAAGAAGTCACATAGCTCAATAATTGTGCCACACATATCCTTTGGTAAAAACTTTCTTATGTCGATTGGAAGTAATCTTTGCAAAAGGACACGACAGTCATGTGTTTTTAAGCCATATAACTTTCCATCATTCACATTCATATTCCTTGAGATATTTGCGGCATAACCATTGGGGAACTTCACAGATTTTAAAAATTGACAAAATTCATGTCTTTCTTCCTAAGTGAATGTGTAACTTGCATGTGGCTTACTGACTCTGTCTATAGCATTCTTAAGGTGTAATTCACTCCTTATACCCATATCTTACATATCTAATCGAGCTTTGATTCGACTTCCCATCTATACTCAATAATGTGCCAACTAGAGCATTCACAAATGTTCTTCTCAATGTGTATAACATTCTGATTATGTCTCAACTTCAAATCTAACCAACACTCTAACTCAAAGAAAATTAACTTCTTAACCCAATTCGTATTACCAACTAATCGTCTTCCTTTGTCAGTCACCACAGGATCTTTACCAAATGTCACTTTAGACAGGGCATATGACTGAATTAAAATCTCACTACCACTAAAGGTTCGTGGTAGACCTTCACTTTCAAACTTTCCATAGAAGCTCTTATTGTTACGCCACGAGTGCTTAACATGTAGGAACCGACAACGGTCTGTGTAACATATTTTATTGCGCAATCTTTGACTTATAGTATCTTCAAGATATATAGGACATATATTATAACTCTTAGTGCTCCACCAAACACTGTCCCATATGCTGAGAAGTCATAAATTATCTACATAACAGCAACATGTAATCGAAATATTCATTCAGTATTTTCATCATATGCTTCTATTCCCTCACTTCATAACTTCTTCAATTCAATAATTAAAGGACGCAAGTACACATCTATCTCTTTTTTAGGTGCCTTAGGCCTAGGAATTACAAGAGACATAATCATGTACAACGGTTTTGTCATTTTCCATGGGGACAAATTTTACGGCACAAGTAAAACTGGTCGCATACTATAAGCATTTGACATATTTCCAAATGGACTAAAACCATCAATTGCCAAGCCTAAATAAACATTTCTAAGATCAACTGAAAATGTTTCATGTAATTTATCATAACTTTTTTTATGATTCAGCATCAGCTGGGTGTCTCAATACCCCATCTGTTTTAATCTTTTTTTTTCTTATGCTATCTCATATCCTTTGCTATATGTTTCAGCAAAAACAACCGCTTCAGTTTTAGCTTCAAAGGAAAATACAAGAGGACTTTTTAAGGGATTTTTTTTTATTATTTGCCTCATCATGCTTGAATCGGGGCTCCTTACATATCTGACATATATCCTTGCTTTTGTGTTCATCCCAAAATAAGATACAATCCTTTTTACAAGCATGCATAGATTCATATCTCAATCCTAACTCTCTTAATATTTTCTTAGCTTCGTAATTAGAGTTTGGAATTGCATTCAGTTTTGGAAATGCTTCTTGCAATAATTGAAGCAATATATTAAATGACTTATTGCTCCAACCATTCAACATCTTTACATGCATTAACTTAGAAATCACCCATCTATAAAGGTGTCCTTGAACATAATCCAAATTAAATTGATATAAATTTCCACACCTTCGACAAGGACAACAAATCTTCGATAACCCAAATATTGACATATAATTCTTGGCTACATCCAAAAAATGATTTAAACCATTTATATGTTCTGGAGCCACTCAATTCTGATTCATTATCTAATTTCGATCCATAATTCTACAACCTGTTGATGATAGTAATTAGATAATTGATTTAAATCATTCATATTCATAATGGCATGCATTGCCCCCACTTCTACTTCCACTCTTTGGTAAGGGTTCTATCCCATTCAAGAACATGTTCTTATTTATGGTTTTATAAGTATGAACACTTTATTTTATGTATGAGAAAATTTCGACAGTATGTACCCATATTTCTCCAAAAATACATATTACAGTGCACCCGAAGAACAAATGAGAGATACAAATTGAAATACTTAATCACGTACATGAGACAAATAGCATATTAATATAATCATAGTTAAGTACATGTTCTCAAACTGTCTGAATTAGATAATTTAGAATTTAACAACAAATTTTAAAATCATTAAAGATTTTAAATTTTCAATGCTAAATTCTGAATAGAGTCCAAGGTTTATGAATGCATATTCATGTTATGTATATAGTTACTAATTTACGACTTTCTATCAAAGTTTTTTTTATGTATAATAATAAACATAAAAAAGAGATTAATATTGTAGCAGATAAATTGAAAATCTAGATAGAGTAAAAGTAATTTAATAATCTAACTATCAGGAGATTGTGAATATATTTACATATTGTACCAATATATATACACAATTTTAAGTGTTCAAAAGAAACACCATTAATTCCGAATCATGAGTTTCAGAGATTAATAAATATAGATAGAGAACTACCATACATGAGTACTACATGTATACTAAAGTAATATGCTTATACTAAAATATTGCATGCTTTAGTTAATAAAGTTGAATAATATAATCTATTATAAATTAGTGTTTTATTTTATAGTGAAAAATATTTACTTAAATAAATATTGAATTGTAGATTACATACATTTTCATGTATTCTTTGAATGGAACAATTTGAGGCCAATTTGAGTATCTTAATAACTTCACATAGTTTCAATATTAGAAGAACATGCCAAGTTCATAAAAAAATAAAAAACTTAACAAGCTTTAAGCTCCTAGTTTAAGTTCCAATTAAAGCTGAATTGACTCTTAAGTTTAGATACAAGCAAATGCCCTTCAATCTGTGATGACGTCACATCCTAGAAAAAATCATATTATGTAATTACATGTCATATTTTCACTTCTAATACAATTAAACACATTTTCATATAACATTTTAAATTTTAGAACAAACATTTTTTATCAGTGGTACCGTCCGTGATCTCTTGGAGGATCATCTAGTCCATAATTTAGCATTCTCTATGGCATCTGCTAACATAATTAGGCCTTGTCCCTTATTATAATCAAACCATGCCTGTTTCTACCATTACTACTTTTAATACCAGCATAATTAAGGGTTTCAGTAAATTAATCATATCAATAAGGTAAAGGGTTTTAGGCTTTTAGCCCAATATTTTCATATCTAGTATGACAATCTCCTGAGGCATAATATATATATATATATATATACAACACATATATCTGTGAACCTACTATCAATTTAGAACTACACACAAACTAAACACAAACACAGAAATGAATACCTATTGCGAAGACGAAAGAGATAACCGATGGCGGGGCAACAATGGTTGTGGTGGCCAGTGGCAGGTTCAGACGAAACTTTATGTTTCATGCGGAGGGGGCGGTGGTGGAGGTGGAGCTTGGTGCTGACGTTTGGATGGCAGTGGAGATGAAGCTTGGTACTGACAGTTGGACGGCGGTGGAGGTGGAGCTTGGTACTGGTGATTGGACGGCAAAGACACACGATTTGGGGGAGACGATCGAAGGGGGAAGAGGGATTTAGGGCTTAGGAAATTTCACAAATCAAATGGGGGAAGAGGAAATTTTCAGCCGAAATTAAATCGTCTTTAGCAACAACTTCAGAAAATATGTCAGCTAAGTTAAGATAAAGAAATTTAATAGTATTTTAGTGTTACCGACGAATTGAACAAATTCCGTTGCTAAGTAAAAAAAAATTAATTTATCTTAATGACAAAAAAGACTATGCCGTTGCTAAGTTTACATAAATTTTCGCGATGAATAATTAATTTCATCGCTAAGTTTACATAAAAAAAATTAAATTCATTTTTTTTTTAATTTTCAGCAACGAACATAGTCGCTTTCTAAAAAAAATAATTTATCTTAGTGATGAAAAAACTTATGTCGTCGCTAAGTTTACATAAATTTTTGTGATGAATCATTGCTTTCGTCGCTAAGTTTATATAAAAAAAATAAAACTAATTAATTTTTTTATTTTTAACGACGAACATAATCATTTTCGTTGTTAAGTAAAAAAAATCAATTTACCTTAGCAACGAAATAAATCATTTTGTCGCTAAGTTTTGATAATAAAAAATTGAAATAAATTGTTTTTCTTTTAGTGATCAAATTTGACGTTTTCGTCGCTAAAAATGATCTTAGCGACGAAATATGCTTTTCGTCGTTATTTTCCTATTTTTCTGTAGTAAAATAATCAATTTTTATGAAACTAGATATCCCACTTGAATTTTATAATGTACATCTATACTTGAGTTAGGATACTGCCAACTTAAATATACAAATAATCTTTCCAAAATTAAATTTTGATTATATTTTTGTTCTCGTATGAAAACTGGAAATAAAGTTTAAAACAATTAATTACTTTATTTACTAAAGTGTAACCTAGAAAAATAAAAATAAAAAATCTGTGATATATATAAAATGAATTTCTAAACGAATTTGCGTACAATATATCACTGTTTGACTAGATTTAGAATGTTGGTAAACAAAATATTTGGTAATTGAATGCCATCTTAATGTTGAGATTTGATAGTTTACAGATATATTTCAATTATTTTTGTTAATTATATATATTTATGTTGATATTGTGGTAGACATTCGTGCATCATTTATAGTTCAAAATTAAAATTTAATTTAAAATATTGAGGATACTGTCAATCATCAAAATGATGTTTTAAAATTATTTTGGAATATATATCAAACAATTTCCAACAATATAACAAAATCATATTTGTCATTGAAATTCTAATTATCAATATGATTTTCTTTAAATCTCTGTTAAAATTCACATATGTATTTAAGTAAATGACTTTTCTTAATTTCTAGTCTAAATCCCACCTAAAAAATTCAATCGATAAGGTAAATTTTCTCTTATAATAGAATCACGCTAATAAAATTCGACTATTCTTTTAACCTCAAGTACTATTCGCTTCTTTTCTTGATGTATGATATTTTGATTGATTTGAAATTTAATTAATTTTTTTTTTTCAAAATCACCTATGCCTTCGCACGGGATAAGTAAACCCCAATTCATTTATTAATCTAAAAATATTCAAAAAAAAATTACAATCAAGTGCACGAAAAATAAACGATGATTACTACTCCCTTGCATCTTTAAATCCCTTACATCTTTAAAATGAAAAGCACCAATGCCTATTCGATCAATCTTAACATAACCACGAATGGCCTAAGGTAGATCCAAAATTGATAATTAATGACCTTGTATCCCTACAACCCAAATTTGCAAGAAGATTTGCTGCCTCATTCCCTTCTCGAAAAATATGTTCGATCCACAGCTCAATCTGACGAAACTTATTTGTTGCTCTAGTGAGAAGGCATTGAAATACCCAGCTGCCTGCTCGTTGGTCCGTGAGAAGTCTAATTATCATCAGAGTCTCCAACTCAATCTACAATTTTGTAATACCCCTCTGAATTTAATTGGGATATTGTCTTTCTTGATTTCGAGAGTGAGGTATATGGAGTGTTAGAACAACCAAATTTGTAAATAATGGCAAGATTTTCAGCCTAAAAGAAATAGCAAATTGCTGCGAGGCCAAGAAAGTATGAGTTCCAATTGCAATTAAATCCCTTAACTTTTTTAATCATTTTTTGCACACCCCTTAATTATTGGACCCATCAAGTTGGTTCCTCGTAACCTTACAATAATCACTTTTCGAATGTTCTTAATTTACATTTATACTTTATTAAAATATATACAACAATCTAATCAAGGGTAAAACAGAAATTCTGTTAAACTATTAGTGATCATAAGCATTTTCTGTTACTTAAATATGCTAATGAAAAGCGGAAATTGTTATAAGGTAAGTACAAGTTCTAATTTCTCTCAACAATTTTCCCAATTCTTGTGTGAATAAAACTTTCGAAATCCTTTACCTTTTCCCATTTCTCTCAACAATTTTCCCAATTCTTTGAAAACGCACTTGTTTTTTTATTATTTTTGTAAAAACCCCATTTCAGTTTTTCGGCAAAATAGTGGGTTAGATCCCATTGCAACTTGCCTTGGTTGCATTATTCGATTCTCCGCTCCCCTACAATCTATAGAGATACAGTCCAAAATAGATCCACGAATATGAAAGTGGAAGTAGCAACAATAGTAGAAGTCACAAAGAAAACTCCACCCATTGATTTAGGGAGTTAGGGAATGCTACTTTCATGGTGAGCATCTAAAGGACAATTATGGAAGATAGTGGAATCTTTTGTCTTTAACTATCTTTCCCTTTTCTTCTTCTTTTTTTTTTTTTCAATGTCAGATCATATTTAAGAATGCAATTATTCTTAAAGTCATTCTTGGATTCTCTCTCTCTCTCTCTCTCTCTCTCTCTATATATATATATATATATATATATTTTGTCTTTAACTATCTTTCCCTTTTCTTCTTCTTTTTTTTTTTTCAATGTCAGATCATATTTAAGAATGCAATTATTCTTAAAGTCATTCTTGGATTCTCTCTCTCTCTCTCTCTCTCTCTCTCTCTCTATCTATCTATCTATCTATATATATATATAAGTCCTCAAAAGTCTTGTTGCTTTGATCCAACAGAAGAGGAGAGAAATTAAGTGGTTTTGGCGGATCGAAACATGGGAGACAAATATGCAGAATGCCACAAATCCCTTTCTCATTTAGACGGGAAGAGTGATGGTTGCCAGGAGTTCGTGGAGAAGCAGGGCTGGAGATCGATGGAATGCGATATCTGCGGCTGCCACCGGAATTTCCATCGAAAGGTGGAGGTAGTCTACACAAAGTGTCACAAAATTCATGATTTTAAGTTCCCGGGTTCAGTGGACGGATGCCAAGAGTTCACCCCCAGCGGCACAGAGGGCACGGAGGAGGCGGTAACCTGTGCTGCCTGCGGATGCCACAAGGCCTTTCATCGGAATGAGGTCCACAAACCAGTAACTTCAACTTCTAAAGGTTTTTGACTGAAGATTGGACTTTTTCATTGAGGTGGATTCACAGTTTTTTTCTTGCTTCTTGTATTGTTCTTTCCTTTTTTTTTTTTTTTTTCTCTCCTCTTCTGTTTGCAGTAATATTTGGTTTCGCCCCCCGGCCCAAAAAAAAAAAAAAGTTTGGATCTATGTGTTGTGTGCCTGAAAGGGTGGCTGGAAAGCGGATGTTATTAGTATTTTGGTGCTACTTTCTACATTAATCTGTGTTGTCTGTGTGTTTTTCAAAATATTGTTACTGTAAATCCAGATATTTGTTAGCAGTCGAGTAGCAATTGCAGCATCGGTACTGATATTTGAACTATCATCAGTTTCATAAATGAAAACAAAGAAATAAATGTTCTTGCAAATGATACAATTGTAAATCGAGACGTGCATTTTATTATATATTTATATACAATCACATACATATATATATATGTATATATAAAATGTGTGATAAAATATACAATCGGTACACAATACGGTTGTAGCACTTGAACCAAAATAAATTTAATCCCATTAGAATTTATTATTTTGTCAAATACAAAAGTAAAGGAGAAAATACATTTTCTATCCAATTTTGTTAAAAGAAAACATCATATTTTAAAAAGAATACAAGAGTAACACAAATGTAATTTTGTATTAAATTTGTCATTTTAATAATTTATGAATTTCCTACTTAGAGTTGCAATGTCTTTTATAATGTACAAAATTCTTATTTCTTTTATTATGATTTTCCTGAAAAAGTTCAGAAGTATTAAAGTTCATAACATTACGAGCAGACATGGGCATCAAATTAGATAATAAGGTTTTTGGGTGGTTGAATCACGTACTCAACACCAATCCGATATACTCGAATACTCAATATGTTATGTTTTAATTTTTCTTATAAAAACAATTATGCTATTGATACTCTCTCCCTCTTCTTCTTTCTTTTCCTCATCTTTTTCTACTTTTTATTGTTCTTCTTTTCCTTTTCTTCTCATCTTTTGCTCTTTCTTCTCCAGCATTCTCTTCACCTCTTCTTATTCTTTCTTTTTCTCCTATTTTCTCTTTTTTTTCTTTCCCCTTTTCTCCTCCCCTTCCCCTATTCTCCTCTCCTCTTCTTATTTTTAATTTTTCTCTTCTTCTTTCCCCTTTCGTCCCCCGCCCCCCCCCCCCCCTCCCCTCCTTCTTCTTCATTTCTCCTCCCCTTCTTCTTCTCAAATCTTCTTTCTTTTTTTGGATTCCACTTCCTCCTGCCCTCATCCTCTTCTTCTTTTTTTTTTCTTCCATGTTTCTTCCTCCCCCTCTTCTTCTTCTTCTTCTTTCTTTTTCTTATACTCTTTTTATTTATTTATTTCTGGATTCCTCCTCCAAATCTTGTTCTTCCTTTTCCCCCCCTCTTTTTTCCTCCAAATCTAGTTCTTCCATTTGTATATAAGAACTAAGTGAAGACAAATAAACAAAAAGAATGAGACCAAAGTATATGATGACAATTTTCATTGTCACAAAATCCAAGGCACAACATAGTATGAATCTTGATATTTTATATCGTAATTTATTTTACATGTTAAATACATATTATATGTATATTGATGACATCAACAATATAAAATGAGTACTACATAGCATCCAAATTGGGCAAACATCCAATTGGGTGGAAACTCACGCTTGAAATTAGAAAACAAGAGAAGAATTAGGAAACACGATTAATTTGACTGCTCCTAACTACATAAACATTTCTAATCACTCCACTCTACTGTTAAAATCTAAATACCCCTTAAAATAATAAAAATTATATGAATGCACAAAAATACTTGTAAGTTAAATAAAATGTTAAGTTCACTTTGCCCTCTCTATTATAAATTATGTAGTATTTTGACTCTTCTATAACTAAATTGATTCTATATTTATTTAGAAATAATTTTATTAAATAAGTTCACTTCCAATTAAATCTAAAATAAATAAATATCAATATATCATTTTAATAGTACAGAGAAGACACATTAATTTTTTTTAAAATTATCACATATAAATTTATATTACTGTCATTTCGTATACACATGTATATTGCTTTAAGAAGTCAAAAATTTTAGGATCAAATTAATTATATTATTTAATAGCATAAATTATTCTATTATGTAAGATGTGTATGTGTAATTCAAATATATTAACGAATCTAATTTCAGTATTTAGTTTTTTATTTGTGAAAGAAAATTCAAAAATAAAAAATAAAAACTAAAAAATAAAAAAATCTTATAAAATATATTAATGCAATTAAGAACTCTCGAGAGAAAAATAAAAAAATCTAAGAGATACTTTCTAAAACAACATATGGGAGATAATAGTACTATGAATTTATGTGAGATAATAGTAATATGAATTTATGCGAGATAATTTTTTTAAAAATTTAATGTGTCATTTCTATATTATTAAAATTATATTTTTCATTTATTTATTTCAATTTCAATTGAAGGTTAGTACTGAATAAAATCTAGGGTCAAATTAATTGACATTTGATTATCAAGGGGCTAAAAATATACTTTATAAGATTTTTTTTATTTTCTAATTTTAATTTTTCTTTCACATATAAATAACTAAAATTAGATTAGTTAACATCCGCACCTTACATAATAGAAACATTTATACAAATAATATCAAATGATTTGACCCCAAATTTTAGTACTTACTCATTAAAGCAATATATATATATGAAATGGACAAATGGTAGTAATATAAATTTATGTGATATTTTTTGAAAAAAATTTAATGTGTCTTCTCTATGTGAAAACTATATATTGATATTTATTTATTCTAGATTTAATTAGAGGTTAATTAATTTAATAAAATTAGTGTTGAATAAAATATGAGATCAAATTAATTGATATTTAATTAGAGGGAGCAAAGTACTACATAATTTATATTAAAGGGGGAAAAATAAATTTAATATTTTATTTAACTCAAAAGTATTTTATCCATCACTATAATTTGTATTGATTTTGGGGGGTAATTGAAGATTTTATTAATAGAGGGGATAATTAATGCAAATTCATGGTACAGTGAAGTAAAGTATATTTTACCCTAATTATTATAATAGTAGTACGTATGTGGATTATAACTATTGGAAACTGATTATTTAATAAAGATGAGGATTTGAGCCAAACCACAAGAATAAGTCAATAATTCATTAGCTTTGTTATAATACATATAAACTTATGAATTTTAGATGAGTGATGTTGAAGTTCTTCGCATTTTACAAATCAAATGGAATTTGTCCTAAATTTTAATTTACTTGATGTTGCTTCAATGTTACACGCTCTAACGTGTTCAAATTATAGATACTTTATAAGTTCCATCAGTTGATAAAATTAGCAATGGGGTAAAATGGAGAAATCTTTCAATAAAATCAAAATTTGAAAAAAGGACAAGAAATGTAAAAGATATGTGGCAAACGACTACCTCGCCCTCAAGTCACAGTTGTAATAAATGTTTCCCATAAATGTAGTACATGTTTTTTTTTAAGATTTTTTAATATTTCGTGCCAATTAAAGGTGTGTTATAATTCTGTATTATTCTTCAACTCAACTCATAAAATAGAAGTAAAAGGTAAGTTCTCCATTTATGGATCATGTGCGACATTCTAATTCTTCTAATTCTATGATATTTTCTAAAATAAAAGTTTTTATCTTTATGGAGAAAACCTCTTAGATTCCCTAAGATTGTTTGTGTTTCAATTAGTCATATTCATCACATCCTAGAGCTTTCCAATTCACTGGTGTTCTTAAAGAGTTGATTCTTTTGCACAAATTTCCATCACATTACATAAAATTCAAAATTTTAAAATACCATTCCCAATTCAAAGGTGATATTAAAGATTTAACTATTTGCACAAATTTTCATCACATTGCATATCATATCTCAAAATATCGAAATATTCTTATACTTAAGAATAATATTAGTGCAACCCATGAAAGGGAACTGTATAGTTGTGAAATACACCAAAAGAAATATCATTAGTTATCTCTTTACTTTCATGCATGAACCAAACTTGAAACGTTCGACGCTTAAGGTGACGCCCAAAGCACAAACAATGAATGTAAGTACACTAAAACTCATCGTCTCACTTATATACAAGTCCACAAAGTGTTGTCTGAACCAAAGATTTGGGAAAACAGGTAAGGGAGATTGGTGAAGTGAAACATGGGAGACCCAAAAGTTTCTTACGCAGAATGCCACAAAATTCATGCACATTTAGGTGGAAAAAAGGGTCGGTTGCCAGGAGTTGTTGGCAGTGGGAGAGAGCAGTCAACTGCTCCATCTGCGGCTGCCACATGAATTATCACAGGAAAGTGGCGAAATACGCGACGGAAGTGGTGTACACTGAGTTCATGCCTTCATTTGGTGAGTCCGGCGGAATGAGGTCACCAAAACAATTTACTAACTCAAATAGAAAAAAAAAACTACTAAAATTATCCATCCCATAGTTACAACACTAATTTTGCAATGAAGCCTACTTATACAAATACAGTAATACACAAGTCGACTTGATATTTAGTGAATTTACCGAACCATCCATCTATGTGACTGAGATTCTTGAATTCTCTGAATATAACACATTGATTCATTTAATATCACTGGATTAGAGAAAATAGCGATGGAATCTAGATGCCACCCATTGATTTAGGGAGAGAGGGAATGTTACTCTCATGATGAGCATCCAAAGGACAATCTTAGGAGATAGTGGAATCTTTTATCTTTAACTATCTTCCCCTTTCCCTTTTTTATGTCATGATCATAATTATAAAAATATTTAATTATACCTCCCCCAACCTTAAAAATAATTTTTTGGTACGATTGAGGGGTTATATTAACTATTTTTTAGTAGATAAATAATTTATTTAATTGAATAAATTAAATCCTATATAACAAGTATTAAGACTTAAAACTTTTATAGTTTCAAAAAAATTTAAAAGAACAGTATGATATATTATAGCAAAGTGGGTAATTATTTTAAAATATTATTTATTATAAAAAGAAACTATTTCCTTTCATATGATTACGTCTCCATATACAGAAGAAGAGAGAAACTAAGGCACTTTGGCGGATCGAAACTTGGGAGGCAAATATGGAGAATGCCACTTATTGGTCGTTAGTTTAAAACAGGGGAATAAGTTTAATAGGTCATTTGAATTATAGATAAGAACAAAAATAAAATCTAATAAATCAAGTTTATAAGCTACACAAGATAATATACAAATTGAATGATAATGCTTAGCGCAAGTCCAGTAGGCCAGAAGGAGTAATCCCACGAAAACCATTATATTAGCACTATAATTACTCTAATATTCATTATTAAAAGGTACACAATTAATTACGTATATATATGTTGTTAATAATTTTGATTTGCATCTATTTATTCTAAAATTGAGTTAAACGTCAGAGGATTTTCGACGCATCTTGCACTTTCAGTTAGGAGTTTCAAAAAGTGAATTGATACCATATTATTTTGGCACTATTAGTGAGAAATTACTGATTGATTATTGAGAATGCGATTAGGATCCAAAACTGTAAAAACAGCCAACACCCAAGGAGGTGACAGCTCGCACAGTGGCTCAAGCAAGTTGCTCAATTCGCTACTAACTAGCATAAGAAAGAGCCCCTTCAGCCACCTCATAGAGACTAAGACCCACTCCAACTCCTAAGAGAACTGAGCAGAGGCAGAAATGAATAGGTGAAGTTCTGCTAACCAGCACAGAGAAGAACCCCCTCAATCGTCTAGCAGAAGCTAAAATTTTGCTCCAACTCTTGAAATGATTGAGGTAAGGTGTGAATCCTTGCGACGCAAAGCGACTAACACTCACGAGGATGTGAGCAACCGTGCATCCCCAACCAAAAATCGTACAAAGCGATGAGGGGAGATCAAGATGACATATACCATGTTACCTGTTCGCCCAACAGACTCGTGCAGCCAAAAGGAGGATTGATATCGGTCACGTCGATCATTAATGTTGATATCATTTGTATAAGTTGTTTCCATAATGATACTAGTGACCACACCATCTTGATGTCGGACGGATTGATTCAATCATCGGTTCGACTAATCCAATAAAAATTAATTATATTTTTATTATATTATGTAAAATTGTAATGTAATAAATTAATTGTTATTTACTAAATTTTAAAGTTAAAAAATAATAATCAACTAAAAAATATATTTAATAGAGTTTAAAATCTAATTTATCATATACATATAACTAAATTTCAAATTTAAACTTTTTTTAAAAGAAAAAAAAAATATAAAATAACAAAAAGTTTCGATCGATTTTAAGCAGTTCAATCTTTTTTTTTTTTGCAGTCAATCAAACTAATCAACCGCTAATTATCAACCAAACTAGCAGGTTCAATCTGCTTAAGAAAACATGGATTTGTATCCTTTCCTTGTTATGACTTGTGATCACAGTGGGTATGTGATAAAAAATACAGAAAAATAATAATAATAGAGTTTAGGCAAGTCAATAAAAGGTTAAAAATTAACCATCAATTAACAGAAAACAAAGAGACCAAAAGAAAAAATAAAATAAAATATTAGCAAAGTCAAATTGTAGAATACTATTGCACCAAACTCTATGACTGACGAGAATCAAAGGCATGTCAAAACTTGTAAATTTGGTTCAGTTAAATTCATCACAAAATGTCAATTATGACAATGATGTTTTAAGATTAATTTGGGATATACAACAAAGTACGTAAATAATTTCAAACCATCTTCAAACGCGATGACAATCGAATTTGCTATTGTAATTTCAATTATCAATATGGGATTTTTTTCAAAATAATAATAGTTTTTACAAAAAAAATTATTTTAAATACTTAGGATTACGTCAAATATTCATTAACAAAGTCTAGCAATAGGGACATCTCTCTCTACTCCACAATACAAACGTAGAAAAACACCTCAAAATCTCGTTGGCTTTTGATTTAGATGAGATAGTGTTTCTCTTGATTTAGAGACTGAGGGGTACGTGGACTGATAGAACAACCAAATATGTAAATATTTGCAAGATCTTAAGCCTATAAAAAATGGCAATTTTGGTGGGGTAAAAAAAGTATGAGTTCCAATTACAAGTATTTCCCATTAAATTTTTTGAAGCATGCACAATCCTTGTTGGACTCGCCCAATGGGTACTTGTAACCTTACAATAATCACTTTTGGTATTTTATTAAACTACACTTATTCCAATCAGTCAATAGAGGTAAAACTTAAAAATTTGGTTAAACAAGTTAAAATCAATAAAAAAATGGGCAAATTGGACAAATCGGTCAAAATCATTTTTCTGTTTTCTTATTTTTCCTTTTTATTTTTGAATATTTTTAAACTTAATGTTTAATTATATGAATGTGGTTATTTAAATTTTGGACATTGTTAAATATATTTTTTAATTGATTATTAAATATATTTTTTAGCATTCAATGGTCGAATCTCCAATCCTCTCCAATCCTTCTATTAGTTCATTGAGAAATCCAATCTATAATGGGCTTATAAATAATCTCAACTCATAATCAATTGTTATATAAGAAATTCAATCCATAATCAATAAATATATAAATAATCTAAATTCATAATCGATGAGTTTTTCAAAAAAATTAACACATAACTGATTAGCCAATCAATAATTTCAACTCAAAATCAATGAGCTAATAAAAAAATTCAGTTTAAAATGGACTTATAAATAATCTAAACTCATAATTAATAAAAATTTTAAAAAATTTAACCCATAATCAATAAACTCATAAAAATAAAATATTAAATTTATAATGCGTTTAAGTCATGATTCAAATATTTTGTATTTCAATCCATTTTATTTCAAAACTCTCTCTCTCACACACATATATACATATATATTGAGTGTCACAAATTAGTCACAAAAGAAAGCAAGCATTTTATTTTCTTTCTTGACCAGTTAGAGGATTCGGATATATTGCACCAAATGAAATATTGCACATAAAGCCACAAGCATACCAGAATACTCCGTCCGCATGGAATGAAAGTCTTTTCTTGTGAAGGAACCCCCAAACATCAACATATGCCCTTTGCTCATGTTTAAATAAATAACCTAAGTAGATTGAGGCATCGATTGAAGATGAAAACATTCAATAAAGTGGCACGCTCTATTCAACCACGTATTTTTAATGATAGTGCATGAAAAAATGGTAGGAATAAACGTCTGTTCCCTGTATCCAGGTTGAGCATCAGTTTTCTCAAGTTGAGGTTTTTATAATTCAAGTTGCCCAAACCATACCCACAGACTACATCTGGATTTTATAAAGACGGGCATCCAAGTAAGATTTTTTTTTTTTTTTATTTGTTCCTCACCTTTTAACTCAAATTATTTTCAAAGATGGCGTCAATTTAATGCGGTTAAAATTAGGCATCAAATAGTGACGTGGTATTACTCAAATGGATCGTACTCCTAAATAAATGAACTGCTATATAGTTTATTGTTTGCGTCACAAATAAGCGTTAGAGGTATTGGAAGTTTGCTCGAAGAAGACCCTCTGACGTCAAATAGATCCAGAATAGAGAAAATTCAGAGAACTTGAAAGAAGATAAATGCTTAATGAGTTATATACTATTTAATGATGAAGGTTGAAACTATTTATAGTGCTGATATCAGGGTTTTCGTGGGCTTGGGCCTTGCAGTCTTATTATTCTTTCATGAACTTAATTTATATATTGAGATCCATCTAACTCATCAATTCATGGATTTCTTAGACTTGACTTATTGATTATACTTGAATTTAACCCACAATTTGAATAAGACTCTTGAACTTTGTCTATTAAGCCTATTTAAATTATGACTTATCATAAGCCCCCACTCTCAATGTGACCTCATGTACGAAAGGCAAATCAAGAGTAGGAGTCTGAAATTTAAAGATCAAAGTCTCGGAGAATTAAAATTTTCCATTATTTGTATACATCTTGGTGTATCCTTCAAGGTTAGATTTTGGAGCTCATTACAATATTTCTCTCTTTAAAGCATTTTTCTACATGGGGTCACAAGGTGAGCACCACATTTTGCTCTTCTCATTCCCTTGTTTTATTTTTTCTCTTCCAACTCTCTTCTCTCATTGATTAACCCCATCACTCTCACTTAGTATTTTGTCAAGCACTTGGACTTCATCTCTTCTCCAAGCCCTTAGTATTGACTTCTTCTTCACTTCTTAAGACTCCTTAGGTGACTATTTACAGGAAACAAGAAGAAATGGACTAAGGTAAGGGGATAAGAGCCCAAAACACCCCTCTCACCTTTTCTTGCACACCACCGTTGCAGAGGGTAGTTCTCGACCGCACGCTACCATTGTTAGCGTGGAGCTGTAGGTTGAGCCATTCTTGCTCAACCTTTGTAGGTCAAGTCGAGGATAGCTTGACCAATTGGGGCATCATCGTGAGTGGAGGTCGTGATACATCAAGCTATGGTGGTGTATGATGACATTATGTATGACTGTAGGCGTCAACTGCGAGAGTCTGGGCGCTTGCCGGGAGGTGGTGATACTGATTGATCACTATATTCCCAAGGTAGATGGAGATGCCATGGTGGATCCCTCAGCAGAGGAACCCATGCTAATTGTGGATGGGGATGACCATGTTGATATTCTTGGCCACAATGATAGTATGTTAGGACTTATGGATTGTCATACTTTTTTTTTTATGTCAGTAGTATTTGACTTTAGTTTGTTGTGCGCGAGACTTTAGCTCACTAAACCCTCGAGTGTAGAACTCATTTCCTTTGTTTTGTTTCTATTTGTGGATATGCACTAATTTGATTTACTTTAGCTATCTCATTGCCTTATGCAAATATGCATGTTGTTCGTATTCGTGATGTGATTGGAATTAGTAAATTACTCAAATTCCCTAAGTATTATGTCTCAATCCACCTGTGTAACTTCACCCAGAGTTGGGATAGGCTAATCTCAAGGGATGAAGGTAAGGTTTGGGATGAATGAGAGGTGGGCAGGTCTAGCTCGTTGTAGCTTGATCTGGGCAGGTCGAGTTATTAATAGCTTGACTTGGTCAGGTCTCATCATAGCTCAGCCTACTCTGCGATCGTACTTTGCCTATAACCTTGAGGGGAGTCGAGCGTGGGATTCTAGGGTTGAGCTGGCCAGGCTCTTTGATGACCTCGAGAGAATCTCGTTGGCTCCCAGGTTTTATGGTGGTGTAAATAAGTAGAGCGATATGTATTGTAGTTTGTACCATTATGTAGACAAAAGATAATTTTATTGATAACTTCATCAATTATAACAATGAATAGAGTTAGGGTCCATAGGGAGCCCATTAATAAAAAATGTAAGCTAGGAATAGAAATAACTATTCTCACACAAGACAAGGAAAACAAAAAAAAAAGTCTAAGTAATTGATCTCTAAGTCAGTGGTAGAACTTATTCATGTTGGCTATATTCCAAGTGTGTGGTACATCTTTCCCATCTAAGTATTAGAGTCGATATGCTCCAACATTCATTATCTCTATGATCTTGTATGGGCCTTCGGATAGAGCTTACCAGGTGGGCGCGAGACCTCTCCTTTTCTCATTACCAAGTCCCCGACTTGGAAGGACCGTGGGCGTACTTTGGAGTTGTATGCCCTTGTCATTCTTGCATGATACATCTCTGCTTGAGTTAATGCTTTCTCTCTTAATTAAGCTACGAAGTCGAGGTTCACTTGTAGTGCTTTATCATTGTGCTGGGGTAAGTAGTGCATCACCCTCCACAATGGTTCCCCAATCTCCACGACAATAGCTTCCATGTTATAGGTGAGGTTGAACGGGGACTCTCCAATCAATACTTGTCAGGTAGTGCAATATGCCCATAAGATGCTTTGAAACTCATCTACCCCAAGCTTTTTTTGCTACTCTGAGGTGTGTCTTAAGATAGTATAGGATAGTGCAATTAGTTACTTCCGTCTAGTCATTGGCTTAAGGATTGCAGATGAAAGTGAAGAATTGTTTGATCAAGAGTCCTTGGCACCACTCCCGAATTTTGGAACCTTGAAATTGTGTTCCATTATTTTACATTAATGCTTGAGGTATTCCAAAGCGACAGATGATGTTCTTCCACAAAAACTTGATCACCTCATTTTCCGATATCTTGGCCAACGGTTCAGCTTCTACCCACTTGGTGAAGTAATCAACCACTACTATGAGAAACTTTATTTATCCCGTAGCTTGAGGGTATAGTCTAATGAGATCCATTCCCCACAAGGCGAAGGGTATAGGCTATCCAAAGCCTGCAGAGGTGCAACAGGCTGGGGCGAGATGTTGGCATGTTCTTATCACTCACGACATCGTAAGACTAACTTCCTAGTATCACTCAACATGGTGGGCCAAAATAGTCTTGTCTCAAAAATTTGACAGTGAGGGTCTTCCCGCCGAGATGGTTGCCGCAGATCCCTTCGTGAATCTCCTAAAGGATGTAATTGCCTTTAGTTGCGGGAATATAGTTTTAAGTATGGTAAGAGGAAACCTCTCTTGTAGATCTCTCCATCAACTAGTCTGAAATGTGAAACATGTGCCCTCAACTTGCGGTCCTCACTAGGGTTTGGGCACAACTCTCCCGATGTCAAGTATTTGACAATATCGTTCTTCTAGCTCGGCTCCTGGGCATCTAAACATAGGATTCGTGCCCATGCTCCTTCTATCTCAGGTTAGCTAGAGGTAAGAAAAATGATATTTTGATTTTTAATAATGGCTATGGAGCTTGTGAGCTTGGCAAGTTGATTAGCTACTAAGTTAGTGGCTCGTGGTCTTTGTTTCACCTCCAAGAGCACTTGATACTCCACCCCAATATTAGATGTGGTAAATTAAAACTTCGTAGCGTACTCTAACTTGTCGCCTTACGGACTTTTGAGCACTATCCCAACTGCACTCCTGATCGTTGTAGATGATCCATCCACGTACAGAGTTCAGGTGGGGAGCGAACTGTGTACTCCATATGAGACCATCTCGATGAGAAAGTCAACTAAGATTTGCATTTTTATAGCTGGATGAGGGTGGAACTCGATGCCATGTTGACTATGCTCTACCACCTACCTAAAGTTTTAGGGCTCATGAACACCTACTTGAGAGAGTGGTTAGTCAAGACTACCACTGGATTAAATTGATAGTACGAGCAAAGCTTTCTCACTTCAACTACTAAGGCGAGGGTAAGATTCTCTACCCCTTACAGAATCGAATGACATAGTAGATCAGGTGGTGTTCTCTCATTTCTTGGTAAACTAGCACCGCACTGACTGCCTCATTCATCAATGCCAAGTAAAGAAACAAAGTCTCCCTTACTTCAAGATTTGTAAGCAAAGATAGATAGACTCAGTATCTCTTCAAGTCCTCGAATGCCTGCTGGCATGCATCTGTCCACTCAAAAGTCTTTGTTTCTTTGAGAATCTTGAAGAAGAAAAGCCCCTTGTCAGCTTCTGGATGTGTTTGATAGTGCGAGAAAGGGGCATGCTCATTATAGCATCTGTTTTCTCAGGATTGACTACGATCCCTCTCTGTGAAATCATATACCTCAAGAACTTTTCTCCGCACACTCCAAATATGCACTTTGTCAGGTTAAGCTTCATGTGTTAGGCAACGGTGAAGCATTCCTCCAAATCACGCACATGGTTGGGAGTGTGACTACTCATAACCTTCATGTTGCGTTCTATCAAGCACTCTAACATCTAGTTAGCAAGTCGTTGGTAGGTCGTGCCCGAGTTCTTAAGCCTAAAAGGCATCACTTCATAACAAAAAATCCCTTGGTTGGTGATGAAGCTAGTCTTCTCTTGATCTTCAAGTGCGAGGTGGATTGGTTGTACCCTTGGTACGTATCGAGAAAACTTAACACTTCGTATCCTAAAGTAGAATCTACCAGCAAGTCTATGAACGGTAGATGAAATGGATCTTTAGGCAAGCTTTGTTGAGATCCGTAAAATCAGTACACCAACACCATGTTAGCCGGCCATTATAGATAATGGACTAGGCGGATATACTTTGTTTTGACCTTTCAGGGCTTAATATCCTCTTTTTTTTTTATTTCACCGATAGTTGGTGAATTGCCAACTTAGAGGGATGCCACATAATTATTCCATGCCCCATGCAAAAACATCTGTATTGTGTCTGAGGAAAGCTATCAATCTTTCCTCGATAGCCAGTTCTTGGCTGGCCTGAATGCTCATCGTCTTGGATGGGTCTCTTGGGATTACTTCGATGATCGTAAGTTCTTTGACGACCTCCAATCTAACTTTACCCAGTTTTCTCTTTCTTAACTCGAGCTTTCTCTTCACCTCGAGCTTTTTTTTGACCGCGGCCACCAATTTTTGTTTGCCCTTGCTTAGGACTACTCTATTGCCTTCTTGGCTTTTCAAGATGTTTTGAGTTCTACACAAAGTATTTTCATAGAACTTTCTCTCCAATAGCCTCTCCTAGTCCTTTAGTGGTTGGAAACTTCAACTTCATATGATAAGTTGGAGCCACAACTCAGAATAAATTCATACTTGGTCTTCTTATGATCATGTTGTAAGTGGAAGAGGATTTAGCCACCATTAACTTCACCATTTTCGTAGCTCTCTTTGGGTAGGAGCCCAAGGCATTGACAGAGTGACTTCTCCAAGAGCTTCCACCACCTCTCCACTGAACCCCGTGAGCAGGGTGTTGATTGGTGTGAGCTGGGCATTGTCTATGCCAAGCTACATGAATACATCATGGAACATAATATCTGCGGAGCTCCTACTATCCACCAAAATCTTTTTTACCAAAAATTTCGAGACCGTAATTGAGATAACTAAGGCATCATTGTGCATTCTCTCGATTTGTCCAAGTCTAGGTTACTGAATGAGAGCTATTCTCTCAGACTTTATAGGTAGAATACTTGCTCAATGGGGGCGACTAGAGTTCGAGTGTGTCTTATTGGCAGTTTGTAGGAGCACCCTTCTAGTGCTCTATGGATCTCCACTCACAAGCCCTCCTGAGATGACCGCGATAACTCTTGTGGTAGGCAGTTTGTCGACATTACACCCCTTCCTTTTTTTTCTTTCCCCTCCTCATTTATGGTATTAGAATTCTTAGGGGAATCTTGAAATTTACATTCTTTGCGATTGTCCTTAGACTTGTGAACGTACTTGGCCAAGTGACCATTGCAAATCAGCTTGTCAATTTCATTTTTCAAGTGATAGCACTCCTCAGTGGTGTGCCCTTTGTCCTGATGATAGCTGTAATACTTGTTTGATTTCATACATTTGGGATTCTCATGTATTGGCCTTGGAGGTTGAAGTAGGTTGTTCTACTACCACCATTATCTCAGACAGTCTAGCTTTCAAGGAAGCAAAGTACGTGAACCCGAATGGGGGTATATACTTTCTCTCCTCCTTATTTCTTTCTAGGGAGCATTCTTCTTCTATATGTTTTCTTTTTCTTGGGATGCCAAGACCAGTCGTCTCTTCAATTTTTATGTATTTCTTGGCCTGGGCCAACAATTCTTCTAGGGTGAGGAGAGGTTTGCCTGCAATAGATTTTTTAAACCTTCCATGATAAAGGTTTTGTTTTATAATGCTGGCAATTAGCTTATGATTCAGATGGGCGACTTCGTGAATTGCTTCCACGAAGTGCTGAACATACTCCCGGGGTAGCTCGCACTCATTCTGCATGATGACAGATACTTGCAATTGATAGAGAACTGGTATAAAAACCTTTGGGTTAGCTGCTCCAAATTGATGATGCTCCTAACAGGTAATTGGTTGAGCCACATCAGTACCTGCTTTAACAATATGGTGCAGTATATTTTGCAATAGGCTACATCTCTTAGATCGTACAAGTTCGCCTTTGCATAAAACTTGCCAAGGTGCTCTTGCAGGTCGCCAGTCCCATAAAATTCAATCAAGTTAGCTATCTTGACTCCCACCAGTAGGGACTTAGCCAAGATAGCAGTACAAAATGGGCTATATCATGGGGGAGTGACTGCTAGTGGAAAGCAATCCTCCACTCGAGTATGAAAAGTGGATGGAATCATAGGTACTCAAGTGCAAGTTCCCATAATTTCTCCCTGAGGTCTCTGCGAGCTATGGGATGTGATGCACGACTACTCTCACTTTTGTGAGATTCTATAGCTCTTCATTGCGACACTTTACATCGCTGCTCCATCTAATCAACTACCAACAACAAAGCTCGACTACTGTGAGGGGAGAGGCACAACTCCTCTCCACATCGGCGAGATGCCCTTGCGCACTAACAAAGCTCATCTTAATGTAGGTTGGTAGTGAACTAGGCAACCGTCTCAGCCATTGCACGCGCTGAAGCATCCTCGATCAATCTCCCATGAGCTTTTGGTGCCAGCTGCACCTTCGTCATCTAGGGAGATCACCCGAACGAGGTGGAGATAGAGCTCACGGTTATGGTAGGCTCGACTGTTGATTAGTCTCGTTATTACAAGCACTTCCAGTAGGGAGGTCGCCTCCATTATCACAAACTCTCCCTATTGGTATATTGTCCTGCATGCTGGCTTCTTGTGCTGCTCTAGATTTGGTCAACACTCTTGAATGATAGTTGTAGGCAAATTTCCTATAGACGGCACCAAAATAATATTATATCTCTCTGATGGATTGTAACTTAAATAAATAAATTGCCATATGGGTCGTTGTTTGTATCATAAATAAGTGTTAGATGTGCCGGGGGTTTGCCCGACAAAAATCTTCCGATGCTCAAGTTAGATCTGAAACAGAGAATATTTAGAGAACTTGAAAGCATATAAATACTTAATGAATTATGTACCCTTTAATGATGAAAGTTTGAAGTATTTATAGTGTTGATATTAGGGTGTTCATGAGCTTGGGCCTTGCGGTCTTATTATTCTTTGATAAACTTAATTCATATATTGTGGCGTATCTAACTCAGTAATTCATGGACTCCTTAGACTTAGCCTGTTGATTATACTTCAATTTAACCCACAATTTGAATAAGCCTATTAAACTTGGCTGATTGGGCATATTCAAATTATGGCCCATCAAATAGATTTTTTTTTTTTGCATATTTGTACAACAAATCCATGGTGTCGCCTACAATGTACATTATAATAGATTATTCAGGAGGGACACTATGATTTCCTAGCAAAAAATGAATCTAAAATGAATCTAATGAGGAATATTCAAATATGAAAATAATTCAAGAAATTTTGACTTAAATTATATGTACCTCATTCTATGGACGAGAAACTTATTTATATAATGAGAAGAAGGTTAACTACCTTATGCAACAAGATTAGAAAATGAAATCACATAAAAGATTACTGTATCAAGATATGTATATCCATAAGATTTTTCAATTCTTACTCTAAGACAACTCATGTCTATATTTACACTCATTATATTCTATCTTGGTTTAACTTATTTATTAATAGGTCAATTCAGCCCAAACACTCAGGTTTGACAACTAGAATTAATTAAGACCACATCAATATCCAACACCAGAAATCTAATTTGACAAAAAAAGGATATTTAATCAAAATATCAGACTTATTAAGTTACACACCAGTCTAAAAAGGGAAACAAGAAAATAAGTTATAGTAACCAAGATGGATAGAGAAAATTGGCTTTTCTAATCTCCTCATATCTTAGGAAGGTTATAGTAACCAAACAAAAAATTGAAGATTAATGAAGAGATTTAGCAAGTTAAAAAACCAAGAAGGCAAAAAGTTGTATGGCAAACCATATGTTAGTAATTTGAGAAAACAATGATCCATACTTGATGAAATTAGAAGAAGTAGAAAAAATGCACAATTACAAGAAAATGGTAAAAATAATGAAAATTATTGGTTAAAGCTATGGTAAGTTGTTGCCTCCCACTTGCTTTAAATTCTAGCTGGAATCGAGTTTGTATTAGAAATTGATATGAAAGTTGGGTTTTGATCTAATTTTGATCAATACTTTATGTGAGTTTTATTTAATAAAAATAGAAAAAAATTAATTAAACGTTATCTACATTGTGGGTAGATAAGTCTAATATATTTAATTTCTTATAACCAAATTTTGGTAAATGAGGAATTAAAGTACAAAGTGAGCCACTTAAAAGGTTTAATTATTGAATAAGAAAAGTGGGAATGTGAAAGTCAACTATCCCATATTGAAAAATATGCAAAAGTAAAATCAATTTATAAAGCTCAAGTTAAAGACTTGGATTTGGGCCTCAAGGCGTACTGATAGACTTTGAAAAGGGAAAACCAACATCATTATACGTTTGGATCAAAGCCACAGGTGCGCGCAATTAGCTTGGTTGGAAAAATTTATTAAAATTTTTAATTTATTTTCCTTCCAATTGGAGCTTGACAAGTGGAGTTACTAGATGATGGCGTGTGGCACTTGCTGACTTTACGAACTGACATGGTGTCTATCTAGTTAGTGTTAAACCGCTGCTCTACAAACAGACACGGTGTCTGTCCCGCTCTAATGAGGTAAAGGGAATGATTTTTCCAAGTCAACATTGAAAAAAAGTGGTTGTCTAATAAGCTGCAATTTGACAATTGTGTCTGTCCAATCACCGTTCTATTCCAAACATTATATTTGTCCCCCACAATCTTTCAACAATTATAAATAGACCCCAATTTTCACCCATTTTATTCACTTCAATCTAAATTCTCTTTTTATACTCCCAAGTCTTTTAAGAGAGTTTAGAAACTCTTGCTTTGTCGGTTATCTTGGGAGACGATTATTAAATACCATAAACAACCTGTGCAGGGCAATTTCATCCTGATGACAAAGAATTAAACTCTTGCTTAACTATAAGTTCCAAATTGTTATTTTACCCAAATCATTCCAGTTATTTTTTAAATTACACCTACTGAATTCTTACAAGGTTAAGATAAGATTCTATGTAATTCAAATGGCAACATTAGTTCTTCTAGTTCATGGAGAAAAATAAAAAATAAAAATTACTCGCAGTAATTTCAAAAGATGGCAACAGAAGATGCAGTTCTACCTCACTATCCTAAATCTAACAAGGTTCTTGTGGGAGGATGCCCTTACTATATCGAAGAAGAAAATTGATCAACAGAAAAAGGTTGCGTTCGATGCCTGGAATCATAGTGACTTCCTATGCAGGAACTATCCTAAATGGACTAGACAATACACTATACAATATGCATAGTTCAGTAAAAAATGTAAAGGAGCGGGAATCTCTAGAGAAGAAACACAAAATTAAAGATGTCTACTTGAATAAATTCATAGTTAGCAAGTTCCTCGACTTCAAGATAGTCGATTCCAAAATGGTGATGGATCAAGTCTAAGAGCTACAAATAATCTTGCATGATATACATGCTGAAGATATACAATCCAGTGATTCCTCTCAGGGAGCTGCTATAATTAAGAAGTTGTCACCTATATGGGTTGACACAGGCACAACACCCCACATCTGCTCAGACAAAGAGATATTTTCATCTTATATTCGAATCAATAGAAGAAAGTTGTACATGGAAAACTCATCAATGATTAGGCAAGGTTGTGCTGAAGATGACCTCAGGCAAAGAGCTAACCCTAATTGATGTGCTGCATGTCTCGAAAATCTAAAAGAATTTGGTGTCCCGATCATTATTGATCAAAAGTGGATTTAGGCTAGTGTTTGAATATGATAAAAGTAGGCATTTATAATAAATGGGTACTTAGACAAAGAGCTTTTTAAGATGAATACTTCAATTGTACTCTAAAATGTCGAAAGAAAAAAAATTATGCCTTCTACTTACTTGATTGATTATTCTAATTTATGAGATCTTAGATTAGGACATATTAATTTTAATATTCTGCACAGATTGATAATTTGAATTTATTTCCTTCAGTTTTCATAGTAAGTATGAGATATATGTTGAGGCTAAAATGGTCAAAGCTCCATTCCTTTAACGGAAAGGAACACAATACGTCTATAATTTTCACAATGATATATATGATTTAGAAATTATGAAAACTTAAGGTGGGAAAAATTATTTTATTACTTTTGATTGCATAGAATAATGTTACGTATATCTATTAAAAAGCAAAGTTGGGGCTTTGGAAGTTTTCAAAAGCTATAAGAATGAAGTTGAAAATCAACTTAGCAAACAAATTAATATTATTCATATAGATAGAGGTGGATAGTACACAACTCCATTTTAAATTTTTTTGCTCAAAGTCTAGCATCATTCATCGAACTACAGCTCCTTACTCACCTTAATCAAATAGTGTTGCTAAACTCAAGAGCTGAACTCCTAAAGAGATAATGAATGCTATGTTGGTAAATTCTGGCTTTCCTCAGAATTTGTGGGGGAAACGATTCTCTCAACAAACTATATTCTTAACAAAACACCATTTAAAAATAAGGATAAAATTCCTTATGAGTTATGGAAATGTCATAAACCTTTGAACAAGTACCTAATATATGGACTAAAGTAGAAATACTTAAACCAAAACAAATCAAAATAAGTCATAGCACTTGATTACATATCATCGGAGATGCTAATAACAGTAGTGATATGCTAATAATAGTAGTGCATATCAATTTCTTGCGCATGAGTCAACATTTCCTAATATGCATGTGGGTACAATCATTGAATCAAATAATACTGTATTTTCTTGAAGATATATTTCCTTGCTAAGTAAGGAAAGAAGTAAGTTTTCATAAAAGAAATTTTAAATCTAGAATGGTAACCATCAAATAATAAAGAACCAAGATGCAGTAAGAGGATCAAAACAATTAAAAACTTTAGTCCAAATTTTATAACTTATATGTTAGAAAATGAACCAAGGACAATTAATGAAACATTGTCAAGTTCAGAAGCTCTGTTCTAGAAAGAAGCTATCATTAATAAAATAAAATCCATTATACAAAATCATACATAGAAGTTGGTAGATCTCCCACCAAATAGCAATCCTTTAGTATGTAAAAAGATCCTTAAAAGACAATATAAAACTGATGGAACTACTGATAAGTATAAGGTTAGATTGGAAGCCTATAGGGTTCTAACAAAAGAAAAGCTTTAACTTTTTTGACACATATTCACCAGTAATAAGGGATCACATTTATTAGAGTATTCATTGTATTACTACATTGTATAACTTTAAGATACAACAAATAGATGTGAAAACAGCCTTATTGAATGGTGAATTAGAAGAAGAAATCTACACGGAACAACCTGAAGGGTTTGTTGCACTTGGACAAGAGAAAAATATGTATAGACTTGTTAAGTCATTGCATAGGCTTAAGCAAGTGCCAAATAATGGCAAATGAAATTTGACAAAACATTGATGTCAAATGGTTCAAAATTAACGAGTGGACAAATGTAGTTGCATAAAAGGCACACCGAATATGCTTATGTCATTGTTTGTTTATATATAGAAGAAATGATGATCATGATATCATCATGAGTACCAAGAAAATATTGACAAAATATTTTGACATGAAAGATATGAGTGTAGCAAATGTCATATATTGGATTAAGATCTCTAAGACATCTGATGGATTTGTTCTATCGCGTCTTATTATGTTGAGACGGTCCTTACAAAGTTTAATATGTACTCATAAGTGCATATTTTGACATGCTTTCCTTGTTTTACTCTCGTCAATAATATAGTTTTATTAATATTTTGTATTAGTGAATCAATGAACAAAAAGATATCAAGAAGGACCAAACTAAAACTGAAGAAGATAACACGTTTCATGAGCAAGTTGGGAGAAAATATTTTATTAGATCAAAGAAGCATCACAATTAGAAGAAAAGGGCCACTTTTTCCTAAGTCAATCATGTGTAGATCAAAATATACGCAAGAAATCACTTGAACTTTGCAAGTAATTGTTGGGCGCAAAATCAACATATTTCCAAACTTGTGTAGTTTTGGTATTTTGGGCATAACTCTATGTTCAAAAGCCCTATGGACCTAAATCTTACTTTATTTAAAAGATAAGAAATAGAACTATAACTTTGTGGTAGAAGCTTAACCCAGTTTAGCCTTGGTTATAGTAGAAAATTTATCCAAGTGAGAACATTGGAAGGAATCTATCTATCCTAACACATCTACTTAAATCAAGTATGACTTTCTCCCAGTGGTTGGAATTAGGTGATTCAAGTTGGAAAATGAAGCTAAATGACAAATCTACAACTTTATGTTGATTACTTTTCCAAAATCATTTGATTGCATGGAGCAAAATAGATGACAAAATTCAGATTTGAAAAGGACATGTGAATTTAGATCATATTTGAAGTTAATTTGGAGTGCATTTGGAGATGCCAATTTAAGCACTCTTGCTCATGGATGGCATTCAACACACACAAAAACCCTTAGAGAGGGATAGAAAGTCTCATTATTATCTTTCTTTAGGCTAAGTTTTCTAGTAGTAATAGAAATGTATTCTTTAGTTTTTTCTTCTATTTTTAGTCTTTTCTACTTTCATTATGTATTTGTAAATTTCATTTAGCTAAGGAGAAAGGGTGAAGCTCTTGATGGAGGAAGAGGAATGGTCTTAAAGGTGCATAATCTTCAGGCGTGTCGTATTATTCTTTTAATTTTTAATTAAAATCCTCCTTATTTTGTGGTGATTCTTGATTTTTGCATCTCCAATGACACAACAAATACTTGGTTCATTTAACTTATTGTACGATTCTACCATACTGGCCACTAATGTAAAATTTTAATTTCTTATAGACAAAGGTGTGCATAAGTACTTGATCTTATAAATACATGTTGGCGTTAAAACCTTTTTTGTTTAGTAGTGATTCTTAATTTTTGTATCACCAATGACATAACAAATACCTGGGTTCATTTAGCTTGATGTACGACTATACCCCACCGACTGCTAATATGAAATCTTAATTTGTTGTAAATAAAGGTGTATATAAATACTTGATCCCATAAATAAGTATTGGTGTTAAGGGATAATTTACAAACACTAAGACAATATCATGATTATTTTAATGCATGAGCTTTTTGATAATATCTTTCCATTAGAACCTTCATTATGTATGGATTTTAATAGTTGCATTTAAAAGAGGTTGAAAAAATAAATAACCGTTCCTCCATCCAAAATTCAATAGCGGATCCTAAATCCTCAATACTTGTATTGCTTTGTTTTTTGGGTTACAACATACGTTATTTTTCATATATTGTAACCATATAAAGCCCATATTTTTTTAGAAATATAATCCTGAAATTTTCAAACAACTTCTCTGTGGATTGACCTTGGATTCCCAAGAAATTTATTACTTGAAACAATCTGCACTTAAATTTGCAACCTTAAAGTTACAACAAGTTTTTAGCGCCGTTGCCAGGCAAGACAAGCTAAGTATTCAAGTTTGTAAATATTTTTTTTCTTTGTAAATATTGTGTGATTATATTTTCATCTTGTATCGTAGTAATAATTCTCATCATTTAGTTAGAAATAATTCTAAAACTTTATTTAAAAATTTATTTGAGTCACCTACACACACTTCCACAATGGCAGAAAATAAAAGTGTCAAGGATGAAAATGATAATCAACAAGTGCGTACCATGCGTTGTTACTTGCAATCTCCTCGAAATTCTTCTCATTCTTATTTTATTTTTCATCTCAATACAAATAACTTTCAATTCAAGCCAAGTATGATCCCTTTACTTCCTAATTTTCATGGTTTAAACTCTGAAAATTCTTACTTGCATCTAAAAGAATTTGATGAAATTTGTGCCACTTTTAAAGATCAAACTTGTACAAATGAGATTGTTAAGTTCAAATTATTTCATTTTTTTTAAAAGATAAAACAAAAACTTGGCTTAACTCTTTAAAACATAAGTTAGTTGATACTTGGCAAGAAATGCAAGACGAATATTTGAAAAGATTCTTTCCAACTCATAAAACTAATGCTTAAAAAAGTCATTCAATTTTTTTCTCAAAATTCTAATAAAGTTTTTTTTTAATGTTGGGAAAGTTTAAAGATTTGTTGAATTCATGTCCACATCATGATTTGAAAAATGATACTTAATTAGTTTTTTTTATGAAAGTTTAACTTTTGAAACAAAACAATTTGTTGAAACAATGTGTAATGATGAGTTTCTTGATAAAGAACAAGATGAAATCATATAATATCTAGACCATTTAGTAGAAAACTCTCAATCATGGCATAATGTTAATTCTTCCGAAGGTTCTATTAGATCTAATCTTGCTAATAGTAATAAAGGAAAATATTACCTTAGTCAATAAGATGATCTAAATACTAGGATTGTTTGTTTAACAAGAAAAGTTGAAGCCATGAAGAAGATGAAGAAGTTTGTAGTATTTGTGAACTTGTTGGACACTCCACCAATGAATGCCTAAATATTCCAGTATAAGCAAAGGTCATGAACACATATATAAAACCTTTTCATTCTCTATATTCTAAAACTTACAATTCACAATGGAGAAATCATCCCAATTTTAGTTGGCGAGATGAAAATCGTACCCAACTGCTATATTAAAAAAAGCCACCAAACTTTCCTACTTATCCAACTCCACATACAAAATCCCTTGGGGAGACTCTGCAAGAATTTATGCATGGACAAACAAACATCACTAACTAGACTTCACAAGCCATCAATGAGATAAAAAACACACTTTCAATACTGGCAGCTTTTTTACGTATTCATGAAAAAGGTAAATTTTATGCTCAACCTCAGTGTCATGTTTCTTCTTTAGGTAAAAATTCTATCAATGAGGCTAATTACGTCACAACTCTTTAAAATAGAAAAGTTATTGACAACACTATCCATTCAAAGGAGAAAGTTACTAATCCACCTTCAAAAATAAAGAATGGAAATAGTCTCGATGATGAAGGTAAGTCTAAAATTGATGAAAAAAAAAATACTTACCTCTAGCTCTTTTTCCTCAAAGATTGCAATCGAATCAAAAGTTAGACCCAAATGCTGAAATTTTTGAAGTTTTTAAACAAGTTTAAGATTAATATTCCATTGTTGGTTACAATCAAGCAAGTTCCAACTTATGTCAACTTTAAAGATTTATGTATAATCAAAAGAAAACATCATATACAAAAGAAGGCATCTTTAACTGAAAGTGTTAGGTCAATCATTCAAAAATTCACTCCACCGAAATACAAAGATTCAGGTTGTCCAACCATTTCATATACTATAGAAAACACTAGAATAGAGTGTGATTTGCTTGATCATGGTGCTAGTGTAAATCTTCTAATTTCTCAATTTATGAATAGTTAGGTTTGGGAGAACTCAAAATAATTGCCATGGTACTCCAACTAGTTGACCATTTGATTAAAGTTCTAGAGGGAGTAGTAGAAGATGTGTTGGTACAAATTGATAAGTTTTACTTTCTAGTAGATTTCATTATTTTGGACATAGAGCCTGTTGCACATACACATATATAGATTCCTATCATTTTCGATCCTTCTTTTCTTGCAACTTCAAATGTTCTGATTAATTAAAAGAATGGTATTTTAAAGTTATCTTTTTGGAAATATAACTTTAGAACTAAATATGTTTAATGTTTATAAGCAACCTATAGAAGATTTTGAAGTACAGGAAGTGAATTCAATTGAGGAACTTGTTCATGAATATTTTACTTTCACTAATTCCTTTGATCCTCTAAAAACTTGTTTTGAAAGTGAAAGTATTTGTTAAAAAAAAAACACACTCTAATACTTTCTTTGAGTTTTCACATGTACATGAAAAATATTTTTGGAAGCCAATGTTTAAAAAAATTTCATTATCAATAGTATAATTTGTTCCATCAAGTAGTAAAACTCCCGTGGTTGATTTAAAACCTTTGCTATTTGATTTGAATCTTATTAGGGTGACAATGAGACTTTTCCAGTAATAATTCTTCCAAACTTGATGCATCCCAAAAAGATAAGTTGATTGCAACTCTAAAAATACATAAGAATATTTTCGGATAGACAATTGCTGACATTAAAAGTATTAGTCCTTTAATTTGCACACATAACATCAATCAAGAGGAAAATGCTAAATTTTCTAGAGAAATGCAATGAAGGCTAAATACTAATATGAAAGAAGTAGTGGTAAATGAAGTCATTAAACTCTTATATAATGGAATCATTTATTCTATTTTTAATAGTAAATGGGTAAGTCCTACTCAAGTTGTGACAAAGAAATCTAGAGTTACTAAAGTTAAGAATGAGAATGATGAATTAATTCCAACTAGGACTATTACTAGTTAGCGAATGTGCATTGACTATAGGAAACTAACACATTTATGAGAAAAAGATCATTTTCCATTACCGTTCATAGATCAAATCTTAGAAAGAGTTGTGGGACATGAGTTTTACTATTTCTTAGATGGATATCGTGGGTATAATCAATATGAAATTGCATTTGAAGATTAAGAGAAAACTACTTTTACATGTCTTTTGGTACTTTTGCATATTGAATGATGTCTTTTGGATTATATAATTTATTAGCTACATTCCAGCGGTGCATGCTTAATATTTTTAGTGATATGGTAGAACTTTTTCTTGAAGTTTTCATGAATGATTTTTCTATTTTTGATAATTTATTTGACGATTGTTTATCTAAATTAAAAATATTTTGATCAAGTGTGAAGAAAAGAATCTTGTACTCAATTGGAAAAAAAATTATTTCATGATAACACCTAGTATTGTTCTTGAACACATTATTTTATCAAAAGGTATTAAAGTAGACAAATTTAAAATCGAGTTAATTGTCAATTTGCCAATACCAAAGTCTCTGAAGAAGGTAAGATCATTTTTAGGACATGCTGGTTTTTATAGAAGATTTATCAAAAATTGTAGTATAATATCTAAACCTTTGTGTAATTTTCTAACAAAAGACACTATTTTTAAATGGACAAAAATTGTGAAAATGCTCTTGTTAAGATTAAAAACATGATTACATCTACTCCAATCATGCAGAATCTAAATTGGATTTTACCTTTTGAAACAATGTGTTATTCCAGTTACTATGTTGTTGGAGTTGTCGTAGGACAAAGAAAAGATAGAAAACCATATGTCATTTACTGTGCAAGTAAAATTTTGAATAGTACTCAATTGAATTATTCAAAAATTGAAAAATAATTAATTGTTATAGTTTTTGCATTAGATAAATTTAGATCTTATCTTGTTGGCTCACTAGTTGTTGTTTTCAATGATCATGTAGCTTTGAAATATCTTTTGTTAAAAAGGATTCCAAAATTAGACTGATTAGGTGGATTCTCTTATTCTAGAAATTCAACTTTACGATTCGAGATAAGAAAATAGTAGAGAATGTGGTGGCAGATTATTTGTTGAGACTCATTTGTGAAGACTCATTTCAAACCACACTTATCAATGACACATTCCCTGATTAACAACTATTTAATATTTCTATTTAACCTTGGTTTGTTAACATTTTTAATTTTCTTATAACAGTAAAGATGCCACTGCATTAGAATCCCCAAGATAAGAAGAAGTTTTTAACCAAAGTGAAAAACTTTTATTAGGATGATCTATACCTATTCAAATATTGTTCTGATCAAATCTTCTAGAGATGCGTGTATGACAATGAAAAATGTAATATTATTAAATTTTATTATTCAGGAGCATGTGGTGTTCATTTTCGGTAAAGAAAACTGTTGCAAAGATCTTGCATTATGAATTTTACTAGCCAACTCTTTTCAAAGATACTTACACTTTTTACGAAAATTGTGAAAATTGTCAAAAGTTAGGATTCATTTCAAAATGAAACATAATGCCCTATATCCCATCCTAGTGATTGAAATTTTTTATTGCTGGAGTATTGACTTTATAGGACCATTTCCATTATCATTTGTCTTTATTTACATATTGGTCGCCATAGATTATGTTTCAAAATGGATCAAGGCAATTTCCTATCGAAATAATGATCACAAAATAGTGATAAAATGTTTGAAAGAAAAAATGTTAAGTCGATTTGGAATTCCTCAATATATTATCAGTGATGGAAGAAAATATTTTTGTAACAAAATCATACATAAAGTTGTAACTCTTTATCACCCCTCAGACAAATGGACAAGTTAAACTTGCAAATAAGGAGATAAAGCAAACTTTGAAAAACAAATTACCCAAATCGTAAAGATTGGTCTATTTGACTTACCGATACACTTTGGGCATATAAAATTGCTTTCAAAACATCATTAGGCATGACTCCTTATAGGATAGTTTATAGAAAACCTTGTCATTTACCTCTTGAACTTGAACATAAAGCTTATTGGGCAATCAAAATATTTAACTCCAACGTTGGTGAAGCTTCAAAATTGCTTAAATTGTAAATTAATGAACTTCAAAAATTAAAAAATGATGCATATAAGAATTCTAAAACTCATAAAGCAAGAATAAAGAAAAATCATGATAATAAGATTTCAAGAAAAATATTTGAGGTTGGTTAAAAGGTTTTGCTTTATAATTCTCAATTGCATTTATTTCCGAGAAAATTGAGATCAAGGTGGAGTAGTCCTTTTGTTGTAATAGAGGTATATCCTTATGGGGAGATTGATATTGAGAATCCTAAAAATGGTAAGGTATTCAAAGTAAATAGATAAAAGACTAAAACCATTTCTAGAAAATCAATTTTCATAATAGGAAATTCTTTTTCTTTCTAACCCTTATTATTAATGTATGTGTATATATACATATTTTCTCTAACTTTGTTTGTTTTGTAGGCTTCTTTCTTTTATTTTATTTTTCTTTTCTTTTCCCAGTTAAGTGTCGAATAACGGTACTCCTTGGTTATTGAAGTCGGATTTATCAGTTTCCAAAACAACTAAAATCTCTCTACAAAGTTTCCCTCTCTTTTTCTCATTCTCACTTTTCTTATTTTTTTCAAAATGGATGACATTCTTCCAACTCTCATGAACTGATTTTCTTTTCTTCCTAAAAATGGAATTTTAAAATTTTATAAAATCAGGATTGAAAGATTAAGGATGCTTATGCACAAGAGCATTCCAGGGGACATGTGATAGAAAATTGAAGCAAAGGTAAGAGTAGTAGGTGAGTTTTCACATGAGTTTTCAAACTTGCTTACTAGATACATGTCTAGTTTTGGTAAAAGCATATACTAAAAAAAATGAAGGGAAAAAAAATGCAAGTTTGTCACAAATGTGCTTGATATACTTGCAACACAAAGTTTTGTTCCTTAAGAATGATTTCTAAAAAGCAAGAACATAAAATTTAATTCATTATGGATGGACTAAGTAAGGAGTCTCTATATGATATTATATTGACTCGTGAGACGCATTCATGTGGATTAGTACAACGTGCAATTCTTAATTTATAGAATCACTTCCATGATGAATATGAGCATTATAGTCTTGAGAATATGACAATAAAACACAATATTTGCTAATTTATAAGAAAACTTGATGGAAAGCATATTCTCGACCCACAGAGGCCATATAAGCCGTTACTAGACATAAAACCAGATGAAGATGTGAGCCATAATGACAACTATATGTACATTCACGTGTGATTAGCAAAATTTCAAATTTTGTGTCCTTATTTTCAACATTTCTAACAAAAGAAAAAGATACATAAATGTATTTCCTATTTATACATCAATAAATAGCACTGTACTTATTCCATTTTTACACATCTCATTTTCAAAAAAATAATAATAATAAAAATAAAAAGGTCTTCCACTTGTAAGTTCAACTATATTTGTGTCTTTTGTGGAACTAATATAGGAAAAAATAGTGAGTTTATAGAAGTAGCCAATAATCTTGGTAGAACCTTAGTAGAAAGAAAAATTCGTTTAGTGTAAGGGAGAGGTAGTTTGGGGTTAATAGGGAGTGATGTGACTTCTACTTATATAGGAGGAGTCAAAGTTTTAGGAGTTATCCCAAAATCTGTAACAATACAGAATATCACAAGTATAATCATTGGAGATGAGCTAAAAGTATCGCATATTCAGGATAGAATGTCAAACATATTAAACAATATGGATACATTCATCACTCTTCCTAGAGGTTTTGGTACACTCGAGGAATTATTCCAAGTTATCTTTTGGGCACTACTCAACATTCACCAGAAACCTGTAGGTATTCTTAATATTATTGATTTCTTTGATGGTTTGTTATCTTTTGTAGATCATGTTGTAGAAAAAAAATTATCTCACCGTCTGCAAGATAAATTCTCATTTCTGCTCCAACACCTAACTAACTGATTGATCAACTTCTAGCATAGTTGCCAAAACCTGATCCAGCATTAACTCATGTAGAGTGGTCCAACAAGGACAATGGTAAAAAATATAAAATGAATTTAACTCTCAACCTGTTAAATCTATCATTAAAGGTTTCAACTAATAGTGTATATATCATGTTGCTTCAGTTTTATTTTCCAATAAGTTACATTTTAGATAATATCTTCTAAACTTTACTTCCTATCTATTTTCAACATTAGAGACAATGTCACGATTAGGTTAGGGATGTAATAGTTGATATCATATCTTGTATGTTCATGTGTGTTTTTCTATTTTTTTTAAATCAAGCATGGTTTTTTTTATGTTCGTTAAAACTATGAAAAAGGGTGGCAGAGTAAATGGTAGCTATAACACTCTTGAGATGAAACCCTATTTATTTATTTATTGCATAACATGGCAAATTTGTGAAGACTTTAACAAAAGTTTCTGAATTGTCAATTTTTTTTTAATCGTATATATTTTTCCAACTTCAATGATTAAAATTAAGCATGGATAATGTAATTTTAGTGATGATGGGTGTTATTTTAGACTTTGATAATGTTATTTGGCTAATATATTTTTATAATAATTATACTCAAATATTTTTGCACAAATAGTTACGTTATTCGGTGTGGAGACAAGCATGTTAAAATAGGTAGTTCTTATACCCTCGCTTTAATCATCACTTGGATTTTCGATATGAAGGGGTTGAGTATTAGAACTTGTCCTTTTGGTCTGTCAAGGTGAACGATTGATTGAGCACCACTTAAAAAATAATTAAGGTATTAGGCTTTCTACGATCATGGTCATATCAGCTTATTCCCCATGTGATATTACAAGAGAATAGCCCTCATAGTGAGCCATTTTGAATCTTTCAATAAACAAGCATTTTTTTTTGTAACCATATCTTCTTACGTAGCCTAAATACACTATTATCATACCCTTGTTCTAAAAATAATTTAGAGTTTAAGAGACATTCAATTAACAATGTGAACTTACAAAAGAAATTTAGGTTGGACTAGAAGATAAGTGTGGGAGAGTTTTTCTTAAAAAAAGCAACAAAATAAACAAAAAAAATCACAAAGTGTTTAATATATTATGAGTTGCAATTAAAAATTGAATATTGAAAAATTAATAAGAATGATGAAGAGGGGTCCAATTCAATAACAATATACCCCAGTGTTGAAATTCGTAGAGTATAAGAATTCTTCTTTAATAAACTCTATGTCTCTAATCCCATAAAATTTTTAGAAACTTTGTTGCATACTATCATTTTATTTTTTAGCCACATCACAACCCTTTAGCCACATTACAACCTTTGTTGAAGACCTTTTGATTTCGTGTGGTGCTTTCAGTGTAATGGAGATTTGTACCAATAAAGACTGGGTAATAGTTTTTATGAGATTATATGGGAATTCACTTGTTTAAAGTATATATAGTTTCGCCACTGTTGATATTAACTATTCATACACACACATTTGAGTATGCTTATTGTGGAAATGCCTTACCTTTGTAATGACTAAAGGTTATATTCAATACTTGTGTGATTTTATTTTCATATTACTTTGTTGCTTCTTGAGAATAATGATTGGAAGTTAGTTATTATAGGTGTCTGTGGGTATCACTACTGAAAATTATCACAAGACTATAACTTGTCCTCTATGACCCACCTAAGGGTTTAAAGGCTTGTTGCATATGCTAAATGAAATTGTAAATTTCTATGAAAGTGGATTAGTTTAAGTTTTTTTTAGGCTTGTTCGAGGATGAGCAAGGGTTAAGTGTGGGGGGATTTGATAAGCGCATATTTTGATATATTTTTGTATCAAATTCTTTATACTTTTCTTATTTTATTCTTGTTAATATTATAGATTTATTAATGTTTTGTGTTAGAAAATCAATGAACAAAAAGATATCAAAAAGAGCCAAAATTAAACTAAAGAAAACAACACGTGTCGTGAGCAAGTTGGGAGATAATATTTTATTGGATCAAAGAAGTATCATAATTAGAAGAAAATGACCACTTTTGCCTAACTCCATCATATGTAGATCAAAATATATGCAAGAAATCATTTGAACTTTGCAAGTGATTGTTAGGTTCAAATTCAACATGTTTCCAGACTTATGCAGTCTTAGCATTTTGGGCATAATTTCATACTCAAAAGCCCTATGGAGGGGAATAGAAAGTCTCATTGTTATATTTCTTCAAGCTAAGTTTTGTAGTAGTAATAGAAATGTATTCTCTAATTTTTATTCTATTTTTAATCTTTTCTACTTTCATTATATATTTCTAAATTTTATTTAGGTGAGGAGAATGGGTAAAGCTCTTGAAGGAGGAAGATGAATAGTATTATTGTTTTAATTCTTGACTGAAACCCTCCTTATTTTGTGGTGATTTTTAATTTTGTATCTCCAATGATCCAATAAATACTTGGATTCATTTAGTTTGTTGTATGATTCTACCCCATCGACTGTTAATGTAAAATCTTGATTTATTGTAGACAAATGTGGCATAAGTACTTGATCCCATAAATATGTATTGGTGTTAAGACCCTTTTTGTTTAGTGGAGATTCTTGATTTTTATATCACCAATAGCATAACAATACTTGGATACATTTAGCTTGATGTATGGTTTTACCCCACTAACTGCTAACGTAAAACCTTGATTTATTGTATACAAAGGTGTGTATAAATACTTGATCTTATAAATAAGTATTAGTGTTAAAAGATAATTTGCAAATAGTAAGACAATATCAAGATTACCTTAATGAGGTTTTTGATAACATCTTTCTATTTGAACCTTTATCATGTATGGATTTCAATAGTGGCATTTAAAGAGACATAAAGAATAAATAATTGTTCCTCCATCTAAAACTCAAGAGCGAATCTCTTATCTTCAGTACTTTTATTACTTTATTTTTTTGGTTACAACATACATTATTTTTTATATATTTTAAACCATATAAAGCCCATCTATTTTTTAGAAATATAATCCTGAAATTTTAAAATAACTTTCTTGTGGATCGACCTCAAACTTTCAAGAAATTTATTATTTGACACAATTTGCACTTGAGTTTACAACCTTAAAGTTATAGCACATGCGATATTTCTCTAATAAAAAAAAACTAGTGGACTTAATTTTGCAGTTGAATAAGAATTATGGTGAGCTCATATCACAATGGTTAATTGACAATTTGATGTACATCATGAACTGCACGTGTTTGGATATTGTATAATCATTTTACAAACTGAGTAGATATATAAATAATCTAGGCAATGACCAATGAAATACATTATTAAGGATTCTTGAATATCTAAGTTTTACCTTATATTATGGATTACAATATACAAGATATCCAACTATACTAGAAGAGTACAATGATGTAAACTGGATATCTAACACAAAAGACTCTAAATCCATTATTAGCTATATTTTTACCATTGGTGGTGGAATTGAATTATGGAAATTCTCTAAACAAAATTGTATAGCTTAATTCATGATGAAATCAAAATTTATAGTTTTGGTATAAATCTAAAATATGTCCTTATATTTTAGCGAAATTGCTAACCCTTTCCCCCTTGTTAAAAAAATAGCCATAAAACTCCTTGTGGAATTTCTAATTCTGCACACTCCCCTATCATCTTGTAAAATTTATGGCATTAAATTTATACTAAATTTCCTATTATACCCTTTAAGATCTTAGCCGTTGGATTTAATTTAAGAATATATTGATAGTAGATCTTATCTAATTCCTATCAACCATTACATCTTATTAAAAAATCAAATCAATGGTTAATATTATTCATTTTTTTTTTCAAATCTATATATATAAAAATATATATATACATACATACATATTATACATATATATACAAAGATATACACATTCACGTACCAATTCAAAGAAGAAAAAAATAATTTATGGATTAAATCTGGATTTTTTTGGAAGATTTTGGGAAGAAACAATTGGGAATTTGAAGATTGATAATTGAACAAGAAGAACAAAAGGATTTGGGATCGAATCTGGGTTTTCCAAAAGGGGTTTTTGAAGATGGAAGAAGAAGAATAATAAGGGATTAAATATAGTTTTTTTGGGAAGGTTTTAAGAAGAAAAAGAAGAAGAAAAAAAGGAGGAAGGAGAGGGCGACAACAACAGTGGGAGTTCTTGGTGGCAGCGGCGATGGTAGGCAGTGGACTAGTTTGAATCTGTTAATTTTAAATTTATTAGGTTTTGAGTTTGAGAGTGAATACGGTTTGAATCTATTAGATTTGAATTTAGATTTGAGTGGAGTTTGAATCTATTGGGTTTTATGTCTAGAGGAGGAGGCGAGTTGGTAATGGTAGTGGTGGCGGTGGCAACAGCAGTAGTAGTGGCAGCAGTGAAGGTGGTAAGGATGATGAAGGGAGAAGAAAAAATAAAAAAGAAAAAACACTTATTTTAATTAAAATCAAATTAGATTAAAAATTAATTTTAATTAGAAATGAAATAGTAAAAAATAATTAGTAAATATTTTAAATTAATTAAATTTAAAAACTAATTTTAATTAGATTGAAAAAAAATTGTATTTATAATTGGATGAAAAATTTTTTATAATTAAAAATATTATTTATTGAAATAACTCAAAGGAAATGGAAATGTGAAAATAGGAATTGGTTAGAAAGAATAAAATAGGATAAAAGAATAATTTTTAGAATATTAAGTACGTATAAAAAAGTATGTTAAAAATAAAGAGATGATAAAAAGAAACTGATATATACTTTTTTCAATTTTTTTATGAATAGGGTAATTCTAAATATTACTTCTTATAAATTTAATAATTATAAAAAAATGTTACATTTGAGGTGGATTTTTGTCAATTTTATGTAGTTTTTTTGTCATTTTTACCCAAAAAAAATATAATTTTTTGTAATTTTTTAAATTCCTTGCAATTTTATTTAATTTTTTCATCATTTTCATCTAAAGAAATCATTTATATTAATGATTCAAAACTCAATTAGCTTAAATAATTCAAAAGGAATCATATTATATTAATGATAAAAAAATTAATTAGATAAAATAATTCAAAAGGAATCATATTATTACTTAACTAAAAGGGTATAGAAGTCATGTTAATGTTCAAATTGAGTTAAATGAAGAAAAAATAATATTTAAAAGGTTATATTAGTCATTTTCATGGTCAAATTTAGTTAAATGAAGAGTTTTTCGAATCGCATTCTATTTATCGCGCGTACATAACTCATCCGTCATCTTTGACGGAATAGGGAGTTTTTCGCTGATTATTAAAAACACGAGAGATATTTTAAGCTATTTTCGTAATTGAGGAATTTTCAGTTATTTCGGTATAACACAGGGTTTGTTTTTAAATTTATCCCTATAGCTTTAGATAAAACTAGAGAATAAGAGTATGACTTAACAATTTCTTAAAGGATATTCTTTGTTAGCTTAAATTAGTGTGTGCAATAGTAATATATTGTGATAGTCAATCGGCTATCGAAAGGACATAAAGTAGTATGTACAATAGTAAGTATCAACATATATGTCGGAGATATAATACCATAAGGTAGTTAATATCAAATGGAATTATCTCCATAAATTATTTGAAATCGAAGAAAAACCTAACAAATTCTTTAAATACAGGCTTAGGTAGAAATCAAGTATATTTCTTATCGAGAATAATGAGTCTAAAACCTATAAATTAAAGAATGTTCATAACAGTAATCCAACCTTGTTGATTGGAGATTTTAAGTTCATAATTTAATACATAAGACAACTAAGTTATAAAAATTTAAATGAGCACTGGGCAATTTATCTCATTTCTATTCTTATGATTGATAAGTGTTATTGCTGCATGTAGTGAGACTAAGTCAATTTTTTTTAGTGATTTCTATACTGTCAAGTGGAGTATGATATTAAAAATTGAGTTTTGACTTAATTTTAATCAGTAATTTAAGTGGATTTTAATTAATAAATATGAAAATAATTTAATTAAATGTAATTTATACCACAAGTAGATGAATATAGTATATTTAAATAAAAAATTAAAACTTAAAATAAGCAACTTAGTATTCTCTAAATATTTATATATACATATATATATATATATTGATTGCAAAATATATTCTCTAAATATTTTATTTTTATAAAATAACATATTTGGCTGAAATCCATGTACTTAATACCCAATATATGTGTGTAAAATCCTTGGGTCTACTGGGGTTCATTCATCATTATTGAGTAATGGCACACAATATATTATATAATAATCGGTAAAGATATATTTAAAACCGATTGAAACTGTTTAGAAACACCCCTAATTATGAATGTGGAACTTGCAACAAAAGTAGAAGTGGAGAAAATATTGTTCCATTCTAGATAACGCCCATTGATTTGGGGGAAGACGGAATGTTACTGTCATGATGAGAATCTAAAGGACAATTATAGGAGATAGTGGAATCTTTTTACCTTTAAATAACTTTACCTTTTTTTATTTCATGTCGTAACAATATCTGTAAATCTTTTTATATTTCCTCCACTTTCAAAAATTGACTCTTGACAAATTTTTTACAGAAAAATGTAACTAATCTAATTAATTTTAATTGAATATAATTAAAAGATATATAACAAATTAGGATATTAAGATGTAAAAAATTTTAACAAAAAAGAAATTAAAAGAACAGTACGATATATTATAGCAAAGTAAGTAATTATTTTTGGGAAAGAATATATTTTAAAAAAATAAACCATTTTCTTGAAAAGGAGTTCTGGCTTCACCAGTAAGTCTACCTTCCTTTCATATGATTACATCTCCATAAACAGAAGAGTCGAGAAAAATTAAGGGGTTTTGGCGGGTCGAAACATGGGAGACACATACGCAGAATGTCACAAATCCCAGTCCCATATCGGCGGGAAGAGTGACGGTTGCCAGGAGTTCTTCGAGAGTTGGAGATCGCCGTTGGATTGCATGATATGCGGCTGCCACAGGAATTTCCATCGGAAGGTGGAGCCACCCGTCAAATACAAAACGGAGGTAGTCTACACAAAGTGTCACAAGATTCATGATTTTAAGTTCCAGAATTCGGTGGACGGATGCCAAGAGTTCACCCCCAACGGCAAAGACGGCACGGCGGCGGCGCTAACCTGCGCCGTCTGCGGCTGCCACAAGGGCTTTCATCGGAATGAGGTCACCATACAGAAGTGAATTCATCTTGTTAAAGTTTCTGACTGAAGATTGCACCTTTTTCATTGAGGTGGATTCCCAGTTTTTGGCTTGCTAGCTACTTGTATTGTTTTTTTTTTTTTGTTTTTTTTTTCTTTTTTTCTCCTCTTTTTGTGTTCGCAGTAATAGATTTGGATTTGCCCCCAGAGTTTGGATCTGTGAGTTGTGAGCTTAAAGGGGCTTCTGCAATGTGGAAATTCTTGTTGCTACTCTCTACAGTAAAGTATGTTGTGTGTGTGTTATTGTAGTATATCCATGTTCATCATCCTCATCCTCTTCAATGTCATCATCATTACTCCTGAGCTCACTCTTAGCATCATCTTCGCCAAAAACATTCAATTCCAAATTTTATGTCACGGTGCGCAGCAACCGGTCTTGTTTGTTTACTGTTAAAGCTGGTTGGTGACATCACCGTCATCTGCATCAGTTGGCCCTACACCATATACTAATTAATACTATGTATCTATAAACTAGCTCCAAATATAGGGTATCCACTTTATATATATATATAAATTAATTCAATGTTCAAATTGATTCAAATTGAAAATTGCACAAACTCATTAATTGGTGTTATAATTTTTTAAAAATTATAAATAAGTCCCCAAATTTCATCATCTTCATTTATTCATTCTCTTCTTATCTTCTTCTCAAATTCAAATAGAGAGTTATAAATACTTTTATATTTCGATGATTTTGTGATTTGTTGTACAACTATTACAAGGTATAAAATCGTTATATTTTAGGAGATGATTGCTATATTCCGTAAGCACCAAGTGTAGGGTAATTTCGACTTAAAGAAAAAGAGTTTAACTCTTGCTTTGATTCTAGCTGTTATTCTACCAAAATAATTGAACTATTTTGATATTACACCTACCAAATTTTCAACAATTTAAGATAAATTTTTTGTGTAGTTCAAAATGGCTACAACGTCAGCAACACTTGTTTTACCAACTCAACTTATAGAGAGAAATTAGAGAAGTTTACTGGAACTGACTTCAAAAGGTGGCAATAAAAGATGTTGTTCTACCTGACAACCTTGAACCTAGGAAGGTTTTTGAGGGAGGATGCCCCCACTATGGGAGAGGAGGAACGAGATCCTCAAAAGAGGGCGGCGTTCAATGCATGGGGTCATAGTAACTTCCTGTGTTGGAACTATGTCCTAAATGGACTGAACAATACACTGTATAATGTGTATAGTTCAGTGAAGACAGCTAAAGAGCTGTGGGATTCACTAGATAAAAAGTACAAGACAGAAGATGCTGGCTTGAAGAAATTCATAGTCGGCAAGTTTCTAGACTTCAAGATGGTGGATTCCAAAAATGTGATGGATCAAGTCCAACAGCTGCAAATAATCTTGCATGACATACATGCTGAAGATATGCAACTTAGTGAATCTTTTCAGGTAGCTGTTATTATTGAGAAGTTGCCACCACTATGGAAAGATTTCAAAAACTACCTGAAGCACAAACAGAAGGAGATGGGACTTGAGGATTTGATTGTCAGATTGCAAATGAAGAAGATAATCGTAAATCTGAAATTAAATTCAGTAAGCTGCCTATGAAAGCTAGGGTAAACTTGATGGAATCAAATGCTAGCAAGAAGAAGAAACACCCGTGTAATGGCCAGAAACCACAAAAAAGTTCAAAGGGAATTGCTGCAACTGTGGCAAGCCAAACCACAAGGCCAAGGATTGTGGACTTCTAAAGAAAGATAATCAGAACCAGGTGCATGTGACCGAGGACAAGACAATACCAGTAGATATGACAGAGTTGGACCTATTAGTTGTCATGTTTGAAGCCAACTTGGTGGATAACCCAAGAGAATGGTGGGTCAATACAGGTGCAACACACCACATCTGCTCCGACAAAGAGATGTTTTCATCTTATATTCCAATCAATGGAAGGCAATTATATATAGAAAACTCTGTAACTTCCAACATTGTCGGTCTAAGCAAATTGGTGCTGAAGATGACCTCGGGCAAATAGCTAACCCTTGTTAATGTGCTATATGTCCCAGACATTCGTAAGAACCTGGTGTCCAGCTCCTTATTAGTTTAAGTTGGTTTTAAACTAGTGTTTAAGTCTAAAAAGTTTGTACTTACTAAAAATGGATAATTCATAGGAAAAGGGTATTTAGAAAAAGGACTGTTCAAGATGAATGTAATGAATATACTCATTAACTTTGAAAGTAATAAAGTTAAATCTTCTTCTTACTTGATTGAGTGTTCACATTTATGGCATGTTAGATTAGGACATGTTAATTTTAACATTTTGTGAAGATTAGTAAATTTAAATTTACTTACTTCATTTAAATTTGATTCACAACATAAGTGTGAAATTTGTGTTGAGGCAAAAATGGCCAAAACACCATTCCATTTAGTGGAAAGAAGTACAATACCTCTAGAATTAATTCATAGTGATATATGTTATTGATGATTGCACAAGATATTGCCATGCATATCCTTTGAAAAGTGAAGATGAGGTCTTAGAAGCTTTTAAAAATTATAAGAATGAGGTTGAAAATCAAATTAGCAAATGAATAAAAATTATTCATAGTGATAGATGGGGAGAATATGTAGCTCCATTTGAAGAATTTTACTCAGAATCAGGTATTATTCATCAAACTACAACTCCTTACTCACCTCAATCAAACGGTGTAGCTGAATACAAAAATCGTACTCTTAAGGAAATGATGAATGCTATGTTAATAAATTCTAGTTTACCTCAGAATTTATGGGGGAAGGGGATGGGGAAGATGTCCTCTTAGCAAACGACAATCTTAATAAAATATTACACAAGAGTAAGAATGAAACTCCTTATGAGTTATGAAAAGATCGTAAGCCTTCCTACAAATATCTTAAAGTGTGGGGGTGTTTGGCAAAGGTAGAAATACCCAAACCAAATCAAATTAAAATTGGGCCTAAGACAATTGATTGAATATGCAAATAACAACAGTGCATATTGATTTATTGTACACAAATCAGCAATTCCCGATGTACATGAAGGTACAATTATAAAATCAAGGAATGCTGTATTTTTTGAAGATATTTTTCCTTGCCAAGAAAGGAAAGAAGTTGGTTCTTGTAAAAAAACTTATGAAACTGCAAATGGTAATTATCAAAGTGATGAAGAACCAAGACGTAGTAAAAGGACCAAAATATCTAAAACATTTAGTCCAGCTTTTCTAACTTATATGTTAAAAAATGAACCAACGACAATCACTGAAGCATTGTCTAATCCAAAAACTCCATTCTGGAAAGAAGCTATTAACAGTGAAATAGAATCTATTTTGCAAAATCATACTTGGGAGTTAGTTGATATCCCTCCGGGAAGTAAGTCTTTAGAATGTAAATGGATCCTTAAAAGGAAATACATGACTGCTGGATCTATTGATAAGTACAAGGCTAGATTAGTAGCTAAAGGGTTCAAACAAAAAAAAGGTCTTGATTTCTTTAACACATATTCACCACTGATAAGGATCACATCTATTAGAGTACTCATTGCAATTGCAGCATTGCATAACTTTGAGATACATCAAATGGATGTGAAAATGGCATTTTTAAATGGTGAATTAGAAGAAAAAATTTACATGGAACAGCCCGAATAGTTTGTTGCTCCCAGTCAAGAGAAAAAGGTGTGTAGATTAATTAAGTCATTATATGGACTTAAACAAGTACCAAAAATAATGGCACAAGAAATTTGCAAAACAATGACGTCAAATGGCTTCAAAATCAATGAATGTGATAAATGCGTCTATATAAAAAGCATACCAAATACTTATGTCATTGTCTGTTTATATGTAGACGACATATTAATTATGGGTAGTAGTCATGATATAATCATGAATACTAAGAGAATGTTATATAAATATTTTGATATGAAAGATATGGGATTAGCAATTGTTATATTGGGAATTAAAATCAATAAAATATCTGAGGGGCTTGTTTTATCACAGTCTCATTATGTTGAGACAATACTTAGAAAGTTTAATGTATATGATCCTTCTCCAGTAAAAACACCAGTGAACTTAAGTTTGCATTTCACTAAAAACTATAGTGAAGCCGTATCACAGTTAGAATATTCTCGGATAATTGGCAGTTTGATGTATATTATGAATTGCATACGTCTGGATATTGCTTACTCAGTTAACAAGTTGAGTAGGTTTACAAGTAATCCAAGTAATGGTCATTAGAAGGCATTGATAAGGGTTCTTAAATACTTAAAATTTACCTTAAATTATGCAAATTGATAAGGGTACAATTATACAAAAGGGATATCTGACACAAAAGACTCAAAGTCTACTAGTGGTTATGTTTTTACCATTGATGGTGGAATTGTGTTATGAAAATCCTCTAAACAAACTTGTATAGCTCGATCTACGATGGAATCAGAGTTTATAGCTTTAGATAAAGATGGAGAAGAAGTAGAATGGCTTAGAAATTTTTTAGAGGTTATTCTTTGTTGGCTTAAGCGAGTACCTGCAATTATGATACATTGTGATAACCAGTCAGCTATTGGAAGGGCACAAAATAGTATGTACAATGGTAAGTCTCTACATATATGTCAAAAACATAACACCGTAAGGCAGTTGATCTCAAATGGAGTTATTTCCATTGATTATGTGAAATTGAAGGAAAACTTATTGGATCTGTTAACTAAAGATTTAGGTAGAGATCAAGCTTACTACTTATCAAGGGGAATGGATCTAAAACCTACAAAGTAAAGAGTTTTCATAGCGGTAACCCAATCTTGTTGATTGGAGATCCCAAGATCTTGGTTCAATGGGACAACCAAGTTATGAAGATTCAAACAAAGCACTTGGGAGCAATTTCCTTCCTATTCCTATGATAGTTAAAGTGCTACCTACTGCATGTAATGAGGATAAGTTATATAATTTTAATGATTCATATACTGTAAAGTAGAGTATGACAGGATACTCTGAATAGGAGGTCACCTATATAAGTGTGAAAAATGGTCGCTTCAACAAAACACTTATGAACCCAAGATGTTATCTAAGGCCAAAACGGACACAACCGTGAGAACTAAAAGTATTAGAAAAAATTATTGTGTGAATACTATTGTCTTGGTTTACACAAACAACTGAACAGTTCAAGACATCGTGTCACTGAGCAGCCTAGTAAATTCGATAGTATTCTACTATGGAAGGTTCAAAGCCACAAGTTACCTCGCCCAATGCAATAGCTTCTCGCATGGACTCTCAGTGTCTGCATATGCATTAATTTCATTCATGTGGGGAATCGTAAGAAATTGATATTGAAAATTAAATTTCGACCCAACTTTGACCAATAAATAAAGTAGATTCTATTTTATAAAAATAGATATAATTTGATTAAATATAATCTACGCCATGAGTAGATAAATTTAGTATATTTAATTTCTCAAAATCAATTTCGGGTAAATGAAAAATTGATGGATAGCCACTTAAATAAATGGTTGATTATGAAATATTGGGAATGTAAAAAGTCACGAATCTCACATTGGAAGAGTGGAGCAACTTTGTCTTACATATATAGAATCTCACTTTAGTAAGGAGTAATCAAGTGGAGCTCTCCTATGATGCACTTTAGTGGTCTTTTGGCTAGCTTTAGTTAGCTCAAGGAGCTATGAGGATGGTGCGTAGTATCATCCGAACCCGCACGCGCACGCACACATCGCAAAAGTCGCATTGGGTGCCTTAGAGGCACACCTTGCTCTTAGCACTTACGTATCATCACGAGGAGCTGAGGGGCTTTAAATTTTTCAGCAATTAAACCAATGTGGCTCAGGGACATGGCTAGTGTGAGCTGATGTGGCAGATGCATCCGATTAGCATACGCGTGGCAAGACAACATGCGGTTGGAAGCTGAATGGGCGAGATCGGACGCACAGCTGCTGACAAGGTGCGTCCAAAGGCTGTGAGTGGACCGAATCACTGACATGTCCATTCGGTTGGCAAGAGCTCACTGTAAGGGTATGGACCGTCACAGAGAGTTGCGATCGGGACAGTTGAGATTGATCATTGGCAAGAGCTCACTGTAAGGAGTGTGGATATTCGTTGCGATCAAACGGTTGAGATTGATCCTTGGCAAAAAGTTTACTGTAAGGGTGTGATCTTCCCATAGGGATGGAATTGTACGACTCAGATTGATCTAGACCAAAAATTGCACTCACTCATTAATTGGTACCACATCTGTAACACCCTTAACCTAACTGCAGAGCCTAAACAAGCTGATATAGTTAAGTCAAGAAATGTTAATTTTTCATCAATACTAAAGTTATGGTTTTAATAAAAGTTCCCCTTTTTTAGCTATAAGAGAGAGTTTGAATCATTTTAAACACACTATATACATATATCAAAATTGAGTACATCTATTTACAAAACCATAACAGAGCGGCTTATTTAAAAACAAAACAGAGTTTTCAAAATAAACTACAAAACAGGTCGAAGCATAGCATATGAACAAATCTCTGTCCGGCCGCTCTAGAGACTCAGTCAACCTCTAAACCTGTACATTTCCACCTGTATCACATGAATCTAATAAGGTAAAGGCTCAGTAAGGTGAAACTGATGCTATAATAAATAGCGTACATACAAAAACATAAATGATTAAATGCAATATTCAATTTAATAACTTTCTGTCATAAATCATTTTTTAGGGCCCTTGAAGTGTGGTACCTAATTAAATAGCGATAAACCGTGGTTTTCGGAACCTGTTCATAATGATTGGCCAATAAGAGAAATAATACGGGGTTTTCCATACTAGATCTTTCAACCTCAGGTATTAGCCGTATTCTATCTCATTCATTGTAGCTTTCCTATATCGATTTTCAACCTCAAGTATTTGCCACCATTTGTTGGGTCCGTCGATCCCTCCCGCGTCCCTTATCTACCCGACCATCAATCAAGTACCATACTTCTTTTTCAAAAACATCCTTATATCATTAATAGTATCATACTTCATAAACCATAAATGCATCAAACATTACATCATTTCACAAATAATAACAATCACATTAAAACATGAACAACATTATATGATTCTTGTGATACAGCAAATGAAAGCTTCAACTTACCTCAAGTCCACTTTGTGCTAAGTGAAAAGGTCAATCTCTTTGGAAAATAGGATGTATTAAAGGCCTAACATAATCAAATCATGTACCATTTAATATCCTTTTTATAAATCATTTAGTCTATTCTAGTGAAAGTTTATATACACTTTTCAATCTTTTGTAAAGAATTACATATCAATTACATAACCTTAAAAATAATGCATACTCCATATTTTACTACTAATTCAAGACATTAAACATTAGGGTAGCCATTAAATAACTAATAATTCAAATATAATTATTAGGGCAGCCCCTAAAACATGAACACAATCCGAATTAAAATGACGTAAACTTGATTCTAACTTAAATTGATTCTAACCTTCAATTAAGCAAACTAATTGCTATTATTTTCAATCATTCAAAGAAACTTACAAACACAATATAAGCATTACAAAATCAATAGAAACAAGTAAATTAAATAATTTCACAAGACTATCAATTTTGCTAAAAATTAGCTTAACTAGCTTGGTTTTGGCTTCAAGTGTAACTTACTTAAGTTTTCAATTATACAAAAGCATACTAAAACATGTAACCATCCAAGATACTACAAATTCATCATAAGAAACATTGAAAAAGAATATACTTTGATTAAGTTGGATTTAAGCTTCAAAATCAACGGTTTTCAAGCTTAAAAGGATGGAAACTTGTTCTACCTTGTGTTCTATGGATTCCTATGGATTGAATTCAATTTTTGTGAGTATGAGAGTGTAGAAATTTGGGAGAAACTTAGGAGAATAAGGGCTGGTCATTTTTGAGGTGCTTCCACAAGAAATATGGATGAAAATGATTTCTTTGACCTTTCAAAGAGAGGTAAGTGGAGGGTGATGATTAGTTGCATCATGCTTGGTGTCTTCTCATGCCAAAAGCCACGTTCATGGACTAAGAAGATGACAAAAATTGATACTTTGGTGTTATAATCAAGTACAATGCGGTTTAGAATGGTTTTATGCAACCTAGTCAACCAACCAATCAAATTGTACCATTGTGCATACTTTTAGTTTTTAGCCAAATGTAACATATTTCAAGTAAATATTTAGGCAATTAATCACTTTAGCATATAACTAGTATGGAGCAATACAAATAATTTATTTTATGGTCATTCAACACATCAATCTTCCTTAACCGAGATACCGAGCTTTTCACTGCAAAAAAGGCACTTAAGGAATATGTTAAATCAAGAAATGAAAGTTTGATCTCATATTTCATGTACTAATGCATGTTAAATCATAAGTGAAGCATATAATAACAATTATTCATGTTCGTGCAATCATGCTATTTGTATGCCATAATTCAATAATGCACATTGATTATATACATATTCATGCAAAATGTTTATTATTGACTATGTGTGAGAGAATTGAGAATTGGGCATTACAACAACTTTTCGAAAACTATAAATAGACTTCTAAATTTTATCAGTTTCATTCACTCATTCTCTTATTTCTTCCTTTCAAGTTCAAATAGAGAGTTCTAAATACTTTTATAATTCGACAATTTTGTGATTTATAGTGCAACTATCACAAAGTATAAAATTATTGTATTTTGGGAGACGATTACCATATTTTGTAAGCACCAAATGCGGGGCAATTTCATCTTAAAGAAAAATAGTTTAACTCTTAGCTCAATTCTAACCGTTATTATGCCAAAATATCTAAGCTATTTTAACATTAGAGATACCAAATTCTCAATACATACATATCTGCAGCTATCTAGTATTTGCATGTAAATCTGCTCATCTAGGAATTATGTGATTGTATTTGTAGTGAGACGAATTTAGGGATAAAATTTTGGACATCGATCCTGTGTGTTTATGACACCTTTTTCAACGACATGGTAATATTTGAATCATTAATGATCTTAATCACAATGTTCTGAATCAATACAAAAGTCTATGTCGGAATTGATGTCTTGTTATGTTTGCAATCCAAAAAAAATTTACTTCTTCAACCTTTCAATTTTAGGAAGATATTTGAGTTATTTCTATATATCTTTTAAATTAATTTAAAAATTAGTTCTAAAAAAAATGAATAAAATAATTATTTATTTCCTTGGATACATGGGCACGTGCCACATGTTCAAGTGCCAAATACATTGATTTCAATTTTTTATGTAAATTCCATTCCTTATGCTTTTCACCCCAAATTTTATTGTAAACTTGTGGTGGTGTATTTCCTTATAAAATGTATTAAATTCTTTTATTTTTTCATACTTAAGACAATACATTTTTCATAATGCAGCAACTTTTCAATACAGCCGCGGCCACCGCCACCATATCCTTTATACCCCTGCTCCACCACCTCCTTCAAGTTCCACCCGCACCACCACATGCACTTTATTGGTAAGTCTACCCACATGAGGCGGCTACCAAACCAAAAAAAAAACCACCATCAAACATTAAAAAAATACCATCAAACTTTGAACAAATAAAAAAGTTTAATCAAATTGTTGAAAATTAAAAGCAATTTTACCTATAAATAAAGCTCTCATTTCATATTTAAAACACACAAGAAAAAAAAAAGAAAGATTGAGAGAAAAATATAGTGTTTTGATAGAAGAAAAATAAAAATTTAGAAATTTTTAATTCGTTTTTAAAATAATCTTCCTATTTTTTTTGGTATTTCAATTTCAGAAACTTGATATATTTCTGATCCTAGATATATTCTTTTGAGAATTATTTATGTATCCTCTAGTTTAGGGAAAATTTTGTAAACCTACTATATAAATAGTATAAGTTTTGTCTGAACTACGGTCTAATGGTTAGGGGTGATCACGATGCGGTTTTATAATTTTTTGAATTAATTTTAAATCGAATTGCCATGTGCAATTTTGCTAGAAATTAATTTCAAATTGTGGTTTTGTCAAGTAAAACAAAAGGTGAGGTTTTAAGTGGTTACGAGCGTTTTGGTGGTTTTTTACCACTAAAAAGAAATGATTAAGTCAAAAAAAATTAAGATAGTAGAAAAAAATTACTTCAACATGAAAATAACACCATAGTTTTCATCTTGAAAATAATAGTATAATCTTTCTAATAAAAACAAATAACTACATTATTACATAAAATTCAACTCATTTCATATATTTTACTTATTCATTTATATTATATAAACTACAATAGATACGACAGAGAAAATAAAACAAAAAATCTCAATATTTCAAAATGCAAATAGAAAAAAATTATTTGAATATACAAACATTATTAAAACAAAAGTTTTTGAGTATGTACACACACAAAAATATTTATTTTGAAAAGAAAAATTGACTCGTTTATATACCATAAATTACAAAGAAAAAGTAAACAATTGGAAAGTAGGTTGAAAAAAAATCTTGAAAAGTTTAAATAAACCAATGCTTTTAAAATAAAAAAATGCTAAACTCTTTAATATTGAAATTAAACATACATGCTTCTTGCATCACAATTTGTGATAAATGAAAAAATATAGAAATTTTATAAGAAGTTGATGAGCACATAAAGAGTTAATTCCATAAAGTTTAAATAAATATTACAATTACAAGTAAATTAGTAAAACTAAAACTAGTATTAATTATTAATAAATTTAATATATAAATATATAGGCGATGTGGTTCGATTTATTTAAATTTCAAACTGCCACCAAATCATATAAGGTGGTGTGGTTTCAATTGAATTTTAAATTGCGGTTTATGTAGTAATTTAGTAAAAATAGTTTGGTGTGGTGTGGTGCGATCGGTTCGGGTGGTTTTTGAAATTTATGATCATCCATACCCATGATTTTTCCCGATTTAGGTTTTCCATGTAAAAATTATTGTGTCACTTTTTTACTCTCTTGTACTATTCTCTGGAATTCTTGGTTTAATCTCATTTTTAATCTAGTAGGTGAAAAAAGAATTTTCTAGTTTCGCTGCGTATGTGCCATTTATTTTGGCTCTCTTTCCCAACAAGTGGTATTAGAGGGACATTATTACAGTTGTGAATTAAAAAATAAAAGAATCGACGTCTTTTGGTGGGATGTTCAAATTAAATGAATCGAACTACTCCATTTGAAAACCAAGTATATTGGATCTTCTCTATTGCAAGGATCTTTATTTGCCGTTACATGATGATATTGTCAAACCAAAAAAAATGAGTGATGATGAATGGAATATTCTCCATAAAAAAGCAATGGGGTATATTCAACACTTTCTTGAGCATAGTATATTTCATCATTTTGCAAATGAGGAAAATACTGATGTTCTATGGAAGAAAATGGTGGCCATGTTTGAGAAGAAAATTACCTTGAATAAATCTTCTATTATTAGAAACTTGTTCGGCTTAGGTACCAGGAAGGTGCAAACATGACGGAACACCTAAATGTCTAATAAATCAATTCATCACTATGAAAATACCACTTGATGATGAAGTAGATATTTTATTGCTACTTAATTCATTGACTTACAGTTGGAACACACTTGTAGTGTCAATCAGTAATTCAACTCCAAATGGAGCATTGACTTTGCAAATGGTTAAAATTTATCTTCATAATGAAGAATTCAGAAGAAATAAGCAAGAACATTCTTTTGAGTCAAAAGCTTTAGTAGCAGAAAATACTGATAAATGAGGAGTGAGCAAGAACAAAGGTTATCTAAATTAGAGAGACAAATCCAGGGAGAAGTTCAAGTCTAAGAAAGATTTCAAATGCCATTATTGTGGTGGTCCAAACCAGTATGAGAGAGATATCAGAAAGAAAAAAAGAGACTGAATGGAAATAATGAGAATAAGAAAGATGACAAGACACTATTGTCGTTGTAGCTAATGGTGATATTATCATCATTTGTGATGATGCTTGTATCAGTTCATCATGCTAACAGATAGATTGAATTATTGATTCAAGAGTTTCATATCATATCACTCCACATCATGATATTTTCACATCATAATCCAGTTGCAGTTTTGGCAAAGTCCAAATGGTCAATCATGGTGTCATAGAAGTCGTTAGCATGGGGAGCATCATCCTTGATACTAATGCAAGATGTAGACTCATGTTCAAATATGTCAGACATATTCCTAACATTCGACTCAACATTATTTCCACTGGCAAGCTTAACGATGATGACTATGCTAATTACTTTAGTAGAGAAAAGTGAAAGCTCACCAAATGATCTCTCACTATTGCTAAAGGTAAAAAAAATAGAATTCACTCTACCTGATACAGGCTAGACTATCCAATTGAGAGGTCAATGCAATTATAAAAAATTCCTCCATTGAGTTGTGGCATAAAAGGTTTGGATACTTGAGTCAGAAAGGCTTGGAACTTTTGGCTAGAAAGAAACTCCTCCCTGAGGTAACAAATATGCACCTACAAACCTGTATTGATTGTTTGGCTAGAAAATAACACAGAGTTGCATTTAAGAGTTTTTCTCCATCTAGAAAATCTCATCCTTTAGATTTGGTGCATATTGATTTGTGTTATATGAAAAATAGAACTCTTGGTGGTGTTTTATACTTTGTTACATATATTGATAATTTCTCTAGAAAAGTTTGGTGATTTGCTTTGAAATCTAAATATCAAATTCTAGAGGTTTTTAAGCATTTTCGAACACAGGTTGAAAAAAAAATAAGAAGGAAGCTAGAAGTTGAAGTGCATTCGTGCAGAAAAGTTGGTGAATACCAAGGTTCATTTGAGCAATATTGCAGGGATCATGGTATCAATGTTGAGAAGAGCGTTCCAAAGACTCCTCAATATAATGGTGTGGTAGATAAGATGAACAAGATAATTTGTGAAAGAATCAAGTGTATGCTATCATATTCTAAATTACCTAAATCCTTTTGGGGTGAAGCAATTAGGACTCCAGTTGATCTAATCAACCTTTCTCCATCAACTCCTTTGGATGGTGACTTTATAGATAAAATTTGGATAGAGAAAGATGTTTCATACAAACACTTAAGAGTGTTTGACTGCAGGGCATTTGTGCATATTCTAAAAATTTGAAAGATCTAAACTTGACGACATGACCAAATCATGCATCTTCTTGGATTATGATCATGGAGAGTTTGGCTATATATTGTGGGACCCAACTAGCAGAAAAGTCATCAGAAGCAGAGATGTTGTATTCTTTAAGGATTAGATAATTAATAATTCTAATCAAATAATCTGAGTTCAACTCATATATTTCTGATGACTTAGATCCAATTTCTTTGCCTACAACTCAGAATCACGAGAAAAATGTACGGAATCTCACACCACCTATACTGGCTGATGATATTTTCCTAGTTCCACCACCAGAGGTAGAGATCAGAAGGTCTACCAGACAAAGACAACTTTCTGCCAAATATAGTCCACATGAGTATATAATGCTCATTGATGGAGGAGAACAAGAAAATTTCACAACTGTCATATCACATGATCAGAAAGAGAAGTGGTTAGAGGCCATAAAGGAAGAGATGAAATCCCTACAAAAATGACACCTATGAGCTTGTAAAGTTGCCAAAAGGCAAGAGAACACTAAAAAATAGATGGGTTTATAGGCTAAAAGTTAACAAGCATAGCTTAAAACCAAAGTACAAAGCGAGACTAGTTGTAAAGAGATTCAGTCAGAAAAAAAATGTTGATTTTGATGAAATATTCTCACCTGTGGTGAAGATGTCTTCAATTAGAGTTGTTTTTAGGATTACTGCTATCTTCGACCTAGAGATTGAACAACTTTATGGAAAGACTATTTTTATTCATGGAGATTTAAATAAAAAAATTTACATGGAGCAACCGAAGGCATTCAAAGTCAAAGGTAAGGAAACTTGGTATGCATGTTAAAAAAGAGCTTGTACGGCTTGAAACAAACTCTGAGATACTGGTACAAGAAATTTGACTCATTCATGTCTGATCAAGGGAACAAAAGAACCAGCTCCGATCATTGCGTATTCTTTAAAAAAATCTCTGATGATGACTTTATCATATTGTTATTGTTTGTGGATGACATGTTGATTGTAGTTCATAATGCCAGCAAGATTGATAAGCTGAACAAAGAATTCAACAAGTCTTTTGCAATAAAAAACTTAGGACCAACTAAACAAATTATTGGGATAAAAATATCGAGAGATAGGGCAAATACGAAGTTGTGACCATATGTTTCTGCAGTTGGCAGTTTAATGCATGTTATGGTATGTACTAGACTTGACATTGCTCATACAATCGGTATTGTTAGCTGATTTCTCTCTAATCTTGACAAAGATCACTAATTCGTAGTGAAATGGATATTTCAGTATTTGATAGGTACTTCCAAAGTTTGCCTAAAGTTTGGTGATAACCAAATTGTATTAGATGAATTTACAGATGCAGACATGACTGGTGATATTGATTCTAAAAAATTCATATCCGGATACCTGATGAGATTCGCAGGGAGAGCTATTTCTTAGTAGTTGAAACTTAAAAAATATGTTGTGTTATCCACAACGGAGGTAGAATATATTATACTAACTGAAGTATGCAAGGAGATGTGATAGAAAAAGTTTCTTCAGAAATTAGACTTGAACCAATAAAAGTACACGCTTTACTATAACAATCAGAGCGCAATTCACTTGAGTAAAAATTTTATTTTTCACTCAAAATTAAAATATATTGATGTGAGATATCATTGAATTCAAGATGTGCCAGATCAAAAATTGATGGAACTTGAAAAAGTTCACATTAATAAAAATGATACAAACATACTAATGAAATCTTTACCAAGGGATACGTTTGAAACTTGTAGAAGCAGGGCAGGTTTGATTGAGCACCCGATATAAGGATGAGGGAGAAAATTATTGGTAAGTCCACCCACATGGGGTGGCTACCAAACCAAAAAAAGCCACCACCAAACATTGGAAAAATACCACTAAACTTTGAAAAAATAAAAAAGTTTAACCAAACCATTGAAAACTGGCATCAACATTGCCTATAAATAAAGTTATCATTTCATAACTAAAACACACAAAAAGAGAGAGAGAGAGAGAGAGAGAGAGAGAGAGAGAGTAACAGAGTTGAGTGAGAGAAAAAAGTAGTGTTTTGAAAGAAGAAAAAAAGAAAAAAATTAGAAAATTTTCATTCTCTCTTAAACTAGTCTTCCTATTTTATTTTTATTTTTATTTTTTTTGGTATTCCAAGTTAAGAAACTTGAGATATTTATGATTTAAGAGATATTCTCTTGAACATTATTTGTGTATCCTCTATTTTAGGAAGAATTTTGTAAGCCTACTATATATATAGTAGAAATTTTGTTTGAACTATGGTTCCATAATTTTTTCTGATTTGAGTTTTCTGTATAAAAATCCTTATATCACTTTTTTACTCTCTTACACTATTCTCTTGAATTTTTTGTTTGGTTTCATTTTTAGTCCAATAGATAAAAAAAAAAAAATTTGATTCTAATATATACGTGTATTTTATTTTGACTCTCTTTTCCAACACACCTTCCCCAGCTCAAAGCTCCCTCCATTACCTCAACTCCTACCTACACCACCACATCAATCATTTTGAAGTAGGGGTGTGGAGCAACCAAGTCTCCGTTGCGTTGTTGTAGTGCTTTGCTCACTCGCTTTAGAGCATTTTATATATGGATGTGTGTTGTTGGGTGTCAGGTTGACAGAATCGGCAGTAGCGCCAACAACAATGGTGGCGTGGAGATAGAGAATTTGGGTGGCGTGGACATAATAGGGAAGGAACAGATTGGAATAGAAAATACGAACTGACTTGAGGTGGTATTTCACAAGTTTGACATCTCAAAATATTTAATTAGTAATGATGCATTTCCTAATTAAAATGTAAAAACTAGTTCGCATGTGGCCTTTTATAGTTCTGCAATGAAGATTATAATCATTGTATTTTCAAGTTTCAACCCATTTCAATGTTTCACCCCACCCAAAGTGCATACACAGAGTGACATTTCATCAGACAACATATTTGTCAGCATTATAGCACAATCCTTTTCCAGAACCAGTGTTTCTTCCACAAGAAAATCATCTCTTCAATGGGAATACCTTTAGTCTCAGGCAAGAAGAGGTAGACAAAGATGGTCATGACTGTAATCCAGCCCGCGAAGAAGAGGAAAATCCCAAACTTGAAAGCACATAGAAGTGAGAGGAAGGATTGGCCTATTATGAAAGTGAAGAAGAGGTTGACTGCCACCGTTATGCTCTGCCCGGCTGATCGTATTTCCAAGGGGAATATCTCACTTGGCACTGTCCAACCCAGAGGCCCCCAAGACCACCCGAAAGCTGTGACGAATAGGCAGATGATCACCACCACTAGTATTGAGAATGTCTTGGAGAGTTCCTTGTCACTGCTGAATTTCAGCCCCAGTATGATTGAGACTATCACCTGTTTTCAGCATGAGACAGTGATCAATCACCGGATTTAGGCTAAAGTCAAGTGAATTTTCAGTTTTCGTTGTGAGGGTGGGTGGGTGTGTCTATGTATGCGGACTTCAAATGCTACATTTTGTGAATTTTGGGTGCACTTCTAGACTTCTTGGAAAAGGATACTAGACAATGCCCATCAGCCCAAAAAGGATGGTTGTTTGCTTACCTGACAAATAACCATTTGTATTCCTCCACTAATCAGCAAAGCTCTGCGGCCCAATTTATCAACTGTTGCAATAGAAATGAATGTGGATGAAGCCAGAACAGCTCCCGTCAAAGCTGAGGAGTAGAGGGATGCATTCCCTCCGAATCCAATGCTCTGAAACAGCACCGGTGCATAGAAAAGAATGGAGTTTATGCCTGTGAGTATCTGGAAAGTTGGCATGAAGATCGCCATTACCAACTGTGGCCGGTACCTCTTCTCAAGGATGTTTCTGAAAGGATGCTCAATTGAGTTTGCAACCTCACTTGCATCAATTATGTCTTGCAATTCTGCGTGCACATCGGTTGTGCCTCTGATTTTCTCTAAAACTTTTTTACCCTTCTCTTCTAATCCTCTTTCAATTAAGCTGTTTGGCGTTTCAGGTAGTAGGATTCCTCCTATTGTCATCAGAATAGCTGGTACTGCTGCAAGCCCCAGGGAGAGCCTCCATCCCCAAGGCCGGAGCTTCTCTGTCCCGTAATTTATCATGTTTGCAGTGAATATCCCTAGTGTTGTTGCCAGTTGGAACATCATATTCAGGCCCCCTCTAAGATGAGTTGGTGCCATTTCTGATAGATATAGTGGTACTGCCTTCAGACATTAGAGAGACATGGAGTTAGCAGGTAAGTTATTTGCAAAATTTGAAGTTGTACATCAAATGCAGCACGTATACATTTCAAGTAGGTATACCAAAATGGAATTTCAAAAATGTGTCAAAGACTGATGTTTCACCCTTCTATGGATGATAACAAGTTCTTTGTACATTTGAAAGTTACCTGGTTGCCAAATCCAATGCCAACACCGAGCATAATCCGGCCTAAAATGAGCATGGCCAGATTAACTGCTGAAGCATCTAGAGTTGCTCCTATGATGAAACTTATGCCACCACAGATGATACTTCCTCGACGGCCGTACTTCCGTGTTATGGGAGATGCCACCAGGGATGACACCAAACCAGCAAGATAGAGAGATGATGTGAATGCTGAAAGGCCTTGATTGTTGTACTTGCAGTAATTGTTTTCATGAGCATGCATTTTGTTTCTGTATACTGTGGGGAAGAATTTTTCAAGAAATCCATCCATTGATGTAACTCCTCCTGTTTAAAAAAATGAGAAAAGACTCAGTTTCTCTGAGTAATTGGATCTTTATTGATCAATTTTGTTTTCTTTCCCCTACTCTATATGCGCGTCATTCCTAGTTTTAACATATTCTCAGCTCATTTCATGCCAACACTTGAGTAACTTAAATCCACTTAATACTATTCAAATATGAATAGAATTGTAAATAGTTGGATCAGATATGATAGTAACCCACATAGTAATATTCAAATAGAATTATAGATTATTTCATTTTAAGAGACATTATGTATACATTTAATAGATTCCAACTTCACTTAGATCCCATTAAACATTAATAAGTGGGTTGCATCAAATTTGTCCTTTTAAAGAGTTTACTAACTGGCTGGAAGAAATATCCAGAGTGTATGTCTGCACCACCCAGCCACCCACCAAGAGCTCCCCGTCCCAACCAACCCCCACCCCCACCAAAAGCCCCACACACACAAATACACGCACTTGTTCTCAGACAGTACAAACTCTCCCCTTGTTTGTACTGTCTCAGCTTGTTTTGATTGAGGTATTTACTGTAAATGAGGGCTGATGGCAAAAGTCCTAAGTCATACAAACAAGCTGCCCTAACTCATTTAAGACTGTCCTGGGAAATGCAACTTCTTTGTCAACTGTATCAGAAATTCATTAAACAGGAAGCCCAGAAGTTGAATTGTTTCATTCATTCATAGTATTTAACTGCAAATGAATTTTCTTTTGAAATTCTCTTCTACTTTTATTTCTTTTACCCTGCAACAATTTGCCGTAAGAATGATACATCTCAGCTCCATGATTCTTGTTTCTTCCTGATTAAGGAAGGCTTGGTCTAGGCAGGTCAAAAGAACTTGCAAAACATAGTACAAGACTAGAAAACAAGTACCTGATATTCCAATATCATAGCCAAAGAGTGATCCACCAACAGCAGCAACAAGACAGGCAATGATCACATGAGCAGTGACCCTTCCCTTGTACTCCTCAGCCCTCTCCGTGGCCACTCCGGTTGGCCCAAAAGACCCGCCGGCCATTGCAGCTAGCTTTTCCTTTCAAATCTTGGCACAGGCAACTTATAAAGTTCAATTCTTTCCCTGGGAAGAGGAGTTACTTGTTTATACCAACTCTTCAGCTCCACAAGCAGAAGTCAACGTGTAATAAAATCTATTTCTGGAATACTTATCTTGCTTTGCGTTGCTGGAACCAATGAGGCAAACCTTGTTTCTCTACAGTTCTCACTTATGATTAACTAAATGATATGCACATGGACAAGTTGAGTTGTTGGGAGAGCTGACAGTTTTATATCAACAACTTTTATTGGAATGAGTTAATCTAACTGACTTAAGTTCGAGGGTTAAAATTTCCTCAATTTAATACTTATATCCATATTGAATAAAAGAACTAGGTGTTAGTTCTACCTTTTTTTTCTTTTTTCTTTCTTTTTTTTTTTGGGGGGGGGGGGGGGGTTTGGGGGTGATGGGAGTTTGATCACGACATTGACTTTGCAATCATTATCAGGCTGTATTGAAGTGTTTTTGTCCACTTGGTTTCCCTCATATTGTTGCAAAAGTCAGGCCATAGAATTAATATGTGCAATCAAGATATTTCTTACTTTATTATTTATAAATAGGGTGCCTAATTTTCTGTTTGAATTCTTTCCAAAATATCCATTCCATTGATAACCCAAATTTCAGGAATTCACCCTCACTAGTTTTAGAGTTGTTGCCTTTTTCCCTAATTCACCCATCCAGATATCCAGATAATTCGATACAATATCAGCGTATACACACTTGGGTCGACTTTTTGATTTATGTTTGGAATAGCAACACACATGAGCCCATCTCATGTAACATTTTTAAATCTTAAGAGAAATCGAATTACAGACATTCACATTAATATTTCAAACGCTATTAACTACATCACTTCACGTTAAGGTATATTTTACATGTATTGGTAATGGTTTAATGTAATAAATGATATAATAAAAAATTTAAAAAATTATTTTCATAAATAATAATCAATATATGTTTGGCTCATACATTCCGAGAAAATTGAACAATTAATAAAAGACAATTAAGTAATTACTTTTGTTCCTTTAACATATATTGATGTAGTTTTCAAGTGTATTCGCTCATAGTTTAACAGATCTTTCTTAGTTCAAATGCATGACTGAAACTAATTTAGGTTTGACATGAAAATGGTAAAGAAATGGATCATGCGTGCCCATTTCTCTGTAAAATCAATTATATAAAAATATAAATGTAAATCTTCTTGGAAGTTTGGCTTAAATACGAGGAGACACCCTCAACTTTTCAGAATTACATCAATCTCCCACGTTTAGACTTTTGTGGATAGTTAGAAAATCTTAATGGAACTCGTGTAATTATCCATTTCCCCTTCATCAGAGTTGTAATGTTTTGTCAACCTTAGGGATTGCATTTATATTGTTTCATCCCTAATATTAAATTCATATTCTTACCATCACAATAGTTAACTTTGATTTCATTTCAGTCCTTCCAATTAAATTCCAACCTCTTTTGCCGAAAACCAGCATGTGCACTGAACATGCCATAAATATAGTTTGTTGAATTGCAGTTGAATCCCTAGTTTCATTTTAGATAGTCAAACAAGGCAGGATAAGGGTATGAATGTATCTTGTACTAGAAATTGGAAATATATAAGATTTTAAAGCAATAGTTTGAAATAATATTTAATATTTAATGAATTATCAGCATCACGGACTTCCAACGTATATGAAGGAGTGTGGCTCGTTTGAAAAATTCCTAACTCTTTATCTATTTTTAAGATGTTTGGATTTTTCAAACTCCATGTACATGTACATGTAGAAGAGAAATATTATCCCTACTTGAACCAAAATAAAACTTTTGCCTGTTTAAATTTTTGAAGAATTTGTCATGATATACTTGATCCATGTATAATATTATAAAAATGGATACAATTTTTTGACTTCTACTTAGTATTGACAATAAGTTTGAAAAAATATTTAAAAATAATAAATTTAGATATTTGTACCATATCAAAGTAAGAGTCATAGTATATATATTTAGAATATAATCCATTTTGAGAGAGTTATCGTTCAAAGATTCTATACATGTGCTCTTTCTCAAAGTCTTTCACTAGACAAAAACTTCAGTTTTTCCTTTTTTTTCCAATGATAAATATTTCTCAAAGATTTTATACATGTGCCCTTTCTCAAGGTCTTTCACTAGACAAAAACTCCAGTTTTTCCTTTTTTTTCCAATGATAAATATTTCTCAGAAGGTGGGTGCATTATGGGTCTACTTGATTTCTTAATATCTTAACATGCATAAAAATAAAATATATGAAAATAATAGAGAAAACTAGGCATAGAGGACTATATAATTTAATATTATTATTAAAGAGGTAATAAATTTTAACTATTACAGAAAATAAAAAAGTAAAGTTATGTAATTTGTATATTGGTTGCATTAGCCTAAATTAGTTTTATCTAATTATTTACTCCAACATATTTATACACATTTTAAACTATAATGCATTTTTATTTTTCATAAAAAAATTAAAAGTAAACTTATAATGATTATTTGGTTCGTGTTTCTTTCATAATATTTCTTTTATTCATTTCTATTCAGGCTGGAAATTAAAGACTAATAATGAGTTCGACAAAGAAATATGAAATTCGATGCGTCTTTTAATGAAATTCGATGCTCTTTAGGTCGGGACGAACCTACACAACTTGGATCATAAGTAAGAAGTTGGTGTGACCTACATCAAGACGGACCTACACAACTCGGATCATAAGTAAAAGGATAGTCAGTGTAGGTCAAGTGGGGATGATAGAAAATTCTCGTCTATGGTATGGAAATTGGGTGAACAAGTTAACTCAGTACATGGGTCAGGAGAGTAGCACGACCTGTTAGGCGACTTCTATCTAGAATTGGAAAGCTTACCGACCTCCAGGTCGGACACATTCACGAGAAAAATGAAGAAGAAACGATTATGGTTAGAAAATAACAGGGAACTTTCCTATGATAAATCAGAAAAACGTGGATACGCGTGCAGTAATATGTTATAATAGATTGAAATTTGAAATCTCTCTTTTACTCTTATAGAATATATATAAATAAGAGAATTCATATCATATCACATGTTACACTTTTCATATAGAAAAAATATACCTATCTATCTGCTTTTCATCCTCTCCAAAAGAACTGCCACTGACTTGAGCGCCGGAGTTCTTATGCCGAGTTACGCCAGTATTTTGTACTAGTGATCCAATCAAGGAAGGAGAGCAGAATTAGTGGACTAGAACTTGGGGTGCACTTTATCCAACAGGAGCGTCACAACGCATGTGTTTCTTTTTTATTTCTTTGTGTGTCCTTTTCAATTTATTTCAACCTCTTTGTCTACAACTTAATATATGAGTTTGCTTTTAGCAAAATTTCTAAATATTCCATCCATATATTCGTTTTCTTTTTTTTGTAATTATTTTCTTATCTTGTAGATATATATGGCTTTTTAATTAGATTTAGGTTGAACCTATATCTCTATATCTCAAAATTTTTCTACATCTTGTTAATTACTTGCAGATAGAATTTTGGAGATAGAATAAAACTTTATCTCATCTCCAATGATAGGGTAATAATATTATCTAATATCGAGAGTGAATTTAATGTAAAATTGTTTCACCATATTGAATAAAATTTCATTTGACTAATATCCACTTCATTTTATACAAAATATTTTCTTTGTCAATATTTTGACATTAATATTGCTATAGTAAATTCCCAACCAAATAGTTTTCTTTTAGATAAGCAGTTCTCCTACTAAATAGTAAAGGTAGATCAATCAGCACATTTTACCCCTTTTTTTAAAAAAATACTATGTGCTTTAATTTATTTCCAAGTGAGATAACAAAAGATAAATATTAATATAATATCTTAGTATAAATTTTAAGTATATTTTATCATGAAATGTGTAATTATTATAGGTAGGGGTGTGCGTCAGATTTTATTAGGTTGGAGTTTTTTGAGTTGGATACCCAACATATTAGATGGTATATTTTGCTACCTAATACTTACCCAATGTTTTTGGATACTTGATTTTTTGGGTACTAGAAAAAATTGAGTACCCGATTATTTTTTAATATTTTTTTCTAGGGTCATACATTGACAGCGGGACGACACAAGCCCCACTACCACTTGAAGATGTCTAATTTTGTTAAAGTATAAGAAATAGTTAAAGCCTATATGAAATATATGAAAGAGCTTTAAAAATAATTACACAAAGAATTTAATTTTAAATTAAAGACAAAAAGAACACCGAACAAATTTTGGATATTGTTAACATATTCATTGCAAAGTACCATAATCAAGAATAAGTGAAAAGACCAAAAAGAAGAAGAAAGAATGAGGAATGTAAAAAAAAAAAAGTATCGGGTATCCAATATTCGATCGAGTAGGAAAATGATATCCGATACCTGACCCAAAAATTTAAAATTGAGTTTTAGGTAATCTAATATTCAATTTGTTTTTTTAAATAATATGGCATCCGCAACCGCAACACATGAATATTTTCCCGCAAAAAAGTGTCAAAATTTGATTAAAAAGATTAAAGTGGAATAAAAATTAAACTTTTTTTTTTGGGGTATCACAATTTTGACATTAGATGAAAGTAATACAAATCCGAAACTTCAAGGATTATAAATGTGATTTGCTCAAAATAGTTGAAATGTTCAACAAAAATATTAAATTGCTATTATGAAAAATGGTTCAACTTAATACATTGTGGTCAAATAAAAATCCAGACAAAAGATTTCACTGTTAATCATCTAATACTAATTTATATATTATTCAGATAACTATACTATAGTCAAATATTAGTTAAAGAAACACTCAAATAATGCAATTAACACTAGAATTTTTTGGACTACCTTATCTAAGTGGGCATTAACTTGGTTCCATCAACTCCCTAAGGGAAGCATCGTTAGTCTTGAACAGTTGGCACAAATATTCTTGCACCAGTTTTCCATTGACCGCAAGTACCCAAAAATAGCGGCGTACTTGTTCATAATTGCACAAAAGGATGGGGAGCATTTTTGTAAGTTCGTACAACACTTCATAGAGGTGGTACATGAGGTTCCCTATTTAAACCACGAGCTGGTTGCAGTATCATACAACAAAACCTTCACCACAGAAGGTTTAAGAAATCAATTGCTAAGAGACCCCCGACTACACTGGAGGAGAGAAGTATGTCCAAGTTGAGAAGAGCACTAGGGTAACTCCTTCTGGAAAGAAGAAGCACAAGAAATAAGAAAGAGCTAAGGAAAACAAGAACGAGGAGAAATAACATGGACAACTATCAGACTACACTCATTTCGCTCCCATCAACACCAAACTATCAGAGATATTGGTTGTAGCCGAGGAACAAGGGCTAATACAACTGCCACCATCGATGAGAGAAAGTCCCAAGTGGATAAAATCTGACAACTACTATTGCTTCCATCAAGATTATGAACACACGATAAAGGAGTGCCACCACTTGAAGAATAAGGTCGAGGGGCTCATTCGGAATAGCTATCTAACAAAGTACATCAACAAATCTGAGGACAATCGTCACTGCTCCAAACTTGACGTCCTGAGACCATATAACTTATCCTGGGGACATCCCAATAGAGGCAAGAAGGGGTGTGAGGATGAGAACTTTCCCACAACAAGAGTATTGGAGTCATCTCCAGAGGCCCTGGAGATGACATAGTATATTTTAGTTTATATTTTGTATTATTTTAACAGGGCTAGCATTTTTATTTCTTTGCTAATTAGGAAACTTGTTTAGATTTATGTTGTCGTGCCCCAATAGGTAACAATTTACTTTGCTTGCAAACTTATTTTTATATCAATAAGATAAATTTTCATATGTCTTACTACCTCCGCTCATATACATCATACTTAATAAAATTCTAGCAATATCGGGACTCGAAGTCCCACAACTCAACTTCCCTCGAGGTCAAAGGTCCAATGCTCCTTGAGATTAACATAGGCTTCACCCCGAGTAGTGAAGAGGAATCCCTTTGAGATGATATATTCAAGTAGTCATACTAGCTCAACTTTCGAGAAGCCCTACTAGCTCTCACACTTGAGAGGTCCTACCGACCTCCACTATTGAGGAACCATAGTGACTCATACTTAAGAGGTTCTACCAACCTCTATTTTCGAAGAGCCCTATCGGCTCCCTTACTTGAGAGGTCTTACCGACCTCCACATTCGGAGGACCCTACCGATTCCCAACATACATTTAGACATTGCACATAGTGATGACACATATAAAAAAACTAAGTACCGCAAGCTTAACACAAGCAATAATAGTCGTGTACTAGAATAAAGATAACAAAAGTCTCACATAAACTGCTGAAAGCAAAAGCAAAAACTAGCTAAGTCTAGAAGCAAAATGAGAGAGTATTTTATACACGACAATAATATGAAGCTAATATAAAATATCCTAAGTCTTGGTGCAGGACACGTGACTACTTCGTCGGACGGTCATGGAGGGCAACTGCTTCAACTACCTCAACCATGGTATCTCTCTCATATCTTCATTGTGTTGACATGGCCCTTATTCTCTGCCGCCATAGCTGGCACCTCAAGGGGAGTACCTCCCTACGCTCGCTGGATTAAACCAACACAGGACACTACAAAGAAGAGAGCAATGTTAGCAAACCTAAAATAAGAAATAAAGTTAATGAAAAAGCTAAGTAAATGGACTAAGCGCAAGAATGAAAGTAACAACTCACTGGGGCTAATTCCCGGCAAGGACCTCCGTAGCTGCACAATTAGGTTTTACCTCAAGGCGAGTGCCATCATATTAACTTATCACACTATTAGTCCACCTCCAGCTTAATGTATGATCCTCAACATTCCAAAGGGACTCTACTCCCTCAAAGAGTTAGACAATAAGGAGACTATGCAAATAGTAAGATAAAGAAGAAAATTTGCCTGAGTGGCTCAACTTGGCTGGAGTTTTGGGGGCTTATGAGGTGTTTGGTGAAAGCATCGTAGGACAAGAATTTTACTTACCCATTAACTGCTTGAGGAAAATTTTCAAAGAAATTGACAAAAAAATCGGATAACTCCTCCTTGATCCCCGACTCACTGATCGGTCAACAATATCCCCGAACAACTCAGTGAATGGGATATTAATTGATGATGAACATATGCCTTAATTTGAAAGTCTGTCTCTCCAAAGAATATGCTCCCCACCAAATACAGTCAATTCCATATATAAGAATTAAGATGGACTAACTGCAAAAAAAGCTTAGTAGACTATATATTTATGTTACGGCTCAGTAAATTTATTTCTTGTTCATAGTTTGTAGTTGCACTCAGGCATATATTCTTTTAGTTTTTAGACTTGTGCTTTAAGTTTTGCATTCGATTGGATACTTTAGCATGATTATTTCATTGTTAGGAACATGTTTGCTTTGTTCTATATTGTTGTTACTAATATCTCGTTACAATTGGTCTTTTATTGTCGGGCGAGGCGTTGCTTTGCCCATAGAGATTATTAGAGCGAGATATTGCTTCTCTCGTGTCTAAGTTGTGCCGTGTGAGATAACGCTTCACTTAGGATTAAGTTGTGCCTTGGGACAAGGGCCTTGCTCGGAGATAAATAGCACCCTATGAAGGATAGCTTCGCTAGGAGATATGTAGCTCTTTGGGAATGATAGCATCACCTAGATATATATAGCACCCAAGAAGAGTTAGCCTCGCATGGAGATATATATCGTTCAAAGAGGGATAGCCTCGCCCGGGCTGTAGGGAAGGAGTAGCCTCGCCCAAACATATGTAGCACCCAGGAGAGGAGTGACTTCTCTTGGGGCTAAGTTGTGCCCATATAAACATAGTTTTGACCATGGCCTAGTCGTGTTTGAATATGACATTGCTTCATTCAAGAAGTTTGTTCTAGTGAGACATTGTTTTACTATTGGAGTTAGACTGGGCGAGACATTACTTTGCCCAAAATAGTGTGGTATTTTTGGGGTTAAGTCTTTTCATACATTAGTTGTTGAACCTGAGTCGAAGTGTGTGGCTTTGAGGGTCCTTACTTTGATTTTATTTGATGAATTCCTTTATTTTCCTCGTGGGGGAATTGATGGAGAAATATTGGTGAGCGTTGAATGATATACATCATGATTGTCGATTGATGTTGGGCATTGGTGTGCGCTTGGGAAGGCGCTCGACATTGTGCAGAAGAAGTGTACTTAAGGGGGGAGGTGCTCTCTCACCGAAGGAATACTTGGACAGTCTTCATTATTGTTTTGTTCTTTCAGGAATCGGATAGCCCCGAGTGCTTACTCTGAGGTCAACTTTTGGCTGCATATAGAGACATTGTTTTTGTTGAGGTAAGGGATGAGTACCAAAATTTCAGATGGAGAATTGAATAAATTCCATCTAATATGTATCGATGTAATATTTATGGCAAAATTCATGTATCAATTAAAACATCTGTATATCTTTATCTATCAATTTGACATCTATGGCAAAATTTGAGTATCAATTAAAATATTTATAAATTTCATATATCGATTTGACATTTGTGGCAAAAATACAGGTATCAAAATAATTTTTACTCTATTTCAAAAGTTAAACCTTTTTAAGTGCATATGATAACAGAAACAGTAAAATCAAATTAAAATTTACCCTCTTCAATTATTAAAGAGAATACTAGCTTGCAACTCCAAGCTACTCACCCGATGAGGTGACCTGATCTGATACTTTCTACTCTCGACCAACTCTTACTACTCGAGGCTTGCCTGACATTAGAGGCTTATAATGGCCTTTGAACCCAAAATAGACTCAATATGTTAAGTCCAAGATGTACATTACGATTATGGGTCGGAACAAAGATAAGACTTACTAGGCTTAGTTCATGAGATCCACATTTCAATACACAAAATTGGGCTATAGTGCTTAACCTAAGCCCACTAAGTCCATAAGGCCCACACCCACGAATACCCTCATATAAACACTATAAGTTTTCCCAGCTTAATTGTTTAAAGGTACGTGATAATTATGTATTTAAATACTTTCAAATTTTCTAACTTATATTTGCTCGCTCTAAAATTGAATTGAGCGTCGAAAAGTTTTCACCCAATCAACTTTCAACACACCTAAGGATTTTTTGTGACGCATGTAGTAACCCATATTACAGTTGACTTTCAGTTATAAATTTCGTTAGTAGGAGTGATACCACGTCAATATGTATGTATATAAAGTAATGATTATAATGTTTTGAAATTCTTTTGATTAAAGATGAAATATGTTTTGAAGGAAAAATGATATTAAATATTTAATTTTATTTTAAAAGAATAAAAATATTTAAAAAAAAAAACAAAACCAAACAAAGCCTAAATAAGCCAAGAAGTGAAAACTATGCTGAAAATTTTAACAATTTAATAAAGATATTGAGATAAAAATAAATAACAAGTTCATACTCCATTAATTGATGTTTAAAATTGACACCAACACAAATTTGATTTATATTGAACCTTTAATTTTAATTCGACTCAAAAATACCCGGATAATTAAACTATTAATGCAACAAGTTTCGCAAAATGGAAAGGTCGATTTGTATTATTATTTTATGTTTCGTTTTTTAATTGAAAGGTCGGCATCTTTTTGTAGATTCCTCAGCATCAATTAACAGCACGTTCACGCACCCAACACCATTCATTTATCACAGAAACGCTTCACGCACTTGTACATTGAAAATTTCTAATCCCACCTAATTTATAATTTCTAAACGTACAACTTCAGAAACCACACTCAACTCTGCACCCCGTCGCAGACGGACATTCCTCCTTTTACCCAAACCTGAGTTTTCCTTCGTCCGTCCTCCTCGCATCCGATCGAAGCAAAATAAAAACCAAGAAGAAAAACCTCGTCCACCACCTGCATCGCACGCTGTATACATACGCATAGTTTGTATCTATATCCGCACAGGGGATATGGGTGGAAAAAGCAGAAAAAAGTTGAATAAATCGAGTAGCCGGGGGCCACGGGCTTCTGCTTCTTCTTCTTCTGGCAATCATGGCCTCTTTGTAGAAGGTGGATTTTTGTCTGATTGGTCTGCCTTCAATTCTCCTCCTTCCAGAGGTCTCTGTCTCTCTCTGAATTATTTGGTTATTTACAAGGGTAATACTTGTTCATAGATACGTTTTTTTTGTTTTAATGATTCTCTTGTTTAGGGAGGAAAGGGAATAATGGGGGAAATGGGAATTCGAGATCCGGGATTGGAAAAGGGAGCAATTATGATTCAAAATCCGGGTCGGGTTCAGGTCGGAGAGCCGAGACTAAGAAGAGCAGAGCTAATGGTATTGGTTACCTGTACCCTCAGGTATGTAATTGCTTGAAGATTTACTGAAGTGGGTTGATTTTGACTACGAAGTTTTCTTTTTCTTGTTTCCTGTATTTTCCGGAGATGATTTTTGTTGGTCTAGTAGAATTGATTTTTTCCTAACAAAAACGTGTGTAACTAATACTTGCTGTTTTATGTGAGTTAATTTGTAGAATAGTATTCTTTTTTGATTAAATTGGATCGGATGATGTGGTGAAAATAGGAATAGGTGATTCTTATATTCGCTACTTATTTCTGATTATGTTTATAACAAATGAGAAGCTGAATAATATTGTGTCCATTTTTCTTCATCAGATGTCTAAAATTGTTTCTTCTAAAAGAAAAGCTCAGTTCATGTTATAGTTTTTTGGTCCATAGTTCTCTTGATGTAGAGTCTGAAAAAGATAGAAATAAGTTTGCAATTTCTTGTTTAAAGTATTGGGCTGACAATATTTGTTTTAATGGATGATGCTTTTCAGGAAAATGCATTTATAGATGGAGGTGAAAATCAAGAGAAGAATTTCGATGCATCAAATCCTGTACTCTTGATTGATTCAGAGAAGACCCCAATTGTTGCTTACTTGGATGAGGGACCGGTTAAAGAATCCCAAAATGTGGAATATATGTATGACTACACGACAAACTTTACACTGGATGAGAGCTCGCACAGAGGATTGGGGTTCTATGGTGAAGTGGAAAAAACTCATGATGGAATTGGATCCTCATCCAGGATGGAGGAGAATGAGAGTGATTCTAACGACTTATCTTCCTCGAAGGAAGGTGATACGGGTGCTGAGGTTGATGATGGTGCAAATGCTGAAATAGGTGAGGACTTGATGGCTGAGATCTCGTCTCCGGAGGAAAATCCAGGTTATCTGTTAATTGGAGGCACTAAAATATATACGCATGATATCACTGACGTGGATGAAGAGGAAGACTTGAGTGAAGAAGAAAGCTCAGGCTCTTCAGTCTCAGAAGATTGCTCTGCAACATCTGAGAGTGATGGCTTGTCGTATAGTGGTTCAGAAATTGATGATGAGGTTGCTGCAGATTACTTTGAAGGAATTGGTGGAATTGGCAACATCATCAATGTTGATCAGCTGGTTGGACAAGTTTCTGATGAGTCTGATGATGACGGTGATTCTGAAGACAGCTTTGATGAAACTCTGCAGAAGTTGAGTGGGATTGATCTTCAGGAGGCATCAAGGGAGTATGGCATGAAAAAGCCTGGATTACGAAGAAAATATCGCAGAGAAGATTTAAAATCAACACCTGTTAAGTATGCCCACTCATCTGCTCTAGATGACCTAATGCTTGTTAAGGATCCAAGAACTGTTTCTGGGAAGAAAAAACATGTTGCTAGACTTCCACAGTCTTGGCCTTTTGAAGCTCGCAAAAGCAAAAAGCTTAGGAAAATACCAGGTAAGAGCTTCTGTTACATTTAATTCTTTGATAGTAGATTATTTCAAAGTTGTAATTGATTAGGACATAAGCATTTTATGCTGTTATGTAAGTTCTTGTTTATCTTTTCTTTTCATGTTCACTAGGTGGTGGTTGAATTTCGGTAAGTGATAAGAATTGTATGTCCCTGACCTTTCAAATTACCTTTGCATTTAGAGTCTCTTTTTGTGTCTCTTCTGTGTTGTTAATTGTTTCTCGTTTTCTTTAAATATGGATAAATTTTTCCACCTGGATTGAATGCAATGTGTGTATACTTTGCGATTCAGGGGAAAAAAAGAAACATCGTAAAGAAATGATTGCAGTGAAGCGTCGGGATAGAATGATTCGGCGTGGTGTAGATCTTCAGAAGATAAATTTGGTAAGACCAAAAAACAAAACTCACAGTTGACAGCTAAATAGAGTTCCTTTCGTATTGGCTGCTGATTCCGAAATTGAGTTTGAATGATGAATCTAGTTGGTTTTTGTTTTTCTTCTTTTTTTTTTCTTATCCTCACTCTTGTATCGACATTTATTTTTTGTTGCATCATTTGTGAGGATTGGTCTCTGTTTTATCTCTGTTATATTTAGTTTCTATTTCACAGGGTTCTATCTCAAATCTGAACTCAAGTATGAAAGAATATCTGCCAACTGGGAACTGGACTCAGTTTTTTCTTTATTTTCCCCTTAGCAGTATAAATCAATCACTTATGCTGTGTGAGATCTCAAATGACCAACATCATCCGTTGTTGTTGTAGAAATTGCAGCAGATAGTTCTTGATGGCATGGATATGCAGTCATTCCCGCCGATGCATCCACGGGATTGTTCTCAGGTAAGGTTTATGTTCTGAAGCAAGTGACCAAGTATATCTCATTATTTACTGAACCTCTCTTGCAACACACTGTTTCTCTTGCCTGAAATTGTAATTTCTTTATATTCTTTTTTCTTTTCTTTATTTTCCTTCTACATGTGACATATTTAATTGAAATGCTGCTATATTTTCATATTTATTAATACTGATGGGCATCAAGTGGTGTTAATTGTAAATATTTGCCAATGCGCATCCCATGCTTAACATTTTCATTACATTTTTATTGCATGAAAATGTTAAAATTTCCTGCATTTTCATTATATTTTCATTATACAGGCATTAAAAAGAATTTTGCTTGACACCTTTTTTCTTTACTATAAATTTTGAAATTTTGGCTGCAGTTTTAAGTCTCATTTGCCTTATTTCTTTAGGAATATAATCTCTAAGATCTAATGTTGGGTTCAAAATTATATTTAATGCCATTTTTTTGCCCATCTTACGTAATCTTTGGTTTTGGTTTTACAGGTAAGGAGATTAGCTGCTATTTATCGCTTGCGAAGTGGGTGCCAAGGATCTGGCAAGAAGAGGTAAACCGTGTTATGTTCGTATTTGTTCTCTACGTGCGGGGTGAAGCTTGAAATTTTGTCCAATGGGGTGAATAATAATTCATACTAACCATTTAATGCATATTGAGTTCGTAAATCATCTTTTGAGATGTTTCTGAGAAGGGCCTCATTTTCATAATTCTTTTGTAGTTTTAAGGAAATAAATTATTTTTTATTATTTCGCATATTGCTTTTTATCTAGTTAAGTTTTGGCTGCAATATCTTTTTAATTTATTTTTTTTGTGGGGTAAAAAATTTAAAATTTTACTACTTAGGCAAATAAGAGCATATATATCTAGTGGGAATTTTTTCAACCCAATGGGGTCAATCGATCCACTTTACATAAGGTAGATCCACCCTGCTCTCTTTCAAATTTATCACTTACATTTCTTTTTTGGGCCAAAATGAGATTCCTTTTTGTAAAATGGATTTTTTTTCTCAAAATTTTTCTCACTTTAACTAAGGATGTGACACCACTAAAGTACTTTTCAGGCGATAATGTAAACATACACAAAACTTTTATTTTTTCAACTCTCGTCAAAAACTCCGTGCTGAATAAATTTGGATAAATAAAAATGGGACGGAGGGAGTATTATTTTTTGTTTCCCTTCAATGTCATTGAACTCAATCTAAGAGGCAGAGGGTGACTCTTTTTACTGAGTTATGAGTTTTGGGTTATTGTCAAATGACCCTAATTTCTTTGTCTATTGTTATTTTCACCGGAGGTAGGAGAGATTTATTTGGCGCTCTGCTGTACCAGTTCAATTTTGTGAGAAGAATTGGTGGTATTTTCTTTAATATTTTTCTCTCTCTGACTGCTACTTTGAAGGTGGTAGTAGTTATGGTGATGAATGATTACAATTTGGGGTTTTGAATTTGAAAAGAGAAGTTGCATCTATGCAGTGCGTTTATGGTTATTTATGTCGGTAAACAGAGAGTATACACAATTGCATTAATTTGGGATACCAGTGTACTCAATGATTATGTTACTTAGTGTCATAGGTGTAATTAGCATTAACCAATAAATGAGATGATGTATCTTCCATTGCCAGCTATTGATTTCAGGCTCTCCATTAAGGTATTACCATGTAGTGATGAGTGGAGGTTTAATGATTTTCTGTTGTGCATATCATAATTTTGCCAAGTTCCCATAACTTGGTTGGAAATGGACTGACCTTAGAGGAAAATCATAAGATGATATACAATCATACATGCAAGAAAATTGTGTGCCTCTAGTTCATTTGGAAATGCACTTTCTGCAAAATAGCAATCAGTAGGGTACTGAATCTTAAAGTAAACTTACAATTTTGTTTCACAGATTTGTGACAGTGGTCCGAACGCAGCACACATGTATGCCATCTTCGAGTGATAAAATTCGCCTGGAGAAGGTATTGGGAGGACATATTTTCATGACTAGTCGAATTTTTTCCCCTTGTTTTCTTTCAGTATGTCCAAGTTTGTTCCAAATCTCCATGAAGTTATATTTTAACTTTCTCACTCACCATCTTATTGCTTTCTGAATTTCAGCTGATAGGAGCCGATGACAAGGATGCTGATTTCTCAGTTATCGATGGTAAGCCTGTAAAAGTGGATGCGTATGCTGCAAAGAAGGCTGCCAGAGTAGGTGCGCGCACCCCAGTAAGCCCTCAATCTTTCAGAAAGAAATCAAGTAAGAACTTAGCAACCTACCCTGGTAGCAAGGAAGCAAAAAAGAATAAGACTAGCAAAATAGGCTCTTATGCTGCTCAGCCCCTGTCCTTTGTCTCAAGTGGTATTTTGAATACTGAAATAGTTGAGCTCAGAACCATCGAATCAAATGAGCCGAAAGGCACCTGCTATGAGAGCAAACTTGTACTGAACTCGGTAGAATATGGTGCATTTGAGATGCACACGACTGGCTTTGGCTCGAAAATGATGGCTAAGATGGGATATGTAGAAGGTGGGGGCCTAGGAAAGGATGGTCAAGGTATGGCACAGCCCATTGAAGTGTCTCAGAGGCCTAAATCACTTGGATTGGGTGCGGATGTTCCTGAAACTAGTGGTACATCAATAAACTTGCAACCTCAACCCAAGTCAGTTGGACGAAGTGCGAAGTCCTCTGGAACCAATGGTAAATCAGCAAAAAACGAGAACCACAAATTTGGTTCGTTTGAGAAGCATACCAGGGGGTTTGGATCGAAGATGATGGCAAGGATGGGTTTTGTGGAAGGCACGGGACTGGGCAAGGATTCTCAAGGCATAGTCAACCCTTTAGTTGCAGTCAGGCATCCGAAAGCAAGGGGATTGGGTGCCACGAGCTGAATGCTGTAACTGTATCATTTGCCAGAAGGAAAGCCTTTCTCCCTCCCGTCTAATTCAAGTTGTCTTTAGCTGGTAGCTGAACTCTAAATGCAACTCTTACATTATGATAAGATCATGATTCAGAGTTGGATGTGTTTAGTTGGCTTCTAACTTTTCTGGTTTGCTTAATTGATGATGATAATGATATGGTGAGGAAATGAGGAACCTCTGCCTTTTCTGTTAGGGTAAATTACAAAGACACGCCCTTAGCTTTGGCTTAAGCTCAGATACCTCGTTGTTGTTTTGAAAATTACATATACACCCCCGTGGGTTTGGCTGTTCAGCACATACTTCTTTTCATTAGTTGTCGTTAGGGTTTTAGGTGATGTCATCAAAAAGGGTGGGTGGTCTTCGAATAATGCCCTCGTGCTTTCAGGAATTGATTTTGACTAATTTTTAATCGATTTTGATATACGAAAATGCCCCTTGGGCTTAACCTTAAGCGGGGTGGGTGTTAATTCTAATAAATGAAAACAAGAAGGAAAATGCCCCTTGGGCTTGCTTAACCTTAAGCGGGGTGGGTGTTATTCTAATAAATGAAAACAAGAAGGGGGTGTTGTGGCAACTCTTGTAACTTTTTTGTAAATATAAATTGGTGTTAGTGTCGTGCATTTACTTCCTAATTTTCCCTATTTGCTCAGAATATTAAAATGATTTCTTGATAGAACACTTTACATAGTAATGCTGGCGTGAGAAGAGAACTACAGTAATGATTTCACAAACAAGTAGCAATTTGACCACATTTTTGTATTGTTGCCAAGATAATGATTTCTCATATTGGTGTTTACCAATTTGGAGACTATGTACATCAAAGCTCCATTCATGCTTCTGACCAGGTTAATGGAGAATTTGAAGCTACAAACTCATTTCAAGAGGGCAAGTTAAAAATGGTGGAGTTGGAGATATCATTAAGTATTTGGTTGTAAATTTTGGTGCCTTATATATTGGTCATGTGATGCTAGATTATCCAAATGTTGGGGAAATAGCATTTATGTAAACTGTGCTATATGCAATCTCTTTTCAAAGTTGTTAACCAAAATCAGGTGAATAGGTAAGTTTTATCAAATTACTGAAAATTAAATAAACTTTTTTAGCCTTTTTTGAGTTGTTTAATACCTACATTTTCATGTTCTTGTTTAGTTAGATCAATTAATCAAACACCGAGCCTTCCCTATAGCGGTTGCACCAGAGAGGATCTGTATAAGTAGAAATTGGCCATGGAAAAAGTAAGGTTGACAATGCAGCAGCATACGGTTAAATATTTTGCAAAAGGAAACTCATATTGGTAGAAATTGTATTATTAAATACAAAAAAAACTAAAGGGAGTAAAACGAGAACTATTGAATTTGGAGAATAAGGTTTAACTTCATAAATAGAGATAATATATTTTAATATTACTAAAATCATGTTATTCATATGTACCAATTATAATTTTAATCCAAAATGACCTAAGAGTCCAACACAATAGGTTTAAGTTTATGGGTTTAAGAGGTCAAATTAGTGCATACATCCCACCATAGTGGAATCTAGCTATTCTTCAAATAATTATAAATATCCCTACATCTCTTTATTTGGATATATGTGATTACATTTGGCTCCTTGGCATATTTTCTCTTGATTTAGTTCTGATTTGAGTATTGAAAAATTTTCATCGCGATAATTTTGACGTTTTCACGATTTGTGCGTCGTAGGTAAGAACCTATATAAAAGTTAACAGATAGCACGGAGACTAACATGCAAGGATTTGAATCTAAACCGCATCAACAACCATACCCCTTTTATGATATAAAAATTAAGGAAAATTACAAAAACTATTCATGAGGTTTAGTACAATTAAAAAATAATAATTATTTTTTAAAATTATAAATACCCCTTCAAATACTACAAATACTCTATTGAAGTTAGTTTTTATTTTACAAATACTCTTTTAAGATTAATTTTTATTTTATAAATACCCTCCTCGTTGGTGCAATTTGTAAAATAGAAATAAATATTAAGGAAATATTCATGTTTTATAAACTTACATAATATTTTTTTTATAAATAATTAAAACTTCAAAAATAATTTTTATAATTCACCCCAAAAATTATATAGATTTTGCTGTTTGTTATAAATATATTACTAATATATAACTATTACATATACATCTTATATAATCAAGGGCAAAAACGTCACACTACTATAAATGTCCCTGTATGAATAAGGGTAAAAAGATAAAAAAAGTATGTTTTTGATAGATTTCATTAGTACACCTTATAATATCAAAGTATTACATAGACCCCTTGTATTGTTAGGGATAAAAGGGTTCATTACAAAATATTTAATTTTTGAATTTTTCAATCACAATTTTGCTCCATTTAAATTGATGAATTTGAAATTAAAAATTTTAAATTCATAATAATAAATTTATTGAATTTATTTGGATACAACATATTTCAAAATCCTAAAACTTTTATTTTGAACTTTTTTTTGAATTATTGTAGTGGATTTCAAATTTATCTTATATGAAATCATTTAAAATTATTCACCTAATTTCTTCCATCAAATGCAATCAATCTAAAGGTAAATATGTTCGTTTTGTCAATTTTATTTGGATTTCTCACCAAAGCAAAGATTTAAGAGACGTAGATATAATTTTCCAAAGATTATTTATAACTAAAATCACCATGATTCCTAGATTAAAATCACGTTGGAATTGTCCAAATGCAGATATAAGCACTCTATAGAGGCCGTAGTAATGTAGTTTGGGGGTCAATTTAAATTATGTATAATTAATATTTTCAAATTTAATTTAAGTTGATTTCTCACAAATCTTTTCTATACAAAAAATTACTTTTAAGGAGTAAAGAGGAAGTCAACCCATCTCTGTCCCGTTGTTTGGGTAATAAATTGAAGAGTCTTAAATGGGCAAGTTCAGCAGATCTACTGTCTATTTACAAATTGCACATGGAGTTTATAATTAATGGTGACGATTCCTACTTGACGAAAATCACGACTAATAAAGATCGCATTAATGCAACTTGACGAAAATCAGGACTAATAAAGATCGCATTAATGCAAACGAATGAATCTGATGTTTTTAAATGAGGGCGTTCTTCCTTTTTTTTTGGAGAATTATTAAAAATCTTTTAAAATAAACTATCATATCCAAAAAAAGCTCATAGTTTATTTATTTTTTTAATTCAAAAAATTCATTCCACCAATTTTTTATTCAAAAAAAATTCAATTGTTAACTTTTATACCGACACTATTAAGATTTAATAATTTATGAACTAAATTACCCTTGTTTTTTCAGATTGAGAAATTATTAAATTATGTTAATTATTTTTTTCTTCGGGTTATTGAAATGATAAATCTATCAGTTATGATTTTAATTTTGAAAATTTGAATTTTAGGGAAATTTTTGGTATCATCTCTAAAGTAATAAAAAAAATATTTCTTAAGTTAATTGAAATTATTTTCAAATTCATACAAGTTCAAAATTTTTATTATCCACATAAAATTATTTAGTATTTAAGATACAAAAAAATAATATCATCATAAAAAGATTTACCAGCTTATTTTTTAAAAAAAGAATCATCAAAAGAACTCAATTCGTTAATTTGTTAATCTAAGAAGCCCTATGGTAATATAGACATTATATAATTTTAACACTATTAATGTAAAAAAATAACCGTTGGTTTTTTTAAAATCAAAAGTTGATTGAATGAATTTATATTTATTTAAGGATCTTTTTAATAATTTTCCCTTTTTTTTTTTTTTTTTTTTGGTGGGGGGGGGGGTGTTGGGAGATGGTTTTGAAGAGATGTTTACAAGTTAAAAGCTATAAAATTTGTGTTTAATGTGTATATATCGGTAGAATAACAAAACGTTGGAGGTAAATATTAAATAATCGCATGTTAAATAGATTTAACTAATCATATAATTAATTAAACATGATTAAATTAAGTGTAAATTCAAAATAATACTACTAAATTGTGTACCTTTAAGCAAGGCCGTCTCCGTCACGGTTTTGGTAAACTCTCTCCATCGAGGCTGGTACAGTGCACTTTTCAAGATTCATTTTATTAATTTTTTAATTGACACTAATTATAGTCATAATGGTATAGTGATTAGGCATGCTTCATTAGATTAATCACTGCCCAAATCTAATTATTTTTATTGCTTTCTTGGTTAGTCATTTGCAAATCAAGTATGTTAACTAAGCAAATTATTATTTCACAATCACAACTCTCTCTCTCTCTCTCTCTCTCTCTCTCTCTCTCTCTCTCTCTCACACACACACACACACACACACACACACACACACACAAGAAATGTATAAAATACAAATAGAAAACACAGACAAAAAAACGCAGAGACAGCTGATAATGATAAAGTATTGTGATGAGGAGGTAGAGTTAGATCTAAGCTTTTACGTGACAACCATAACAAGTAAAGAGACTCCGCATTTGAGTGGTCACAATAGCCCATTGCTGCCCTTTTTATATGGTACTAACTAATAATAAATACATTGATTTTTACCAACGATAGTTAAAATAGTTTGTTAATAAATTTAATATATTCATAATTTTATTAATTATATATTCGAGTTATCTGAACAAAAATTGAGAATTAGTCAGTATTATTATTTAAAAAAAAAATACATTAATTTCCTACACAACATGGGGGAGATAAATCATGCGTGATCAAATGTACTACTCCAACATATTGTAATTGAGCTTGGAAAAATGATTGAAAATGTCGAATTTGAATATTTACTACACTAAATGAGAAAAAATATAAGAGATTTTTTTTTAAAATAGTAGATAATATTTGTTGGAGAAGGATTATATTTATGGAAACATAACGCCATTTGTAGAGTTTTTGCATCTTTTCTTTAGCTTTTGTTTTGCCTTTTAATATTTATATTTTTTCTATCCCAAAAAAATTACTCTGAAGATCAATTAATTTTTTTATGTAGCATCAATAATAAATAATTTAGTTAATTTTTGGAAAAAATAATTTAATAATAGTAAAAATGACAAAATAAATATTAAGATCTATATAATTAATTAATATGATAAGTTAGCTAAAAGAATTAAAAATTTAACTCTATGCTATATCAAATGGTACAATTAATTAGGGATAAAAGAGTATGTAGTTTAATGTTGATACTCATAAAGAATTTGTGCAATTTCAAAGTTAAATTGAGAAGTTTATAGTATATTTCTTGGAAATGTTTAAATTGTAGCAACCTTAAAAATGGCAAGATCCTTTTTGCAACACATTTTTACATTACCAATAAAATTGAACAACATTTTTAACAGAATGAAAAGACTAATTATGATTTTTTCCAATATTAGAGGGCAATAATTATTAGTAAAATCTGAAGAGATCATTTCTGAATAAATAAAAATGGCTCATAAGGGGTAAAATAAATCCATGGGTGTACTTCCTAAAAAATGCCAAGAATGTCCCAATCGTTTCTTACACCGACGCTAAAAATAGATATAAATATGCAGTCTCTTGCCTTCTCCGTCCTCTGCTTCTTCTCCTCTCATATTTCTCTTTAACAGTGCAATTTCCAAATCTACACGTTCGCTGCCGCTGCTGATATCCCTCTTTCACAGGGGAGGGTCAGGTTAGATTTCTGGAATTTGTACGCTGTTATACATTTTCATCTTCATTAAGAATCATTTGATAGCACTTTCGTTCTCTTTTCTTGTTCCCACGGTGCATTATCTTGAATTATTTCACACAGTTATTTCTGAACCAACGCTCTCAAGATTCATGAAAATCTTCTGATTTTTGTTATCAGATCTTGATAAAAACTGAAGTACCACGTGATAACTGGTTTTTCTTGGCATTTATCGTTGATTTGCTGATCTGGGACATCCGGATCTGCCAAACAAACAGAAAAGATGGAATTTTTTCCCAAGTTGAAGATCTGGTTCTTGCTTATTTTCGTGGCGTTTTTGCAACTAGGACAGGGGTTTTATCTCCCTGGTAGTTACCCTCACAAATATGGAATCGGGGATTACCTGAATATGAAGGTCAATTCTTTGACTTCAATTGACACTGAAATTCCCTTTAGCTATTATAGTTTACCATTCTGTCAGCCGAAAGAGGGTATTAAGGACAGTGCGGAAAATCTTGGTGAGCTCCTTATGGGTGATAGGATAGAGAATTCTCCGTATAGGTTTAAGATGTATACGAATGAGACTGATATATTTCTGTGCCAAACTAAGCCTTTGTCGGCTGATGAGTTTAAGCTTTTGAAAAAGAGGATTGATGAGATGTACCAGGTGAATGTGATTTTAGATAACCTTCCTGCGATTCGGTATACTAAGAAGGAGGGCTTCATGTTGAGGTGGACGGGTTACCCTGTTGGTGTCAAGGTGCAGGACACATATTATGTGTTCAATCACCTGAAGTTCATAGTTCTTGTTCATAAGTACGAGGAAACCAATATGGCTCGTGTTATGGGTACTGGGGATGCAGCTGAAGTTATCCCTACAGTTGGAAATGCGGGATCAGATGCACCTGGGTACATGGTTGTTGGGTTTGAGGTGGTGCCTTGTAGTTTCCAGCACAATGCTAACTCCTTGAAGAACTTGAACATTTTTGACAAGTATCCAGCTTCAATTAACTGTGATCCAGGCACGGTGGCCATGGCTATTAAGGAGAATGAGCCACTGGCTTTTACATATGAGGTGTCGTTTGTGGAGAGAGATGACATCAAGTGGCCATCAAGGTGGGATGCATATTTGAAGATGGAGGGAGCGAAAGTGCATTGGTTCTCAATTCTCAACTCTCTTATGGTGATCACCTTCTTGGCTGGGATCGTGCTTGTGATCTTTTTGAGGACTGTTAGACGGGATCTTACTCGGTATGAGGAGCTTGACAAGGAAGCTCAAGCCCAGATGAATGAGGAGTTGTCAGGATGGAAACTTGTTGTGGGTGATGTATTTCGTGCTCCTACTAATCCTTCACTTTTGTGTGTGATGGTTGGAGATGGAGTCCAGATACTTGGAATGGCAGTTGTGACAATTTTGTTTGCTGCCCTTGGGTTTATGTCCCCGGCATCTCGGGGGACGCTGATAACTGGTATGCTGTTTTTCTACATGATCCTTGGAATTGCAGCTGGGTATGTCGCTGTTCGTATGTGGAGGACTATCTTTTGTGGAGATCATAAGGGATGGGTTTCAGTTTCATGGAAAGTTGCTTGTTTCTTCCCTGGTATTTCTTTTCTTATCCTTACCACTTTGAACTTCTTATTATGGGGTAGTCACAGCACAGGAGCTATTCCCTTTTCTTTGTTTGTCATACTCATTTTGTTGTGGTTCTGTATCTCGGTTCCCCTTACCCTTGTTGGTGGCTACTTTGGTGCGAAGGCACCTCATATTGAATATCCTGTTCGAACCAATCAAATTCCCCGAGAAATCCCACCTCAGAAATACCCATCTTGGCTTTTGGTTCTCGGGGCAGGCACCCTGCCTTTCGGGACACTTTTCATTGAGCTCTTCTTCATAATGTCCAGTATCTGGATGGGTCGTGTATACTATGTTTTTGGATTCCTCTTCATCGTTCTGCTCCTTTTGGTAGTGGTTTGTGCTGAGGTATCCCTTGTTCTAACTTACATGCATCTTTGTGTGGAGGACTGGAAATGGTGGTGGAAATCCTTCTTTGCTTCTGGTTCTGTTGCCATATACATCTTTCTTTACTCGGTCAATTATCTGATATTCGACCTCAAGAGTTTGAGCGGACCTGTATCTGCTACCCTTTACCTTGGTTATTCACTCTTCATGGTTCTTGCAATTATGCTTGCAACTGGTACAGTTGGGTTCCTTTCTTCATTCTGGTTCGTGCATTACCTGTTTTCTTCCGTGAAGCTGGACTAAATCCATCATTTGGGCTTCAAGAGTAAACCTGCAATGAAGCAGCGATGATCAAGTTTAGACAAACCTGAAGCAGCTTTCGAAATTTGTTCTTATTTTTTTTTTTGATGTCTTATTACTAGAGAATCTGGATAAACAGGAATAACCGTAAGAAGTTTTGTTAAATTCTTTGTTAGATAAAAATATTTGAATGCTAGACAATTAAAATTTGCATAGATGTCAGGATGTTTGTTGGATACGAGGTTGTTTTGAGACCTATCTTATATGTGTTCTTGGTTCTGGATTTGTATTAATAATGAGGCAATCAAGTCATCTGGTGTTCGATATGATCAATGACATGATTATTTGGTTTTTGTTATGATGAATGATGTAATCTGTGCATTATTCTCAACTCAGTGTCAGGTTCAAATGATCGATTCGTTCACATCTAAAGGACATGAGTTAAGCTTGGTTTAAGAGGGTAATGTAAAAGTGAATCACTAAAGAGCAAGAGTTACTTGACAGTTTAGGACTTGGGACATGTTTACAAAAGCTCAAAATAAGTGTTTTATCAGCTTTTAGCTTAAGCTAAGCCGGTATTCATGCTTTATACACTTGCTTCTGTTTTCTAGCATCTCATATTAAGCTAGAAAAAGCAGTGAGCAGGAAGCAATCCTTTTTGGATGTAATATAAATATATATGAATATTTAAGCAACTATTTTACCCTCTTAAAATTTTCAAATCATGAATTACCCTGTCATTTGCGTATGTAATTTATTAAATACATAATAACAAAACTAAAAAGAACATAAAAATACGAGTTACTAATTAATATGACAGTATGCAATCATAATCAATTTTGATCATATGCAATCATAATCAATTTATCATTATTGACAGTACTTTTTATTATATATAAATATTATTTTTCATTAATATTACATATTGTATCCTATATTAGTCATTGTTATTACTTTTAATTTAATTAACTTATTGGAATAATCAGTAGAGATGGACAAAAAGAAGAAACTAATATGATAATACATTTCTGGGAAGAGGAATAAAGCAGATTCCCATTAATGTTAAGGGCTTATAGCTTAAAATTGTTAGTGTTGGCATCGATTTAACTTATAAAATTGTAGTTTGCACAACTTTTGTATTCCACTTCTTACCGCAGTAATTATGTTCCAATGATAGGTTTAAAAAGACATTTCTAATTCATTTGCATTACACACGGATGATTTAAACTGCAAACATAATAGCTAGTAGTTGGCCTGCTTCATTCCATGTTTACCTTAAGGTACTAGTTAAGTAGAATTATTAGTTGCTAAATTATATATGATGACGTTGTTATTTTACTTTATAATATTATATAAATTCATTGATTAAAGACTCATTTGGTCATTATTTAAGTAGATAACATGTAATTCTCGTTAGGTCTTTTAGTTGCTTGAACATCGGCCGAACGATTTCACTCCAAACCTTCTACTTGGGTAATACTGAAATGAGATTGTGAAAAATTAGACTATAGGTTCGACTCCATATATGGTTATTGTTTATTGAACCAGAATTGGATTAGTGTTTAATTTCTAGTTGTGTATTTCAAAACTTAAAAAAAAAAATGTATGGAAACCTTCTAAGTACTATAATTGGTCTTTTTTTTTTAAGTGAAATGATTACATGTCATCAGGTCACAATGTCATTATTAGTAATTATTGAATATACCATCAACAACTATCACAATCAATAACCAAGAAAATATTATTATTAAAATAGACAAACATCTATATATATTTTTTAATTATAATTGGGGTTTTAACAAATATTGGTTTATGATGCTGAATTGGGACTCCCAATACATGAAAAAAAAAAAAAAAAAGGATTCACCTTTAGTACTTAATGCATAATTCTATCTTTTTGAAATAAAAAAAAAAAGAAATTGTTTTTCTTACTGAATTCAATGTGCGATGCTATTATAATCATATATTTATAGCGAAGGCGTAATTTTCTTTTTCCTCTCAACCAAAAAAAAAAAAACTACTATTAAGATAGAGTTAAATGCTGTTGCTGTAAATATTGTTACAACCTCAGCCCAAAGTGACTGCTCAATTGGTGTTGTTATTGATTATATATAATATAAATTTTTTAAGTGCAAGAACAACAGTTTAACTAATTTATTTAAAGATTATTAGAATAATCATGTTAAATAACATAACGAATTATGAAAGTTGAAAGTTTTTTAACATTAAAAATTATCATTAAAAAAAACACAAAGAATATGATGAAATCAACTTATAAGCCAAATGGCAAGATTATTCTTTATGTGTTCCAGCAAAGTTAGGTCTAGATAAAAAATGTGGAATACTGGCATAATATGACAAAAGTACCGAAGAGTAAGACAAATAGATGAAATGATTTATTTCGGTCTCGGCTTAATAATCCACCAAAAATGAATTTTTTTTTTATCTATATCTATCGTTTTCACATCAAATAAATATCACAACAATAATGAAATTTATATTATACTAAAATTATAATGATCCTTACTATTTAATATTGAACATCTAATGTAAGCAAATATTTTCCACTAAAAATAAAAGATGATTCATATTTTATTTGATGCATAGAGAGGAATCGAAAGCTGAACAAATATAAGTAGAAATGTTTCTTATGTTATGCGAATAATGTGTGCAAACATAATTCAAATGAGGCAATGCGAAATTGTAGAATCCCCGACCAATCAAACAAAGCCCATTTTCCTTCCATTTGAGTCCAAATTCAACACCTGAATGTGAATTGCCAATGAAAGTTATGGTTTTTTTTTTTCCTTCTTCTTCTCTCTCTCCGAAAATACACTATGGTTTGCCAATGGTTGGGGACAAAATTCAATGCCTACTCCTCTCCTAGTAAATAATTGGATGTTGGGTTTCTTTATACGATATAAATAAATAATAAAAGGCGTTGGATTTTTCGATGATAATTTAAATTTTTCTAACGATCACTCTCCAATGATTAAATGAATATTCTTCAATGATTAAATCAAAATCAGAGTGCAATAATATCAAAAGCAATAAAATAAATAATAAAATTCAATGTAACTCAAAATAAAAAAGAATATAGTATTTATAAGTTGTGTTTCATTATGATAAAATGCATATAATGATAGGACCTCTTAAATCCTTGGATTGGAGCTCTTCGGATTGGGACTTTTCAAACTATTAGATTTAGAAAATTATTGATTTCATCATACACCTATACGAGCATTTAAAGATTGGGAAAATTGCATGATCTTCCCTCAACATTTGATCTTTTTGCATGGACCTCTGGTTAATTTTTCTGTTTAAAAACTAAAATGACCTTCATTTTTAACAAAAAGGCTTAATGACACTTAAGTAATCCTTTCGTGAATAAAAAATGCAAAAAATGTCACTTTAAATAAAAACAAAATAATTAAGAAGAACAACAAGTTCTAGAAATGCAACTCCATAAACGTTAAAATAATTAAAAACCCCTTAACCTCTAAGTTAATAATTAATATTTTATAATCCAAAAACCCTTTAATACAATATGTTGATTTTAACATTGTTCAAAAATACAATTTGCAAATCTCAATATAATTTTAGCAGTTTTTTTCTTTCAAAATAATGAACATTGAACTAAAAACCCCAAACGTTTATAACCCCAAATCCTAATACACACAAATCTCTACCATACCACTCCACTTGTGTTACTAAATTGGCAATACTCAAATACTAAAAATGGAAAATTGATATTACAAAACAAGCCTGACTTATGAGTATTTAAGTAAAGAAAATGTTAAAAAAATAATAGAAAGTCAAATAAAAACTCAAACATTAGCACTATCAACAAAATTAAAATAACTTTTTTCGGAATGAAATTACATTGATGTGAAAAAACCTCAAATTATCAAAGTAAACCCTAAATTGTGAATGGAAATTTTTATTTTTTATTTTTTTATTTTTTATTTTGCAAAAATGTCTCAAATGTAGTACATAATTTACATGTTCCTAAGACTTTCTGAGGCCAATTGAGGAATAGAAAAAGCTATTGTCTCTTTAAGAAGTTCTTGATACCTATATCTATCAAATTTAATCTTTTATTTTTATCGTAATTATAATTCATGGGCTTAATAAGTGTTGGCCCAATAATTTCTCTAGGCCCAGTTATTCCCATTAATTGATTAAATTCAATTGAATAATAAGACCAGTCCAATGGACCCAAGGTCTTGCGAATGCATTCACTTTACCACTTAAAATCAGTACGATTAATTGAACATCTATAAATACCTATTTTTCAACTAATTTCAGGTATGTAAAACAAACAAATCATTTGCTACTTTAAACACACACACACACACACACACACACACACACACCCAAGAAAAAAGAAAAAGGAAAAACACATACAATTTTTTTTTTTTAAAAAAGAGGAAAAAAAAAAGAATTGGTGAATCTGTTTCAATATAGTTGGCGTGGCAGCTTTTTATTGGCTACCACTTCAAATCAAATAAGCTCCCATTCATATGGCAGCCTTTCAATTTTTGTATAAAAAGTGCCAATGTAACACAGCAAGAAAATGGTTATTTATCAGTGTACAGATTAACTATATTTGGACGTAATTAATTTTTTTGGACTCTTATTTTGTGAAAAAAATTAAAGGTAGCTCACCTAAAAGAAAGAAGATAAAGAAGAAGAAACATGTGACACAAACTTTGTTATTTCTTTCTGTCAACTAAAATCTAAAATAGATTCGTAATAGAATTTAATTGCCTTAGCCCAATTTAGCAGGTTTGAACTTTAGCTAACGTGAACCAAATACTTATACATGTTAAGATTATAGCTCATAAGTTAGCTAAGAGTGTTTGGCTAAACTTCTCATACATTTTATAATTCTTTAGTTTGAATTTTTAATTATAAATTTGTATTACATTTTATATTACATATCAAATATGCAAATAATATTTTCTTAAATATAATTAAAATTAATCATATACGTAATGTATAAATATTCTTTACGAATGTCCTTCTCATCAACACCAATCATAAGACATTATGACCACTAATTGTGAAATCCACATATTGTATCAAATTTGTATCCACATATTTTTATTTTTTTTTATAACTTAGGTATTCGTGCTTGGCTTGATTAATTTTGGGAGTAATCGACCTTCCCTTTATTCAACTACTAGACAAACATTGACATAACAACAATTTATAAATACCTGCAGTGGATTCCTCTACGATGATTTCTGTCAGGATACAGTAGCACTCACATGAGGCCCAAAGACAGGCCCGAAAGCTCAACCATAAACACCCATAAAATTCAAAGATCTCCAAAGAAAATCGAACTGCATTCCCTCAAAAAATAAAAATTGCCCAAGCGCTTTACCCATGCATCATTTTTGTAATCACACATTTCAATTGGGGTTAATTGTGCCGGTTAATATTAGACCCATCAATTATATACTTAAATTGCAAAAACCAACACTCCATGGCAATGTAGCTTTCCTATTTTTTTTTTCCTTTTTTTTCTCTCTCTCTATTTTATGTTCTCTAATGTCAAATCTTATATTAGACGTACTTGTACATATGGTAATGGGGAATGTAGCATGATGGCTGGTTCTATTTTGTACTATTTATTGTACTCTCGGTTGTTGGGTTCTTGCCCATTATTAATAAATCTACTGAATTTAATTATAAAAAAAAATTAAAATTAAAAAATCAACGGCCTATATTTTTAAACCATTTGTTTGTATGTTAAATTAAAATTACTTGTTACCAAAACAAAAAATATATTTCCTAACTTTGAAGGAGGCCCCACAAAGTGTTCTAGGTCTAGGAACCCCCCAGATGTGTCCCGGCCCATACAACGATGACCCCTACTTAGTGGTTGTTCAAGAAAACCCCCCATAATGCCGCATATACCGCAATGGATTGTAAGGACTCTTTTTGTCATATTTAAACCATAAAAAACTATTCAATTAACAATCGCCATCGATTCCACCTACATACTCTCTCTCCCTCACACAAGAAAAAATTTGGCTGGGAAAAAAAGTTAGATATTCATCATAAGAAAATCGTTTCAGAGAGAGAGAGGAGTGACCAATCACAAGATATCAATATGTCGACGGGTGCAGCTGGAGACGGGCTTCTCCGTGGCATGTTCGAAGGCTGCATTTCCGGGGGAGATATGGGAATCCAGAGGCGCCCATATCACAAGAATTGTAAGTGCGCCTTGCACAAGGCTCGTGGGCAATGCGCACACTCGTCTCGATATAACAATGTTTCCTACCCCATTCGGAGGTCGTGGAGCGAGGGTTGTCTCGCCTTGATGAACCCTTTGTCGACGACGGGCGTCACGTCGCCGTGCCCCTCCTCCTCCTCCTCCCCCACCTTGGCCCCGGGACAGGGAGAGATCATGAGGACACAAACTCATTTGGTTTTGTGCAAAGAAGAGGATGAAGAGGGCGAGCAGGTTTCATTTTCTTGTAAGATTTAATAATTGTTTTATTTTATTTTATTTTTTATTTGGGTTTTATGGAAAATTGGTCTAAGTGTCTGGTTTTCTATTTTTATTTGTTTTAGGGTAATAGTAATTAATTTTGGGTGGCTGAAATTAATGTTGTGGTTGTTTGGTTTGGTTGGTGGTTCTTGGTTTTTGATACATGCACGGGACAAGTATAGTGATGTAGGAAAAAATTCCAGTCTCAGTTTTGTCTATGCATGTATTTTCCTGTATTTTTTTTTCTTTTTTAAACTTATAATAACATCTGGTTTAATGTTTTCACCCTCGAAATTCTATTTGTTTCTCGTTCTCTCTTTCTGTTTGTTTCGATTCGATTTACTATTGATCTTACTATATTATTTTTTGATATATTGTTGAGTTGAATGAATTAATCGACCCCTAAAAATAACTTTTTCTTTCAAAATTTGTTTCATTCTCTAAAATCAGAAAACTTAAACTAAGGCAAAAATTTTTTTTTTATAATAATAGAAAAAGTATTTTTTTAATTTTTTAGGGGAGCAAAATTTGAAACATAAAGCTAAGAGACGACTGTCTTGCCAGCCTTCTCGATCCGTCACTGTAATCTTCATCTATTCAACATTATTTTTTCTGGTAATTAACAAGTAGTTTATTCCCAGACGATATTGGGATTCTGTTGTACCTTTATTGATGATCTGACAGTGTGAATTTGTTTGTTCTAAAATGTTGAATTACAAGAAAACAGCCTAAGGTACCTAATTTTATAAGAATCTAAAAAATAATAAAGGGCTAAAGTGTGGAGTTTGATGATAGATTCCATGTATATAATTTCCTCTCATCGCAATTTTCCAGCTATGAACCTAAACCACAACAGATCAGCAATCGAAATTATTGCTTTGTAAAGTAGTGTCATAGCACTTTATAGTGAAATTAATACCTAAGTTGTGCTCCACCACAATTCTTTGCACCAATAAATATGTAGACTGAAAAAACCGCAGATTATTTTGTTTACGCCCTAATTTATACATTCTAGATGTTAACGACTCTTAAGTTATTTCAAGTTTTCTTTCGGTCTTATAAATCTTATATTCAATTGTGTGATATATATATATATATGTACACAGTCACACACATATATATGGGCGCGTTAAAATGAGCGGTAAAATATCCTTTCTTAGTTCACATGCTAGAAGTATTGTCTTGAAACAATTTAGAATACTTCAAATCTTTTATTTTATATTTTAATTTATAAATATACGTCACAGTGTATATAATTCACGATATATTTGAAAAAATATTTTATATATTTAATATAAATATATATAATAGGAGATGAAATACAAAATCCTAAGTAAGTTATGGTAGCCAATATATTGTTTATTTATCATTTTGAACGAGAGATAAATTAAAAGATTATAATAATTAATGGATAAGGATCCAATAAATGAGGGCATACATGCATTCTTTCTAGGTGGGGGGTGGGATGGATTAGGCAACTTTGAGTGCCTTAATAATCATGATTAAATAAAAAAAAAAAACAATAAACTTATAGTACTTAATTGCATTGGCAATGGTGTTAATTTGGAGAGAATGCATTGGGGGAGAACATGGGATGCACTAATATCTGCATGTGCAGGTCACGTGGTCTGTCTGTTCCTCCAATAGTTTTCCGATGCCAAATTATTAATTAATCTCTAATCTACAGATTAATTTTCTGTCGGCAGTCAAAGTTCTCTTTATTTCAGTTTAGTTTTGGCAGGTTGTGATTATAAACTAATCCGTCGTTACTTGTTTGTCACGGGATATTTGGAGGCCAAAAAATTGTAGTGAGATTCATGAAAATTTCACCAATATATCGCATGAAGAAAAATATTTATGAAATTTGTTTACTTGAGGTGGCTATTAAACATGAATAGAATTATTAATCCAAAGATAAAACTTTAGTGTGTAGAGACTATAACTAAGAAAGCACTTACTCGTATCTTGAGTATCTCTGGTTTATATATGCTTATTGAGATCCAAATCTAATTGCTTAATTTTATTCTGGATCAGATGCAATATTTTTGATTCACTATTAAGTATTGAATCGATAATAATTATTAATTAGAGATGACAATGAGTCAGATTTAATCGAAATTATTTTGGATTCATAATCGATTTGTTAAAATTTTTAAGAATTCAGACTAGATATGATAATAAATTAGGTTGGATTGACATAGTATCGATGTCGTAATTATAACTTCATAGGGTATCTGGAAGTAATTTGTCTATTTCAACAAACCATTCTTTCAATCGTAAGTTAGAAATATGATTAAAATTTGTAGAAGAATAATTAGTTGACATTTATTTCTAAGCATCTTAATTTTTTTTTTTCTGCAATCTACTTGTACTTACTCGAGGCCTCTCAATGATTAAACGATTCAAAACATGGCTGAATACATATACAGCGGTCCATCGGTCCCAAAATATACATGTAATCTGAGTCTTGTAGTTTCAATGTACTTTTTCCATATATTTCTAACATATGAGTGTGAGGAAGAGCAGGGACGGAAGTGATTGGTATTTAGGAGGGTAATATTACATAACATGTAAATATTTACTATTTATTTTTTCATAAAAAAATTTCTTGCAATCTATTCTCTTAAGTCAACTAATCATTGAAGTACAAATGCAAATGTAAACATAGTGCGTGAATTTGACATATAAATTAATCAAATATTTTATATTTATATAAGTATTCGAATAAAAACAGTTTGCTGAGAAGCAATACAAATTCAAGGCAAAGCATGACCTACAAATTGAAATAATTCAAGATTTCTTTGCAATTTGTATGCTATTGTTAATTATTCAAAACTTCACAACTATTATAAAAAAAAAATATTCTTCAAATAAAATATAGTTTACATAAGGAGGTATATGGAAGATTACCTGAAGAAAATCTTAACAGTGAAATCCACTTTAAACCAAAAAAAAAAAAAAAAAGAAGAAGGAAAAACAGAGATAGAAAAAATAAAAACAAAAATGGAAAAAATGAGAATACCAAATATTTCTTGACTAAAATTAACTATGTTTGCATAAACAAAATAATAATAAAATTTTAAAGATTGGACTTTATACTAATAGTGAATTGCACCATTTAATTTTTTTTTTTTGTAAAAAGATGAATTTTAAAAGAATTTTACGGCTTTTTAGTTTGAAAAAGGAAAGAACAGAGATGGCTAGACGGATTTGAAAAAGAGAAAATTTGGTTGATAGTTTTTAAAAAAAGGATAGTAATAAAATAAATATATTACCTCACTTGGAGGGTGATGTGATCATGGGACAAAATTTTTAATTTTATTAAATTTATATACAAAAAATGAGATTGTAGTCATTTTTGGGGGAGGAGGTTATCCGCCCTCCAGCTCATCATTAAGAAAGAGCGAACAAAAAAAATTACAAATAATTTATAAATTAATAAATTGAATACTACATAAGCCATTTTCTATATATTGGAGTACAGGAAGAAGAGGTGATCAACGTAACAATCCTTTTTGAATGTAACCATAAAAGTTGATTACGATTATGAAACTGTTGGAATTGAATTATAATTACAGTAAAAAATACGATTTAATTATTATCATTTAATAAAATATCAAGTAAATTAAAATCTCTTTATAATAAAAATAATTGATTAATGAACTAGTACAACCGCAAATAAATTCAAAAAGTAATGATCAGACCAACTATGTCTGAAATCACAAAAATCCAATTGACACATACATTATTCCAGGTTTCTTGAAGGTTTGAAACAATAATTCATCACTAATAGTCAAGATGAGAAGCGTGAGCGTGCAGTAGATATAAAATCAGTATATAGTACAAAAATATGACAACTGACCCAGTGGGCCAGTATAGTACGATAACTTGGTAAAAATCTTAGAAAAGTTGAAAAATGATGAACGATATTTTTGAGGTCCCAAAGGATGAATAGTAACACAAGCAGGCCAGCATCTTAATTGGAAGCACATCTCAGGATCCTTTTGCATGTATATTTAACTTATTAAAATTGGCTACTCGGATTTACTGAATTTGTCCATTTCTTTTTCTTTTTTAATATTCCTGAAGCTTTAATTTCATCATTTTCAAATAAGGGGAGTTTTCGAGCACCCCAAATCATCTTAAATACATGTGTAATATCAAATTACATTTACATCTCCTATAAATATTCTCTCATTAATAAATGGTATTTGGGATTAAACCTCCAAGTCTTGTTTCGTGTTTGAGTTCAGTTCCCACTCCTCATTTTCTTAATTTGCACTCCTCAAACTAACTTAAAACTTTGTTTGAACTCCTCAAGACTTGGAGGTAACCCCCCCCCCCCCCCTTCCTTTTTTCTTTGTTTTCAAAATAGTACTTCAATTTGTAGTTTTGAATATTTGCATTGAGTTAACATGTACTTGGATGAAGTAAAATTTGATTTAATAGGTAGGGATATTTGAGGTTGTACTAACTTGTAGTTTGAAGCCATATAAAACCCTTCAAAACCCTAACTTTATTAGGGGAGCACTTATTTCAGTTGAATTAATTGTGTTACTACGTAATGAACAGAGTTCTTTTCAATTTTTATTAAATACTGCATATATAACTATAGATTTCATACTATATGTAGTTAGACTAATAGTCATATCAATGTCGTTCATGCTTTTTTTTTGTTACATAGTCATATCAATGTCGTTCATGCTTCTTTTTTGTTACATAGTCATATCAATGTCGTTCATGCTTCTTTTTTGTTACTTAATATAAAAAAATAAAAATTAAAAAGATTGATGTAAGAACAAAATTGATATGCGTCACGCTTCTTCCACAAGGGTCGAACACTTTTAAGATGCTTTAATAAGCTATCAGTCATCTATGGTAAGACACGTATATTAAGCATTAAAGTTATTATAAACATATAAAAATTAATCTTTTTTTTCCAAAATCATAGATACATGCATATGAGCATACGCTTTTATATATATATATATATATATATATATATATTCACACACAAAATGTGTGTGTATAAGAATTATAAAAGCATAACATTCTAGAAAAACTAAGTAGACTTGCATTATCATTATGTCAATGTCATGACTAGGATTTCACCGAGTTCTTTTGCCTTTTATTTTGTGAGCATCACATTGTGAGTACTTTTGAAACTTAATGTGTTCGCTCTTCTGCTGCTATGATATTGAACCGTTGCTTTCATGAATTATTCTAAAAAAAAATAATAATAATTAGGACGCCTCTTTGAATTCTGAAAAAAATGAAAGACATAATCTGAATACACAATTATTGGTGTATTTAAAAATATACATATATTAGAAGGCTTATGTTTAAAAAAGATATTTTAAATCTTACATACCTACCGACGTTTTTCAATTTATAAAAAACTATTATAAAACCAAATACAATTACTAATTGAAAATCTAAAATGATCATATCAGATTACAAGTTTCACTTAAAAAAGAGAGAGAATTTTATGTAGCATTAAGTACTACAGATCTGAGATAGTAAGTTATTCTTCCACTACCTAAGAATACAAGGTTTTTTAAAAATCAACAAATAAATAAAACAAAATACAAGCCAAGAAAACCCTTGGTGTGTTTGCATGGCTGAAAGTTCAGGTCTTTTGCCGTCACAGCTTTGTCATACATACATTGCTGTCTTTAGTCCAAAAATGAGTTTACTAAGAACGAACAATGCTAATATTCCATTATTCCAAGAAGGAATGTGCATTCCAAAAAATATACAAGTTAATCCAACTTGGATTGAATAAACTACTAATTTAATAAAGAAACTGCCAAAAGATTTTACCACAAAGAAACGTACGATAACTTCGAAAAATAGATGCATGAAAATGTTACAAAATCCAGAGTAAGTCAAATATGATAAAAGACAAGTTATTCCAATACAATCTTGATAAAAGAATGAAGAAAATGAACCATAGATCATTACAAGAATAAAGTGTTTAGTGGAGTCTGTACCTAAGTGACATCACATTTAAACCAAAGCTCTCTTTATTGGAAGTCTCTCCTTTGACTCTTAACAAAGTTAACACATAAGAAAAGACTGATATGGCGAAATTCACTAAGGATGTGCTACTTGAACTTACATCATGTTTTTCTCCAAAGTCACATCCCATGAAGAATAATTACGTCCACAAAGAATGTTCAGCCTGAAACCTCATCAGAGAATCCAGGGACACAAGGGAAGAGTGGGAAGAGAATGGCCACAGGCATGTTTCTTTCTCAAAAAATGAAAAGGAATTTAGGAACAACCGTTCCTTGTCGGTATCACCTTCCACCATCTCATCTCAATCTTCTTGTATTGGTAATTCATCTCTTAGGAGTAGGGAGGGCATCTACTGGGATTCAGGAAGATTATGGTGGCCTCTTTTTCTCGGTTTTTGGATCTTCTTCAACCCTCCTCAGGCTCCAGGTAAAGACAGAGACTAGAGAGGAATGATTCGTTTTGCTGTACATTCTGGTGATTTAAAAAAAAATGGGGGCCTAATTAGTTTTCTTAGAGATTGGAGAAATGCTACACTGACATATTTAGCAGATTATATATATGCCAATGACATTAGAAAAAAGGCAAATGCACATTTACGTGCCTGCGAAAATTCATTTAATTTCCTCTATATCAAAAATCAACTACTTCATATGAAGTAAAGATCATGAGGCCACAAGATGCTTGAGTTAAACCTGTTTGGTACTTGTTATCATTTCACTTGGAAAATACTTTGGACACCACTTGAGTTAAACTACCATTTCACAATATGCCAGAAACATTCAGCAATCTCAGTCTCATTAAAATGAGTTGTTTAAAGTTTAGGGCATAGGCACTGCAGTCTGTGCAGACAGCAAACATGATTAACTGGTAATATAAGAGTGACCAGTGACAGAAAAAAATTGAAAAAAATTCAGTGTCGCCCCCTCAATCTAATTCCCCGAGAGTGACCTCAGTTTATGATTTAGAATATGGAGAAATGAAAAAGGTAAACAGATCCATAAGGAAGATGTTAATCAAAAAAAGGCAAATCAGACACATTGAACTGAGTGACACAATGTGAAAAAACAGAATTATCATGTAAGCGAACAAGGCAATGTGGTTACTTCTGGTTCACAAATTCAGAATAATTTGGTCATGAACAATTTTTCAGTGTCACCATCACAGGTTTTTACTCTAAATAAATGAGACAAAGATCTAGCATGCAGAAAGTATGGACAAATTGGGAATTCAGTTAAAAAAATCTGACAAATTGTCTGCATACCATGCGCCATTTTGGCTTTCATACCACCATGTTAAAAAGTCAGATAACAAGTCAGTCTTTGGGGCGGGGGGTGGCTTGGTTGGAGCAACAAATGGCTATGGCCTGCATGGAAAGACCATTGGGACAATAGATAACTACTAAGAAGGAAAAAAAGATCTGGGTCAGCATAAAACAGTCATTTCAGATTAAAAATTCATCAAGAACATAGGTTTTTCATCATTGTAATATATCTTCGGTCGGTCGTACTTGATTCCATGTTGTCTTTAACATGGAGAAAGAATTATCCGCACCATTCCACATTAAACAACAGAACAAAGTTACTTGCCGTAGGGGGTGACCAATTTACTTCATCATAAGTTCTGAACATGTGCAGCAACTAAGGCAATAACCATATAATGAGTGGATCTCTCAAGGCTGTTACTGAAAGAAGAGAATTTTAAAATAAAATAGAGCTCCTGGACTTTACTGAATTGGGCATCATACATTAACCAAATAATATGGAATTCTATTTTGTGTTATATTTATCCTTAAAATGAAAACAATAAGGTTCCCCAATCATTCTGAAGTTACTCATATTTTTTCATATGAATTCGCATTTTTCCAGATTCATTGGGGAAAGCGTCAAGTACATGTAAAAATTGATGTACTGAAGATCAAATCCCATTGGCTAATTGATGTTTTTTATACTACAACATAGATCAATTATAAGATAACTGAAAATTCTAGAGATCAAAACCCTGCTAAGCTGGGACATGCTCCTGAACAAGAAATTTTCAGCTCAAGACAAAGAAGATAGTTTTGTCCATATTTTGTTTTGCATCCCACAATATTTTTTCAACTTCAATCAAGACTCGGTATAGATACGACGACTTCATTTGATTAGATCTATGAACATAGCATGAATCTTAGTGATCAATACACAATAGAGTATAAGATAAAGAATTGTCGCCAGTGAAGTACTCAAGTATCAACCAAAGAGCAGAGTCCATGTTGATTATAATAAGATACGGCATCATAAAAAAATTCCCCTTTTCATTATCTGCAGTAGGCAATAACTAGAAATTCAGCATAGAAACTTTGGTGCATAGAAGGATTCGGTTACTCTTCACAGTCACTGTGTAACAGAATATATGCAAATAAATCAAGCAATACGGTACAAAAGTACATTCTTCTGGAGAAAACTAAGCAGAACTCCTACTACAGAAACTAAGCCTAACAAGAATTCTGATTCCAAGAATTAAGTCATTCTAGAGAATAATTAGTACTTTTCAGCCTAACAATGTAGGAGCTAGGACTTTCTCTAAGTTTATCTCTTGTACCAATCACTGAGATATCCTTTGGTAATTTCTATAACACTTGAAAAATAGAGTGACTTGAGGGGTCTATATAATGGTTGTAGAATCATAAACAAGTCTCAATGCAGTTTTTATCACATTAGAAAAGACATTATTGACAAGTCAACATACTGCAGTCATCAACAAAGAAAAGAGATAAACAAACCAAGAGAAAAAAAATGCCAATTCGGGCTCTTGAGATTCTACTTTGGTATGTCTTTCAAGGAAGCATATCAATATCTGATATGGAAATCCACCGCAGGCCATATCACCGCAACTGTGGTTGTGTGCTACACAAGTTGAAAAGTGCCAGTACAAAAGCATGTCGAGTACACAGGAAAGTCTCATTCTTGAAAAAAATATCATCTGTTAGATGTCCCATGGCCCTCTCAACCTGTAGAATCTCTGCTCAACCTTCTTTCTGCAATGGCTTATAAGTAATAAGTGATCAAAAGTTGACTTGTGAACTAGATAGCAAGGTTCATGTGAATACTGAGAAGGCAATGGGGAGGCTAGAATCAAGAAACTAGTTTACTTTAATTCTGCCGCAGATTTCTAGTCATCACTGTTCAAGATAAAAGAAATCTAAGGTATATAAGTGCTTCTTCTGTCTTAACTCTGCGACTTCTAGACAACTACTTTTTTGCTTTGTAATCCTTTTCCCTCCACTGTATCATGCTTTACATAGTTCACATTAACTAGGTTTTTCCATGTAACATAATTTGCATATTCATTTAATTAGCTACACCATGTTAGAGTATCAATGTATCAAATGATGACCAATTAGAGCAGCCAAGATCTTAGGAGGAAATCAGCATTCTTGAGTTCTACAAGAAAATGTATGACGTTGGAGGACACTGCTAAATTTTACAAAATCGACATGCATATAAATTCGTCCAGATTAGGATTCAGATATATCGAGACACAGACAACCTTGACCTAGATCTAAATGACCACCTAGCCATGAACATCAGTAGAATAATTTTTGTATACTTCTTAGTTAGGCCTCTGCATATCAAGGTTAAACTCGTCTGTAAAAGCAGAATTAGGAGAGGGGTCATGAATTATATGGGATAAATAAGATGATTGTATTAGCGCTCTTTGTATTTTAAATATTCCACATAATTTAAGCATTAAAAATTTTAGGAGACTAACTCAATGTGCATATGGATCCAGCTCTGTAACTTTACCTCCTTAAGTAGTTAACAAAGTCATGTCACTAAATTATAAAGAACAAAAACAAAATAACAAGGCATTTTTTTTTTCCTTCGTGTCTGTCAAGTGCACAAGACCGAAGACAGGAATTAATGCATTCATGCCTGTTCTCAATATCTTCCCATCCTAAGCCACAATATTGAAGTCCCGAAGAACAAATTCAAAGGCACAACATTTCCCATATTCTAGTAATCAGCATCTGGTGTAATTCATGTTCCAGAATTTGCATATTGTCTTATTCATTATGTCAAATAATTAAATTCACATTGGCCTGTGAAAAGCTACCAGAATATATATCTTCTAACAGTTTGGGGATACTCAACCAAAATGCAATTCATTTGGAATTTTAGGATGAATGCTGGATAACTTTTAAATCAGCTAGAATCTGTCAACTAACTGATTCGGACATGTTTCCTCACTTCTCAGGACAATCACAGCATATGACAATGTAGTAAGCAGGGAAATGCTTGTCATTCCCCTGAAGGAGGAAAGAAGATTCAAGTCAAACTTCAATATATATCTAAGAATGGGTCGCATCTCCCCTCATATTGGATTGTTGAGCACCCCAGAACTGAACAAAGTAGGAAAAATAAGAGTGGGATAAATCCATCTCGGCAAAGGAATCCCAACTCAGTTTCAATCAACTTGCACATTATATTCTCTCTTAGAACCAACAGGCCAGCCATTTGATGCTGAAGTTTATGAGAAGTCATGTTTTTTTTTATTCTAACCAACTGGCCTGCCATTTCCTGCTGAGTTCAAACTCTAGCAGGGACAGGTGCCTGTAGGAGGCCATGATCCTCCAGGACTGCAATCTTCTGTTTACTAATGACTTTGTCCCGCATATGTCAATTAAGTTTGATTCAAATTATGCTCAAAAAATGCAATGATTCTTTCTGCACTCTGCCTGCAGCTAGCTCTGTATTATCTACCATGCCTGTCAATTCTCCATCACACTCCTCCCTGTTTATATTATTTTTACTGAAATCATGGACTTGCTCAGCGAATTTCTTATCCATTTCTCCATTAGGAAATCTATCATATAAACAAAACTAATACTGAAGCATAGCTAGCTGAAGACAATACGTATTCTTAGGCTTCCATAATTTTTATAATGTAAGAGTGTAAGGAAGCTACATAAACTAACTTAAACACTGGATAACCTACGTTGAAAGTGGAAAAGTTCCGTGATCGAGTCAAGACTGTTTACTTCATCTGTGATTGAATGCACTCATTTCCTTTTCGGTATGTCAATAGTTATGAGGGCATAACTATGAAGATGTATAAGAAACTCACCTTCTTAATTCTCATTTACAACACTAAGCCAAAATTGTTACCTGATCGTTCATCCATATTGCCAAATAGATTTTCAAATCTCCAAGACTGCAATACTTGAGCAGAGCAACTTGTGTGAGTTGATGATATCATGATTGCATTCCATGAAGCTTTCACATTCAAAGGGAATGTCAAATCTCACATAAACAGCAGCATTTTCCAATTTGATGAATATCTTATAAACCTTTCACATTCAAATGTAATGTCCTATCTCAAATAGGCCACAGCATGTTATCATTTGATGAATATCTTATAAAGCTTGCTAATTACACAACAAATAGATGGCTTTTGTTTCTTTTCGAAGAGAAATCTTGCCCTTGATGTCCAACAGAACTTTAACAAGAGAAGCTATCCTAATGGGAAAATGGATATGAAGTTCATACCATTAGATTGTTTACCACAACTTTAAAGCATGTCTCAGCAAGAAATTTTCACAAAATTCAAGAAGCAATGTCATTTTGTTCATCTGTAGGCTACAAATACAAGATGTGCTGTCCCTATTTGGTGTGACAGAATTTTATCTAAAACAGGATATTCTGAATTTATTTGGAATGACACTAGGCATTTCTAACATTTGGTAATGCTCTCAAGCATAATTCAAATCATCAGCCATAGACGAAACTGAGAAAAACTTTACCTCTTGATCAGGAATTGACTTACAGAATCATATTTCCAACATTTCTTTTTTTTTTTTTTTCTTTTTCAAAGTTCTTGTAATATTATTTTAAATTTTTACTGTGGTGACACCTTTAATTTTATTTATTTTTATTCATTTTGTTTGCATCTTTCTATCCTCTGCCAAGGGTATCTTTATCTTTGTCTTCCTCATCTACCTCCTCTATTCATCATTCTAGATAAAGTAGCTATTAGTAATACCAATTGTGAAATTGGCATAGGCTGCTTGCTATCATAAAATAAATCTAAATTCAAATGAAAAAAGCTGCGAGATTGAAAGGACTTGAAGCAAGAATGACAAAAACTTTAAAGTTCAAACACAGAACAAATGTAATTTCTGATAATCTTTTTGTTGAAGGTAAAAAATAACTTAGCATCACATCAAAAATTAAAAATTAAACAGAATCTTCTCTCTATATTTTGTTCTTCCATGATTAGCACAATATAGATTCCAAAGAGCATTTAGCAGCATCCCAACTACAGATTTATAAAAACAGTAAAATCTTTGCAACAAATTAGGCTCTGCAGTTTCACACTTCATTAGACTACAGATAATCCCCTACATTTCATGGAAGTGGTACCACCATGTTAACTGAGTGCTAGCTGTCAACAAGGAAGTCAATCATCTCTAAATGTTTTCTAGTTCTATAAAACATTACAGGGGTAGAGGAATATTTGTGGCCGATAGAAGAAAGAAAATGACATTCTAATTTAAAGTCTATTGGATAGTTGCTGACTAGTTTTTATCGGCATATAAGAACAGAAACATCAACTGATTAATTATAACTCAATGGCCAAAAAGAAGAAAAGGAAAATGACAACATAAAGGACAAGGAAAATTTAGTTGAGAGGCCATTGAGCAGGCTCACCTCAACAGAAAACAGAAAGCCACACTGTCAGTGGTCTTTCAAGGCTGAGTGCAGTCAAAGCATGCCAACCAAGACAAGCCACCAACTTTCTGCATTGTTAAGGACTCCGAGGAATTGAGACTTATACAGTCAAATCATCTGTCCTAGAGAACTGCTACTTTGTCACATAACAAGCCAACAAAACATCGGTTGATTCTAATGCTGGAAGTTTCCACTAACAAAATTTATAGTCCTCCATATTGCAAATAGGAAAAAGTTGACCTCAATCTTTTTTTTCCATTCAATAAATATCTTCAGATTAGTGCATGACCTTCAAATCTTTCATATTTCATCATTAGACCACCCACAGCTCAGAGAGAGAGAGAGAGAGAGGAGAGAGAGACATTGAGAGAGATGAACACCATTGCAGAGGATGTATTCCTTCAATGCTTTAATGGAAGCATATCGACTTATCAAATGGAGAAAGAACGAAGACCATATCATAGAAACTGCAGCTGTGCACTGCACAAATCAAAAGATGCTAATGCCGCTGCATGTATTCATCACAAGAATATTACGGTCATGAAGAAATCATGGTACAAATGCTCCTTGTCGGTAGAAACTCCTCAGTTTCTTCTGTTTCAAAGGAATAAAGAAGAGAACAAAGCATTGAAGATAGGAAGGATAGATCAATGGATCTTCATGTAGAAGGGAAAAGGTGGGACTGTAATGGCACAGTCAAATTGTTCATCTCTTTATCATAGTTCTATCACCTCTCAAGATAAAATTTTATCAGCTGGGATGAGAATCTATACACCTAATTCCCCTTCCAGATGGAAGTATTCATATTTTATAAACATTAAAAGATGTTCATTTGCATGTCATTTAGACCTTTCTGGTTCTTTTAAAGATGACAAAAACTGATTAAAGATACAATATAATAGTTTTATCTCTATAATCCTCTAACATTTGTTTGAACTCTGTCCGCAGAAGCATCATTATTTCTCTGTTTGCTAGATATTCCTATTATAAAATGTTTCATCAACTGCCCTATATTAAGTTCAATGCTCATAATCCCTCAGTTTGCTATGTAATAACTTCAATAATAGAGAGATTAATAACCATTGCGCGAGGAAGAGTGAAACAACTGATTGGAATCCCTCTTCTATAGGGAAACAAAAAGTATCTAAAATGTGGGAATGAATGAAGAATTAAGATACTTTGATACTGCCAAACTTGCTTTCAGAGTCAAACATGATTCATTGTATCATTCCAACATAGTACAGAATAAAAATACACTCATATTTGGTAACATCAACCAATGCTATAGCAATTAAGTACAGGTTTCTACATGTAAATTTTTCACTGCTAATGCGTTCTTCTGATCATCGTTTATTCTTCTTATTTTGCCATACAACTCTGCATACATGCTGGACTCATTTGGTTTTTCATTCTAAAACTTTGCCAAAACCGACATCTAAAGGAAGTAATTTCATTTAATGGCAGAAGGGCAGATCATATTTCACTTCAAATGCACAGCAGGGAAATGCAAATCCAACAAAATGGAACACCAGTCACAAATAAAACTCCATATCGCAAAGCTGATCAAAGAGACATAAAGATCAAAGAAAGCACATCCCAACCCATTCCAAGCCCCAAGTGTCTCACTAAATATGAGACCGTTCACTTAAGAGTCGAAAACCATGATCAAAGAGCCTCATTCTGCTACTTCCATTCAAAATGAGCTGAAATACTTTGCCAAAAACCAGAAATTAATGAATCCCAAGAATCAGAAATGCCAATTTCTCCAGCCATAACAACTAGTTCCTCAACAACTATTTAGCCTGCATTATCATAAACTCTTGGCCACCTAAAATTTCTACAGAAAATTTCAATTTGTTCCCCATCAACGCCTGTGGAACCAAATTAATCACACAATCATGTGAATAAAAGGGTTTTAAGATTTTGATTTGACGCCATGGGTTGAAATTTTTGGATCAGAATGCCCTTCATTTTCCACTTTCAAATCCTACTTCAGAACTAAAATAGTGAATTCTTGAAAATGCATCACCATCAAATGGAGGATATGAAAAACAAAATAAATTGAGAAAACCCCAGAACGCATGAGTCTAACCCAATTCAACATCATCAAAAAAATTCAATCAAACATTAGACCAAACTTATGATTACTAACATCCGAAATAAAATATATAATATTTTTATATAGCAAAACAAAAAAACAGCCCAGCCCATTAAGCCCGACCAAGACCAAGCCTAGTAGTATTAAGCCATGGACTTCGGCTGGGTCAATATATGTTTCAATTGGCTCAGCTCTAGCCCGACAGGGTGCAACCTTGGCTGAGCCGAATTGATCCCTGTGTCGGGCTCAGTTGACAACTTTATCTATCATTCTCCACCCTCTAATTAATAAATTTCTGAAAACATTATCTATTTATCCAATGCTGTCTTAGCTCGTGCAGACTTAAAATCAAAGTGGTGGTGGTAACAATTCCACTAGTGAAAAAACTACAGAAGATTATAGTCCTAGTGGTGGAAGTAAAAATATGATGTGTGGGTTAAGTGCAAGATCATAAGTTTCAATGCTCGTTTGCCAACTTCTTGGTGAGTTGGATCATCCATTTCAAATGATATTCTCTGTTCTATTTTAATATTATCAAATTGAAATAGGAGATATAACATTATTTAAAATAGAGATTCAATTTCACTTCTTGAGTTTTAGATAAAAAGGAATTCCTTTGAGTGACTGTCTTAGTCTTGGTGTGTATAATTTGTTTATGACTGAATTATGAAGTAGAATAATTGAGTGGTTTCAAGTTGATTCATGCATCAACGTAACTGGTAGCAGTACTTAGAAATAGAGAAATGTGATGACGATTATCTTTGTTATAGTTATACATGGTAATGGGTTGGCATGTGAGGTGGTGGATGGAGGTGATGGTTGCTATGTCTGGGGGAACAACTACGACGGAAATGAGATGAGAGGCAGCATGATGATACGATGAGGAAACTAAGGCAATGCTTGGTTACATTCGAGATTTCTTCACTTCAATTCTAATATATCTTTTTTTTTAATATTTAAAAATAAAATATATAACATTAAAATTTTTTTGATAGACATCATTATCAAACATAATTTTACAAGAAATGATATCTATATTAGAATTTGTTTCCTCTAAAATACAAATTAAAGATTATTTTCATTTCAAATTATTCCCCCAAATCACTATCAATTGCTAACCAAACATTGTCTAGGACTATAGAAGAAAGAAAGAAAGAAAGAAAGAAAGAAAAAAGAAAAAGATATGCTTGGTTAGAACCTTGAGAGGAGAAACCATAGCAAATCAAAATTAAAAAATGTTTGTATTTGGATTGATAGATTTTGTTAGGCATTTGAAATTCTTTTACTAGAACTAATAACTTAACCAACTAACAATAGTAGGCTTCCTCATGCGAACTAAGGTTCTGAAATGCATCAGGATTAATTTTCATTTGATAAAAAGTTGTATCATTTTAAACCTATGATCAAAACTAAAAATTTTATATTGATGGATTTGAATCCAATAATTTAAAAGACCCAATTCAAATAGCTTAAACTCAATAATTTAAAAGGTCCAATGTGCACCCTACCAAAGATATAAACTCATTTAAACACTTATACCATATTCTCATTTATTTTGAGGTATATTAAAATTTATTCAATATTTTACTTTATCTAATAATTTGTTCATATTGTAGGTAGGAGTTGATAGGAACAAACCACACCACGATCATATAACACAACCCATCAATCCAAACTTTATTTAAAAAATTAAGATTCCAAATAACAAAGGAAAACCAAACAAAAATAAAGTTAAACTTATAGTATGATAACACAACTCACAAATCATTTATTCCATGGACTTGGATAGATATATATAAGCCTTGCGGTAAAATTGTGAGGTTTTCAATTCGAATTTAACTGATAACGTAGATTGTCTTTTATTAAAGGGTATATTATGGGTTGCGATAGCGGCTTATAATGTTGAAATCGAATGACGAACCTTAGTTCATTGGTGTGTTGGTGGAGTTGGGATGATTAAAGTGGTCAATTCTGTAAATTCGATTCGATCAAGTTATGACGAACAGAACATTTCCTGACGGTTGAATTCCCTTAATTGGACTAGCCATATCGAGTTTTCGCCAACCTAAATATAAGCCTTGCGGTTTTAAATAGTCAATAGCATGAATAATACTTTTTTTGCATCAATGTTTCACTCCAATCATTATAATACCACGTCATCACAATATAAATAAATCGTGACAAACAATAAATTTCCTTTGATCAATCACATTTTAGTACTTATCAAAAAAAAAAAAAAATTCACATTTTAGTACTTATTTTTATATCTCAATATTATCCAGAAAAACATATCAACAAATAATCTGCCGCACAATCAATCTCACTTGTGTGGCATCCAATATCCCACATAAGCACTCCTTCTCCCTCCTCCCCCTTCCCTTTCAACCCCTCCACCCCCCGCCATGCACTACCACTCACCATGGGCTGCTCCACCACTTGCTACCTCCCCCCAATCCCGTCCCACCTCACCACCAACGCCGCCACCACCACCACCGCTTGCCCCTAAACCGCCGCTCCCTTCTCTTCCTGTCCACCACACTTCCCCTGTCCACCCCCCTCACTTCCTCTGCCGCCGCCACCCCTCCCGCACCAGACACCACCATCACCGACAGAGTGTTCCTAGACTTCAGCGTCTGCCCATCTTACTTCCTCAACCGCACTCTCGGCGAGTACGACCTCTCCGTCTGCGCCGAGTCCGAGCCCCTTGGCCGCCTCATCCTCGGTCTTTACGGCAACCTCGTTCCGATCACCGTGTCCAACTTCAAATCCATGTGCAATGGCTCCTCGGGCTCAACCTACAAGGGCACTTTGGTCCAGAAAATATTCCCAGGCCAGTTCTTCGTGGCGGGCCGACAGGGCCGCAGAGATAAAGGAGAGGTTAAGCCGCCGGTAGAGCTGGTTAGAAACACTGAGACTGTTAATTCCAAGGCCTTTCTATTGGAGCACTCGAGGCCTGGTGTTGTTTCTTTGTGCTTGTCTGAAAATGATGATGATGATGATTTGAAGCTCAGCCCGAATTATCATAACGTAGAGTTCTTGATCACTACTGGGCCCGGCCCATGTCCGCAGCTTGATAGCAAGAATATTGTGTTTGGATCTGTGCTTGAAGGTGAGTTCTCTAAATTACTGCAATTTAAGTTTCACTATATAGTGTTAATTTTGAATTCAAATGATTATATAAAATTGTGATTAGGTTCTTTATGTATCGATGAATACAATAACAATGCTATTTGAAGGTGTGGTGACTTAAATATCAAGCTCGAAGCTCAAAACTTTCTGAGGTGTTAATTTTGTTGAGTTGTTGTTGGATCCCTATTGATTTTGGTATGTATTGTTTGTGTGAATTACAAAATCAAGAACACAAAGGGAGGAATAAGGCGTGGTGGTACCTTGGTTCATTCTAGTTGGGAACTGCAGTGAGGATTCTTTTGGTGGCATGGAAATGGGTTTGATCCCTTAAATGGAAATTTGCATCATTTCTTTGCAAATTTCTAGATTGTGTGACACCAAATTACAGGTTATGTTACGCTTAGTGCTGCGAGAACCAAGATTTAGATTGTTTAAATGATGTAGGCGGTCAGACAATCCAACATTCCACACAATTCTAGAACACTAATAATGAGTATTCTGAGGTGGTTTGAAGTGGTAATATACTTATTTGGTAGTACTAGTATCTAAATCATTTTGTTCTGTATTCAGGACAAAATGGTCAGAGTTTCAGTGCCCAACTGCTTTAGCTATAGGATTAAGTGGTGCTTTAATGTGATTAGCAAGTCAAGAAAGGCCTCAAGATGAAGTTTTCAACAGAATATGATGATAATTATAATTCACAGTTTAGGACCACTAGAAAGAGCAAAATGGTGCAGACTTGGAGAGCTAATGGAAAATAAACCTGGAATTTCACATGATCTAGTCCTGCTACAACTTGATTGATATTGCATAAGATCATTGTTGAAGTTGATAGCTAAGTGTTAGTGTTTATTATGAGCACTATCCTTTGAATCAGGAGAATGTAATTAACCGACTAACTGCCCGACCCATGGCGCTTATGGGGATGAAACACCTTATGCCTCCCGTCACATCCTATGGGGCTGTGAGTATATAAGAAAATAAAGTTGGCTTTTGGTGTAATGGCAAGCCCTTAATCGTAACACTAAAAGCATTAATTTCCTGATTTTAAGATCAAATTCACATAATTCGTACAAATTAGATAGTTCAAAGTCTAATCTTGGTTATATTTATAATCATGGTCATGTCACATCTCAACTGTATTTGCCTGCCAATTCCACATATCTACTGGGGATTGTGTTACCTATAGTTTAATGCAAAACAATTTGAAGATCATTCTGCTTGAACTGCTTGCTATGTTTACTTACACGAAATGTATACCCAATGTTTTTTTTTGCGTGCTTTTCTAATGGTGGGACTATAGGTAGAATGCATTGGATGGCATGATATTGGTACCTCAAAATCACTATTGTAAATTTCAATTAAATTTGCCTTGATTTCTTTCCAATTTCTATCTTAATGGCTTGGTTTTATGCCACCAAGTGTTGTGTCAGGATTTTCGCTTTGTGGTATAAGAACCGAAGTGTAGATTGGGTGAATCCCCGTGGACTGTTGGAAATCCATATTCAATACAAACTTAGACCAGTAACATGAAGATTTTTTAGAATGTTTTGAACTTGCTTATTTTTGAGATCATTTTGCAGTAATAGTATCTTGAGTTGGGCCATTCCATTTTGTATTCAAGATAGAAATGAGTTATATTTTCATTCTAAAACTATTAAACAATAAAGTGGCTTTATGTTATGACACGAATGTCAACAAAGGTCTCAAGATGAAGTCTTCAAATAAATATGACGATAAATCACATGTTTGAACTACTGGCAAGATCAGTGAAGGTCAAGTTGAGCTGTAGTCCTTCTAAGACTAGATTAGTTCCTTATTGAGATCAAGTTGATGACAAATGCATGCTGAATCGAATCATTACCAGATTTTTTAATTCAGATTCACTAATGGACATAAATGAGTTGGTAAACAATCTAGTCCTTAATTACTGATAAGGTTTAAACTCAAGGCCATCTCACTGTAGTCTATTTGTCTGTTAATTCCACGTCTCTGTTAAGGGCTTTGTGTCTCCTCTAGGTTACTTGTGAAGTCATTCTTCTTAAACCCACCGTAGAAGTATATGCACTAGTTTTTACTCAATAGAAGTTGGCTAGTTTGCAGAGGAGAGTCTGGCCTCCCCTCACAGGTCCCTACTTTTGCTGATAATCTTTTGATGAATATTTTGTACTTATCATTAGTTTTTACCTGCCTTGTTGAATTGGAAAAAAGATGGGATGGTCTTATCCATCTGATTCGCACCAAACATATGAATCCAAATTTTGCTTAGTTTGAGTTTCCCAACGAGATGTACTTGGAGGCCAAAACCTTCTAATAACTGCATATGATACAGTAATCAGAATTTTGCATACGTACTTACCAATTGTAGTGGTTTTACAGTTCATTGGTAACCAGGTGACCTCTGAGGAAGTTCTCGTGCTGAATTTATGTTGTTCATTCTCATATTGATGTGCTTTTGACATATATCTTGATGGATAAGAGTTAAAATTTATGCTTTGATTCTATATTCTTGTATTCTATTACATTGTGCTTATGTTATGTGGCTTCAATAACATAACTGAAAAAATTTAGGACCTCTCCTCAGTACTAAGATGTGGTATGTGAGTTGACATGCTGCGTTATCGTCCTCAAATTTAATTCAGCTCCTCCTCTATTATCTGCTATACACAACTGAAAAAATTTGAACTGCATTGCAGGGTTGGATGTTGTGACAGCTATAGCTTCCATTCCCACTTATAAACCAGGTGAAAGAATCCGGCAATACAACGATTTTGCAGAGTTTATTGGAGACGGAAGAGCCAAAACTGCTCGTGCAATCTGGAACAGACCTCTTAAAACTCTGTACATTAGTGATTGTGGAGAACTGAAAGTTGCGAAACCTACCCTTCCCCCTAGTCTACCTTAACACTGCTATATTACTTTGTTGAGGCTCCTCCTTGTATTCATGCATATACTCTAGTTTGTTACCAGTATTTTTCTCAAGCAACAACCGTTGCATGAGTAAAATTCAAGAGAGAAAAAGAATCTGCACTCTGTTGCTCTCTGCATCCATGCATTTGATTATACTGGTCCATTTATTTATTTATTTTTTATTTTTTTCTTTAAGTGAATTGGCATTTGCTGTCCATGTAGAAAACAGAGAATTAAAATCTTCGAAAATCAATTCTGTCAATATAGCAACTCTCACGGAAGCTAATTATTTTAGAATGATTTTTTTTTTTTTTTTTTGTCAAACTCACCCTTAAAAGTACTTATTTTCATAACCCTATGAGGAAAAAGAAAGAAAATACAAGCCATAGGGGGAAAAAAAGGAAAAAAGAAAAAAGAAAGAAAAAAAGTTGTTAGTACTTAGTAGAAAAGAGAGTATTTTAGTTCTAAAGCAGCTCACTGGTAGAGAGATTATTAATCTTTATGTATTTAACTACATTTGAGATTAATACTACATCTATGAGGAAAAAGCAACAGAAAAAGGAAAAAAAGAAAAAGAAAAAGCTAACTTATTTGATTTTAACTCAGGGTTTGTTTGGTTTAGATTATTTTTTATTATTTAAAATTTTTATCACATTTTAAATCCAATTAGCTGTTTGGTTAAGTTGAGAATAGTAGATTAAGAAATTCGGAAAATTAATTACTTGAAAAATTAGGTAGGTATGCTAAACTCAAAAAATTCACTAAAATTACTTTGGTATGTTTCAATAATAATAGATATCTTCATGAACTAATAATATATCAGGAAACTAGTAACTGAAGCTGATAACCAAAGAATACTATCAGAAAAATAATTTAAATAAGGCATGTCTTTAAGTTATCACAAAACTAAATATAGGATCTACAATAAGAGGTGATGTGCATTATTTAAATTCCACATTTCGAAGGACCATTTTATCCTACTACTTAAAACATATTTAAGAAATACTCCAAGACGTATATTTACACGATCCAATCTTAATCCAAACGCAATTTCTGATTAGTGATAAGGAACTCATGTCCATCAAAGATCTTATCACGTGTCCGGCATGGGATGGCTCATGTGATCCCCTATTATACCCTATTAAAGAAGTATGCCATTCTAAATTATTATGATCACTTTACACCTGTCGACTTTTCTTCACTTAATTATGGGAGGGTCATGGCTGAGTATAAATTCTTTGTTTGATTTTTTTTTTTTTTTGTTTCAAAATAGTTCCCTTTCTTCTTGGAGATCGGGATCATCAGCGACCCCTCCAAATTTTAACCCGAATCAATTTTCTTTCTTATGGAGATTGAGATCATTAGTGACCCACAACCCCTTTAACTGGTTAGGCTCGACCTCCAAATTTTAACTAGACAATTTCCTTTCTTCTAAAAGATTGAGATTATCAACGAACCAAACTCCTTTAACTGATCACCATCTACCCCAAAATTCGATCCAAATCAAAAGACTTACATGTAAATTTAATGTCATACAATGAAAAGATTAAACACACACACACACACACACACACACACATATATATATATATATATAATGAAAAGATTATTCATCTATATATCTTTTAGTAAAAATTTACCACACTACATTCATTCTTCGTAATCAATGATCAAGATGACTATGAGTCAATAATTCAGCCTTTTCTTTTTGCCTTGGTTTTACTTTCACTTTTGTTGCGTCAATATAAGTTCTTGTTGCAAATATTTGAAAATATCGTTTGAAATTTCATCCATCAAATATCAATTGTTTGGAGTTATATTGGTTGTTATCGGAGAATACTTTGAGGAAGGACATTTTCAGATGTTAAACAGGGAAATGTATAAATAATGAAAACATGTTTAGATAAATTATAAAAATAATTAACGAAATGTATTTTTGAAGAAAATCCGTTTGAATGAATCATTTTCAAATTAATATTTTTATTTGTAATTGTATATGTCTTTTTAAATAGGATTTTTTTGGATTAATGGTGCCACATCAATTTTTTATAGTATTATATATATATATACATATATATTATATCTAAGTTAACATATTGGCCGGAAGATATATAAAGATGGGAGAATGTGCAGAGAAATTAAGTTTGTGGCTAATTAAAAGATGATACGTGTAAAATAATATATTAAATATTATTTTTATATTCTCTATTTATATTTTGAGAATTTAATAAAATTTAATGAAGTAAATAGTTAACTAATTTATATAATAAGATATAATTATTGGTCAATCAAATGAAGCCTAGTGTAAATCTCAATTTTTGTGTATCTTGTAAATTATAAAAGTGAATACCAAGACAATTTTGTAAGTTAAATCACATATTGTGATTAAGGCATTAAATATCAATCAAATCGCGTTCAAATAAAACTAGCAAGAGCTTCTATCCTCCGAGCAAGTTGAGAATAAGAAAAAGTTCAAGCAAGACAGTTATTAGAGGAAGTTTTCTCAACCTAAGGGGATCAAGTGCAAGGAGATAAATCCACGGTGTTCAAGGTAAAAATCAAGACGTCTATTACAGAATTTATACAAATAATAACGTTTAATTTAAGATTACGATATTAATCTCTTTAATTAATATTACTGAAGATCAAATTCACGTTAGATGAGATCCAAGCCTCAATTTCATCAAGTTTCCAAATAAAAAAAGTCATTATTTTTGAAATTATAATATTTAATTTGATATTGTGGTGCTAGACCCTCAAATTAACATTATTAAACGTTAAAATCGGACCTTGAAGGAGATCAAAGTGCAAAATCGCCCTTCAAGCAATTTGAAATCTGAGATCGCATTTTTAAGCCAAAGAATAAAAGGATTGATTAGATATTGCATTTATTTTATTCATTTAATTCAATAAAAAATCAATTTGTACTATTTTTTCAATTTAATATTTTTGCAAACACGAAATTTGTGTTACGGAATAATTTCGGGAGAATAAAAACTCAATATGGATATGTTTAGAGGGAATAAAAATATCATTCCCCAAAACATGTTTTCTATTGTAGATTTTACGAACACAAATACATTTATCGTTAACAATTAATGAAACAATTAGTGAGTATTGTTCCCATGATGACTAAGATTTTCTAAGCACTAAAATTATGTTAATTCTAACTTTATTTGAATAAATGCAATAAAGTGTTGATGATTATAAACTCAACTCAACTCAACTAAACTAACAATCTAAATCAATTAATGATGAAATTCAATAACTTAAGGCTTAGAGTTTATAATTTCACCATAATTAGTCCGAATTGAATAATTTATCTCAAGTGATAGTCGAAAATCCCTAAATTATTCACTAGCCTCTCCTAAAGTCTAACAGAAATATCATCAATTGCTAACTCACTATATTCCTATATGAATTTTATTAATTAACAATTCATTAGGTTCTATACATTTCAAGCATAACTACACAAGCCATGCAAGTATGTTTCTATCTCATATGTAATTTATAGTATTCTTCACAATGAACTAAGTACATAATTTTCATCCCGGATCATTATGATTAACAAATTATCTAATTAGTGATCAAATAATTAGAAGTAGTAAGAACAATAAAGAATACTCAACCCGAAAAAATAAATAAAGAATTGAATTGACAGAAATATTCAAAACATCATAATTAGAATACATCAAAACCCTAAAAAAGAAAATTAGCCCATAGTCATATGCATATAATCTATAGACAAACTCATGTTCATGGTAAAGGAAAACGAAAAGAGAAAAAGGAAAGAAGAATCTCTTCGAATCTTAAAGATAGAATCCCCTTCTTGAATTTTCATGCCCTTACTTTATTTTTCCCATTGTTTCTCTAAATCTCCTTAAGCCCAAGAGATTCCTAAAGTTTTTTTAGAAGTTGACTTTTATAGTTTCCCACAATTAGTGTCCAAAATATGAGTAAAAAATTATACTTTTAGATTTTCACACTGTTTAGCGCCTAGTCTCAGAAGAACGGCGCCTAGGCGCTAAACACTCTGTCTGCAGTAACTTCAAATGGTACTTAAGCTCAGAAGAACAGTGCTTAGGTACTATGTATTCTATTTTTGGAGCATAACCCCTCCTGTATCGGCGCCTAGGCACAATTCCTCAAATTGCAACGCCTAGACTCACGTATGATTATTCTTCTTATAAGCTATTTTTAAGCTATTTCTAATCTGAACTAGCTTTTTATATCTTCTAATAAATTATAGATATATGTCTTTGTTTTTCATAGGCATTTGAATCAACTCGATATGATATATGTGGAGAGAGTTATGCCTAAAATATTAAAATATATCATATTAGAAAGTTTCAATCCAGTGCTGACTTTTTAACCCAGTTTTTTTTATTGAAATCGAAAGAACTAGATTTAGTGGTAAACATAAAAGTTGTAGATCTATATCTTGTATTTCCAATGGATTAAGAAGTAAGTTAGTATGATATTTGAGCAAAGAGTTATGATTGAAATACAAACACTACCATCAGTAGCATCACAATACAATTTTTTCAAAATTTCAACCAAGTTTTTGTTTCTTTCCATTTTCTTATCTTTTTTTCCATTGCCTACAAAATTTTAAACTAAATACATAAGAAATACTTAAGCACTTGAAAAAAAATAAAATGTTAAGAAAAAAGACATACAAATTATTGATATACAACCAACTCAACAAATATCCCCAAACTTAAATATTTGCTTATCCCGAAACACAATAGAAAAGAACAACTAAAATAAATAAACTAATGCACATTTGAGTGTCACAAAGTACCAAATCATCAATATACCTCAAAGATTTCTAAAATACCAACTTAAATAAAATTTCAAAAGTCAATCATATTGTGCATTCAGTAAAACCTTACCGAATCGAACTGAAAATTCGGTTAACCAAAATTTTGGTACACCGTTTAATCATACCAAATATCGAACCGAAGTAAAATGGTTCGCTTCAATTTTTACCGAAATAATTTCGATAATTCGGTACAGTTTTTGGTAAAACCAAAATTTTGAAAAAAAAATTATATTATTTTGGTTCGGTATTCCACCATATTGAACTGAACTGAACCGATTTGGCCGGCTCACTTCGATTTTTACCGATCTAACTTGTTATATCCCAAATCGAATTCAATCAAAAAATACTTAATTTTAAAAATCTCATAAAATAATGACAAACTAATCACAACATACTTAAATAATATAAAAAAAGTTTGGATACTTAAATCAATGTTGGATCATCAAACTAAAAAGCACACCACCACCACAATCTTGTTAGTTCATTATAACCTTTTACACATAATGATAATATCCAAATTAAAAGACACAATACTACAAGGTCCGCAATAGTCCATTGCTTACTGTTTAACATTTACATGACTTAATTATCATACATAATAACATAAGAATCAAAAGTTTTCCAATGTAAATTGAAAAGTAAATAAAATCCAGTAATCCAAAGCAAAAGAACCAAATATCTCCACCATCAAAGAGCCAAAAGTTGCCCATATCCTTTGTGTGATTATGAAAGAACCAGTAAATTATTCCTTCAATAGTGGCCACTTATAAAAAGAAAATGCATGTACAATAAACACAAATCAGGTACTTTAATATCTGCACCTTGATGTCATAAGAGTCAAATTAAAAGATGATAACGACATTCAAAGCCATTCACTAGAATAAAAGAAATTGAATACAAATGTTTGAATCTCAAAGTATGTTCTAGTAAAAAAGTTCTACTTGTTGATAGATGTTATCTTGTTCCCCTACCATTAAGATTAGCTAATTGCCAAATGAGTGAAAATAACAGTTTAAATTATTTTTGATTCTTTACAATCTAAACTGTTTTAAGGTGAATGCCAATTAAAAATGAAAATTCATCAAATTCTATCATCTCTTCACCACATGAAATACAGGTTGAGAACAATTATTTCAAGTGAAAAGAAAAACTTAGAACAATATTTAAAGAAAAAAGAACTTACTAATTCATCAAAAAGCTTCTCCAATACATTACATCTGATTATAGTCTTGCAATCACATAATCATAAGACAAGGATATTAGACTCCATTCCAACATTTGACACCATATCCACAAGTATATCATGAGAACCATATATGAAGAAGATGTAAGTAATAGTTATACATAAACATAATGTAAATTAACTATTGTAAGTAAACATTAAAATTATACAATTTTCAATTCTTTGAATAAACTCATAACCCTCTTCCAAAGATTTAACCAGAGTATGACGAAGCCAATCTTGGCAACAAAGTAGAGCTTGTGCCATTTTGGGAGTCAACGAAGCTCTAAAGTCGTCAATTATGCGACCCCTAGTGCTAAAGACAGACTCTGAAGCTACAGTAGATATTGGTATGACTAACACATCACGAGTCAATTTGCGTAAAATGAAAAATCTATGACTATTCACTTTCCACCAATCAACTATATCAAAGTTTGGAGAATTTTTTATAATGGGTTCCCGTAGATACAAATCTAACTCTGACTGATCGACTCCGATCTCAAACAACATTTGCATATATCTCTGTTTATTAACCTTTATAGCCCTAAGGTTAGCCTTATTATCATTTTCAGATTCACTTGGGGTTGTATTTTCCATAGGCACACTTGAATAACATGATGATGTTGATATTATAGAAGAATATAAAGTCTTATACTTCTAAAAAACATCATAAAAAGCAATCTTTGTCAAGTTTCTCATGTGCTCTCCATGTTCAGACTCGTACATGTTTTTAAAAATATATTTCAAGTAATTCAATTTGTGACGCGGGTCAAGGATATCAGCAATATACAACATCATATTCATTTTCTCCATATTGCCTAATTACTTAATAAATTTTAACTTTATTTTTCTAGCCATGTCTACCAAATCATCATTATCACTCCTAAGCCATTCTCTCAAAAGCTCATCCACATCACTGATTTCATGTATGAAAGTATTGGATGTCACATATAAAGATTCAAAAACTCAAAGAGGAAGTTTATAGAAATAGCGGAGGACTTTCACAAACTTTTCCAAAACAATCCAGTCATCTTTTGTCGGCAAACCTATATTTGCATAAGGTCCCCCAGGCAAAAAATCTGCACGAAAGTTGGCATTAGACACCTCATACCTATCACATACACCCTTGAAAATCACAACTGTCTCTAGCATTGTGTAAACAGAGTTCCACCTTGTTGGAACATCAAAACACAATGATTTTTTGCTTTCTACCTTCTCCTCAACAACAAAATTATTAAATTTGTTCAACCTAGCAGGTGATTGTCACACAGACCTTACTACTGTGCGAATACGCTCAACTGACTCTTTAAATTTTTTCAACCTATCTTTCACTACAACATTAATAATGTGAGCAACATATCTCATATACAAATATTTGCCACCTAATATCGTAGTCCCCCAATAAGAAACCTTCTTTTCAAATAAGAAATAGTAATATCATTTAAAGAAACATTATCAATAGTAATAGTAAAAAACTTATCTAATTCCCAATCAAGCAAGTATTTCTCAATCAAAAAACCGACTTCATTACCTTTATGAGTAGGACATGGAATGAAACTAAAAATCACTTTATACATTTTCTAATCATCATTAATGTAATGGCCAGACAAAACAAATATGCAAGTCTTTGATTAGAAGTTCATGCATCAGTGGTCAATGAAAGTCTATGTCCACATATCTTAAAATAAGTCTTCAACTTATTTTTTTCATCAAAGTATAGTTTCTAACAATCTCTTGTTATTGTCGTTCTTGATGGAACAATAAAATACGGACATGCAATGGACATAAACTCCATAAATCCTTTATTCTCCACAAACTTAAAGGACAATTCATCTTTAATGATCATGCGAACTAAGCTTTTTCTAATAGCTTCTTGATAAAATTTTCAAATAGGACATGCATCTCTAAATCCCCAGTTACACTTTGACAAAAGCTTTCAATTGTTTGATTATCTCTTGTATATGCATTATCAGGATGATTTTTGCAAATTTTTATATGATTATTCATTCTAGAAGTCCTATTTTTCAAAGAATCAACTGCATAATTTTTATCACAGTACTTACATTTTGCCCTTGGCCTTTCCACTCTTGCCGGTGTAAATAGTGAAATGATCCCAAGCACGAGCTCTTCTAGACATCTTTTTCTTTTTTTGCCTTTGAAATTGCCCGCCAACTTCCTTTGGGTGTCCAAAAGCTCCATTTCTTCTATCGATTCAGATTGAGTTGATATTAGATATGAACCTATATGCCTAGAACTCATTGAGTTACCTCCTTCAATTTCCATATATCTAAAACTGAGAAAATAATATAAATGGAATGAGATAATGTATGAGTAGGATTAAATAATGCAAATCAAAGGAAAAAGACAGACTTCTATAAAAGAAAGTTAAAATTCTCGATTTTTAATGATGTACAAACAACATATCTTCAATTAACAAATAATTCAAAATGATTTGTCCTCCATTAGTAGCCTAAAATTGCATATCTTTTTAATAGTTTTTAATCAAATTACATAGACTTAAATTGCTTAATATACATTAAAACACAGGAAATATGTATCAGTTTCATGATATGATTTATTTACTAAGTCTTTAAATAATGAGATCAATTATTTAATATTTTGTATTATATAAAATAAAGTCATTTTGATTTAATGTATAAATTGCTTAATTTACATTAAATAAGTCAACAACTACAGCTAAACTGCAAGACTTGAGAAATGTACATAAATAAATAAAATAGAAATATATATAAAAATTGATTCCTTATCAATAGTGTAACTATATGTTTTGGTTGAGTATCTTAATTAAGACTATTTTTTGCAACAGTCTGGTTGACACTTGACAATGAGATATTAAAGACAAATCAAAGAAGCATTTGTTATTTAGAACTTAATGCAGACTCTTTCTAATTCAATAATGCCATGAATGTTTTGTTAGCATGCTCTTGCTCTTTTAGTATAAGCTTGGCACCACATCATCACACCATCACAGCTACATAAATGCACACAAGGTGGAAAATAAATATTTGAATGCTGAATCGATTTTTTCTCTACATGATGCAGAAAATGCACCACTAAGCTTAATTTCTACCAAATTTAAAATTTCTAATGAATGATCTTTAAATTTTATCTAGATTTTGAGTTCAGAATTTATTGACATAAAAAAGGATTATGCAAAATATATTAACATATGCATAGGCTAATTGACAGAAATTAAAAAATAATGAGAAAAAAATAGAAGAATTAGTGATTATTGGGGTTTTTTGCCTTAGAGGAAAAATGTCCAATCAACACTTGGCGTGGAGTAGGGAAGGCCTACAATGGCCACTGGTGAGGAGCATGAAGGTTAGAGCCGATGGCGAGTAACAAGAATGGAGAATTGAAAATTTTGGTAGAGTAGTGGCAGTCCTAGCAGTGGAAGCTCGATGGTAGGCAACAAGATGGTAGAGTGGTGGTTGATAGAGAGATCAACAAGAGATAGAGACAGAATCGACGAGAGACAGAGAGAGTTTGGGTGGAGCACTGGAGTGAGTGGAGTGAAAATATGGAATTAGGAATGTGAGAGTCAAAACCTTCATTTTTAAGTGAAAGTCTTCATTCTTAAGTCAATGACTCAAAAATCAAATTCAAAATCCTTAAATCTATAAATTATAAAAAATAAAAAATATATATAAATATATATAATTTCGGTATTCGGTATAGTACAATATACCAGACCAATTTATCGATACCATACCGAAAATCTAAAAAGTAAAAATAGAATACCAAACTGAATTTTCCATTCGTTATTCGGTATGTACAGAAGTTTTAGTACCGGTATGATTCGGTTGGTTTCCCATATTGTGCACACTCCTATTCTGTATCTTCGTTGTCTTAGTGGGTGGGAAAAAATTAGCTAGAAAGCTTTGAACGAAGTGTGCCCAAGTAGTGATTGTCCCGATAGGTAGAGAATTCAACCAAATTTTGGCTTTATCCTGAAGTGAAAATAGAAACAATCTCAATCTAATGGCATTATCAGTAACATCATTGTGCTTGAACGTATCACAAAGTTTGAGAAAACTAGCTATATGAGCATTGGCTTTCTTTTGTTGGTGCATAGTTTCTTGATAAATTTGGCATAGCGAGACACTTACTTAATAGCATCAAGAAGAGAGATGCTTACCTATACTTTTTGAAAAGTTTCAAGGATTTCATTTTCCTGCTTCTCTTTTTTAAACTTAGCTAACCTGTTAGGAAAAGGTGGAGGTGTTGTATAAGTATAAGAGAGAGGTTTAGGAATGATTACCAACTTTGGATTCTTCTTGACTATGGGTGATAGATGAGTAGGAGAGTGAGAATCATCTAAGGAATGGATGGTATTGTTTGATTTGCCATTCTCAACCTCTTTGGATACTCCTTTTATTGGCAAACTAGGTGACTCCAATTGCTTTTTGATTCTTAGAGTTATGGCACTTATATTTTCCTTAGAATTCACCACGGGTTGGGAAGATAACTTGCCCAATCCTTGTGTTTCCAATCGGCTTAAGCTAGTGGCTATTTCTCCCACTTGATTCTCAATATGTTGGAGATGGGTTTGTGTGGTTTGTTAAAATTACATAGTATTAGTAGCAAGTGCTTTTACGAGATCCTCCAAGAATACACCCGATTGTTATGGAGATTGAAAAGGTGGTTGCACATTCAGTTGGTGAAAACTTGGTGGTCGGTTTGGCATTTGAAATGGAGTTGTTTGTTGTTGTTGGTTCCCGTATCTCAAATTGGATAATCATTCCATCCTTCATTATAAATATTGGAGAAAGGATTATATCTTTGCCTTGGTTGACCCAAAAATCCACCAATCATATTTGCTTGCTCTATAGAACTTTTTAGGAGAGATGGACACATATCCATAGGATGCCCTACCATGCAACATACTCCACATGCTTTGACTTGTTTCCCTACTGCCATTTTTTGCTCTAAAGAGGTGAGGTGTGAGAGATTTTATTTAAGAAGTGATGTGTTCACCTCATTGGCACTCTTAGTGGAGGTGGTGGATCATTACGGGTGATGAATTGTTAAGAATTTGCAGCCATATTTGCAATTATATTCCTTGCGGCCTTGGGTGTCTTGTCAACTAAAGTCACTCCACTTGCAACATCAATCATGCTTATTTCTATTGGTATAAGCCCCTCATATAAATATTGAATGAAAAGTTGATCACTGATTTGATGATGAGGACAACTGGCGCACAACTTCTTGAATCTTTCCCAATACTCATAAAGTGATTCTCCATTGTATTGTTGAATCTCACATATTTATTTTCGGATGCTCCCTGCCTTGGATGCGAGAAAATACCTCTCAAGAAATACCCTTCGCATTTTATTCCATATGGTAATCATGCCAAATGGTAGATAATAAAGCCACTCCTTTGCTAAATCCTCAAATGACAAAGGAAAGACAATGAGCTTGATGTTTTCTTCTGAAGTGCTAGCCGATTTCATACTAAAGCACACGACATGAAATTCCTTCAAGTGTTTATTTGGATCCTCTCCCGCAAAACCATGGAATGTAAGCAAAAGATGAATCATCCCATATTTGAGTTCAAATCTGGCTTCCAAATTAGGATAAGTGATACACAATGGTTGATTTTCCAAATTATGAGCAACCAACTCCTTCAATGTTCTATGATTATGTGTTATTTCAATAGTTTCGGGTTGATGAGGAGTTTCAAAAGTAGAAGGAAGAGCTTCAAACTCAAGCTTGAGTGGTGAATTAATTGGAGGTATAGATGGAAGTGGTGGTAATAGTGACAGCGGTGTGTTCAAATTAATCCGAATTTGCTCAAATCTCAGCCTCAAGTCCTCGGATGACATAAAACCTAAACATAACAAGAAAACAAACTAAGATAAACTAACAAAAAAAATAAGTAAAGTAAAATGAAAAACTGAAAAGAATAATGAATCAATTAGTCACTTGATTCCCCAGCAACAGTGCCAAAACCTTGGTCGGTTATCATAGGCTTACCAAATTTAAATCTTACTTTTCAATAAATTTTTAATAAGTATAGAGTGAGTAAGAGTCGATCTTATAAGGATCAAGGCTAACTGATTTACTATCGACTCACTAACTAAGAAATTTAACTTCAAAATTGATAACCTAAAGTTAAGACTCAACAAGTAAACTGTAAAAATAAATAACAAACGGTTGGGGGGGATTGATTTGAGTAACTAAGTTGCAGAAATTAAAACTAATTAAAATATAAAGCAATCAAAATCAAAACAGCAATCAACAATCAATTAAAATAGGTTGAAGTTTTATTCCCCGCCATTAGACAATGGGTTGTAATTTCATATCAATATTATAAATAACTTGTCAATGAAATTATCAACCGTAAGTAATAACAAGCTCTACTACCCCAATATTTTTTTAGTTTCTCGTTAGATAGAACAAGTTCTCTATTTAATTCCCTACCCACCAAACAACTTAAATAAGTTCTCTAGATTTAATCCAATTGATGCATTAAAATAAGAAAAATAGATTCATCTAAACAACAAGCACTCAAGTTCGGGTTATTTAACTTAGGTTATATTTTTCAGTGCAATTAACAAACATATCCTATAATTATTAATCACAAATTACTACACATGATTAGAAATTCAAGACAATTACGGATCTAAAATCTCTAATCTAATTGTAGGGAGTTCTCACACCCAATTTGGTTGGGCACCCAAAAAAGCAAGAAAATACCCATAAGACAATAAGCATAGAAAAATATAAATAACTTCAATTAGAAAATTGGTCAATAATTTCAAACACTTAATTACAAAAACTCATGTCTAGGGCTTTGAAATCAATCTCAACAAAGAAGAAAGTTTAGCCTAACATGATAAAAATTAACAAGAAAATTAAAATTAACTTCATTGGGAATCAAAAAAACTTATTGGTTGAAGAAGATAGTTGAGGTTGATGGTAAATTATGGATGTCTCCTCCTCCAAGCCTCTTTCACTTTGTCTTCCTTGAAGCTCCAAAACCTTAAGAGTGCTTTCAAAAGATGTATGTGATTTCTAGGAAAGTGAGTGAATCTGAAATTTCATTGTGTGTTGAGATGATTGTGTCTTTTTATAAAGTGTGAGATGGTGATATGATTTGGTGTAAAGTGTGAAAGGTGTATTGTGCATTTGGTGTAAAATGTGTAAGGTGTGTTGTGTATTTTGTGTAAAGTGAGTAATGTGTGTTGTAAAGTATGTAATATGTGTGGTATGATATATGTATCTAGTGTATACAAATCACAAACATATGTCAAAAGGTGTAAAGGGACGCCACTTGTCACCACTCCAATCAAAAGTATCAATTTTGTCACACGGATGGCGCCTAGGCGCCCTGTTCTATATTTTGTTTGGCGCATAAGCGCCATTGCTGCTGTTTTTGTTCTTTTAGTTCAGTTTCTGACATGGTTCATCTCCTTTCAACTAATTGTTGACCCCTTTATAAGCTTAATTGGCTTTTGGTGTATTCATATCAATTGTAGCTCTATCTGTTAGATTTTTGTAGCTACTTGAATCAGATCAATATCACATTTTTGGATAGAGTTATGCCAAAAATACAAAGACTGTTATATCTAAAAGTTTTAGTACATATTTAACTCTTTAATCAAATTTTTCTCTTTGAATCAATTGAATTGGAAAAAGTTTCCAACATGAAAGTTATATATATATATATATATCTTATCTTTCCAATAAATCAAGAATCAAGTCCATAAGTTTTGGATTAGAAATTTATGCCTAAAATATAAAATCTGTGACAATGGAAACTTGTCTATTTGGCCCAAAAATGTTTGTTTCAACTTCATTTTGGCTCATTTTCGATCTTTTGATTTCCAAACTCTTATCACTTACAAAACATTAACAAAAACCTATTATTAATAAGAACAAATCAAAGAAGACATGGAGAAATTGATACAAAATATGTAAAAATATACACTTATCAGATTGTTTAAGGCTTGTGTCTTTTCAATCAAATTGAAGCAAAAATAAACATAAAAATAATTATGATAACAATTGGGCTAGAATCCAAATAATAAAAGAGGCAACATTTACATGTTCAATTTTTTCTTTTTTACAAAGTTGTATTTGTATCATGCTTGCAAAAAAAACCCAACTAAAATGGCTTACCTGGAGAGAAACCAAATCCTCAACTAAAGCTTTTTTCTTGCTTTCTTCCCATTCCTATATCTAATATTTGTTTTCTATCCTATTCTTTCATTTTTTTTTTTTTTTATGGGTGTTGGAATTTTATAGTGTGGAGATAGATTTTTCCCATTGAGAATGAGAGTGAAAGACAAAGGCCATGAGTTGATATGCTGAAGATAGTGAGTGAAAGTCTCAATTCGAACTTGGGGAGGAAGGATTGTGAAGAAAGGTTAAAGAAATCCTTTTTCTTTTTTCTTTTTATCAATTATTTTTAATGTGCTCTATTTTTTATCATGTATTAACAAATGCAAAATATTTGATATCCAAATATTGTATTTATTTAAAATAAAACTTGATTATTATAGATAAAAAATAATTTGGGCAATGTCGAAAGGTATATATTATAAAATTTATTTTTACTAGTTGTGAATGATGAGAATAACATTTCTTTTTTTGCTAATTAATTTTTTCTGAATTATTTTTATTTTTGGATACATGAGTTATTAATAAATCTTATCTTAATCTAAATTTGACTAAACAGGTATTATAAGGGTCTAATTTCTCGATCAATTAGAGATTTAAACTCTATAAATTATTTTAAAATATTAATTATAAATAGATTCGAATTCACCAATGAAATCTTACTTCATTGATAAGATTGAGTTTCACTAAAGTTCGTCTTTGTATCAAATCCTGTAATGTTGGTGTTAGCTAATTATATAATAGTTTCTTCTATTAATATTGATATACTGAGTTTGTGATTGATGTAATTGTATGTTAGTTAACAGAACTAAGATATGTATTAATGTAATGATTTATATGTATACGACCATTGTTTAAAAAAATATATAATAAAAAATAAATTCATATACTCACCCATGATCCAATCCCATTAAAAATACAATTTCTTACATTGATTTAGGTATTTATATGCAATGATCATGTAAAAAATTTTGAAAAATTAATTATAAATATGTGACTAAAAAAATATGATATTTTTATTTTAATATTATTAATTTAACTATAATCTTGATTTTAGAATCCCAAAGATTTTTTTTGCTATTAAAGTAATTTGTTAAATTATATTTGCATGTATATTGAGCTATTGATACAATTTTTAATAAATAAAATGATATTCAAATAGTGATGACATCTTACTATAACTAATTTTAGTAAGTCTTTTGTGACAATTTTTTATGGTCACAAAAAATTTATTCTTTAGTTTAGTGATAACTTTAAATATTGTCTCTATTTTAAATAGTAATAGCGATAATTTTTATTTCCCGCCAACACCACAAAAATGCGCCAAATATTTATTAACAAAATTTAGTGACAACAAAAAAAATTGTCACTAATGCTCAACACTTCCAAGCATTATTGACATCGAAACATATCGCCATAAATTTCTTTCCAATTTAGTGATGACTTTAAATATTATCACTATTTTAAATAGTAATAGTGACAACTTTATTTCCCGCCAACACCAAAAAATAGTGCCAAATATTTAGCGACAAAATTTAGTGACAACAAAAAAAACTGTCACTAATGCTCAACCTTTCCAAACTTTAGTGTTATTGAAAAAATTTGTCACAATAAATATGCATGTAGTGATGAGATTACCATTATCACTGAAATTTTCATCACTAAATACGGTTTTTTTTTTTTGTAGTGTTAGGTATAACCTTTTGCTACTAGTCAAGCTTTATACTGGTATTGATCCCTCTGCCTTGAGCTTGACCTTTAGAACCTACTTGTTCCCAATGGTTTTGCTTCTAAATGAAATATCGACTAGCTCCCAACTATGGTTCTTAGCCATCAAGTTCATCTCTTCTTCCATCGTAGCTATCTATTCAATTAAATTTAGAGAAGTCATAGCTTCTTCATAAGTAGTTGGCTCATTAACATCCACAGAAGCACACATCAAAAGATTACCCTTCGATCTCATAACATCATCGGGGGATACTCCATGTTTGCTTCTTAGTGTTTGTGGATTTTGATAGTCTTCTTCGAGTGGAACATTGCCATCGATTCTAGGGTCGCTTTCATTATCCCCATCAATTATTTGACAAGGTTAGAAAAGCCTCACGCTTGCCAGGGATAGGTGCACCGCCATGAGGATCTTGTAACTCGTATAGTTCAAGGTCCTATTAGACTTCACCTATGATTGAAAATTCCTCCTCAGGGAAATTCATATCATAAGACTGAATCTCAATCATTCTTCCATCAAGGTGTTCACTATACATTACATAGCCTTTTGAGAGTTCACAATATCATATAAAGATATGTTTAATTGCCCTAAAACCAAGTTTCCCAAATTTATAAGAAATATTATGAGCAAACCTTATTGACCCCTGAGGGCACAAGCCTTGTAACTTGTGCTTTCTCCTATGCCAAAGCTTTTAAAGTGTTCAAAGAATTGATTTGGAAGGCACATAGTTTAAGTTACAGGAGCAGTCAGAATTGTATTTACCGAAAAGGATATTGGAAGATTTTCTTGCAACAACATTGATTTAGCCATGTCCAAAAGTATTCGATTCCTTCTCTCTACGATCCTATTTTGTTGCAAAGTGAGTGGAATCATTTATTATCTTATAATTTCTTTTTCCTCACACATTTGTCTGGATTGTGACAAATATTTTTGCCCTCTCTCAGTAGAACTTTAAGGTCACTATCCCATTGATTCTCAACCTTTGCCATGAATCGCTTGAATAATCAAGTGCTTCTGACCAATTAGATAAAAGATATACCAATCTATAAGACAAATAATCATCAATGAAATTTATGGGTCCACATATGTCTGAGTGGACTGAGTAAGCCCTTTTGGCCTTTTCCAAAAGACTTCCGATAGGCTTTTCCCACCTTTGGCCTTTTGCCCTCACTTGTATAAATAGAAATACTTGTCATAACAACATTAACATATACTCCCATCTCCAGTTCTCATTGCTTCATATGTGCCCTCCCAAGTCTATGAGAGTCACCATCAATCAGTCTTCCCAAAATCACGTGTATCATATTTCCTAGGGTGTTCTAAGTAGGCTAGTTCTCTCTTTCATCGAACTCCATGGGCGGCTCAAGATATCGGCGATCTTCTCTCTTTCTATTCAATTCGGTTATCCTCATGATCCCGCCTAGAATTCTCCTCTTCTATAGACATTACCATCTCTCCCTTCTTATTTAACAAATTCCCTAAGACCTAGTTGAGTCGCCTTCTATGGTGGATCTCCCAGCAGAACGAAGCTTGTTGCTCTTCTCTGCAGAATGACTGGGGTAATAGGTGCCAAATCTTCTTCTCTTCCTTCCTGTTTCTACTTATCTCCCTTATTAATCACATCCTCACATCCTAAATTAAATTTTCCACAGATGGTGTCACTTAATGTTTTCCTCAAATCTGCACCAAGAAATCTTCCTCCACGTTACAAATTCCTACACCCATAAAAGGTTAGGGATACTAAATTTATACCCAAAAAAAATCCTCAAATGCTTAATTCAGAGATTAATTATGGACAAAGGTAAAGAATGTAAGTAAGTTGATAAAAGATTAATTGTGGACTCGAAATCTTTATATACCTTTATGATTTAGTTTTCTTCTTAAGTTCAAATTCTCTCTTTCCTTTTCTAGTCATACTATCCTCACTAGGGTTTGCCCATATTGGACCTATAGATACACCGCTTCAATAAGGCTTTCTAGGGCTCGCTAACATGACAACACTCACTCCACTAAACTCAGGCTCTTTGAGCTCTATTCGGTCTTGCCCTTTGGGCTTAGCTTGACCCAATACACACAAGCTAGCATTGAAGGTAAAAGCCCGTAGAAACTGTCGATCCGGATCTACAACTCGACCCAAAAGACTAAAGACTTGCCACGGGCATCAAGTGGAATTTGAATTAAGACGGCTAATTCGATGCTAGCAGAAGGGTATTATCCTAACCCATTCAAAATTTGACACCTATCTATGTTAAATTTTTTTTAGGTGAAATGCAAACCAAACCCAACTCAACCATGGTTGACGACCAAAATTTAGGAATCTGAAAATCTTCCTTCCAAAATGATGAATACATGTGAAATTTGAAATGTGGAGATTAACGAAGAAAAATAAAGAGTTTCTTTAGATTTTGAGAAAAAAAAAAAACATAGCTTTAAATATGAAAGAAAGAAAATAAAATTTCAAATTTCACATGAATTCGCCATTTGGAGGGAAGATTTTCAGATTCCCAAATTTTCGTCAACCATGATTAAACTGGATTTGGTTTGCATTTCACATAAAAAAAAAAAAATTAATACTGACAGGTGTTAAATTTTGAATGAATTAGGGTAATACCCTTATGCTAGCATCAAATTAGCCGAATTAAGACCTTTTAATTGTAGTGTAAAGTTTGATTGTCTTAATTCTGTTTTCTGCCATAATAATTTTATATTTTTAAAAGTATTCTCTCCTCTAAAATAATAATGCGATCCAATTAATTCCTATATGTTATTTTTATGTCAGAATTGTTAAATACCCAAATTATTTTGTTTTTTCATTTTAATTCTTAAAAATTCATCAACTCAAAATATAATATTTAATTTAATGAAGGAAGTATCAGCGTGCACACACGTTCTGTTCTGTGTAGACACACGCATGCAACAATAAATAAATAAATAAATATATATATATATATATATATTTATATATATTATATCACATACAAAAAAGCAATTTCTTAATGAAATGGTCGCGTTCTGTCCGCGTGAGCGAAAGTGAACAATTTAAAGAGCCGGCAAATCGACGTTGATTTTTAACCATTTGTTGAACTCTCCAGTCTCAAGTCACATAGCTTAGATTTTCTTTTTTCCAACACGATTCCTTAATTAATGATCCAACCATATAACAAATACTATAGTTCTTCAATAAAATCAAAGTAAAGTAGTCCCTACATAGGCCAGCCACACATCTTCTTCACACACGCTGTTGCCTTCTGTTTTTCTTTCATTTTTATTTTTTTTTCTTCTAAAGAAAGGGTCAAAAAATAAGTCTTCCATATAGTTAATTACTTCCCTATGTTGTCTTTAATTGAAGCTATATAAGCTGCACTTGTCTGATATTTCCTTTCACTCTCTTCACAAGTTCTTTGATTTTTCTACTTCTCCCTATCCCTATATTCATTTAACACGCACACACACGGACAACACGGTCACGGCCACACGGGCACATGCACATTATACACATATATATAAATATATATATATATATATAAACAACTTCAAATATAATTGCCAATAGGACTAATAAACCTGCTCTCATTTCATTTCTATTCTTTTTTTCCTCAAACATACTACACATTCCCTCCAAAACTTGTTCTCATCTCAAACATGGCCAGGTATCAAGAAACAGCGGTCTTCCCCACAACTTACAACGATGCCGTCGACGACTACGAAGAGGCGGTTGCCGCCAGCGGATGCGGCTGTTTCCGGCGGTTCTGCTTCGGGTGGGACGATGGGGAGAGCCGTAGCTATTTGCTGCAAGAGAAGGAAGGGGAGTGCCCCACAAGGAGACATGGCTTGTGGCAGAACTCAAGAAACTGAGGGAGTTTTCGGAGCTGGTGGCGGGGCCTAAATGGAAGAATCTGGTCAGAAAAATCAACAAGATTTGCAATCCCAGAAAATATAATAAGCCCACCATCCAGTTTCAGTATTCGCCGGAGAGCTATGCCCTAAACTTTGCTGGTGGTGATCAGGAAGAAGAGGATGGCAATTTGTTGCACAGTTTTTCGACGAGGTTTGCGCCTGGTTTTTCCATCAACGATCAGCAGAGGAGGGCTGCTATGTGATTATAGTAGTATAGATGGTCATGGAAAATTTCTGGAATTGGTGAATATTTAATGTCTGATATTGTTTTATTGGTTTTAAGTAAACAAGATTTGTCTCAGATTTCAGAAATTATAGTTTGATTAAGTCAGACTATAAAACAGTTTTTATTTTTAATATTTGGTATTATTAGAGAAATGATTATGTTAGTTACCTCTTGTTTGAAATGAATTGTACCCAAAAAATTGGAGATAATTGGAACACACAAATCTGGATTCGATTTTAGAGAGCTACAGAATTAGGATCAAATTGTTCTCAAGAAATCTAGATTAAGTATTTCCAATTACTCCCTCAGGCTCAAATTTTCTTTTTTAGAACGTTCTAAAAAGAATGTGTAATTTCTTAAAATTTAATTTTTTTTTAAACTATCCTCTCTCTCATTTCAAGTAATAATAAAACACTACTAATTTATAACCACTTCTTTTTAAAATAACATCATTAAAATACATGAACTTTTATTTTATCAAACTCTTATCTAAAACTCGACAATGAGACAAATTAGAGACATAATATAGATGTAGAGATAGTACAACTAAACTCTTTTGTTAGTTAAAATTCATATTATTCTCATATGATTTATATATGTAAATAAATAATTAAAAAATACTTTCGCATCGGTTCGTATCCCATACACATTCTGAATTGTATGTGATTATCATGTGGTATAGATATTTATGGAAAACTTTCTCGAATTGATGAATATTAATGTATGATATTTTTTTGTAGGATTCTCAAAGTGAAGTTATTATATTTAAAAGTTTGTTCCTCTTTTAATTCATTAAAGAGAATGACCTTGAATATTTTTTGACTTAGATGCACTCAGGCGTTAAACTCTATTTGCTTGAGCAAGCATAACAAGTATATTTAGGGTCTATTTGGAAACTTAGATTAAAAATAAAATCTGTTTGAATGTGATTTGATTTATTAGATACTCTATTTTAAGCAAACAAGATTTCTCAAAAAAATTCACAAATTGTAGTTTGACTAAGTCAGATCATGAATTATCCTTTTTCTTTTTTGTGAGAAATTTTTTTTTAACTTACTTGTCAATATTGACTTCACAATTAATTAAAAAAATACAAGATTTCATCATGTAACTTCATAAAAATAATTAAATTCAATATTTGGTATTATTAGGAAAACGAATCTGTTAGTTTCCTCTTGTTTGAATTTTGAAATGAATTGTACCCAACTTGAAGATAATTGGAACACACAAATCTGGATTCGATTTCAGAGAAGCTACAGAATTGGGACCAAACAAAAGGTTCAAATTGTTCTCAAGAAATCTAGATGCAAGTATTTCCAGTTACTCCTATCCCCCAAATTTTTTCTTTTTTAGCATTCAATTTCTTAAAATAAATTATTTTTTCCAAAAAAAAAAAAATATTTAAGTAATAGAACAACACCACTCAAAAATAACAACTACTTTTTGGAGCAATACAATAAAATAAATAAAGTTTCATTTTATAAAAGCCTTATCTAAGTGAACTATATCTTAAACATGTGCATGTGCAAAAAATGAAGATCCATATTAAGTTGTGGTGGGTCTAGCAAAATAGTAGCTAATACGCCGGCATATAAATGTTGACCGATGAATCAAATTCCACTGAAAATGCCCAACAGATGGCATGTAATAAACATATTTTTCATGTTAAGTGATAAATTCCTAGCCAGCCGCCTTCTCCACTGCTGACTCAGACACATCTAGAACATCACAGCTTAACCATATTGACCCCAATAATCCAAGCACCGTGCAGATGTCGGGAACAAGTAAGATAACTTCTTAATAAGATTGGGATATCCAAAATAGAGGAAATATATAAAATGCTACAGGTAATAACTCAAAACTTTAAATACAAATATTTTATGGGAAGAAAGGTTTTGGGTCCAAATTCTTGTTTCACAACTCAAATGGTGGGGAGGGTGGTCTAAAACAGATGATCTGATGCAGCTAAGCATCGGAAGCGCACAAAGGAACTATCACTATATCGTCTATGCAGGCGGGTGCAAGCATTCAACAGTGTGTGGAAGGTATTTAGGAAACGGCAGCAACAAGATCTTAGATGTGCCTCATTTATGGCAAAACCTATGCATCAAATTTTATACACAACACTGAAACAGAAGCTAAGTTGCTGCCAACGTGCAAAACAGACAGAAAACTTTTCTTACAGGAAATCTTCGCCAAACGTCTACCCTTAGATATTAGAACACCACAACATGATATATTGCAGTAGCTTTTCATATGTTTTCACGGATCCAAAGCATAAGCCATTGCATTGGCATCAAATTGATGTTCATGTCAACCACCTCTTAATAGCCTAGCCAATGTCAAAGTACCTCACAGCAGCTACTGCAATCTTCCATTTCCATTCCATCCTTAACCGGATATGCTGGCCATCAGTGTTGTGATGGTGTGGCTACGGAATACGAACAAATACGTAATTGTATGTTACTTCAATCTGAAATTGGTCTTCATGCAAAACGCTCATTGGTTGTTTTATCACCTGCACCACTATTCAATCACAAAATCAAGTCGGCATTCTTGTAAAAAGGTCTGATTTTAGGTAAATGAGATATAAACCTACCTCTTGCGCTTGCTTTTCTGAGAAGTAGAAGATGAAGGATTGCTGTGCCAATTCCTTTTCCGTTGGTTGATGAACCAATTATTGATCTGTTTCAGTTGTAAACCTGTTTCCTGCACCAGTCTTGCCTTATCTTCCTCCTGATAGAATATATCATGCAGCGTTGAGAGGAAGGTAATGTTCCAAGATTGCATGCAAGAGAAAATACATTTTAGGGGCAATGGCTTTCTTACTGTTGGATAAGGCCACTTGGAATGTGATTGCCACCAAGCTTTCAAGACCGATGTAGTATCACCAGGCAGTTTCCCTGCCCTTCTTTTGCGTAATATTTCTTCTCTGATGTCGACAATCTTCTCCTTATAGCCCTACAAAGAAGAAACCTAGTCAATTAAATTAAACTCAAAAGAACACGACCCTAAAGCACCATCATTGAAGTCCATGATTTTTCACCTGTTTAAGCTCATGTTTTAGTTCATGTTTCACACGTTCCATCAGGGATCTCTCACTTTCTGTGGGCACCAGAGGGCCAAATCCCATGCTGTCTGGTCCATCCAGACTTTCATCAAACAAGTTAATTTCACTGTCTGCCTGGTCCTCATCATCATCAGACATGGTTGCTCCTGTACCTTCACCTGGTGCTACCCCTGTCAAGCAATTGTCAAAAGAATCATAAGAATGTATCAGACTAATGCATGGCTCTGCACACGGAAATCCAATGAGGGATGATTGAGACAAAATAGGTTGACAACTTGGTATCCGATATGAAGCCACGGAATGCCTGAACCGCATTCTCATATGTAATGGTAGTTTGGGCTCATATCTTAATGGGAACTCACAGCAGAGATAGGTGCATGTAAGATTCTGATATCATTATATTAGCAGATCAAGATACGTGGTTAAACAGTAAAGTTACATCTACCTGACACTCGGGTGGTGGTTAGGAAACAAAACAGTGTAGCTGGATTTCTTCACTAAGCCACTGGTAGAATGTTACTCTGCTGAGAAGATGATGGAGCAGATAGATTCAAGGTTTTACACTTTTTATTGGAAGATGACAACTAACATCTGAGATATGTTAGATTAAAGTTTTATTTGAATTGATATTGACCTTCTAAAGACTTGTGGATTAATATCAGTTTGTCACCCTGGGATCAAATAATAGATGAGAGCTGATTACTTTTGTACTTTGTCCGGTTCTAAAGGACAAGGCAATTGTCAGGTGCTGTTACTCATGAATAGATGCTTGATGCTTCCACAGCCTAACAGGAAGTGAGGCTGCTGATTGCAAGCCAGAACACAGAACAGAAATGATCTATCCGGGGTGATGAAAATTAACAATCAATATAAGCTAGAATGACGCTGAAAAGAACTGGGCGGGGCAATTAATACTTTTATCAGAGTCTCATTTAGAACATCCATTAATCAGTAAACAAGTCTCGAGCTCCTCAATTGTCCTCAGCCCCATCCAAACTAGAAAGCAAGTAAATAAAGAATGAACTTATCACTATCAACAGTGAAGATAACTAGACAGAATAAATCTCAATATAAATTTCAAACAAATCAAAAAAGAAACTCAAGGAATTATGTTACCACAACCCATCAAAAATATTGAAAATGTGAGATTAGTCAGTTTTAAACACATCACTCCCAACTAATGGAAATACTAAAATAATTAAATAGATTTCTCCTCTCTTTCCCATGTTTAGCACAAGGAATAAAGTGCGGAAAAGAGGGCATGTGAATGTTTTGGAACTTCAGCAAGCTAAATGGATGTGGAACCTTTAAACACTCATAGTACAGACAAAGCAATTAGCATGGTCTTTTAAAAGTTAGAACTCCTTAACAAGAATCAGTTTTAGCAGGAAAATTGAAGAAATTAAACCATAAACCACCAGGGGCAGACATAAGGGGAGCTAGGAAAATCGGTTTTGATAGTACTTCTCTTGTCTCAATTTTGGTATAAAAAATGAAAATAACTGAATCTTCTTATTGTAAAAATTTCTCAAGCTTCTCGCTAGTATTTGCAATTTTGGCCCTCCCAAACGTTCACTTCTGGATTCGTCCCTGAAAACCACACCACTCTACCATGCAATTGATGGATGCAAATGTGCAATACCAAATACGAAACTAGAGATATATAATCAGATGATAACCTGTCAAGCTTTGCAATGATTGCTCAAGCTCCCAACAAGCCATGACTGCTTCCATTGCATGGACTCGGACATGTTGTTGCAGTTGTTCTTTGAAGGAGGACAGCAATAGAACATAATGCGTCTACATCAGAAGGAAAGAAGAAATGGAGGGAAGAGAAGAACGAAGATTGATATTAAATCTTAGCAAAATGGTCATATCATAAAATTGTAACCCTACTGATATAAAATAAGAATGTGGTTCTATAAGCATAATGACAAATTCCTGTAAAAAAGTGGATGTACATTGGAACCTCTAAATTTAACCAATGGGTATGTGTAATTTACTAACTTCTAAATTATATTAACATTCAATGTGATTTTTTAAGGCTCCACTGGTTTATTTGACAAAGTTCCATTTCCAGCATTAGAGACTCTGAATTGTCAACAAGTCATGTTCTGGAAAACAAACTTTTCGAAAGCTGGACTCAATAAACTGAATGTAGAGGGAGGCTTACCAAGGGATAACCTTGAGCTTCAAGAGTGCATCCTATTGGTACCCATGTTCACACACTAGTGGGGCTTTGGTGGGTTGAGAATAATTTTTCAAACAGTAAACACAACTTTTTCAGTAAAGATTTACCCAATTTAAAGCATCAGCGTAAGAAGGGTCATATTTTCAGGACTGTTAAACTGAAATAATAATAGCGTTCGAAACTAACTTCAAGCCTAAGATAGGTAAATATCCATTTAGAAATAGATTTTAACAACTCAAATTTGCTCCAACATTGGATGCTTATCTTACTTTCAGTCCGATAAATTTACATCCACCACCGTTGACTAAATTCAGAGAAAGATACAAAGCATGTCATATGCTAACTTCAGTTTCGAGGTTTTGTGATTTATTCATTTTCAGAAGAAGAGAACTTCCAAAAGCACAAGAAAACGAGTAATAAGTGGAGCTACATCAAGAAAGAGATTCTCCAAAGCACTAAAATATAGAGTTTCAATTATTAGTGTACTAAGGATAACAGGATTCCTCTTCTGATGCGACAGCCAGATATTCCTAACATTATAGAACTGAACTCCAACCATTTTCTTCCAAGAATCATAGCTAGCGCCCACAAATATCATCAGACCAAAGAGCCACGAATAAGTCCCAAAACGTGCACTCTCCCTTACTAAATATCTCCCGTCCTCCTCCAATGAACCACACAGTCATTTTATAGTTACACCAATCTAAAACCAAGCATAGACTGAACTTAGAGCAAAATTCAACAAATTCACAGCAAGAATAATAGTGCACACAAATATCATTAAACCCAACGACAAAAGATAACAGAGTAAATGTTCTTAGTTTGAAGTGTCCCAAAAGTTGTCCTCTCTCTGACAAATTATCTCCTATCCTCCTTTCATGAACCAAAGGGTCATATATAGTTATATGCCACTCTAAAACCAAACAGAGACAGCACTTCGAACAAAATTCACTAAAGTCAGTTCTCGGTTGTCCAAATACCAACAAGACCAACTACATTTAAATGTCCCTCTTAGGCAATCATAGACAAGCTAATTGATGCTTTTTATGTTCTCTAACTTATAGCAAAGCTGCAAGTGGAAATGAGGAACAAAACATCCTGGCAATTTGAAGCATATTCAGCTCAACAATATAACTGAGGTACATAGGCAAACATCTGAGTCCGACAAGGACCAAGCCATCATCAACAATATAATTCAAACATTAAAGGCAGACACTCACCGTCATTCCTAAAATAAGAAATTAACAGATGGAAACGATAAATAACCAAAATAAAAAATCATCATTTAATCTTTTAACATAGAAAAATCACAAGATTTCTTAAAATACAGACGATAAAATAACTAAAAAACAGAATTTTTCAATCTAGTTTGCATAGGCGCCCGCATGTGCTCGCAGACACACGCTCACACACAGAGTGAGGATTGTAAAGATTCAAAGTGGGAGATCACAAAAATTCAATCTTTGAAACAAGACGACAGAAATTTTCCATATAAAACCTATAGATTTGCTAAAAATTAATTCAAACAAAAGAAAAACTAGTTAAAATTCTAAGCTAACCAATACTTTCAAACTCCCATTTCAAAGAACCCAAAAAACAAAAGCCCGGAAAAACATAAGCACCAAATAATCAATATAAAAAACACACTTGTTGATATGATAAACATGAATAAAATCAGTTGCACGAAGTAAACTTGTGTGTACCATGAAGTGGTCGAGGTCTTTATCATCGAGGGGCTGTTGACCATGTCCAAGAACAGAGTACTTAGCCACCACCTGGTGAGACTGAGCCAGCTGGGCATCAATCCTTGGCAGCTGGTCCACCGGCGTAGCTATGCGGAGGCAGGCCACGTGTGCCGACAGCAGCTGTTCGTAAAGAGGGTGGCTCAGAATATCCGCCTTGCACTTCTCTTTCTCCCAGTTGGTGTTGTTCCCGTTGCTATTATTACTATTATCTCCGCCTCCACCGCCGCTGTCTTGGTTGTGATCACTGTTGTCCGCTGGAGTAAGGGGGCTGGGTTGACTTTGTGTGGGGAGCCACTGGTGGTGGAGGATGGAGCTGTTGAGCCACGTGGTGGTTGTCGGGTGTGGTTTGTCGTCGGGTGAGTGGTGGTGATCGGGGAGGATGGAGCGGAAGACGGCAGCGGCAGAGGGATGCTGGTGGTGATCGGAGTAGCGGGGGAGGGGGAGGGGCATTTCTTGGGAGAGGTGGTGGTGGTGGTGGTCCTGGAATGCCATGTTTGTGTGTATGTATGATGAGCCTATTTTCAAAGCTCCCTATATACACAGTGTTAATATATATTAACACACATATATATATATATATATATATATATATAGACTCAACAGACGGAAACCGGGGTTGGGAGTGGGAGTGTGACAAGTGAGCATGGACATTATGGACGTTGAAACTAAGACGAGGTTTCTTTTCTTTGATAATTATTAAAATAAAATAAGTTACAATAAACGGAAAAAGGGAAATACTAGGCATATTTTGGCAAAAGAATCTACATAATTTTGGTGTTAAAAAAAATACAAAATTCTTTATTTGTCATGGGTAATAGGGGCAGAGTTGGTCTAACTAGAGATATAGGACGTCAAATAACAGGTGAATTGATTATCGGGAGTGTTTTGGCTTTATAAGTGGTAAATTTAAAATCATCATAACTTTTAATTTAAAAGGAGTTATAATGTACGGACTTATTTTTCCATATGAATTTAATCCTTAACCCTTGATCGAACCATCAATAAACTTGAAATTTCATTATTTTGATCCCCATCGAGCAATTTTTATTTTTGTGCGGTTTTACTTTTATTTGTGTGGTTGTCTTTGGAAGCCTAATAGTATTTTTTATCAAGATTTTTGAAAAAATTTAAATTTACAACTGTTCTATTTAGATACTTGTTGGAACTTTTTTTTAATCACCATTATTTTATAAATAAAATTTGTGTTTTTTGTATTATTCAGAATCTTTTCTAAAATTTGGAGACGAGTTCTTCATATCTTTTACAATTTCATCACTTTTGAACGTCAACATAATTCAATAACAACATATGAAGATGTACTATATTTATTCCATATGCATTGATCTCGTTTTTTGGAATATCTTGAAATAAGATTTTATTTTTAAAAGTAAATTTTTTTTTGCAAAATTGTCCTTTTAATTCAACCATTTCTCTTAAGTACAACAGTATGAGTCCAAAAACTCAAACAATATTTTAAGGGGCAATAGTGTATAAGTTCACAAAATTAATATTTATTCAATTTTCATTAAAAAAATTTGATTAAGACCAAATTAGCCTTATAATTTTACAGCAAACAAAGTACAATATGATTATGGCACTAATTATGTTAAAGTCCAAAAAAGTTTTCCAATTTTTTATCTAAAACTCGGATAAAATCAAATTAACCTCATATTTTTAGAATATAAAATGAAATTATTGTCCATTTTGAACAACCACATAAACGAGTCATCCATAAGTCATGTTCTTTGTACATATATAAATTGAAAGCAATTATGAATTAAATTGGACATGTCATGGGAATAAAAGACTCTCATTTGTTTTGTAATTAATTTTCTTAAATAATAATCCCAAAATTAAATACTTTGATCTAATAAAATCAACCAATTTTAGTTCAACACATTTGTTTTGTTAATAACTCCTGAGTAGATATGCATTGGGCATGCAAGAGGCACGATAAAATAATAGAAATAGAAAATTTTCGATTTTCGATTGTTCTTCGATACAAAAATTTTAATATCAAAATTGATTTTTTTATTATACAAAATACAATCTATAATAATCGAACTATAAATGTTTTTGATGTGCGACTTTTTATTTGATGGCCAGATACTTATAGTCAGTATATTTTAAAAGCAAAATCTGAGATTCTTAAAAGGAAGAAGAATAAGCAAAGAGAGGCGGGGGTGGGGGGTTGAGTTCCTTGCTTTGTGGATAGAGAGTTGTCGGAAAAGTGCTTAGAAAGGGAACAAAGTTACTAGGAAGTAAATAAAAGTACAATCATGTCAGCAGAAGGCACAGCGCTTAAAGTCGGGCTTTTTTTCTGTAAGCAGTAAAATAGTACCGAGACGTAGCCAAAAGCTGGTTGGAACTGAAATTACCCCCCGGCTAGGGTGAGACGACGGCGTTTGGTGGGTTGACGACTTGGCGTGGAAGGTAAACGAATGCCACGTCAGAATAATAAATAATCTTTGCATTGGCCCTTTTCTGTCCGTTGTGCAAGGGAGTACTATTTTTAAATGTGTGAAATGAGACAAAAATAAAAAATAAAAAATAAAAAATTGATGATTGATTTATTAAACAAAATTTAAAAAAAAAAAAGTTATTTATTTAATTATTTGGTTGGGGTTGGTAGAGAGAACAAGGTGAATGAATGACCGCTGATTGACGTTGGGGTATATGGTTCTTGTTTGATATTAGGGAAATTTTTGGACTTGGTCCAAAAAGCTTGGCTACTTTTGTTTTATTCATGAACAAAACTAAATAAAGATCATAATGATATAGGAGACACCAAGAAAGAGGTATGTATGTCAATTGGTCTTGTGACTAAATATGTGTATAAGAAGATCACGAGTTTAGTTGTACAAGAATCACACTTTGTGGTTGAATAATTTAAGTTTGATTAGTATTTTAATAAGATTGTGGTGATAGATTCACTATTTAACACATGAGTTGTGGATAACTCCATATATATCATACTGACATGAAACTTCTATGTGAACGTCGTGCGAGTTCAAAGTTCATGGAATAATTTTACGAAAAAATGAATAGAAAACATACACAATATATCTTTTAGGGTGAATTATAAAAATTATATTTAAAAATTAAGTTATTTACAAAATAAATCATCTAAGTTACAAATACTCTATTGACATTTATTTTTATTTTATAAATTACACCTAATTCGGAGATATTTGTAAAATAAAATAATTTTTAATGGGGTATTTGTAATACCATAAGAGAGTATTTATAATTTCAAAAAATAATTAATTTTTTTATAATTAAATTAAACCTCAGAATATTTTTTTTAATTTACCCTATCTTTTATTGAAAATATTTTAATAATAGAACAACATGGATAATCTACATGAGAGTACATTAGCGAAGGAAGTAAATCTTCAATTACTTCTCTTATAATAAAATAATTTTTTTTTTGAAAGAAAATACAACTCGATGAAAATATAAACTAAAGAGTACATTCATCCTCTCTACCTAACGCCAAATCAAAAAATAAAAAAATAAAAAAAAATAAAGAGTATATACATGAGAAAATACTACTTCATCTTATAATTAGAGAAAAATAAAGAGAGAGCCAAAGAGGCTAGATCTTAAAATATGGGACTCAATTATGAATCTATCCTCAATTTCAATTTGAGTTGAGCTCGAGTCCAAAGAGAAAATACTGCAACATTGATTAGCAAGGTATTTTGTTGCACTGTTACAAACACCCCCCCCCCCCCCCCCCAAACACACACACCAAAGTACAATTGCGTCATAAGAGTGTGCAGAGACTGCAAAAACAGTTTCAGATATTTTATAAGTGGATCCATGAAATTTAAAGGGGCATTCAAAGTCTTTATGTACGGATTTAACTTCCCATGAAGCTAATTATTGGTCCATTATTATAAGATGTGAACCTTTTTTTTTCCATCTTTTTTGGTAAATACAAAACACATCATCTAAACACATTCTGATATAAATAAATAATTAATTAATTCAATGTATTTTTATATAAAATCATGTCGTACTGATTAGAAAAAAATAATATTATGAAACTATATTAATAGCGACATTTTGTTTGTTAAAACTTTATTTAAAATTTCATAAATAAAGAGTTAGCTTCAATAGTCAAATTTGTACTGCAAACAAAACTTAAAGACCGTCATTCCTTTTTCCTCCTTTTCTTGATAAATCCTTCTTTTCTTTTCTTTTCTTTTTTTCTTTTAAGTTGTGTGTGTAAATTGGAAAGTATTTATTTCATATCAAATTTATTAATTTCATCATTTCATAACATTTCAAAATAAAATTTTAACTTTTTAACAGTATAATCTCAATTATAATAATAATATAAGGATTTTTAATTATGGGTGATTACATTGTGATTTTGCAGTTTTTCTATTATTAATTTCAAATCGGATTGTCGTATGTGCGGTTGAAGGTGATTTAGCGATTTTAATAGAAAAAGAAGATTATGTGATTAAATACTAGCATAAACTTAAATTGACATGAAAAGATATTTAAACAATAACAACAAAGTGTGTTCAAAATAAAAATATAAGGGTTATGTTTTCAAAATTATAAAAATTACAAT